>CM076584.1:718524346-719159695 GCA_034641835.2 Pinus albicaulis | reverse complement strand
GTTATATGAAAAATGCAGGATACAATCTCTGTAATTTGGGTTTTAATGTACTCTTGTGTGTCATTGAAAAATTTGTCTTAGCATTTCATGAATATTATTCGACTTAATTCTGTGTGAATGGGCTTGAATTTCCATAAACAGTTATATGAACAATGCGGGATAAAATCTCTGTAATTTGGGTTTTAATGTACTCTGTGTGTCATTGAAGAATTTATCTCATCATTTCATGAATATTATTCGACTTAATTCTGTGTGAATGGGCTTGGATTTCCATAAACAGTTATATGAACAATGCGAGATGCAATCTCTGTAATTTGGGTTTTAATGTACTTTGTGTGTCATTGAAGAATTTGTCTTAGCATTTCATGAATATTATTCGACTTAATTCTATGTGAATGGGCTTGAATTTCCATAAACAGTTATATAAAACCATCACATATAAAACCAGAAAAAACCATCACAGAAAATAAAAGCATCCATCACATATAAAACCAGAAAATAGTGAGGTCTTCTATTAAAAACAGTTCATACAAAAATGATGGAGATCATGCTCCAATCTATCTCAAAAAAGATGATTACAATAATATTACTCCCCCCATAATAACCCCAAGCCCAATCACAACAACAATCCATTCATTAATAGGCAATCTATAATGATGCCTATCAATAAAAATTAGAGCACATGTTGGCTCCACAAATCTACCACATCCACATCCTTTGGATGTTGTTTCAGAAAGTATTGCATCACAGACCCTTTGGACATTAGATTGGTACATAATCTCAAAGCTGTGGAATTGTGTAGCAATGGATTTTTCTTGCTGCTGAAGCGGCTTTAGGTTAGGTCTTCTAACTTGGAATACTCCACTCATCTAGTTGATTATTAGCTCCAAGTTAGTGTATGCCACAATGTCATTTGCACCATAGTTCCGTGCAGTTGTGAGGCCCTCTATCAAAGCATGATAGTATGCCTCATTATTCGTGGTAATCCTAGGTATATCTCTACTATTTTGATATACCTGGCTAAGTGATTGATTGTGAAGCACGAATATTATCTGTGCATTCCCTGGGTTCGGATGGCACCATATTTGGATAGCTAGCACCCATTTTGCAACCATCTGCAAAACAAAAAAATACAAAATAAATACAGCTCTCTCTACAAAATAAAAACAAAATGAAGTTTGCAATATAAATAAAAGTTTAATTATTTTCATTTGCGGTAACACACTTACAATGGCGGCAACACAATTACAATGATGACAACACACACAGTGGCGGCAACACACACAATGGCGGCAACAACGAGTTTCAAGTTGCCGCCACTATAAGAGTGTGTTACCGCCGCTGTAAATTTTTCCGCCACTATAACAACAAGTTTCCGCCATTGCGCAAAATTAAAATTTACAGCGGTGGCAACTCACTGTTACAGTGGCGACAACAACGAGTTTCCACCACTGTAACAGCGAGTTGCCGCCACTGTAACAACGAGTTTCCACCGTTGTAAATTTTAATTTTGTGCAGTGGCGGCAACTCGCTGTTACAGTGGTGGAAACAGTGAGTTGCCGCCATTGTAACGGTGTGTTGTCGCCACTGTAAATATTAATTTTGCGCAATGGCAGCAACAGCTAATCATTCCATTTTTTATTAGAGTAAGCTAACCATTCAACTGAATGGCCTTCGGGTTTTGTTATTTATTTCGTAGAGAGCGGTAACTCACTGTTGCCGCTACTGCAACAGCAAGTTGCTGCTCTCTACGAAATAAATAAAAAAACCTGAAGGTGTTTCAGTCGAATGTCTAGCTTACTCCAATAAAAAAGGAATGGTTAGCTTACTCCATAAATAAACAGAAATAAACACTAGAATTTACAGCAGTTGCTTGTGGCAATGCATTGAAGAAAATTTATTGACCTTGCTCTGCTTTGTTGATAAGGAAGGGAGGAAGAACCAGGGGCTTTGTTATGCTCTGCTCCAATTGCTGGTACTCCTCTGTTCTACTGCTACTGCTATGATCTGCTCTGCTCTCGACCGAGAAACGCACTCGAATGAATGACTCGACTGAATGACTTGACTGAATGGAGAAACACACTCGACTGAATGACTCGATGAAACGTTTGGTTGATGGAATGAATAAGTAGAGGGTGTGGGATTTCTGCATAAATTTTGAAATGGGTTTGCGCGGCAACTCTGGTAGATAGCAACCATAATGGTCGAGTTGGTAGATAGCAGCCATAAAGGCCGAGTGAGTAATTCAATTCAAAATGGAGAAAATGTCAATCTCCAATGTCAATTCGGCCCTGAAGTGGCTGCTCGAGCCCGCATGATGGCACATGTGAGCGTATGCAAGGAATGGGTACACAAGGAATGGCTTGAAACGGTGAGAGTTAGCCGTTATGGGATTGTGACGGCGAATGGTAACGGTAACATCACGGGGACGGATGGAGAGAGAGACGGTGAGGCGTGGGGCCCGCGTTCGCCGGAGGCATTCGCGGATGTATTTGGCGGTGCATCGGGGCACAAAATTCAAGGCCATTCCATAGAATGGTTACCTTCCCACTACGATAAGATGTCCACCTACACAATATTCAATGAAACCTTGGTGCTCAAAATTTCAAAACCAACAATGCCGCGCAAAGTTTTGAAATGTGGGAGGGAGGGAGGATGATGCTATCACTAATGCTTCTTAATCACCATTTCGATGATACCGAGAGATACAGTTGAAACAGGAAAATAAAATGGATGAATATGGGAAGACATCGAAAGACCACTTGTGACCCAGATTTATTTATTGCAGGTCGAACATGAATCCACACATTAGCCTCTTAGCACGAACACACATCCACAATGGGCCAAGAAGCCTCTTCTTCGTTGTTATAGGGAAATAGTTTATGCAGAGAGGAAATGTCATCTGGGGATTCAATCATAGTCCTTGGACTCACAAAAAATTCTTAGACTTCATACTGGTAATGGTAAAGCCAAAGTCGACACTGAGGTCGTTAACTTGCAGAAGGAGAGTACCGATAAAGCCAAAGTCGACACTGAGGTCGTTGCTGTGGAAGGAGGCTCTTGTTAAAGAGATTTTGGACAGAAGCATAATATTTATTGCATCTTGATTTCTCAGAATTCGGGGAAGTCTAGGAAAACAAATTCAGACTTTGCAAATATTCCATGTTTGTCAAGGCATGAGGGGAAAGCTCGGAGTGCTTAGCATAGAAGGATTTTGGTAGGTCCTGGAACTCAAAGGCGTGACTTATAGGACAACAATGGTTTTTGAATATAGCAACAGGGCAACCATAACCAGAAAATAATTGTTGCTTGGCCGATATGCTTGGCATTTTTGTAGGGGTACAAAATCTAGAATGAAAATTAAAGAAAAGAAAAGAATAAAATTAGTGTTGTCACACAGTAGCCGTGGCTGGATATCTCAGAGGAATTATATGGCCATGGAAAAGTTCCATTTCATTGCAATCAATCAATTTACAAAAAGACCAATGTTGAAATCTAATATTTGCTTCAACAATACTATAGTGGTTAAAGTCACTTTGCTACTAATTTTTATTTAAATATGTCAAATGAATATAGCGGTTAAAGTTTAGGTTGCTACTTATTTTTATTTAAAGCATTTTTTCATAATGTTGTGTGCTTCTGCAATGTCAGAGAGATGGAAAAGCAAACACAATGGTGGAATATTGAAGAACTATTATTTTAAACGTCTATGTTTTGCCAAAATATCTGATGTTTGCCTATGTTTCTACGTTTTATTTATATTACATTCTTTAAAAAAATTAATTCTCTTCATGTCTTCTCTTGCTGCTAATTCTGGGTTTTCCATGTCTCTGAAATTACATAACTATGCAAGATGTCTTAGTTTGTTCGGTATACCCCTTCTCCCGAATTTGTGTGTATTTCACAATGACATTGATCTTTTCATTAGTATAAGTACGTAATTTGTAAAGATGTATGTATTCCTCCATCTTTCCCTCCACTTTCTTTGATAGATGGCACTTTGCACTTTATTTTGATACATGGCTTTTAATTTTTTAAGAAAATCATAATTACTTATAATTTTCCTTAAATGGATCAAGCTTAGATATATGATGTAGAGAACACTTTTTATCTTTTTAATTAGGCTTTTTATGCATTTATCTTATTAGGTTTTAAGGATTCATTATAAGTATCCCTAATTGATTTCCTAACAATTTTACACTCATTATCATACCAAAAGTTGGTTGTTCTGTTTTTGTTCTCACTTCGACAATGAACTTGTTAATTAATGGAAGTAGAAAGTGTTGTCATAAAATTATGATAGAGATTTTAGATGTTGTCCCTATAAGAAAGGAAATTGAATTCATGATTTAAATCCTTGAATTTACTTGTCCAAAAGTGAGGGCCTTTGATTATCAATTTTTTCCTGGACAAAGCTCTTATACATGGAAAAGTTTAGAGTTGGAGTTACAGTTAAAGGTTACACCTATTTAAAAGGTAAAGTTTTACTATTTTGTTGTATATAGGGATATATTAGATATCACATTAATCCACAACACAAATACAAGTCATCTAGTTTGAGATTGACCACTTCATCACACTTTTGGAAATTACTAGGTCTGGGGAACTACAAAGACAAATTAGCTTGATACCAAAAAAATTCTCAATCAACTATTCAGAGTTTATTTTGTATCTATTAGCTAAATCAAGGTCATCATCTATCTATAAATGATTAGGGTTGGAAGCATTGCTTAAAATATAGTTTGGTTAGTTGCAATTCCAGTATTAAAGTCTCCTATTATGAGAATATTTTCTTCATTCCTTAGACTATAAATATCTTGTCATGTGGTATCATAGAAGCAAGTATAATATTGATTGTTTTCTTATAAAAGGTAAAATTAATAGGTATGAAGTAACATATTTTTATATAAATTTTTTTAGTATTCATGTCTAAGATCTCTATTAAAATGCACTGATTAAGAGAGTCAAGAAATATTCCTTTTTATTAACAAAATATACCTCCAATCCCTTTATCTAGGATAAAACTTCTCATTCCATATTAACTATAAGACAAATCCTTTTATATAAAAAACTATATGAAAAGTGTTTTTTCATCTTTAAAAAAAGTAACTATATCAAACATCTATATCAAACATGCTTTTCCACCTTCAAAGATAACAAACTATATTAAACATACTTTTCCATCTTCAAAGATAACAAGGTAGCAACCTTGAAGAATTCAAGTAAGAATTGAAAATAAATAATTTTTTATTTTAATAATATTTGTTCATTTTCCAATTAAAATAAATTTATCCCTATTTAAGTATATTATTTATTAAAGTTATTCCAAAAAAATATTTAATAAAAAATGATTTAAAATTAAATGTGAGGCTTTACTAAACTATTGATATAGTCGTGGTATTCTCATATTATGATATAGAAATATAATTATATAATTTGAAATTAATTATATAATTAATTTCAAATTATTTTTATAATTTATATATATAATTTTTAATATAATAATAACTATATATATAATGATTCACCTTATACTAAAATATTATTATGGATGTGTATTATCACATCTCCAACTATATTAATAAAAAAGATATATAATTGACATATTAATAAAAGATTAATTATATAGTAAAAAAAATGAGGAGAAAATTATATATATATATATATATATATATATATATATATAAACAAACATGGTACATTAATAACTGTCACTTTTAACCATGTATAGCGTGAGTAAATTTTTGATTATATTGTATCATCCTCAGTTTGCCATAATAAAGTTAAAAATTTTGAACAATTTAAAAACACAGTTTATTATGTGCACCATTTTCATTTTTAACAGTAATATATTTGTAAATTTAAATAACAATTATAATTAAAAAGTTAAAAAAAAATTATTGTAAAAGAAAAGAAAAGAATTTTCTTATTTATATAATTAATTGTAATGTTTTATTATTTTATGATTTTGTTTAATTTAGTTTTTTTAGGTATTTTGATTATTTATCTTTTCATTTTTCTCTAAATTCGAGTCATTGGTATTAGAGAGAGATTTTTTTTAGTATATATATATATATATATATATATATATATATATATATATATAATTTGGAAGACACTTTGATTATTTTTGGATAAATTTACACTATTGTTCTTCATCATTGTGTTGCACCACCTTGAAAATAGTATGTTAATATTTACACTATAAAACATATTGGAGCTTTTTAGGTGATATCATTATTCACTTCACACTATACTTTTACAGGCCAAATTATTAATACTATGGGAGTTATAACAAGGGTCTCTACAATTTTTGAGGTATGAGATTCCCTAGAACAATTTTTGCACAAACAAAGATAAAATATGTATGCATAGTGTATACAATGGGTATAGGTTCACTCTGTAAAGATATGCATAGTACATCTAAATAATATCCTTCATTTTGTTTCTAGCCTAGATGGTTCAAGTTCATCTCAGTGATTGTGCAGACATGATGGGTTGGTCCAAACCTTTCCAAGGGAATGTTTCGTAGCACAGTTTGAATTTGTTTTGTTTAGATTTTCCCTAAGTAGTGTCCTTTAGTGAAACTCATTTAAAAATATTAATGCAATTAACTATGGAAAGACTAAGAGGGGGGTGAATCAATAATTCATAAATTTCAGCAATTTAAGTATCTCAAGCATTAACCAATTAGATCATGTAGAAATTATGATATAGATTTTCAATTGCTCATGAAATTTTAATCAAAATCACAAGACACAAGCCTACTCTACTTCTCTGTGAAAATTAATTCACAATTTAGAACATCAGTAAAAAAACATGCAGTGAGAAATAACACACATCCACACAATGTTTTTCCACAGGAAAGAAATCTGCTAAAAACCTATTTTCTTGCTTTCATTAATCTGATGAGTAGAGATGTATTACAATTACTAGCTCAATCTGAGCTCAATCTACAAGTGAATAACTTATCTCTCTGCTCACTGAGAAGCTTCGACCCAGACTTAGTCAATTTCTACCTCTGCTTCAGCCCCTATTTCCTTGCCCAATTCCTTGAGAAAGTAGGCCCATATTATTTTCGAAATTCATTCAAAATAATTACATAATTCCCAAGGTTGATCATCTGACTGCATGCAACACATGTACACTCAAGACTAGTCTACAACTGATGTTGCATTTCCTTTGAATCTCCATCATAATTGGGGAACTATAATTATCTGCATGCACTAGCTATTCTGGTTTGATTGATCAGTTAATTGGATGAACACTGAGTTAGACCGAAGTCCCACTGCACAACAAACCTTCCACTTGTTCCTCCAACAGTTAGAACTAGTTTAACTAAAAACAACCTGAAATAATTGACCTTGATTGCTACAAATTAGCAATCACACATGATTAACTGAACTCTAACTCCTATAACTCTAATTTACTGAGATATCTTAGTGAAAATAGCCATGTCACCTTAGTTAACTGCATCCAAGATCTCTTCTAATGTGAAAAGTCAAATTTTCCCAATTTGGACAAGGAAAAATAAAGTTGAGAATTTCTTGCTGCATTTTTCAACACCCCCTCTCAGCAAGAAAGGGATTACGAACCACCCCTATCCTACACCCGTGGAACTGAAACTTCCCTTTTGACAAAACCTTTGTCAAAATGCCAGCATAATGTTCCTCTGTCAGACTGTATTGTAGAAACACTATCTTCCTCTGCACATAGTCTCGTAAATGGTGATACTAGATATATATATGCCTGGATCGATCATGAAATACAAAATTCTCAGAGGGCTTTATGAAACTCCAACTATCACATTATATCATAGTTGGATCCATCATCTGACCAAACAGTCCCACAAGTATATTTCTCATCCAGATCGCCTGACATACTGCTTGACTTGAATCCATGTATTATGTTTCTGTCGAGCTTAAATTCATAGATATTTTCTTCCTATTATACTAGGAAACCACTGCGGACCCAATTCAATTAAAATTACACCTGATGTACTATTTAATTCTAATGGACTCCCCACCCAATCTACATCTGTGAAGCCACACAAATTCACTCCCTCTTTTCGTCTGTACCATAGTCCAACTGGGTAGTTCCTCTAAGTTATCATGGAACATGCTTAGTTGCCTTCCAAAACAATTTGGTTGCCCTAATCATATATTGGCTCATCTGGTTGACTGCATAACACATATATGATCGTGTGTTCACAAGATACATCATTGAACCCACTAATTGTCGATAAAAGGTAGCATCCACTTCCTCACCTGAAGTGGAACCCTCCTTGCTCTAGTTGGTTGCTAGAGGTGTCTCCATGTGTTAGCAACTCTCCATGCGAAATATTTGTAGTATCTCATTTGCATAATTTCCTTGAGACACCAATATTTCCCCATTGCCTTGTCATACTTCCAGCCCAAGGAAGTAGTGTATGAAACCCATGTACTTCATTTCAAATTCCCTTTCAAGATCTAGTCAATTCCCCATCATCAGTTAAAATTAAATCATAAACATATAAGAAAATAATAAGCAATTTACCTTCTACCAAGATGTGATACAGGTTTGAATCCACATTACTTTTTGTTGGGCATCGCCTAACTTGGTCCATTTTGGGTCAAAATACTCTACAGTTCAAGGATCAGAGTGTGTGGTCTAACGAAGATAAATCAACTGCGGGGAGTTCAGGGGCTTTGGGGCGAGTCAAAGCCGCTCTTTTTGTAAAGGGATTGGGTTTATTTTTTTGGTTTTGAGTCCACCCATGGAATGTAGACCATGGGTTTTGTAAGATGTAAAGCCTATATAAAGAAATGAGATGTAAATTCAAAGAGAATCATCCATCATTGTATGAGTGAAAAATGAGGAATATTTGTGTTTTAGTCTGTTTCGGGTATTAGGAGAAGGCTCCCTAGCTGTGTGTGGAGAGGCCTTGAAGAGTCTCCAACTATGTGCACAGACCACTCACAATTGTGTATGTAGGTCAGACACCAGGGAAGTTGATAGAGGAAGTGTGCGAAGAAGAGAATAATTTTGCAAAAATGATTCAACCTTTGAGTACAACCTAGAACAACATCACAACGAAGGTTCAGGGTGCAGCAGCTGAGTGATTTGGGATGAGTCACGTGATTTTTGGGAGCCTGTTGGGCATGGCCGAACTTGGTCCAATTTGGGTCAAAACACTCTACAGCTAATGAAGCCGATTGCGAGGTCCAATGAAGATAAATTATCTACGCGAAGTTTCGAGGCTTTGGGGCAATTCAAAGCCCCTCTTTTTGTAAAGGGATCAGGTTTTTTTTGTTAGTTTTGAGTCCCCGCATGGCATGTGAACCATGGTTTTTGTAAGATGTAAAGGTTATATGAAGTAATGGGATGTAAAATCGAAGAGAATCATCCATCATTGTATGAGAAAAAACTGTGGAATATTTGTGTTTTAGTTTTTTTTGGGTCTTAGAAGATGGTTGCGTGACGATCTTTTGAAGTACCTCTTTCTGCTTCTTTCGCATCTCTTTTAGCTTCTCATCAACTGTCTGAGACATTTGAATGGATTCATCCTGACACGGCTTAGTCCTTGCTGTAATAGATTGTTCTTTTCTTTATTAACGATATGTATTCTTTAGTACAATACTTCTCTGACCCGCGCACACAGCTGCAGACTCTTCAAGGCCTTCATGAAAACAGCCGTAGAGCCTTCTCCTAAGACCCCATTTGTGTAGCCAAAGCAAGTATTGATCTAATGGATGAGTACCTTGCTAAAGTAGAAAATGTCTCCTCATAGTCAATTCACTCAACTTGAGAGTATCCATTGGACACAAATATGGCCTTATACTTATCTATGCTTCCATCTGGTGCAAGTTTTACCTTGAAGATCCATCTCGAACTCACAAATCATTTATCTGATGGTCTTGGGACTACTTCCCAAACATTGTTCTTTACAATTGATTCATATTCCTCCACCATTGCATCAACTCAATAGAGGAACCCAATATGGGCAAGGTTTCCGGATTAAAACACGGGCTCGGTAGACAACTCCGCGTAGGAGCAGCTTCCCATGTCCATTCCACTTCAATTTCCAGAAGGTCGACCACTAAACGAGAAAGTCAGTCAAGATCCCATCAATCGCTTAAATGAATATAGAAGAAATTTACAGATTGATTATCAGCCGCTATCACCTATAAATAGCAACCACCCGCACATTCTCCAACAACCAGCTTATACTTGATTTTGTTAACAGAACTGAATAGTAATTAGTCAAGATGGTGACTGGCACTACAACAGCCGAACGTGTATCTCAGGTGGAGGCAAAGAGATTGTGGAATGCGACAGCGAAAGATAGCCATAACTTCCTCCCAAAGGTTTTGTCGCATATTTTCTCCTCTGTCGCCATCCTTGAAGGAGATGGAGGCGTGGGCACCATCAAACAATTCAACTTCAGTCCAGTTGGTATTATCCTCGTTAACCTTAATATTTCTTCCTCATCTAAGGAGTTTTAACTGAGCACTACTTCACATGGATGTATGAAAATGTCTAGCCAGATTCATAACAACCATTTATCTCTACTAAAGTTACATATAGATCCTTATACTTGTGCTTCTAACTATTTGCTCCAATGATCGGATAAAATTTCAATGCATTGCCCATAATTATATTGTTTTCCATTTTGGTTTGGCAGCTACGAAGGAGTTTAGTTACGTGAAGGATAGAGTGGATGAAATTGACGAAGAGAAGTTGGTGTATAAGTATACAGTGATCGAAGGAGGACCGCTCGGGAACCAACTGATTGCTTTGAGCTATGAAATGAAATTAGTTGCCAAGGAAGGAGGAGGGTGTTTGATAAGCAGGACCTCCAAATACGAAACCGCCCCTGGTGCTCAGTTTGACGAAGAAAAAGTAAAAGAGGTGAAGGAAAACATGTCTGCCATCGAGAAAATTGAGAAGTATCTCCTCTCCAACCCCAACGTATACTGCTAAAGTTATCGGCATCTATGCAGTGAAATATCCATAAAACACAGTTTACTGCCATGCGTTCATATGAATGAAACGGCTGAAACTCTCTTCACAATAAAGAAAGACTGATATATGCACTCCTCTTCCGTCGTTGCCGTTGTTGTTTAGGGTTATAAAATTCCATGTCGCTGCAAGAATAGCTCATGTCTGGTGCATATACGTGATGGGCAATATTAATTTCATATATTGCATACGGTTCCCATTCCACCGTAGATCTTTGCTCTATAAAAGCTTCTTCCAGTTTAATTTGAACCAAATTATTCGATTCGTCAAAGGCTTCCTTTCATTTACTTATGGATGCCGTCAAAATTTTGCGATTAGTTTCCTTCTCACAAAGATTAGGTTTAAATATTTCATAGCCTTTTAAAATTCTGTGCCACGGTTATAAATGTAAGTGGATGTTGAAATTGTACCAAGTGTGGTGGGTGAGAATACAAAATTGGTGTAAAAGTAAATAATTATTGATATTTTACAATATTAAATAATTAAAATTGTATTTATAATTTATAATTTTTTATTTTTTATTTTTTTATTATTTTTTTTGGTGATTTTCTTTTCTCTTTTTTATTTTTTTATTTTTTTTATTTTTCTCCAAGTTATCTCTTGCTTTTTCAATGTCTTTTCCTTATGTCTCCTTCTCTCCCTACCCCTCTTTTTTTTTCCCTTTCATTATTAGCTTGTCCTCTCTATCTTTCCTTTCCACCCTAACTTTCTCTCTCCCCTTTTTCTCTCCATCCCCCTGTCTCCCTTTTCTCTCACTTTATCTATACATATATATATCTCTCTTCCACTCTATATCTCTCTCTCTCTTTCACTCTATATCTCCCTCCACTTTTCGCTGTCTCTTTCTGCATCTCTCCCCATTCCCTAACCGCACTATCCCCTCCCTCTCCAAATCTCTCCCCATCTCCTCTCCCTCCCTATATCTCTCCCCCTCTATATTTTTATAATTGCCTATCTCTCCGTACCCCCCTCCCTATCCTTTTATATCTCTCCCCATCGACTTATGTCTATTTCTATACCTTGGTCCTTTCCCACATTTCCCCTCCCCCACTCTTCCTTTCTCATTCACTCTCTTTCTCTCACCCTCTCTCTCTATCCCTCCCTCCCTTCAACCTCTCTCTCTCTCTCTCTCCCTTAGTTGTCCTCATCTATTTCTCTTTTTCCTTCCTTAGCCCCTTCTCTCTCAATATCTCCTCCCCGCCCTGTAACCCCCCACTTCCTTGCCTCCCCTATATTTCCCTCTTTGGTTTCCCACATCTCTCAACCCCTTTCCTTATCCCTTTATTTCTCTGTCCCTATGCCTACTTCATTATATCTCTCCCCCCACTCTCTCTACTGATTTCCTCCTCTTCCTCTATCATTCTCTTCATTCCCCCATATCCCTCTCTCCCCCACCTATATATCTGTCTCTCTCTCTCTTACCCATCTCCCTCTCCCTCCCAACCTTTTTCTTTCTATCGCATGTTTCCTCCCCCTCCATTTTCTTTCTCTTTCATTCACCCTCTATCCCCCAACATATATCTCTATCCTATATCCCTCTCTCTCTCTCCCTTTCCCTAAGCCTCCTTGTCTCTCTCCCTATTTCCCTATCCATTTCTATTCCCCCCCTCTCGTTATCCCTCTTTCTATCTCTCTCTTAATTTCCCTTCCCCCCTCTCACTTCATTTCCCTATTGCTCTCTCTCGACCCCTCTCTTTCTCTCTCTCTAAGAAACAATTTGTCTATCCTTCCTCTCTTTCATCCTATGTCTTCCTTTCTCCCCTCCCCTCTCTCTCCCTCCTCTCCCCTCCCCTCTCTCTCTCCCTCTATCCCCTCATTTCCCTTATTTCTCTCTCTCTCTCTCTCATAGTATCCCTTTCTCTCTCTCTCCTTATGTTTCAACTTTATATCCTTCTCCCTCCATACCTTCTCGCCCATATTCTATTTCTATAAATCTCTTATCCTAACCCCCCAACCACCTCATTCTCCTTTGCCTTCTCCCTCTCACTCTCTCTCCCCCATGTCTACCTCTTATTTCTCTCTCTCTCTCTCTCTCCAACTCTCCCTTATCCACCCAACTCTCTCTCTACAAATCTCCATATCCCTTTTTATTCCTCCCACTCACCCATTCATGTTTTTATCTCTCTCCCTTTCCCTATTCCACCCCTCTCATTTCCTTCCACCATGCCTCTCTCTCTCCCTTTACCTATTCCACCCATATTTTTTTCATTTCCCCATCACTCTCTCTCTCTCTCCCCTCCTCTCTCTCCTCACTTCCTATATGTTTGTCCCCCTTTCTCTTTCCCTATGTTTCCCTATTTCTATCTCTTTACCTTTCCCCATTTCCTTGTATCTCTCCCACTTTCCCTATCCATTTCTCTCTCTCTGTCTCTATGCCTTCATCTTACTATATCTCTTTACCTTTCCCTATTGTCTTATCTCCTTTCTCTTCCTTTCTCATTTCTCTCTCTATCACACCTTCTCTCTCCCTTATTCCACCTCTTCTTCCACTTTTTCGCCTCCCATCCCCCAATCCCATTTCTATCCCTCTCCCTATATGTCACCCTATTTCCATCTTTCTCTATTGCCCTCCCTCACCCACATTATATTTCTCTCTAAGCCATGCCACTTTCTCTCCCCCACTTTCCTTGTTTCTCAATCTCTATTCCTTTCTATCCCTCTCCATGTGTTTCTCTCTTTCTATTTCTCTCGGTTTTTCTATCTTCTCTCTTCTTTCTCTCTTTCTCTCTTCCTATTTTCCCATTTTCTTTCAAACTTGTAACCTTGTTTTGAACCCACCCAAAAAAACAAATCATCCCTTTGAAATGAATTTACTGCCTAAATTTTAAACTATCACCGCCCTGAAACAAAAGGATATATAAAATATCTTAACGATAATCCCCATTCAAAATCTTAAACTATAATCACCCTAGAACACAAGTACATATAAAAGATCTTGACTGTAATCCCCACACAGACCGACAGATATATAATGTATATGCTTTCGTATCCTTTTCATCTCTGAAATATTTACGAATGCTTTGATCCAGACTTCGGATTCTAATGTTTTTATTTTTTAAAATAGCGAAAGTTGGTTAACATTCACGAGATAAACGCATTCTGAAAACCAGTATGGAATTGTCATAAATTTCAATATTAACATTAATGTAACGCGTTTCTTTAATCATGAAAATATCAAATGTTCATCACTATTAAGTATAAATCTGAAGATTTATGCAGGCTGATCACGAACATTATCATACTTCTATCTAATTATCAAATATGAGTAAATAACAAAGTTACTCCTACTTGACTTCTACATAACCTCATTAATATTCTTTAAAGGTTATTTTATTAGTGTTTGACTTCATCTCCATAGTCTCTGAGATTCTCGAGTTTGTCCTATTATCTCATCCAGTTTATAGTTCTCCAAGATTATCTCATCCAGTTTATAGTTCTCCAAGATTCTTCAGTTTGTCCTATTATCTCCTCCAATATATACTTCTCCTGAAGTAAAGGAGGAATGATAAACTTAAGACTTTTATTAAGTTTGAATTGTCACTTGGAATACATCTCACAAGTGCGGAGAAGACGTTACCAACAAACATCGATAACGGTGGGCCAGACAGCATCTTCCTAAGTTACCATATCAAATCCCTTCTAATTTCCAGAAGATTGAATAGTAAAAGAAAAATCAAGTATTGAATAGCAAAAGAAAAACGGAGTCAAGGTCGGATTACTCATTTTAACGCATACAAAAATTACCAGATTGATTATAAGCCGTATAATATATATAAATAGGCACGTCCTCTGTATTCTCCAAACAAGCAGCTTCTATATATATATATATATATTTACAGAGTTGGAGAGGTAATTAATTGAGATGGGGTAAAGATAATTTTAGGGGCTAATATTTTCAGGTTAGCTAATTTTTTATCATTTTTCCATAAAAAATTGTCAAATTTCCATTTTTTCTAAAAATGATTCCCCCAAATTTTATAGTATAAAATAATTTTACCTTACAAATAGCCAAAAATTTATAAAGACTATATATAAAACCATTAGAAATTTGAATAAATCTACAATGTTATGAACAAACATTTTATAGTTTGCATATTATTGACTTGTGAGATTCGGGAAGGTTTCTAAACTTTAATATATATATTTTCATCCATAAAAAATTTCTTGGATGGGGGTTGGGACTATAGTAATCAAAATTGCATCTTAGGTGGAGGCAAGGAGTTGTGGAATGCAATGGTGAAAGGCAATCACAACTTCCTCCCAAGGGTTTTTCCGCATATTTTCTATTTTGTCACCTTCCTTGAAGGAGATGGGGGCATAGCACCATCAAACGGTTCAACTTGGCTCCATACTATGCTATGCTCATTAACCTTGAGACCTTTCCTTCTTCATCCAAGGATTTCTAACTACCCACTAGCTCACATGGATGTGGTCAAATGCCAAACCACAGTCATTACAACCGATTATCTCAACTAAACCTACATTTAGATCATTTAGCTTATGATTATTTACTCCAATGAAGAAAAATGTATCCGATATAGATGTTGTTGGATAAATTTTCAACTCCTTCCTCAGAACTAATCGTTTCCCATTATGCTATCACAAATATCAATGAATTTAGCTACATCAAGGAGCGAGTGGATGAAGTTGACGAGGAAAAGTTGGTGTATAAGCATACAAAGACTGAAGGACTCGAACATGCACCCGTTAATATAATAGTCACATGTTTTTTTCCTTCATGTTTCACCATTATTTTCAAGTCCATTTCTCCTCCCTATCTCTCCCCCATTTCCTATTACTTTCTCCTCCTGTCTTTCTCTCTCCACCCGTTTTTATCACCTTCTTACTCTCTCTCTTCCTATGTCTTTTTCAAATCCCTCTCTTCTTATAGTCTTCCTCCCTTCCCCACTCTCTCCCCCTAAACCAATTGCCTCTCTACCCCTTTCCATACTCCTCTATATCTATCCCATATGAATATTCCCCTTTCTATATATCTCTCCCCCATTCTCTATTCATCATTTTTTCTCCCCCTTTCCCTATTCGCCACACCTCCCATAAATCTCTCTATCACTTTCTCTCTACCCCCCTATGTCTCTCTATTATCTCCCTCCCTCTAAATCTCTCTTGCCCTATCCTTATTATTTTTCCCATCTCTCCCCTTATGTCTCGCTCCTTTATCCCCCCCTCTCTCTACCCCTTTTCCTATCTCTTTCTACCAATTCCCCTCGCATTATCCCTATTTATATGTCTCTCCTTTCCCCTACCCCCCCTCTCCCTTTTCCTTTCCTCGTCTCCAAGCCCCATTTATTACACACCCCTTCCCTTTCCCTAATCCTTCATTTGTGTCTACTCCTTTCCTTATCCCTTTATATCATTCCATCTCACCTATCCATATTTATAGATATCTCTCTCCTTTTTCCTATTACCCCCCCTCCCTTATCTTCCTTTACCCATCACCCTCTTTCTCCTCCGTCCTCTCTATATCTCTCATGGCCTATCTCCCTCCCTCCCCCCTCTCTCTCCTCTCCCATTCTGCATCCTTTGATCTATCTCACTATCCCTTTCTCTCTCACCCCTTCTCTACCTCCTATATACCTCTCTCTCCTTTTCTAATACTCTCTCTCCTTATATCCTTCTCTCCATAATCCCCCACTCCCTCTCTCTTACTATATTCCCCTATTCCGTCTCCCCTATTCCCATCCCTTTCTTTTCTCTATCCCTATTCTCCTCTCTTGTTATCTCTCTTTACCTTTCAATATTCCAATGTATGTCTTTGTATCTTTCTTCCCCATCTCTCTTTCCCCCTCTATCTCTTCCTTCCTCCATCCCTCTCTCTCGCCTTATATGTCTCCATTCTCTCTCTCTCTCTCTCTCTCTCTCTCCTATAATCCTATCTCTCTCTCACCGCATTTTCCTATCACTTTTTTTTTCTTTCTCTATATCCCCTTTATCCCATATTTATCTCTCTTTCCCCCATGTTTCCCTCCTTCTATGCCTC
Organism: Pinus albicaulis; assembly: GCA_034641835.2. Lineage (NCBI taxonomy): Eukaryota > Viridiplantae > Streptophyta > Pinopsida > Pinales > Pinaceae > Pinus > Pinus albicaulis. The sequence continues at coordinate 719,142,696 of CM076584.1, read as the reverse complement.
TCTCCTTTTCATATTCCCTTCTCTCTCTCACTCTTACTATCCCCATCTCTCTTGCGCTGATAACCCCCATATGTATCCCTCATATATTCCTATTTATATCTCTTTTTCTAAGCTTCCCCTTCTATCTTCCTCTTTCCTTATCCATTTATGTCTCTCTCCATCTCTATGTTCCTCATTTTATTTCTTTCTTGTTATATTCCTAACACGAGAGCTTTGGAACATGTAATATTATGAAGAATCATTATCTATTATGTTGTAAGACATATCTTCTACCTATTGCTAGAAGCTTCCATTATAATTATAAATTAGATTGTCTTCAACCCTCTTACTCAAGCAATGATGTGACCGCTAATTTTTTCTTCAATGTTTTCACTTCATTTAAGGTCTATTACATTTTGAAGTTTGTTCATTGGGTGGTATTTTTGCACATTTATATCCTAATATTTCCATATTCCCCCTCTCTCTTCCTTTCCCACTTTCTCTCTCTCTATCGCTCTTTCTCTCTAACAAACACAAAATCTCTAACCCCATTCTCATTTTTTCTCTATCTCCGTTTATTTCCCCTCATCTCTCCCTCCCATATCTCTCTCCCTCTCTCTCTCTTCATTTTCTCATCTCCATATTCATTTTTCTCTCTCCTTATACCTCCCCCCTCTATCATTCTATTTATCCTTATCTCCCCCTCTTTCTCTATCGCTATATACCTTTCTGTCTAACCATCCCACTAAATCTCTCTCTTCCACTATCCTTGTAACTCCCTTCTCCCTCCCCTATGTCTACCTCTTGTATTTCCTGCCTCTCTCTACCAATTTCCCTATCCCTTTCTATCTCTCCCCCTCTTCTCATATATATATATCCCTATTCCACCTCCCTCTCATTTTTCCTTTCCCCATCACTCTCTATCTCCTCCCTCCCACCTCTCGCTTACCATTTCTATATCTATATCTCTCTCTTTCTCTTTCCTTTTTTTTTTCAATATCTACCCTTGTCTCTCTCTTTCTATCTCCATTCCCCTATCCCCTTATCTCGCTCAATCTTCTCTTCCCCATATATATTCCCCCCCACACGTCTCCCTCCCATATCCATATCTCTCCACTTTCCTAATCCATCCTCTCTCTATAACACTCTCCATATCCATTTGTATCTCTCCTTATTCCTCCTTTTATCTCTCTCTTCCTTTCCCTATTCACCCTCCTCCGTTTCATTCTCCATTTATCTTTCTCTCTCTCCAACACACATTCTCTCTCTAACCCGCATTATTTTTCCCTCTATTTCCCTTTCTCTCCCTATCTCTCCCTCAATAACTTCGCCCTCCCTATATTTTTCCCTCCCTTCCATCAAATCCCTCCTTTCCTCTCTCCATGTCCCTTTCTCTCTCTCTTTCCTTATTTGAGCCCCAATATAAATCTCTCTACTTTTGTCTTCCCCCCTTTCTTTATCTCTCTAACATATCCATCTTTTGAGGAATATGTGCTAGATGGAGCCAAAGAACACATTAGTTCACCTTCCTTATTTCAAATTATGATATGTGCTTGAATTAAAGCCTAAAAGAAGGTTTTCCATGACCCATAATAGATGACAGGGATGCCAAACTAAAAAGAATATTTTCAACCCTCACTCGAAATTGCAGTAGAGGTTGGATTAGCAATATGAGCCAACCTCGTAATACCATAGTCTGGAAGGAACTTAATGAGATGTGGAGGATGAACTTGATCCTGGTTACATCCATGCCACGTATCTTAACCAATACATATTTTTTCACGAAATCCCGCTTTCCAAGCTAGACCCCTACATTTGTAAGTTAATGCGGTAGATGAAATTAAACGCAAAGTTTAAGGCTCGGTACTCTATTTTTATATTTGCGTGGATTCGTGAAAACGTCTCCACTTCTTAGATCTTTTCTTGACCTTTATCTGCTGTTAAAATTGATAGAGATGGATTCTTTGAGACTGTGAAGGCAGCATGGGCCAAACCAATCTCGGGATCCTCCAGCTATGTTTGGGAGCAAAAGCTGAAATATACAAAGCAAGCTCTGAAGGACTGGATAAAGAAACCAGACACCAATCCCACAAATTAGAAAAAAGAGGCAGTGCAGTTGCTGATGTCCTTGCAAACTGATATGGAGAGTAAATATATTACATCAGAGTTGCTGGAGTAAGAAATAAAATCTCAAAGATCAACGTATCAATCTTTTCGAAAGGAAGAAGAATACTGGAGACTTAAATCAAGAATCCTATGGTTGAAGGCCGGGGATCGGAACACTTTCTTCTTCCATAGGCAATACAGAGCGATACTGTCAAGGAATTACATAGCAGAAATCAAAACAGCCGAGGTTCAAGTTTGCAAAGGATTCAATCAAGTCAAAGCTGCTGTTGAAATCCACTACAGGAATCTGTACAGAGAAGAAACTCAAAGCAATGAGGAGAAGGAGGCTGACTTTCTCTCCAGTATTCCTCCCCTCATCAGCCCGGAAGACAATTCAATCCTCTGCAGATCTATTTCTGAGGAGGAAATCATAAAATTTATTTGGTACATGGAAGCAGACAAGGCCCCTGGACCTGATGGATTCTCAATCCACTTCTTTAAATCCTGTTGGCACATTATCAAGGCTGACCTCCTTAAAATGATAAGATGATTTATGAAAAAAGCCAAGATTGGTGGAAGAACCAAGTCCACTTACCTCGCATTAATACCTAAAGAAACCAATCCCGACTCCTTTGCTATATTTAGGCCCATCTCGTTGTGCAATGCTTCTTATAAAATTCTGGCAAAACTACTAGCAAACCGGATCAAGCCATTTTTAAAAATACTGATCTCCAGCTCTCAAGGTGGTTTTGTGGAGGGTAGGCACATTCTGGACAACGTTATCCAAGTTTAGGAGACATTACATTCAAGCAAACAACGGAAGGAGAAAGGTATGTTGATAAAATTAGATATGGCAAATGCTTTCGATAGAGTAAATCACAATTTCCTTTCCAAGGTCTCGCTCTCCTTTGGTTTTTTGACACACTTTGTACAATTAATTAAAGCCTGCATTGATAGTCCGTGGATTGCTCCGTTAGTTAATGGCAGACCAACTAACTTTTTCCAAGCTCAGAGAGGTATCAGGCAGGGATGCCCTCTCTCCCTCTTCCTGTATATCTTAATGGCAGATTCCCTTAGTCGATATTTTACTGCTGAAAGAATAGTGGGTAACATTCCGGGTCTCAAACCTTCAAATGGAACTGAATCAATGAACCATGCTCTCTTTGCCGACGACTCCCTTCTCCTCGGAGGAGCTTCCATCAGAATAGCCAAAGCATTCGACTATGTCCTTAGAAATTATTGCAGAGTTTCAGGTGCCTCAGTTAATGAGAGTAAAAGCGAAGTCTACAATTGGAATATAGATCAACATGAACTCTCCGCAATCACTGCTCTCCTCGGATTCAAAGGCCAAGCAAACTTGGTTTAAATATCTTGGTCTTCCCATAACATATGGAGTTAACAAGAGATCGCTATGGAGTGATATAATCTCAAAAATAAAAACCAAAATTGCTGCATGGGGAGGCAACTGGTTGACTAAGGGAGGTAAAGTAATCTTAATCAAATCCGTGATGTCTGCGCTTCCAATTTTCTAGGCTGCCTTTCTCCTTGCACCAAGAAATGTGATGGAACAGATCTCGAAGTTGCTCAGAGATTTTCTGTGGCAGGGAGGGAAGGGTAATGAGAAAAAAATGCACCTGGTTAACTGGGATGTGGTCAAAAAACCACTGACTGGGGGTGGGCTGCAAATTAGAGATCCCACGCTTGTCAATCTAGCATTGGGAGGAAAGATTTTGTGGAAGCTGATCCACGAGCCCTCTCATCTGGTAAGTGTAACCTTGCGGTCAAAGTATGGACCCAATAATGCACTCACCAATCTTCAGAACGCAAGCACAGCTAATAGCACGCAGGTTTGGAAATTATGTTGCAAAAGCAACAACTTTTTCAAAAATTTAGTCTACAGGATACCTGGAAACGACAAACGTACAGATTTGTGGCTCGACAACATAATGAGAAATGAACCATTAGCTGAGAACGATGACATTGCAGACCTCAGGAATTGGCTGGAGCGTGCAGGTGTAAACATAATTTTTGACCTCTCGAGCTGGGATCAAGGTGGAGACTGGAATGTTGGAAATATGATGCAGAGTGTTGTCCTTGATGGCAACCCACTGAATGAAGATGAAGACGTGCGACTGTTGACATGTATTGTCGTTGATGGCAATCCACCTGATGAAGTTATGCTTGACTTAATGGACTTGTTAAATGATGTAAATCTGAAGTGATATGATGATTGTTGATGATATGATGTTGAGTGTTGTACTTGAAAGGAAACCCACTTGATGAAGATGATGACAACTTACATGATGAAGTTGTGTTTGATAGAATATGTCCTTGATGAAGGAAATCTGATGTATCTACAGTATTTACAGAAGGCAATGAAGAAAGGATTTCAGAATGTACTCAGAGAATGATGAAAAAGGGCATGTCTCTTGGTATACGCGGATTGGCCTAGGGGAAGTCGCGTATGCACGCGGAAAGGAACGTTACAAGTCGCGTATGGGCTAAAGCGCTCAAAAAGTGCAAATCCAAGGGTAACCACCATGGTATTGACCCTTAGTATTGGGTAATGATCCGCCTAATTGACCCCGTCCAGGTAGTTTTGGGCTTATGGTATTGTTTTGGTCCATGGTATTGAAAAAGGGGCTCATGGTATTGAAAAAGGATAATCATATAAAAGGAGAAGAAATTCATTGTGCACAAGATGAGGGTGGGTGCAAGATGTCTGAGCTTGAATGAATACTTCTCTCTGAAGTATATCTGAATGGAAAGGGTTACACTTGAATGATAAATCTGAATGTATGATGCACCAATGATGAAGAAGGGGATCCGCGTATATACGCTAGTTTACTGAAGTAAAGTAGCGTATGGGTTTTAAGGAATGAAAAAGTAAAAATATTTGATTATGCAGTAAATACTGATTCACCCCCCCCTCTCAGTATTTTTCCCAACAATTGGTATCAAGCCGGGTCCTTGTGCGAAGCTTGATCGCTTAATGGAATCGTGAAAGTAAAGTCATGCAGAAGAGTGTGTCTATAAAGCCACCTCTATTCAATGGAAGCAATCGATGTTACGAAGGTACGTACAAAGCATATGCCAAAGTCTTGATGCGGATGTGGGCAATCGTGGAAGAAGGTTATCAATACCGAAATGACAGTATTCCCTACGAGTGCGGTGAAAAGAAAAAGTATGAAATCAATGCCAAAGCAGTGAATGTCTTGTTAGGAAGCATGTCTGAATCAGAATTTGCTAAAGTGATGCAGCTACATTCAGCAAAAGAAATATGGGACAAAATCATTCTAAGCTATGAAGGAGACACAAAGGTAAAAAGTGCAAAACTCCAAACTCTTAGAATTGAATATGAAAATTTGAAGATGCATAGTAATGAAAGTGTTGCCAGTTTCTTTCTTCGTCTAGATGATATTGTAAATCGGATGAGAAATTTGGGTGAAACCATGGGTGAAACCATAACTGATACTACTCTGGTGGAAAAGGTCTTAAGATCCTTGACTTCAAAATTTGACTCTAAAGTTTCAACTATTGAAGAAAGGCAAGATCTGCAATCGCTTACTATTGTTCAATTACATGGTACTCTGACTGCTTTTGAAATGAGACAAGGAGGTCCTTCTCAAATAAGAGAAGCTGCTTTTAAGGCATCTACAAGAGGAAAAGAAAAGGAAGTTGTCAAAGAATCCAACTATATATCCGATGAAGAAGAAGCGAATTTCGTAAGAAAGCTCCAACTAGGTACTGGAAGATTCAAAGGTAAGCTTCCCTTCAAATGTTTTGAGTGTGGAAAAGTTGGTCACTATGCTGCTAAATGTCCTTATAGAGAAAATCATGGTAAAGAGAAACAATTTGAATAGAGAAAGAGTTATTATGCAAAAGAAGATGATGATAAAGTGTCCAGTGAAGATGAAGAAGATTCTGACCAAGATCTGAAAGTGCTCATGGCTAAGAAGCAAAAGAAGAAGGTTACTCAAGGAAAGGAGATACCTCAGAAATCATGTATAGCAAAAATTGAAGAAGATGAAACAGATTCCGACGAAGATCTACAGGCACTCATGGCAAAGAAGAAAAAGGAGAAGGCCACGTGTAATACTCTTCTTTGTGCAAACAATAGTAAAGATAGTGAAAGTAAAGTTGTGGATCTAGAATAAGCTCTCAAGATTAAAGTTGAAGAACTACAAAGTTCATATAATAATCAAGAAACTATCTACAAAGAGATGATCTCACAAATGAAAGATCAAATAGAAATGCTGAATGGACAGGTGGACAAGTATCAAAGGTTTCATACTTATGCATCCAATCGAATTAAAGATCTAGTAGCAGATCTTGAAAAATCAAGCAAGAAGAATGAAGGACTTGAAGCTGCAATCATTTGTCTTCAGGAAGATTTAGAAGCATCAAGTAAGAAAAATAAGGAACCTCTACAATCATTTGAAAAGGAAGGCCTTGAAGCAGAAATCATCTCTCTCAAAGAAGATCTGAAAAAATCAAATAAGAAGAATGAAGAGCTGCAACAAACATGTGAAGGAAATGAAGATTGGTTGAAAGAAGAGATTCTAAATCTGAAGGATCAAGTTGAAGATGGAAGAAGAGAAGAAGAAAGCATGACAAAGCAATGTCAAGCCTTGGAGGTTGAGGTAAATATTCTCAAAGGTAAATTAGAAGAAAAGGTTAAACTTTTGAGGTTTCATGATAGTACTAAAATTTTGGACAATATTCTGAGTAATCAAAGGTCTCCTGCTATCAAACATGGTCTTGGTTTCCATGAAACTGTTAAAGGAGAATCTAGCTCACAAGGAAGTGCCAAAAATTCAGAGGATGTCAATGCAAAACCTGAAGTATTGAAAGAGACAAAAGCTCAACCAACAATCATGAACTCTCAAAGGAATTTATTCAAGAACGTTGAATGTTTTAAATGTCATAATTATGGACATGTTGCAGCAAATTGCAGGAGCAGATCATTTCAGCCTCAAACAAACAGTTCCTACATAGAAAGGTACTCTGGTTTCTTCAAGGGATATTGTTTTTCATGTAACAAGTATGGACACAAAGCAGCTGATTGTAAAAGGAGGAAGAATAGAAATACTCATTATGATTCTTATGCTTCTGGATGCATGAGATGTTATTCTTGTAACAAGTATGGACATATAAGAAAGGAATGCAGGTCGAACAGATATGAGAAATTTCAGCACACAAATAGAAAACAAATCTGGAAGAAGATGGAGGGATGGAATAAGAAACAATCTAGAGAAGAAAAGGATGTTTTTGTGCATTCTCTAGAAGACAATGATTTTCTTGAAGAAAACACTCAATTCAAGATGAAGGACCGATCAGAAACGTAGGGAATTATTACCCTAATGCAGTCATCCGCTTCTGAAGCTGACTATTCTTATTGACTGCAGGAATGATGTGAGATACATTATGAGATTTAGTAATGTATCGTCACAGGGGGAGCAATGCATGATGTCTCTCATGGTTGATTTGATTATACTGGTTATGTTTACTTCTGACAGCGCACCTGATGTGGAAAGGACAGGTACAGGAGGTACAAGCTCAGGAGGAAATGAAGGAAGATGGAAATTTTCTATGCTTCACTTTCCATACGCAGGTTCCATTAACTAAAGTCGCGTATACACGCGAGTTCCAGAAGACGCAGTCGCGTATGCATTGATGATAAGAGATTTTATCTGATAGCTGAAGATCTGAAGCAGAGGTCCAGGGGGAGCATCAGTCTGACTGCTAATGATTGCACTGTTAGCATCATTCTGGTTATACTCATGATAATGAAATGATACATGGTTTCTTGTGTTGAAGATTGTGGATGAGTCCTGTTTGCTTGTTGATGAAGAGTATTCATTGTGGAGATGAAAGTCCTATAATTCGGAGATAAGGGCAGCCCATGCAGAGATTGTTGCTGATGACTTGCTGATGAACGTTTTCAGGTTGCACAAGTTAAGAAGGAGCACTGGTCCAGGGGGAGTAACAGGTTGAATACTAATGATTGCATTGTTGGCAATATGACTGCTTACTCTTTGGTTTTTGTGATACTCATGCTCAAATGATGATGACTTGGTATATGGTTTATTATGATGAGATTTTGAGCCCTGGTTGCTGATAAGTATCTTTTGTGCTCACACATGGATGAGTTGGATGTCGTTTGATTCAGAAATAAGAATAGATCATGCAGAGTTTGTTACTATGGTTGAGATCTTTTGCCTACATATGTTACTTCATGTTAAATCTTGAAGATCATGGTGATATTGGACCACATGGATGATTGCTTGACACATATTTGAAGATGCTGTTCTGGTATGATAATCTCTCTTGGAAATAATGTATTGATGCTGCACGGAATATGAAGACTTGGTTACTAGGGCGCTTATGCTATCACCATTGGATGACGCTTGAAGACACAACTACACTGTTCTATCTATCTGCAGTCCAGGGAAGCACTCAGAAAGAAGCTGAACACTGTCTTTTCCTCACAGAGGATCAGATCTGGTCAAAATATAGAAGATGGTAGTGGATACGCGGGTTTTTTGAAACACAGTCGCGTATATACGCGAGTTCCTGCACAGAAAACCGCGTATGTTTGGTTGCTGACAATTTTTTGGATGGTTCAGCATTCTTCAGCACAGCTGCAGTGCTGTCTGGTATCTCTGATACTGTTTGGTATCTCTGGTGGTGTTCCAGCTCTCATAATTTTGTTTCTAATGTTTTGATGAAGATGCCTTGATGATTTGTTGGTGAAAATGTTCAGGATGCACAAACTAAGGGGGAGCCTTAGTCATATGAAAAGGATGCATGGATGCACTGATTCAGGGGGAGCATTAGCGTTGCTGAGTATAATGCATTGTTGGCACTATGATGGTTCTGTTATATGATCTCTCTTGAGGTCTTCTTGGTATTGGTCATAAAAAGTCATATTTGTAGTTTGATGAAAAGACCTTGTTGAGACTCATGTTGTAAAATTGTAATATTCAGTCATGTAAGGACTTGTCATTTTTGTTGGGTAGCTGAGTCAAATTTTGTAAACCCACGTGGTTGGGTAGCTGAGTCAAAATTGTAAACCCACTTGATTGGGTAGTTGAGTCTCATATGTAAATCCACTTGGATGGATATTTGATGTAAGTATGAGTCTTTGGTGATAGAAAGAGTCATGTACCTTATTGAAAAATATGTTTGAAGATTCCGCATGAACTCAGGGGGAGCTTGGCCACTTCAGCGCATATCAGATCTGCAGAATGTTTCTTCCACATGAGGAGAAAAGGGGGAGAATGTTGGTTTTTGATCCGCCCTTTGCCCTTGATGTCAAAGGGGGAGAGTGACATGGTGTTTGAATAAAGAGAAGGTAATGATGTGACATATTTGGGAGAGTGACATGGTATCTATCTGCCGTGGTAACCAAACACCATCGTGGTTGCCATCAAGTCCAGAGGGGGAGATTGTTGGAAATATGATGCAGAGTGTTGTCCTTGATGGCAACCCACTGAATGAAGATGAAGACGTGCGACTGTTGACATGTATTGTCCTTGATGGCACTCCACCCGATGAAGTTATGCTTGACTTGATGGACTTGTTAAATGATGTAAATCTGAAGTGATATGATTGAACTCTCCGCAATCACTGCTCTCCTCGGATTCAAAGGTCAAGAAAATTGGGACAGGTTTAAATATCTTGGCCTCCCCATAACATCTGGAGTTAACAAGAGATCGCTATGGAGTGACATAATCTCAAAAATCAAATCCAAAATTGCTGCGTGGGGAGGCAACTGGTTGACTAAGGGAGGTAAATTAATTTTAATCAAATCCTTGTTGTCTGCGCTCCCAATTTTCCAGGCATCTTTTCTCCTTGCGCCAAGAAATGTTATGGAACAGATCACCAAGTTGCTCAGAGATTTTATTTGGTAGGGAGGGAAGGGTAACGAGAAAACAATGCATCTGGTTAGCTGGGATGTGGTCAAAAAACCTCTGACAGAGGGCAGGCTGCAAATTAGAGATCCCACGCTTGTTAATCTAGCGTTGGGAGGAAAGATTTTGTGGAAGCTGATCCACAAGACCTCTCATCCGGTCAATGTTACCTTGCACTCAAAGTATGGACCCAATAACGCACTCACCAATCTTCAGAACGCAAGCGCTGCTAATAGCACGCAGGCTTGGAAATTATGTTGTAAAAGCAGCAACTTTTTCAAAAAATTAGTCTACAGGATAGTAGGAAACGGTAAGCGTACTCATTTGTGGCTTGATAGTATAATGGGAAGTGAACCATTAGCTGAGAATGATGACATTGCAGACATTAGGAATTGGCTGGAGCATACAGGAGTAAGAATACTTTATGACATCTCGAGCTGGGATCAGTGTGGAGACTGGAATGGATGGGATTTCCACGGTGTGCCAGCATGGTATGAGGACGCTACTCCTGTTTGTAGATCCAAAAAAGATAGTTGGGCTGGGGAAAAACTGGAGTATATACCACAGTAGCTGGTTATAAAGCATTACAGGTCTTTAGAAATAGCAGTCAAACACCGGAGTTCTGGAAAAATGTTTGGGAACCTCTTTCCCTTCCAAAATTAAACTTCTTCTTCTGGACCTTAGTCCATAACAAGCAGCTTACAGGAGATAATCTGAAAAAAAGGAACATAGCAGGGCCTCACAGATGCGCTCTATGCCGCAATAACCTCGAAATAGCCCAACATCTTTTTATGGAGTGCAGATTTGCTGAAGAGGTTTGGGTTCTCATTTTACAGGACTTTCAGATCCCAGCCCCTATGCAAAACTCTGTTGCAGATATCTTTTCCTCTTGGAGTCAATACTATCCCCATCGAATCCCTTCCAAATCCTTCTGGCGTAGAATCTGGATAGTGCTCCCCAAATATGTATGCTGGCAGATTTGGTTGGCCCGCAATCAGAGGATTTTTAAAGATCTGATATATACCCCTCTGCAGGTAGCTGCAAAAGCTAAGTCATTCCTCTTGGAAGTGGCCCAATATCAGTATTTTAAAGAAGATCATTTGTTACTGCCTAAAGAAAAGAGATGGCTAGGAAGGCTAGTGACTCACCCATGTAATTATCTTCAACCCCCCCAAAGTGACAATCCAGAATGGCGCATAAGATATGAGGATGATTTTTTTCAATCTTGGTGGAGGTCTCAAAACTTATCCACTATCTTTTTTGACGGGGCGTCCAAGGGGAATCCTAGTGCTGCCGGAGCGGGTGGTGTTATCTACTCACCTGGTGGGTCTTCCAAAGATTGGTTCTGCTGGGGATTAGGTATGAAATCCAACAATCATGCAGAGATCCTTGGGCTTCTAAAAGCTTGTATTATCGCAAGAGATAAAGGTATCAAAGTGCTCCAAGTCTTCAGTGATTCAGAGATAATAATAAAAAATATCAATATGGAGACTTCGTTCAGCAATGCCAGCCTTAATAAAATACTAGACAGATTGAAGAGAGTTCTTCTAGACTTTGACAAGTGCAAATTTCACCATATTCTGAGAAAGTCAAACAGTGAAGCTGACAAGATGGCAAACAAAGGTAGCTTGCTCATGAAAGGGCAGCTCATTGTCAACAACGTTAGCACTCTTCAAATGCCCTGAAAGTTGTAATAGCTCACTAGAAGCAGTAGAAAGGACTCTGTTTTGTAATAGGGGCTGCCTCGACAAAGGCCCGTGATCTTTTCTATTTAATAATATCCATACCCGTTACAGTTAAAAAAAAAATAGAAGACATATTTTCTCTCTTGAGTTCATTGGTTGCTTTCTTTAATGATTTTTCTAAATTTTCTAGATTGATTGTCAAATTTGTTAGGGTATTACATAACATTTCCCATGTTTGTCTATGAATATCAATGTAACACCCTCCTCCCACATTTACCCAAAATAATAGGTCCATTAGGGTAAACATGTGATGAAGAGTTACTATGATATGATTCAACTCCCCAAGTATAGTTAAGGAAGTGGAATCTACAAAACCGAACCAAACTGGCCTTCCTCAGGAGCCACAGGGCACCTAAGAGCTAATCAACCACTCCAAGTGCCCAACCCCTGAGTTAACATGCCTTTTGACTCATTTAGACCCTCAGTCACTCCAATTAAAATCCCTCCATGTGACTATAACCCTCCATTCTCTCCCATAACAAGGGCATCCATGTGACTGCAACCTTTTTTAGGCAATTATGTGTCAGGGACCCTAAATTCTGAGCCATTTTTTCATGGCTAGGACTTAGGCCTCTTCCTAGAACTTGATGAAAATATCGTAAATGATGAATACCAATGAGACAAGGCATCCCGTCAAACACTTCATGAAAATGAAATGTACAGGTCATAAGATATACATATGAACATAAGGGTCTCAGACTTATCTAAGAATCGTCAAGAAGGTATGATGCCCTCTCACAATAATTTTAACATCATCTATTAGGTCATACATTCATTTACTAATCAACATGATGAGATCCATAATTCAATTTTTTCATAAACCATGCCTATAACCAACATATAACCAAAATCATAACTATGATAGAACTGTTGGGAAAAGTACTGAGAGGGGGGGGGGGGTGAATTAGTATTTTAAAACTCACTTAAGCCTTTCTATTCTTATTCATATTTTTTTACACAAATATAATGAAGTAAACCTGTGTACATATCTATAATTAATGATTCATACCTTCGCTACACAATATAACTTCATTCAAACCCAAATCTCAGCATACAAAAAGAAAACACACTTCATAACATTATCATCATAGATCAAACCAACCCATAAGAATATTACTCAATGTGTTGTCATTTCACATCTATTGGAACTGATCTATCATCATATTCCCCAGTGCACACTTATTTCAAATCAAAAAATTCATCAATAAACTATCACATGCACAAAAAAAAAATTGATCTCCATCTCCTTATATAGCTTAGGACTTAGCCAATACCTTGGGTCAAACCTATACTAATGTCGATGGTATTCTTTGATGAGATCAAATATCCATTTCCATGCTCATTACTATGGGCCAATACCATGGTAAATTCCCTTGGTATTTAGAATACCATGGTGCGGAAACTGTACATGAATTTTCTTTTACATACCTGCGTATATACGCGACTTTGCTTCAAAGAACCTACGTATACTTCCTCAAACTTTACCTTAATCATTCATCTATCTTTGAACTAATATTTCTTTGTTTGATCTCTCTTGTCACAACTATACTCATCCTGCTACCATCATGTTGGCATCTTTACCAAGTATTTTTTCATCAAGGACAACACATACTCATTATGCTACAAGTAGGTTTCCATCAAGGACAACACATTAGTGATCATTCCAAAAATATCCCCCTTTAGACTTGATGAAAACCACTTTGGTGTTTGATACCACAACATGTAAATACCTGTAAAATACATCAATATAAGCACTCGTCTTTTAAAAAACCAAGTTACTCTCCCCCTTTGACATCAAAGGAAAATGGTTGACCAATGTTGAATTAGTTTTTCTTTCTCCTATATAGAGAAGATTACTGATCTGCTAAATATGAACATTGTATACCTGACCATGCTCTCCCTAAGTACATGTTTAATCTTCTAGAAGATATATAAATAATTGCATGAATTTATTACTCAACCAAATATGACTTTCCTATCACCAAGGGCTCATGCTTACATTGATCACCCAACATAGTGGAATTATATATTGTGACTCAACATTACATCAGATGCCCATCATGGGATTAAATACATAATTCATTTGACCCCAATAGTCCATACATGAATGAATTTTACAGTGATTTATAGCATGGGTATTTACATGACCTTTACATCAAGAGATAGATATGGCATTTATGACCAAAACCAAATACCTCAATAGTGAGGTAGCAATACCATGATAGTCATCAAAAACCATCATACACCATTTAGGATCTGTACCATAAGCATATGAAAATAATAACATGAACATAATCAAGAATCTATGTAGTTCCAACACCATCAACCTGTAATCAAATATGTAATGCTCTCAAAAATCACCATGAAGTTGTAGCAGAAATATTATTCCCTTGGATCATGATGTCATCATATGTATCTATCAAAGATAAGGAGAACCTTCAAAATCATACCATAGGAAACTTCACCAATATGCAACTCAAGTAGTCATCCATAAGATCCCTTTCTGCAATATGTATGAACTCATTATCATCCTCCTCCAATCATCAGACTGTGAAATCAACCCATCTCCTTGATCTCGTATCAAAAAAATCAGCATTATCTTTCCATGTCATATGTATCATTATATACATGCACCACAAATTTGATAAACAACATTATTGACATTTTATATGCATCTCTTCAAGCAGCATATAAGCATCTTCCATATTTCACCATAAGAAACCTATGCACAATGACAGAAACAACATATAGTCATCATTCAAAACTTCAACAACATGTGTGTCTTTAGAAACATCACCAATATACTTATCATGAACACCATATGTAACAAGGAATACTAAATAAATCATAATGCAAACAATGCAATATTAGAAACATAACACGTGGTCCCCCTGAACCTATGCCAACTGTTCACTATTAGATAAACTCATTCATCAGTTAGGTCATCAAAGCATCTTCATCAATCAGTAAATCCATCAAAATATCATTGTCATATTGCAGCAAATCATAAACCATATTAAGCCAATACTAATTCTAATTAGCATCCACATACTGTAACCATCAACATCAAAACAAGAAAGAAAAATAATTCATGTTTGAAGCATATCAGAGCCTTTCCCTGAGTTTGTCCTACTATTTCTTCATCATAGAGAAACATCTACGACTGTCTAGATCAGAAATTGCATTTATACGCGATTTTCTAGATCATAACTCGTGTATATAAGCAACCATCCTTCATAATATTCGCACACAGAAAGTGAAATGTTGAATTGTTTTACAACCGCCACCCCCCCTAACCCTTTATTTTCTGTACCTGTTCATTATTACTACATCAGATTTATTGTCAGTGATATAATCAACATGAATATAAAAAAAACCATGGGAATCATCATAACAAAAACACACGTATTGCTCCCCCTGAGATTACATATCATTGTTCGTGAGGACCTGATAACCATATTTTGGTCTTATGAGGTCATATTCCTCACATCATTTTTGTAGTCACTGTGAGAAGTAATATTTAAGAACAAATGGAATGTAGTAGGGTCAATATTCCCTATGTTTCTGATTGAAGTTCCTTCTTCTTCTATATCTTCTTGTAATTTCTAATTATGTGTTATAACCTATCTCGTCTCCTGGTTTTGTTCTGCATACTTTAAATAAAATTAGTGGCCTTATGCCTAAATAAGTTACAAGAGAAAAAATATCCATAAAACCATCCTTTATGCCTACGGACAGATCTTGACCTTGATCTAGGAGATGTGTGAGTTGATTCAGATTTCCATTTAACAACACTACACTGGTTTTTATCATCACATTGTGTATGATCATACCCAATGCCAGTCTTGATCAAAGGAGAGTGTTTTTCATTAATAATTTTCTCTAGAGACTCAGATTCCCTTTCCCATTTGTTGATATTCTCATAATCTTCCTTTAGGGTCATAATTTCATATTCAATTTTTTCACAATACTTTTCCTTTTCTTGAACTTGTTTTCTTATGATTTATGTTCTTCTATTGGTTGCTTCCAAGCCCATTATTAACATGTTTATCTCCTCAATCATATTGTTTCCTTTTGATTCCAATTATTTTTTAGCATTCCTGAGTTTATCATTATCCCTTAGAATTTTCATTTAATAATCTAGCTCATAATTATCTGATTCATTAATTGGCTGATATTCAAGAGCCATAAGTACTAGATAAGGACTATTAGAATCTGAATCGAAATTTTCTTTGTCATTGGACATGCTATGACTATCTTCATTAGATTAAATTTTTTTCTTGTCAAAGAAATTCTTTTTAGCAACATTCTTTTCATTCTCTTTATGATTTTACCTATAAGGACATTTGGATGCATAATGGCCTACTCTTTCACAAGAAAAAAATTTAAAGGGAAGCTTGCCTCTGAATTTTCCAGTTCCCACTTGCAACTTTCCCTTTAAATGTTGCTTTGAAGGATGATTATCTCATGTCTGAAGGACCACCTTTCCTCATCTCAAATGTTGTCAATATTCCATGGAGTTTATCAAGTGTGATATTTTTCAGATTCTTAATTTCTTCAATAGAATATACGTTGGAATCGAACTTTGGATTTAGTCATCTAAAAATATTCTTAACAAAATCAGCATCTTTTATTTCTTCACCAAAATTTCTCATGGAATTAACAACCTCATATACTTTAAGAAAAAATGTTGCAATTCTTTCATCATCATGCATTTTTAGTGTCTCTATTGTATTCTAAGTGATGGAGTTTAGCAATTTTTACCTTGGTGTCACATTCATAAATTTGGATAACCTTATCCCACATGACCTTTTTTGGTTTTAGCTACATTACTTTCATGCACTCGGACTCAGCCAAACTTCCCAAGATGGAGGCTGAATATTTATATCCACTTCCTACAGTGTTTGTGTGAATGGAGGTTGGATATTTATATCCACTTTCAATGATTTCTCACACATTATCTCCCAACAACTCCAAGTATTCTCTCATACTGACTTTCCAAAAGACAAAGTTAGTTCCATTAAATAAAGGTGGTCTGATAGAAAATACTCCTTCTTAGGCTAATCTTCTTGAAAAACCTCCTTCAATTGATCAAGCTTCTTCTAAAGGGCATTCTTTGATACCATATTTTGGGAAAAATACTAAGAGGCGGGGCGGAGGGGGAATCAATATTTTTAAAACTCACTTAAAATTCTACAAGGAAAAGACCCTCTAAAGGAGGTTATAAAGGAGGTTTTTAGTGTTATAAACTTGGCCAAAATTATCAAAAAAACATTTGCTACAACATTCGTTTATGGTTACAAAATTTTTGGTGGAGATTTTAATGGAAATTCAACACAACTAAAAAAAAATGGGTGGCCAGAGGTTATTACGGATTTTTTTTCATTGGTGCGCTACTCTGCCTTTAACGCACCGGTGCATACATGCCGACGGCGCCCCGGGGTTGTCTCAGTCCAATGCACCGAGACTTTTAGGTGTAAAACTACACCGGGCGTAGTGTTAGTCATACAACACATGGGGCCATTCTAATTGGTCTTGGGATTTGTGTAGTGTCCATAGGTCATATCAACGCACCGGTGCACCGTATCACAGAAATTCATCGAGATTTATATTGGTATCGGTATTCAAGTGGTGCCCATAGATCGTAAAAATGCATCGGTGCTTATAGATACGTAACACCCTGGTGCGCAGTATCACACAAACACACCAATATTGATAACTGGTATCGTTATTTGTGCAGTGCCCATAGATCGTATAACGGCACTGGTGCGTATAGACACATAAACGCATCAGTGTATAGTTACTGACACACACCGGTTTTCATGTTGTATTTTTTAGAAACATCGGCCTGTGACAGTCCAATTATTGTGATTGTTTTAAATTCATTATTAATCAAAAGTCGACACATCTTATAACAATATTCATATTAATTACATTTTTATTAATGCATTTGAGTGTGATGTTTGGATTAATTTGTTATATCATATCATAATTATTATGGTTTTTTAAAATTCATTATTCATCAAAAGTCGACACATATATATCTTATAACAATATTCATATGAATTAAATTTTTATTAGTGCATTTGAGAATGAGAATGGAGAATGGAATAGCGGCAATGGAGAATGCAATAGAATAGATTAAAACATATTTTATGATTATATATATATATATATATATATATGTGTGTGTGTGTGTGTGTGTGTGTGTGAATAAGACAATTTTTATCATACAAAAATGGGACAGTTATTGGTATCCCTTTGTCTTTCAATTGGGACACTATGTCCATTGCATTAAAAAAAATGTCTGATTTCACAGAAATATATATTTCAAAAATTAAAATGCCTTGCTTTGATATCCAAACATAGTGATCATCATTCTTCACTTGAACTGTTGTCACTACTAGAGCTACTTCCATGACTTGGGTTATTTTCAGGAATGTTTTGTTCATGGCGTTGATTATTTTCTTCTTTTTCACCTTCAATATACAAACATAAAAATAAACTGAAATGAGTGTATATACATTGGTGAGAATAATGAAAATTGAAATATTAAATAATATACATCAATATAAATCGAAAAGAAAAATGATGTACCATAGCAACAATTGACTCATAAATTATACACATTCTTTCAAAACCATGTACCATGCCATCTTTCAAAATTTCATCTGTTGGTGTAGTTCCATACCTTGTTTCCTGCAAGTTTTATACCCCATAACAAATCATACATTTAATATAAAAGATGTTTTTATTCTATTAACTATAGACGGAGCTAAGTAAAACAAGATCGATAAATGCTTACAAATTCCACAATTAAATTCTGATATGCCAACATATACTCACAACCCATATTTAACCCAATTTCAATCAATTTGTGTGATGTTTTTTCTTTGTATGTTAGCACCTTTTTTTTCTTTGTACGTTAGCACCTGTTTGAAGACATTCAATGATGATTTTTGTAAAAAAACTTAAAAAATACAAAAATGAAATATAATTAAATTGTTATAAGGAAGTAAAAATTACTCACAAACTTAGAGATCAACTATTTTCTTCCTTGTTGTCCTGTTTTATATGTTGAATGGGTTCCATTTTCTTTTCTTTTCTGCAAGAAAATTCTTGAAAATTAATATCTAATGCCAAATTGTTTATTTATTGTACCTAATGATCGAAAAATTCAATGATTACATATTACATTTGAATCATGTTGTTGTTGTTGGAAATAATGTCTATAAATTCGTTCCACTAGATCTCTCAAACTTTTGTAAAAATTGTTCCCCTTTCATTAACTTCCAGCACCACTCCAGATGAGCTAAGGAGCAATTGATTTTCATTTGCATGTTATATTTTTTTCTTTTCTTAGAAAAACATTCCTTTTCTGAGTTGTTGGTCCCTGTACAACATTAAACATATGTGAATTAGTAGACTATTTGACACATGTTATCTAATAATTTTAAGTATATTATTAATGATAATTAAAAAAAGAAACTCATATTGGATCGATAATATTTTTTTCATTCACCTGATTCATCCTTTTGCAATTTTTCCATTAAAATTTTACGCTCTTCTTGTCCTAGATCAGAAATAATCATATCGAGCTTCATCATTTTATGGCTCTCCATGATACACAGTAAACAATACATATTAGTTAAACTTACATATAGTTCAAAAATAATATTTTTTATAAAGAATTTAAAAAGAACTTGTCTTTTTTGCTTTTCTTGATGTGTTAACAGTATTTTTGTTACTTGATCTCTTGTAAGAAATTTCTTTATCAATCTGAAACCTGTACCATATCATTCATTAATATATTTATAAATAAATTCTCAACTTTTCAGGTAGAAAATAAATGTCAAGGAACCGGTGCGCCTTTCACGAGGTCCGCATCGTTGCCGGTGTGTGGGGATATTAACAACACACCGTAAAACAGTATAATACACCTTACAGTGCATTGGGTATTGCGAACGGATCACAAAAAACAGTGTAATAGACCTAACAGTGTGTGGGGTAATATAAACGCACCACAAAAATGGTGTAATACACCGTACGATGTTTTCGTAGTTAGATGGAGCATCAATGCCCTATTTCAGATTTGGCGCATGGATCTAGAAAAAATGTTTTCATTTTTTTTACTATAGTACTTTCGCGGTGCGTTGTACAATACAGAGCACCTGTGCAATATAGTACGCAGGGTGCACTGATAAAGAAAAATCCATTTTTTCAAAAATTCACGCAATGGCCGAATGGATTGGGATCTGATTATGAAAGTCGTCCCGTGGGTTGGATGTCAATCTAAAATGAAAAACCCTAATTCTGAAATCACAACAATAGGGAGAAGAAAGGGTAAAAACAAAAAAAAGTAGGGTTTAGGGTAAAAATGGATAAAACTATAGAAAAAAAGTAAAAAACTGCAAAAAAATTAATCAAATTTAATCACGAGATGGTTTCAAATTCTATGATACAGGGTTTCAATCACCAGAGGTTTGGTTTTTTATTGTCTGAATACTTCTGTTCGAACGTATTTCGCTACTCCATAGTGCCCTCCTGCTCTCTTGCTCCAGATCTATCTCCTGCAAATATCTGGCTGAAAATTTGAGCAAAAATAGTGAAATAATGAAAAGTTTTTAGTATTTAAAGAATTATTTTGTGAAATTAGATTTTCAAAAATATTTTGCTGCCCATTTTACAAATTGCCACTTTTTTTTAACTTAAAGAAAATAGAGTTGCATTTTTTTATTTGTGTTTATTCTTTACCAGTGCGGAAGAGTTATGACGCACCAGTGCATATTATTTATACGACACGTCGGTGCGTGTTAGAATGATAAGCGCACCGAACTGTATAAAGTTCTTTTTTTTGTATGTAAGATCATAATAAAATAATGATAATTATATTTTTTTTTGTATGTAAGATTGTAATAAAATAATGAGAATTATAAAGTACATGAATTTATTTTCATTATGTTCTAAACTTTATTATGTTACAAAAAATTGTATTATTCTAGATTTGTTATTTTACAATTATTTGCAAATTTACAAATTTAAATATTTTAATCAAGTCATTTCACATCAATACAATTAAAATTTTCACATTAATAGAATTAAAATTTTACAAATATTTTACATACAATTACAATTAGAATTAAAATTACAATTACAATTTTATATTAATTTCACATACATGAATTACTATTAGAATTAGAATTAGAATTTTAATTTTACATACAATTACATTACAATTTTACATAGAATTACATTTACAATTACAATTACAATTTTACAAATATTTTACATACAATTCAATTAAAATTACAATTACAAATACAATTACAATTTTAGAATTTTACATACAATTACATTTACAATTTTACATACAATTACATTTACATTTACAATTACAATTTTACAAATATTTTACACACAATTCAATTAAAATTACAATTACAAATACAATTACAATTTTAGAATTTTATATACAATTACATTTACAATTTTACATAGAATTACATTTACAATTACAATTACAATTTTATAAATATTTTACATACAATTCAATTAAAATTACAATTACAAATACAATTAGAATTTTAGAATTTTACATACAATTACATTTACAATTAACATTTCAGAATAAATTAAATATTACAATTACAATTAAAATTTTACATTAATAAATATTTTACATACAATTATAGTTTAAATTACAATAAGTACAAATACAAATACAATTTTACAATTTTACATACAATTAAAATTTAAATTACAATTACAATCACGACATAATATTTAATAAATATCATGGTCATTTAATATTAAATCAATTAATAAACATCATCACGATCATGATAACCATCATACAAACATCATATTCGACTAATAAACACATTCAAACATCAAATTAACATTATATATTAAGATCATCACAACACAAACATCAAATATACATCTCAATATGTCAAATAACTCATGCTATCACATATACATATCTATTTGCAAGCTAAACATTAAATGAACATATCTAACATGACCTAACAATATGCACCACATCATGATGATCACCAACATGAAAATTAAGTACAACTGCAACATGAACATAAAATACATGGACCATATATATATATATATATATATATAATGTTAAAAATATACAACTGTAATATAAATGTCATGGATCAGGCGCTGGTGGTAGTATAACAACATCAATAGCAGTACTACAAGTGGTGCCTGCTCAGTAAAGCTGGGTGCAGCCTCGACAGTCGATGGTTGAGCCTGCTCATGATCATGATCACTAGTATTGATGGATGCATCCATTGGTGGTAGTACAACATCAATATGAGCAATAGTAGTGGAGGCTTGCTCAGTCAATAGTGCAGCCTCGGTGGTCGATGGTCAGCCTGCTCATGATCATTACTAGTACTGATGGATGCAATTGTAGGCTGCTGACTAGACGTGGCCGATGGTCTAGCCTCATCTCCATGATGACTATCAGATGCTGCCAGTGGAGCGTCATGCTCATCAGGCGCACCGCGAGGCAAACGATCATGAGATGCATGTGAGTCGCTGCTCGTGGACTATCCATCATGTGTCACGGCTCGACTACGCCTATAGCTACGGGCAATCCTCCTCAGTCGTGTAACAACTGTCATAGCTCCTACGACATGCCGCATCAGGCCGTACATGTCACGCGGCATGCCTCTCCACAGCCGTAACAGCCTATCATCGACCTGTATGTCTCTGTAATGAGCAAGCCTAATGCCCGCATCAACAATAAATGCACAAAGTTGGTTGGCCAACTCCATCCTATATCTGGTCTCAGGTCGACCACGCCTAGCAAATGGTGGCACCGGTGCACCATGATGAGCAGGAGCATGTTTCTCTGCTGCACCGGCCTCATCCTCATCATGATCATGCTCGACATCAGCCATATCCTGATCGTCATCATCAGGATCCACACCTGGATCATGTGGTGGACCCAGCATCTCCTCGCCATCAAAAGAGCCAATGTATGCAAAATATATACAAGTACACAACAATAATTAGACAATTTCATTACACAATTTAATAAAAACAAGTTAAAGAACATGTTAGAATAAATATAAATAAAATAGTAATATTACCTCTATCATCTGGCGGCTCATCAGCTATGAAGAGGATGTTGGGACACCCTCGCCAATCTAAGCCAGCATAAGGACATGGGACCATAATGAAGGGATGCAGCCCGTCAACACTGGCTAGTAAGTCCAGTGAAACAAAGTGTCTCCCCTCTTGGGCATCATCTGCCCCCACATGTGCATCCGGGCCTCAAACATCGGCCTACGAGGCTGTCGAAAAAAACTAGGTCTCATCTCTAGAAACCTCTCAAAAAATAAACAAAATAGCTCTTAAGCAAAAGGGAAGTTGACCCTCCCTTGTGGATGAGCACAACATTTATCTAAGGCCATACAAAACTACTGCAAAAAAATGGCAGACCACTTGACAAGTCATGGTTGTTGTACTAAAGTATCAACACAATATAAAAGCGAGCAAATAACGTGTTTCCCATCACTGGTGTTGTGAAAAATGGTCAAAATGATAAGGGAGAGGCATTGCACGTCCTGTCTACCAAAAGCACCTATACGTAACTGACCTCTAGGTACCTGAAACTCTGAAGGAGATAGTACATGTGCTCCAACGTATCTCTGGGAGTAAACTAACTGACTCCCTGCTACACAACCAGCTAGCACATCTGGGAATGAGGGAAAATCCACCCGTCTCCTCGGTAGTCTTCTAACAAAATAAATATCCTCCTCAGTCGGTGTGTACCACTGGTCAGGACCAACTTGAAAGGCCTGTTGGTGGGCATTCCACCTGCAGATAAGATATCTCAAAAACACATTGTGCGCCTTTAGGGAAGTAGCCTCCTCATAGAACTTGAGGAGGCCTACCTGCCTAAGGATCTCCTCGGTATCTGCAGTAATAGGGTGAGGGTATACATCTCTCTCCCTCTCTCGGGCCTCTCATTGGCAAATCATGTCATACTATTCAGCCTGTTGTTGTTGTTGTTCCTCCTCTTCTCTCTGAATCATTGCCATATTAAATAATTTTTTTATTAAAATAGACATGTATTTAGGAATATACATTAATACTTTTTTTTTGCAAAAAATACAAACAGACAAGTCAATGCACCATAAAAACAATCACGCACTAGTCGTGGTGTGTCTTAAGAATGTACAGCACTGGTCTCGGTGCCCCTAATGAAATACAACGCACCCTCGGTGCAGTTGTCTATTTTTCAAGCAATGTTAACTTCATCAAAGTTCAAAATAGCAGTGCGCTGACTGAAATATATGCCCCGACGCATATAGTCGTGTCAGCGCATTGACTTCATGACAATTACATAGCCGACAGTGCGGTCTTTTACCCGGCCGCATCGTTGACCCTCTCAAAATCCAGAATGTGGTGCGCTGACATACACCGGGGCAGATAATTCCATGAACACACCGCACTGTGATTCCCGTGGTCAACGATGTACCTGTATAAATGAGCACACCGCCTTTTATTTTATTTTTTTTATTTTAAAATTATTCAGGGTGCCTTTCGGTACCACCTCAGACATGGTGTGGATACCATTAACACCGATGGCAGTGCGACCTGTAAATTTTATAGGCAGCACTGCTATCCAGTGTGTGCCGAACAGCTACGGCGCACCACGCGACAATTTTTTTTTTTTTTAACGATTATTTTTAAGGTTATTTCAATTTCTAATCTGCTAAAGGCTTAATTATGTAAAAACTAGAAAAATATCTGTACATTTCACCGTCGAGGAGGCATATTGGTTGTAAACTATGCAAAATAAAATTTTCCCACCATTTTTCAAAATTTAAGCTAGAGATTGGTGGCCAATGCAGAGAAACAGTGCGTGCAATGGGTGCAATGAGAGCACCGATGTCAGGGCGGCTCAGACAAGGGGAAATGGCAGCAGTGCTTGAGAGGTCTGGTTCACTGAGGAAAGTGAAAAATGAAGTTTTTTGGACGTAAATTTTTTTTTATTTAACCCTATTTCAGTGCACAGGGTTTTATAGGTGCACTGATACACTTACCTACAACTGCACCGGGCTACGTCAAATTTGGCGCATTGTTTATAATGCACCGAGGCAATTCCCTAAAACCGCACTGGGATGTTTTAGTTTCGGCGTGAAATTTTGATGATGCACCGGGGCGGAATATCTGTAAAGCACTGGTGCGGAATAGTTGTAAAGCACCGGTTTTTTGCCCTTAAATTTTTTTTTATGTAACATTATTCCGGTGCGTGCGGTTTATCGGTGCACCAGTGCTTTTGGATAAGAATGCACTGGCATGTTTCTGTTTTGGCGCGATGTTTTATGATGCACCGACGTGGAAGAGTGGTGAAGCACTGGTGCGTTACAATAATAAGAGGCACCGAATGTGTGTGTACGTCGCACAAGATGTCTGGTGTGCCAATTTATCGTGTGCACCAGTGCGTTCTATGGTAGGGCACGCACCGGTAATTGAGAGCTCAGGAGCACTAGAAAACTAGAAAATCCGCATTATTTTTCCGTAATTTTTTTTTAATTTAACCCTTTACCGGTGCGCGTTATTTATAGGCACACTGATTCTGTTTATTACAAACGCATCAGTCAATTTTTGTTTTGGTGCGATGTATTATGATGCACCGGTGCGGTTTCTTTCTACCGCACCCGGTGGTTTCGGTTTTGGCGCGGTGTTTTATAATGCATCGGCGTGGAATATCTGTGATGCACTGGTGCTATATAATAATAAGACACACCGGGCGGGTTTGTACGGAGTGCACGGTGTCCGGTGTGCCAATGTTTTGGCCTGCACCAGTGCTTTCTCAGTTCCAGAGAACCAAGGCGACGTGTAATGAGAAGCGCACCGAGAGGAAACCATCTGCAAAAACCTCCACCTGTCAGCCTCCTCTAGTAACCTCCACTAGAAACGGATGTACATCCGCTAGAGGGTCTTTTCCTTGTAGTGAAATTTCCTTTTCTTATTCATATTTATGTACATGACTATTATGAAGTAAACCAGCATACATATACGTAATTAATGATTTATACCTTCGTAGTTGTTATGCAGGAAAATCCTCTCTGCCGACAGAGATGATCTCTCTAGTCCTAGGATGGGTCTACTAACAATAGGGTCCAATTAGAAGCCTACTTTCCTAGATTTTAAATGCATGCATATTGTGAATAGATCACCTAACTAAATTTTATGTTAATCCTTGTTTGAATCCTTCGATCCTTCGCACTCTGTAGTCAGATCCTTTTCGTTATTGTCATTTGGTTACCTACAAAAGGTATCAAACAACAAAAAATGTGAAAGCATAACATATATCTTGCATATACAATCTACTTGGTTGATCAAGGAAAACTAAGAATCCAATCACACATTAAAGACGAAAATGGAAAGCACGATATAATTGTATTATATTAAAATAGAGAGGGGGAGTTACAACTTATGCCTTGATGTCGCAGCCCTCCTTCGATGGGTCTTGATCTAGGCACGTCTCCAAAGTTCTCTTTTAACTCGATGTGGAGGGGAAAAGGTCTCAACTCTCACTTTATACCTATAGCAACAAATATCTCTTTGATCTTCTTCTATCTATGTTCTCACTAACAGAGCTATGGGATATTGTCCATTTTATAGCAAAGGAGGAGGGAGCATGGATCCACATAAGGTGGGGAAATGAGTTATCCCTTTGGGTGGTTCCACTTTTGTAGGAACAAAGAGCCCAAAGGGAGAAGCTCAACTCTATCCTCAGGAACAAACAGCCAAATATTCACCATGAAGCTTATAGATCTCAAAGATTCACTTCCATTTTTTTAAAAATTTCTAGAAGAGGATCGGTGTAGGTATGATCCTCATTCCAGCACTAATCAGTGCCACCCTAGACCAAAAAAGATCCATCGGTGCGAGCGAGACACGGAGAGGACGCACTGCTCCAGATAATCATGTTTTCAATGAGCTTCTTCAGGAAAGGTCAACAAAGAGTTTACTCATTGTGCCTAAAGGGATATGATGGCACATTTTCATGATGGAAAATAGAACCAGGGGTCACTTTTAGGTGTCTCCAAGATCAGGTACAGGGAGTACAAGGACAATGAAAAAATTTTGTGTAACATATGCCCCCTAAAGCATGAAGGGAAAATGAGAGTGATGGGTGAAATGCTTTACGAATACGTGTCAAGACCAAGACACCATCGTCGGAAAACCTGCACAAACAAGCACATATATAAATAAACTAAAATCTATGAAATAATCACATGACATGAGATATGGACGCAGCCATCCATAGAAATGATCATGAAATAGGATCTGAGGTATGGTCGCAACCATTCAAATAAAGAGGATCACAAATATAGACTCAAGGTATGGTCGTAGCCATCTGAATGAAAGAGCCATGTGTACAATCATGAATAATACAATCGCCTCGCAGCCTAGGCTTTATCAAACAAAACCTAGGGTCTTGTGCTACGTCATGACCCAATCAAGTACAAATTCAATAATGTGAATAAATGAGTTGAAGTTGAACATGCAAGAAAATTTCTTGATTACCAATCAATGATGTAATTCTTTAACAGACGCGAGAGAAACCACCAATGATGAAAATGGCTCTCAAGGTACTAGGAGTATAATCCAAAAAATGTGAATAAGGAGCTAACTTCAAAGACTTGCATAATCACCCGATCGAAGGCCAATGATGTAAGCCTGTCGTCGGATGTTAACAACCTACCGTTAGGGCATGCAGGCTCTAAGGTACTAAAAAAGGTATCTCTAGATCAACTTCCCAGATAATGTGGTTAGGTCAACAATAAGTGACCCATCGAAGGAGTTCCATAATGTATCCCACATCATTGACGCGAGATGAAGGTAATAAGATAATAATGAAAGTGATCAGAGAACGAGGCCATGAATGTGTTGTAGAAGGATCTTCTCTTGAAAATATCAGAGACACGACTCCCGAGTTTGGAAATATTTGAATCAAATGGAATCAAAGGTCATATTTGATGAGAATGGTGATGGAATGAGAGGCAAAATATATTTCCCAAACCCACAGAGGCAAAGTGACGAATCAAGGATATCCCCAACCTGACATGAAACAGAGGATGTGTCGTGTTCAAGAGCCACATACTGCCAACACAATCGACTAATGCATTCCATTTTCCCCCACCATTTCTGGTGAGTACCCCAATTATTTTTGTATACATGCTTGAAGGGGATAGCATATGCTTGTGATATAAGTTTATCCTTTGGACAAATTCATCCTAGTACATTTTACAAGCACTAGGAAGGAGTAACTCGATTTCGTCATGATGACAGATCCCATGCCGTTAAATTTTAAAGAGTCTGACAAAGGTGGAACTCAGAAACATTTCACGTTTAGAGAGTTTGAAAAGAGGTGAAAAGAAAACTCCAGATGGCCCTTTTCATAAATATTCCCTCATACCCGAAAAGGTAGAAAACGAATTGTGAAAGAACATCTTAGTCGTGATTGACCAAAGTATTTATTTTTCATAAATAATTTATCCCAGCTTGAAAAAGGGTAAATGTATACTGGTTAAATGATGTTTTGTGCACTTTAACGAGCTCAAAACGACAAGAACTCAGCAATATTTTCATGTTTAGAGAGTCAGAAAAGAGCTAAAAGATGACTCCATAGGGGTTACTTTTTCATTTATTTTTAATCGAGTCTGAAAAAGTAGTAAAATAGAACTCATAAATGTGTCATCCGTGAAGAAATTGAACCCGTCACTGCACAAGAACAAACCCATAAACTATTTTTGAGGTAAAGGTATTAAAATATTTTTAAAATATGGTAAAAAACCTTAAAATGACATTGATCATTTATAAAATTAGAGAGAGTAAAAAAACAATTCACTTTTCAATTTCACATTGTTAAGAAGGAGTTTTTACCCTCTTTTACCTCAATTCTTCAGGAGAAAATTGCAGGAGATCTGAGAGGCCTTTCAGTAAATTGTCAGTGCCAGGTAAGAGGCTCCCTCCTTGCCTGCATTTCAACATCTATTTTATTTTGTTTTAGGTAATATTTAAAATTTTGGGAGAGGATTTTAAATTCGTTGACGCGGTGGATCAGTGTGGGTATCAAATTTCGGGATCGCACTGACCTGCCATTTTTTAACCAGGTAGGTCTTCAGTTGGTGTTGTTGTTTTTAAAACAACCACGTGGCCCGCGGAGAGGAAAAATTCATAAAAATTCCTCAATAAAAATTATTTGAAGTCAAAACTTGAGCCTATCACTAACAAGGGACTTGTTGAATGTTGTTTGTAGGAAAGAAGAGAAATCAATCATGGTGATCAAGTGGAAAGAAATATATCATGATGAGTGTTACACAGCAATTTGTCACCGTCCCTGCCATTCCCCATCCCGCACATTGGAGGGCTCATTCCGTGACCTGTGAGTAGAGACAAGACTTGAAAATACTTTCATTGCATCCCTCTGAAGATGAGCTTTCATTTCCCTGAAGACATCTCCCTACAAAAAACCCTAAAAATAGCTCTTTCTCCATTAGAGCAGTTCCACAGTTCAGCCCTTGCGCCAAGGGGGAAAATCCTCCAAAGAGGGCGCGCCAATTGGTGCTCTGTCATAGAGCCACACCCGCGCTAACTATATTAAGAGGTGTTTTTTAAATATAAATGGCGGAAGTTTCGTCCTAACAAATTCCTGGACTGATATCTATCTTGAGTTGGGAGGCTTGGCTACGGATTTCCATAGAGAGGAAGTGGTTTACCACCTCTCATGGAAGCTTCTTTGATGATAGGGCCAATCCCATCATTATAGGGATCCCAACTCCCCTTCCTCCATCTATAAAAGCTTGCCCATCCCCTTTGCAAGCTAGTTCCCAAGAGCTTTCACATCCTTATGCTGAAAGAGCCTTCTTGATTCCCTTAAGGCCAAATCCAAGTGAGGAGACTATTGCCAAGTACCCAGAGAGAGAGGCTTGTCCCATCCTTGACAGGCTTTATTGAGACATGTTTTGCTAACGACCCGCCAAAGGAGAATGTTGCATCGAAGCTATGGCTGTATTCTTCTTTTGACTCATTAATGATAAGCGACTATTGGTTATGGTTCCACTCTTGTTCTTTATTATGTTCATGAGTTATGTCCTCTTCGACTGACATATAGTTGTATATACTAGATTTTATGCTTGCGTTTGTGTTGTTTCTTGCATGTGCAAGTGTCTGATCACGGAGATCGTGAGGATTGTGATCTGCCAGGGCAAAGGAATGGGAGCACCACCTCTTCTATAAAAGACAGCGTTGGATTCCAGGTAAGCCTTCCTCGCAAGTCGGTTTATTTGCAATTAGGAACCTGCACTGTAGCATGTTCGATCGTTGCTAGACCCGATCTGGGCTAGTAGGGATCGCCTCTGTCCACAGAGGGGATTAACCTCTTCAACAATTTGGCGACTCTGCTGGGGAATCAACTTGTTGTTTGATTCGTAAGCTATAGACGGATCCTGAAGTGCAGCCAGATAGCCTTTGAAACGCTTTTGCTCTGCATTAGCGGAGTAGATCAACGCTGCTTCAGTCTATCTCCGGTTTAGTTTACGGACTAAACAACTTGGAGTATTGTCTTCTCTTTTCGGTCAATTTCTTGGCCTTTCTTGCTTGGTCAGCTCTTTGGACTATTTTTTCTATTTTTTTGGCTTTGTTTTAGCCTTGTTATCACTTGTCTATGTTTGAGATTGCTTGTTTTTCATTTTCCCATAGTAAACTCGGCTGGCGCGCTTTTCAGCGTGACAGTTGCGCCCATTGGCGCAGGTTGCCTGTGTATCACCCGCACCATTGCCTTTCTGGCGCTAATTTCAAGCTCACAGTCGCGCCAATCCTGTGAGCTATTAGGGTTTGCTGTGTTTCATGCTTTCTGAGACTGACTTGTGATTTTGATCTTGTTTTTTCGGCTGTTTGAGTGCACTGGAGCCTAGTTTGACTGATTTTAACCTCCATCCTTTGGTTGTTTGCCTATTTCTTTCAATTTTTCATACGAGCCCTAGGGCATCTAGTTGCTTTTGTAAGTCGAGCCTCCCTTGGGAGTTTTTGGTTTTCGTTTGTTCAGTCGACTTTGGGATTGCTTCCTTGCATTCGGTTGACAGTTGTCTATCATTTTATTGTGCTTTTTGAGTGACTGATTTCATTTTCATTCGAATTTCTCTTTGCTTCATTTTGGGCCTAGATTACATGGCTCATTGGTGTCTTTGGGAATTTTCTTGGTTTTGAGAGACTTTTGGTCGATTTGAGATCTGATTGTTTGTGCCATTGAGTGAAATCTGCTTGTTTTTTCTCTCTTAATATCATTTCTCGAATTGCTTCTCATTTTTTTCTGGTTTGTTTAGTGCATCTAGCTATCAAACATTGAAAATATAAAAAAATCTCTTTTGCTTTTGATTGATTAGTGCAAATTAAAATATTTTCAGTGTTATTAGTAATTAGTGACTTTGAAAGAAAAGTTTTTAGTTTCATTAGTTGCATTAGAGATATCACTGATTGTCTTCCGATCATTTTGTTTGTGTAAAAATCTCTTAACTCTTTTGTAGCTAGCATTCATCGAAAAAAATGATATGCTGTGGCATGCAGTTTTTCATTTAGGAGATTTTTGAGACATCACATTCGTTAGGGCCTGAAAACTGAAACATAATTGAAGATAAACTTTAAAATTTACTCAATTTACACTAAGGCAGCATTGAAATCTAACGAAACACATTTAAAGGTCTAGGCTAGAGACGTGTTCCAGCGTCTTTAAACCTAGTAGCTATCGTTCGCCTCTTGGCTTTAGACAGTGCTAGTATGGACTTGTGCTCCCCGTACCGTCGCGTATATAAAGGGAGACCCCAATAGGTTTCAATCCTTTATCCATAGGAAGTTAAGTCTGCCGCCCTATACCTGTGATACACCGGACACAACATTCGGGGAGATTGCCTGCATGTACGTTAAGTCCTTGGTTGATTTCTCTTTCATTTTGAAACCAAGGTGTATATTGCAGTTCACGGTTATTTGGTACACCCTTTGCCTAGTATTCCTAAGTAGTCATTTGATCTTTTCTAAATCTTTAAATTTGAAAGGATCATCAAGCGCTTGTCCTTTCACACTTGCTTCAAAACTGAAAGAGATAGAGTCACCTTTTATCCGTTTCTCGACTCTTAAAACATGAAATGGTGAAGTTTCTAAGTTTCAATGTGGTAAAATAAATCACCTGCGATCACACGCCCTTTTAGATTTTCTTGTTGGCCGTTTGATTGTGTGCCTTGTTTTTTAGCCCATGTGCGGTTTTGAGTTGTTGATGGAAACTTTCCCGGAGTTCACCAACCAAGGAATCTCCTCCAATGGGAATCCTGGTCCTTTTCCTCCTTTTGGAAATGTTGGTGCTCCTTACATGGCAACGTTGTCCCTTCCTGGGTTAACTGTTGGGTTGCCTGTTTGGTTGTTCTCAACCTTTGTGGTTCTGAATGTCTCGTCTACTGATCAATCAGTTCCTCCGCCTGAACAACGTCATGCTGATTCCAAGGTGGACCTCTCCCCTTCTTCACCTATTTCTGCGTCCTCATCTTCTACTTCGCCTGGTGAAAGTCTGGATTCGAGTAACCAGGTGGCTAAGAATAAGAAGAAGAAGACAAAGAAGAAGAAGTCTGATAAGAGAGAGGCTAACGCTGCAGTTGCTGCTTCTAATGCACCTCCTCTTAACAAACCTTCCAACCCTCCGCGGAAAGTCAAATTCCCTTGCATTTTTTGCACGGGAGATCATCTTCTTCGAGATTGCCCTGGCATTCCCAAGGTGCTTGAAGCATGGTCCAACGGTCACCCGCAGTTGCCTTTGGCTTCTGGGAGTCAAGTTGGGGGCACGTCTTCAGCTGGGGTTGGTAAGGCTCCTAAGAAGCAGGGTAAGATTACCAATCCATGTAAGTTGTGTGAAGGGCACCATGCCATTCACCATTGTCCGTACATGGATGAAGCCAAGCGAGTGTTGGACAGCCCAATTGTTTCTACGCCGTGCCTTCTAGCTGGTTACAAAAAGCTTTCTTTGAGTCCTCCACCAGCTGATCCTACGATTGGTCAAGAGTCATCCTTGGTCGATCCCACTCCTTCGGAAATTCCCATTCATGAATCCATCCTCGACCAACCATTGGTCATGGGATCGGTTGAACTAGCCCCGTCTCCGGTGCACCAGGTATTTTCCGTTGAGAGTGGACCTCACATACCTCATGTTCTTCTTGTTTCTTCAGATTCCTCGGATTTGGAGAAAGATTCTCATGTCCCCGTATCTCAAGAAGTTGCTCCTCCGCCTCCTGTGATGGAGGTCCCAGAGTATACTCCTCCCACCTTCGAGATGGAGGTCATGGAGGATGCTCCTTCTTCTTCCGTAACACCAGGGAAAGACCATCTTGGTTCGATGGTAGCCCCTCCGAGTAGTTTACTCACTTCCTTTGATTGGAATCGATTTGTAGGATATCGCCTTCCGTATTATGTGCCTTTCGAGATCACAGTATAGGCTTTTGGTCTGGTCATACCTGTTAGTGCTCGAATCTGCCTCAGGCTGAAGAAGGCAAAACTCGAGGCAACATCAAACCAAGCTTAGCCTCGTAGCTAGCCCTACGAGGACAAGAGAGGGCTCTCTCCGGGTCTATCTCGGCAAAAATTCTTCAAAGGGGCTGAGATCGCCTAAATGCAAAACTGATAATGATTTTAGGCTAGTAAATAGATAAGAAAGGGTATTTTGATAAATGGATGAATTTTTTGGGCAACGTGGGATCAAGAAACAACATGAAACAGAGATTCAATCAAAGGCACAGGGTATTTCATAAGGCGAGATAGGAATGAAGTTTAACAATCAAATTTGAAATAATATGGGGTGAAAGACTGTTTAAAAAGCTGAAAAGGGCATTAATCAATGAGTCCTTTACAGACAGAAGAAAACATAGAACATCTGAACACCTCAAGGCAGAACAATGACTGAATTCTACCTTCCTTACTGTAAAGTATTCAGTTGGAAACGATTATGAATGCGATTATGAATGAGCTATGAAACATTACAAAAGAAACTATGAAACAGAAGAAAAACATATGTTAAACTTCACACCACAAGAATCATATAACTCAGAGCTGTAACATTTAATTATTCCTCCGTCAAACTGTACAGTGAGAGCACTGGGTTTTTCCTCCCACAGCTTTCAGAACTCTCCAACCTTTTACAAATGGTTTTTCAATACAATAAATAGACTCCTCTAGGAGAGAACAAATTGACCAAAAATAAGGGATTTGTTTCAATTGAAATTACAAAGATAGAAAAGATTGATTCATCTATTCTAAAAACAGAACATCGTTTCCCTTGAATTCCTCTGATAGCCAATTAAGAGACAAATACTGGAGCGCAGATCCATTTAGAGATTTAACTGAAGTCATTAATAGGAGATCGATCCTATTCTTCTGCTGTGGTAGGTAGTCTTTGTTTAATCTGGGCTTGACTTTTCGCTTTCCTTTTACATTTTCTGTTTGAATAAAAACTGTCTTTTAATAAAAATAGCTTGGAATTGCAATTTCTCCTTTACACATTCAAAACACCATTCAATTGTCATTGCAAAAGAAATAATCCATAGCTATCATTCATTACATATGCACCCTCATGAAAATGCCACCTGTCATGACAGCCTACTTCATGGTCTGCCATGCATATGTTTAAATATGGGTGTTCCTCTGTAATTTTATCCAGCTCTCTCGCACCTGACAGACACAAGGGAAAGAGAAGTAGCTACAAGATCATGAGGAGCCAAATCAGAAAAATGGAATGTCTTATAGAGTTCAAAAGTTTTCAAATTTTGCAAGCATGTATGAGCGCACTAAAACCAGCATCTGTCAGATTATAAAATCCTCCGAGCTTGATGGAGTCCATGTTTTTATAGCCCTCAGTCCTAACAATTCCGTGCATTTGATGGTTCTCTCCAGGTTGCCAACTCGATAAACATTATGAAGAAACCTATGATTATCTTTGTGCACCCACTCCAATACATTTTCGGGCTTCCTGGATGTGTGCGCCGCGTAGCACGCCCAGTGCACTGCGCGCACTCTATGCGCCGCGCAGGAGGTCCAATGCGCTGCGCCTCTCAGCCAGCTCCAGTTCCTTGGACTCCATAAAATAACTCCAAATTTTGATACCTTCGAATTTGATACAGCTCAGAAGGGCATGTAGAGATTAGAGATCAGAAGCAGGATGATTTAGATCATGAAGCAACCGCCATACAAGTGCCATGCAACAAGTGGTCACATCTATATCCTCTGAGTGAGATATAATGATGTGAGAAATGTTGATCCCTTACAAACCACAGCCATGTGTAAATTACCCAATGATAATCAGAAGTTGTGGCAAATTCCTCCATAGGATGGCTTAAAAATAAGAAAAAAGGTTACTGCCATGGAGACTGGATGTATCCAATAGAATGTGAATCCCAGCCTCCTTCAGGTTCTTTTCTCTCCAATGGCATTAATGTTGAAGCTGTTGTCTGGTTAAATGATCTTGTATGACTCTCTGTAGAAACGCGTCTGTCAACAATTGCAAATTTCTTAGAATCTCTAACTTCTAAATCAACTGTTCCAGGACCTGCATTTAAATCAAGAATTGGTCTTGGCCATTTGCGAGTGCCTTCCATGCCAGAAACATCAGTGAGACCCATCACATAGGGCCTTGCACCTGGAGCTGAAACTGCACCTGTAGTAACAAGCTGAGAGGGAACTGCAGAAAAACATGATGTTCCCAAGGAATCTCCATATGAGAATACAGGTTGCGTAGCATTTGGGTATGCAATAGAAGGAGCTGACGTAATAACTGACCCTCTATATGGATCGGAATTGTATGTAGGTCCAGATGCTGAAGTCAAAACTAGGTACGACCGTTCAGTTCCATCAGAAGGATATGAGTGTATAGCAAGACCTGGATGAGAATTTCCTGGAGGCAAACAAGATGTTAATTTTACCATTTCACCATTCATTCTCCAGCCAGACAATGGGAGACCCGTGTTCCTTTTGGTCTTGGCATTGTTATTCCAGGGACCAGGTTCAACCACTG
Organism: Pinus albicaulis; assembly: GCA_034641835.2. Classification (NCBI taxonomy): domain Eukaryota; kingdom Viridiplantae; phylum Streptophyta; class Pinopsida; order Pinales; family Pinaceae; genus Pinus; species Pinus albicaulis. The sequence continues at coordinate 719,106,859 of CM076584.1, read as the reverse complement.
CATCTTTTAGAGAAGGTCCATCATTCAAGTCAAAACCCCTTGGCCCTTGTGACTCCCCATTAGAAAAGCCATTTGCCAAAATTTTCAACGAAGCACCTAAATCTTCAGTGTGTCTTGGAACTGGTCCAGTATCCTCACACTCCTCAACACGATTCAAATCCAAATCTAGTTTTCCAGCACTAGCAGACTCACCACCGGCAGATGGTTCCCTTGATGAAAGCATAAAATTATGACCACTTACAGTAGCAAGCTCTGAACTTGTCACACGTGCAGAAATTTGAGAGGAAAAACAAGTCATTAAACCATCTTCCACTATACCTACTTGCCCGTTGTGTATTGTAGAGTCTGAAATCTGCTTTTCTTCTGCTTCAGAAATTACTAGATTGGCAGGATAATAGGAAGGTAAACACTCCTCCTTAGAATCCCATCTGTCATTTTCACACTTAACTGAATCTGGTCCTGTCTGTATGTCTGTCTTTTCTTGTCAATGCCAACTTTAACTTCACTAATCTGATTTATTTCCTCTTCATCTGCAACTCCTGCAGTTTCTTCTCCCTCCATGTCTTCTCTCTTTTCAGTGACAGTTTTTTGACTACCATCCAAAAGTGTAATGCTTCTTGTGCTTAAGAAGGTGATTATTATCAACCACCATGTCCTCCTTCTTGTCCTCGACTTCCTTCACAGAATTTTGCAGTTGCTTTTCATTTGGCAGGTCACTATCTCTTTCTTGGTCATTTCTGAGGTTATATGTTGCACTTTTATGGAGAGCATCATTAAATGAAGTCGTGCTGAGAACTGATTTTCCATTTCCAACCACATCTTGCTCAACTTCTTTCCACATTGGTGATGCAACCTCCAAAGTTTTATCAGGGGTCTTGGCACCATCTTCAAAAGTACAGGTTTTCACATGTGTTTGAACTTGTTGCTCATCATCATATTTACTCATCTTGGATGCATTTAGTCCATCTTTTGAGCTCTTTCCTGAAACACAAGCCATTTCTGTTGGTGCATCATAAACCATTTCTCTGACCACTTCACCTAGTTTCCGAACCGGACCAGAGCTATTTTCTGTACAGTGTTCCACCCCTTAGTTGGAGGGTAGACCTTTCCTCTTTCCAGCAATTTTATGTTCAGAGGGCGTGCGTGGACAGATAGGACCCTTGCTAGTGCCATCTATAGAAGAGTTTAAATCCTCTGAATCCTCACCAGATCGATGCTCTAAACACTTAGGGTTGTCCGCCATGTCTTTCTGAGCAACAGGCCTTCCAATTTTCTGAATCTTATTCAAGTCATTGTTGGAAACATCTGGATTCTCCCTGGCAACAGTAAGGTCCTTCACTTCCTTTATGCAAATGGTTCTTTTCTCATCTGCATCATCACTAGGATTAGAAAGGACTTTATCAACAGCACACCTTATTGTAGACTCATCCAGGCTACCCTCTCCTGCTGCTGAAAAACATATTTCACTAGCACCAACAACACTCATTTTCCTGTCCTTGGATGTTTCAGTGGCTGCCAGATTTGCCAGTGACTTCATCCCCCCATCCTCCATATCACCTACAGTTGCACTGGAAAGTTGTGAGCAGCTTTTTTTTTTTTAATAGTCGCAACACCAACTTGCTCACTTGTCTTAACATTTTCTACTTCAATCAGACCCTTTGATGGATCATCGTCTTTGCCAGATTCTGATGATGGATCCAAGACCTAATCTAACATTGGCTCCAATGGGGATGGCAGCTGCCGCTTCTTGGATGTGCCAAGAACAACAGATCTTTGGAAGAGCAGACAGTGCCTCCATCCATTGGGCGATGGAATCATTATTTCGAAGAAACGAAAAAAGACTGATGACTCAACTTATTAACTTGAAAATCGACTCAAACTGACTCGATGCAAATTGAAATGACTGAATTAAAACAAAAGCTTTTTGAAAAGGGAAGCAGTCCATCAAGCTTTAAAATCATGATGGCAACCACCTGCATACTGATGTGATATGTACAATCATGTGTAGTGTGCCTTCCAATGTAACCAATACAGCAGATGGCTACACCCCAAATTTCTGCTCTTACTCTCTTTGAGCAGGCGGAATGATGAACCTGTAGGAAACTCAAAATAACCACTGAAACAAAAGCTTATGATAATGAACCAGGCAATATTTATCCTTTCTAATGCTTGCAGAAGAATGCTTAAGGGGTCTTGAAAATCCTGAAGCACTGGCTCATCTGGAGATCCAGCTGCAAAAATACAAGTATTCACTCCATTCTGATCTGAAAGGACAATTGATTTCTGAGGGATAGAAATGCACAGAGAGGTATCTGCCATCTGAGTGTTAGTTGTAGGTTCCTTGACCATGAGAAATTCTGGCATATATTCCTCAACTTCATGATCTAGGTCATTCTTAAACAAAAAACAATCTTCAAGATTATCAAACAGCCTTATCATCTTTGTGAAAGAAAAAATTATCTGTTTGCTGATCTACAAAACTGATTACAAGACAGTCATCTTTTTCAAAAGAGGAAGAAGTTTCACCAACACTTTCCTGACTATGTGTGCACTGCAAATCTGCTGTAACTTGGGCTGTAACAAAACCTCTCAAAAGTAGATCTATCTCATCTTCAGACAAAGGAGACAATGCTTTTTGTTTTCTTCTTCTTAAACAGTAATTATCTTCATACGACAGGGCATTCAAACTATCATTTATTGCTGAGTTATTGAAAGGAAATTTATCACTTACTTGCACAAAGATCTCATTCTGTTTTTCATGAACTGACTGGATTGCTTCTTCATGAAGGCTGTGTTCTAATGATGGACTGACAGTATGATTGAGAACATTTGGATCGATTACTGTGTCTTCTGCATTCCAGATGATTTCAACAGCAGAGTTCTCTTTGATGGGCTTCAGTACAAGATATGCTTGGTCATCACAATCTAAATGTAGTTCTGAAATAGCTGACTTGACTGCATCACATTCTGAAATTGAATCTTGACTTCCCTGCATGCTGTCTTCTTCTGTGGGCAAATCTGAAACTACACTTTCTCTTTCATCATTTTCAGCCATATGGCCATCTTCAACCTGTTGATCTTGATTCTGCTGCAAAATTTCCTGATCATCTTGATGGGTATCCTCTGGGTTCTCTTCATGTTGCTGAAATGGATTCTCATACATAGCCTCCATGATCTCATCATCCATGAAATTATCATCTTCATAATATTTCTCAAGGCTTTCAATAAAAGTAGAAGCATGTGTTGAGCCTCAAAACTGTGCTTTCCTTCACCTCATTTTACCTCATTTTCCCTTGTCCATTTCTATCTTAAACCCAATTGATCAATAAATATAGTTAAAATTACTTCTAGAATGATTTACATGACTGACTTGTTGAATTTTGTGATTTTTGCCATTGTTAAGCATTTTGACCGGAACTAGCTGCAGAATGCAGACATTCTGTAGCTAACCGGCGATTCTGCAGCTGCCTTCATGTTTGAGTATGTTCCAGGTGGCCTCTTGAGAAAAACCGCATATGGGCATGATCCACGTCATGACTACATGGTTCGTTGCTCATCATGGAGGAGGAAATGAATTCTGGGTATGGTTTTGAACGTGGGAAACACATTTATGAAGGAAGACTCCTATTAGGACTGTCTCAGTCCAGATGTCTTTTCTTCTTCACGCAGCCACTTCAAAAGAGTTCTAACGTGATTCGGATAAGGAAAGACATTGTTCCTAAATTGTTGTAATTATTGTTACGTGCATTTGCTTTATAAACTCTTGGGAGACCGAGAGCTAGGTTAGAGATTTTATGTTAGATTTGCTGCTAGATTTTGTTCAAAATCTGTGATACATTCCTGAAAACGCAGAGTGTTATGTTCAAACTATTGCATCGTTAATGGAGCAGACAAAGTTATTTTGAAGGCGTCATTTAATTTGGAGTTGAATGCCGTCAAGTGGTAGAGGGCCCCTGCCTCTTGCACGGATTTCTTTTGCGTAAATTAGATAAGTTTTTCTAGCTGCCTTTACGTTTTGCATTTGAATTGGTAGTTGTTTTGTTTTAGCTACTGTAGTCGTATTCATTCTAGCTCTTCCACAAGAAGACACTCTTCCAACAGATTAAAATGATGAATGTTGAATGACTATGGTATTGTACGATTAGGAGTTGAATTTGTAGTTGTTTTAACTAGCTACTGTAGTCGTATTCATTCTAGCTCTTCCACAAGAAGACACTCTTCCAACAGATTAAAATGATGAATGTTGAATGACTATGGTATTGTAGGATTAGGAGTTGAATTTGTAGTTGTTTTAACTAGCTACTGTAGTTATATTCATTCCAGCTCTTCCACAAGAAGACATTCTTCCAACAGATTATAATGATGAAGGATGAATAGCTATAGTACTGTAGGAATTAGTTGTAGTTTTTGCTATTCACTATCACAGTTACACTTGTTCTAATCACTCTTCCACAAGAAGAAATTCTTCCAAGAAATCCTTAAGAAGTTCAAGATATGACCGTGATAATGAATGATTTAGTTGTGTGTTTTTACTAAGTATCATCTCTGTTCCTGCTCTTAAACGCTTGCCCAAGACATCATAATAACGAGTAGGGTATGGGTATGATAACTTAGTTTTTCATTTTCTTTCGGTTCATTTGCTTTCAATTGCATACAATTACACAGTCATAATTGTTCTACCCCTTCCAAAAGAAGGAACTCTTCCAAAATATCACTAATGATGAACAAACAGATTGTGTAACTTCATAGAATAATGCATGTTAGTATAGTTAGAATGCTCCGGAGTTTCATTTCATTTAATTCATGTTCAGTTACTTTGTTTCAAGTTTGATGATGACTTATAGTTCAACATTGTTCTAGTTTAGTGGCATCTTAGGTTCATTCTTAGATTAACTCATTGCACTTGCATCTCATATCCAAACTGTCATCCATTGCACAATAAACTACTTCAGTTGTTAGGATTAACAAGACAACCTTCATTATTCACAAACATCTTCTTGTTCTAAAATCTACAAATGATCTATAGCCATAGGAACATAAGATAACATCACTATAAGGTCTAAAGTATCTCTGCAATTTCCTCATCATTTTATAAACAGAGCTCTTCCTCAAAAGAACTACTTTGAAAAAGAAACCAATAACTCTTTGAGTATAGGTTCTGTGACATTCAATTAAATTGCAGAATAGAACTAGGAATTAGTCATAGAATAGAACAGCTTAGAACAAAATGTTGTATCATGGTAAGATTAGTGTTTAACTGTCTAGTTAGAGAACTTGCATATTTAGTGATCATTTCTCAAGTTTAGTTTGTGTCATCTGCCTAAAAAGTCATTATCAAGCTTTTGCTTTTATTTAGTCATAGTTTAGATTCTGCTTCAGTGTTTCCAATTGCATTTTCCATTCCATACATTAGGCTTAACTCTGTTTTTGACCACCAACTTCTTTCCATTAGTTTTCTAGGCATTTTCATTGTGAACATAAAAATCACCAAAAGACCAAAACATCATAAATCATCATAAAAGACCAAAAACATCACAAAACACTACACACAACACATTAGGAAACAAGCACCTAGGTACATATGGTACACTTCACTTCAGCAGTTTACAAATCCTGGTTGACAATTAAATGAGCTCAGTTTAGGAGACTAGATTGAGACCCAACATTTTGGCGTCGTTGTCGGGGAAGTGAAAACTAGGTAACCTTTGTTTCTTAGCATCCAAAAACAATTTTATGCGTAGGGAGAGAGATTCAAGGGGAAGATTTATAAGCAACAGAGGCAGAAGTTTGATATCTAGAACACCACTTGTTTCATCTAGATCCAGAGCTAGTACACCTTCAACTCAAACCCATCTTCCATCCTTTACTGATCCTGGACCTCTAGAAGATCTAAGGTCACCTATTCCATTAGAGAAACCTTCCACTTCATCCAATGAACCTGCCATAGAAGAAGATCCAAAAACTCTTGTTGGGGATACAAACCTTTCTACTTCCACAGGAGAGTCAACCATGGCAGAAGAAGGAGGAGGAGGAGTTGTTAATGGAGAACACACATTATTTGGAGGAGGTAGAGGTAGAGGTAGAGGAGAAGGAGGAAGAGGAGGTAGAGGTGCAGATGGAGGAAGAGGTAGAATAGGGAGCTCTTTTGGGTTCCCTATACTTGATGAAGAAACCAATACAACCATGAAAAACATTTCACCTTCTGTCCTTCCGAACTTCTATGGACTTAAAACTGAGGATCCCGAAACTTTCTTATTCGAATTTGAAGTGCTGTGTAGGACTTATGACTATCTTCAAGATGCTCAAAAATTGAAATTATTTCCTTCAACTCTGAAAGGAGCAGCATTGAAGTGGTTTATGAGTTTAAACAATAGTTCTATTAGAACATGGGAAGACATGAAACAAGCATTTCTAGAGAGATACTTGGATTATTGTATGCCGGTTAATCATAAGGAAGAAGTGTTCAAGATGTTACAAAAAGAAGATGAAAACTTAGAAGATTTGTTGGAAAGATTTAAATACAACATAAAAGGGCACAAATGGAAAACCTAGATCAAGACACTTTAAAAGCTCTTTTGTTGAAAACAATTAGGGATGAATGGTTGGATATCCTTAACATGATGGGAAAAGGGGATATATCACAACTCAAATTACCTGAAATATCTGAGTTATGTATCAACCTTTCCAGAGGGAAATCTAAAACTGCCAAAGGTCCAAGAGATCCTGCTCTTGCAAGGGCAAGTAAATCTGCTTCTGGGACCGTAAGTAGATCAGAAATAGGACATATGCTTGATGATTTTAAATCTGACATCTTAGGGAGTCTTAGTGAACAAATAGACACCCTCAAGATAAAAAACAAGCAAAAGGCTGAATCTGATGCCTTGGCAATCTTTTGTCCCAAATGTAGGAAGAAACATGCCTTGAGAGAGTGTCCTCTAGATGTAAAAGTTGTAGAAACCTGTGTTATTTGTTCTGAGAAGCATGAGACCAAGAATTTTCCTTCTCTTCCTGGTCTCAAGGCTGTTTTTCAGAAAGAAATTCCTACAGATTCCACAGAGCCTCTTAATTTTGTATCTAGAAGACCTTGGCAGGGATCTCAGACACAAGGATTCCATGTTTAAATGTATAATCAACCTCCACCTTGGAATTCTTGGCAGCAACCTTGGCCCCAATTTCAAAATCAATCTCAAGCCTGGGCACAAGGATCACAAGGTCCCTATGGAAGATACTCTCCATATTATCAGTATCCACCATCCTATCCACCATATCCACATTTTTATCCTCAAAATCCTCAACAACATCATCAGAACCAACCACATCAAAATCAACCACTTCCATTACCATTCCCTCAAAAATCCAATCAATTGCCAGCTCAACCCATACCAAACCCCAATAATAAGAACCCTCAAAATACATACATGATAGAAGGACAACAATTTCCAACTTATTTAATTACTCCTCTAGACCTTAGTGATGTTCAACTTAGGTCTGGAAAGATACTTGAAAAGAGGAAACCTTCTGTGATCATACAAGAACAAGACAATTCTGAGGAAGACTCCCTACGGGTTAATAAAAGTCTTGAGGAAGATACATCCTTTCAAGACCAAAACATTGAAAAACTGAAACAAAAAGATCCAATAAATCCAACTCCAGTATTAGAGCAACAATCCACATCTACTTCTATACCTCCCTTTCCGGAAAGATTACAAATTGATAAAGGTGTAGAAAAACAAATAATGGTGCCTAATTATGATTTCTTGGATGAATTGAGAAATGTTTGCATTAAAATTCCATTATTGCAAGCCATCAAAGAAATCCCAATTTTATCCAAAACAATAAAGGAGTTGAGTATGAAGACAACAAGAAAAAGAATAAGAGAAACCAAGAAAATTCAACTGGTAGGACAAATAGCAGACATTATGATGGGCAAGATAGCTATTCCAAAGTACCTTGACCCAGGAAATCCAGTTGTCAAAATTCACATCAACGGAATTGAAATTCAAAACACACTCATTGACTTAGGAGCAACAATAAATATCATGAGTAGACAAATCATGGACAAACTGAAACTTCCTAATCTTCTCTTTACACCCACACTATTACAATTAGCAGATAGATCTGTGATCAGACCAGATGGGGTAGTAGAAGACATTCCAGTGTCCCTAGACTCTTGGGAGTACCCTGTGGATTTCATGATCCTAACACCCAAGAATAATCTAGGAGGCCATCCTGTTATACTAGGAAGACCTTGGTTGGCTACAGCTGATGGTTTTATTAGTTGTAGGTCCGGTGATATGTATATTTCTGATGGTAGTTCAACAAAGAAATTCACTTTATATCCTCCAGCTAGGACAATTACAGATCTAGATGACACTTAATGGATAGAGGATGAAGAATATTTACAACCACTCTTCACAATTTCAGAAATTAGTGAAGATAATCAAATTCTGAATACTCTAGAAAACTTTGAATCCTCTCCATAACATAAACATGAATCATTTCAAGAGGGATCCAATATTGAGTTCTTGTCATCTAGGCAGATGTCTCTTCATTCTATGGACAAATTTGGCAGCTCTACAAGTGAAAATTTTCCAGGCAAAACCTTGAACATAAACAAAACCTAGAAAAATCTCAACAAGAAGAGTTAGTCAAAGTATTACAGAGACATTCTTCTGCATATGCATGGGAATACACTGACATGAAAGGGATAAGTCCCAAGACTTGTACTCATCACATCTATATAGAGGCAAATTGCAAACCAATCAGACAGCCTCAAAGACTGATGAATCCAAATCTTAGGGAAATTGTCAAGGAAGAACTGCAAAAATTATTAAATGTTAATTTCATCTATCCTATTTCAGATAGTCAGTGGGTTTCTCCTTTGGTGATTGTGCCTAAAAAAAATGGAAAATGGAGGGTGTGTGTTGACTACCGAGAACTGAATAAAGCTACTCTTAAAGACCATTTTCCCTTACCTTTCATAGATCAAGTATTAGATACATTAGCAGGTAAAAAGTACTTTTCATTCCCGGATGGATTTAGTGGTTACAATCAAATCCAAGTAGCACTTGAAGACCAAGATAAAACCACATTTACTTGTCCTTGGGGTACCTATGCCTACCGAGTATTGCCATTTGGGTTATGCAATGCACCTGCAACATTCCAAAGGGCAGTATTAGGAATTTTTTTTGATCTGATACATGACTGTGTAGAGGTGTACATGGATGATTTTACAGTTTATGGGGATACATTTGAAGAGGCTTTAGAAAACTTGGAAAAGGTCTTGAAAAGATGTCAAGAAGCAAACCTTTCTCTTAGTCATGAAAAATGTTTTATGATGTTCACTGAAGGTATTGTTTTAGGGCACCACATTTCAGGGGATGGGATTAGAGTCGATGAGGCAAAAGTTGAAGTTATTTCTAACCTATCCATTCCAAGTTGTCAAAGAGATGTTAGAAGTTTTCTAGGATTTACATGGTATTATCGGAGATTTATAGAAAACTTCACCAAAATAGCATCTCCTCTCTTCAAATTACTCACCAAAGATTGTGAATTTAAGTGGACTTCTGATTGCCAGATAGCTTTTGAAACCCTGAAAACCAAAATTTCTGAAGCACCTATATTAAGGGGACCTAACTGGAAGTTACCTTTTCATATCTCGACAGATGCTTCCGATACAGCTCTGGGAGCAGTATTGGGACAGAAAGATTTAATCCCCTATGCCATCTATTATATCAGTAAAAATTTGACTCCTGCAGAGTTAAACTATACTGTAACTGAAAAAGAGTTTTTAGCTGTTGTTCATGCCATTAACAAATTTAGACACTATATAACAAGCTATGAAACTTTTATTCACACTGATCATTCTGCCATTAGATATTTAATGAATAAATCAATCACTAATGGTAGAGTTATAAGATGGTTGTTATTATTGCAAGAATTCAACATTACTATTTTAGATAGGCCTGGAAAACAAAACACTGTGGCTGACTTCCTGTCTAGAATTCAAAATATCAAAGATGACACTCCGGTTGAAGATCAATTTCCTGATGAATATCTTTTTGCAGTTTCTACTCAAACTCCATGGTTTGCTGATATTGCTAATTATTTAGTTTCAGAAAAATTTCCTTCAATTATGAATGCAAGGGATAAAAGAAAAATCATTAATGATAGTGCAAGATATTCATGGGTCGCTAATGAGTTGTACAAGACAGGTCCAGATTTGATTATTAGAAGGTGTGTTCGTGAAGATGAGATGCCTCAAATTCTCAAGGCATGTCATGATGAACCTTGTGGCGGACACTTTGCAGATAAGAGGACAGCCTATAAGATCCTTAATTTAGGATATTATTGGCCATCTTTGTTTAAAGATGCAAGGGAGTATGTCAAAAGGTGTGACAGTTGCCAAAGGGTAGGGAAACCTTCTCCTTCAAGTGAGATGCCATTACAACCTCAGGTACACATTGAACCTTTTGAAAAATGGGCCTTGGATTTTGTAGGACCTATTAGTCCTCCATCAAGACAAAAGAAATACATATTAGTTTGCACCGATTATGTTACTAAGTGGGTAGAAGCTAAACCATTACTTGTTGCTAATGAATCATCTGTAGTTACTTTTCTTTTTGAGGATATTTTCACTCGTTTTGGTGTCCCAAGGGAAATTGTTACAGATCAAGGAGCTCAATTTACATCAAGGCTAATGGAGCAAATGATGGAGAAGTACAAAATCAGACATAGAACATCTACTCCTTATCATCCACAAGCAAATGGTCAAGTGGAATCCACTAATAAAGTCATTGAAGGAATCCTGACAAAGACTGTTCATCTACATAGAAGAGATTGGGTAGATAGGCTTCCTGAAGCCTTGTGGGCCTATAGAACTACATGGAGAAATACAACAGGCCATACTCCTTATGAGCTTATTTATGGAAAGAAAGTTTTGTTTCCTATAGAGTTCCAAATTCAAACATTCAAGATGGCAGTTCAGCTAGGACTTGATCTAACGGAGGCACAAAAGCATAGACTGGAGCAAATTAATGAATTGGATGAGGTCAGACAAGATGCAGTTCAGAAAACAAGTCTAGTCCAACAACAAAGGGCTAGATGGCATGACAAGTACATCAAGGAGAAGAAATTTAAAGAGGGTGACTGGGCTCTCTTGTTTGATTCAAAATTCAAGGATTTTCAAGGGAAATTTCAGACACATTGGCTTGGGCCATATGAAATTGTTCGAATTTTTTATAATGGGGCAGTAAAAATCAGAACTATAGATGAAGAAGAGGTCACTTTTCTTGTGAATGGTCATAGACTGAAGCTATACCATAAGCCACTCTCAAGAGAAGAGTTTGTCAAGAAGTTCCAAGGAGACAATGATGTGAAGTTAATGAAGAAGAGTCTCTCTTCTTCATCAACTTGATTAAATTTTCTGAAGCATTTCTCTTTTGAAAAAAAAAAAAAAATAATAATAATAATAATAAGGGTATAAACATGAAAACCAATCATTGATTGGCATGTTTATACAGAAAAGATAGGGTGAAAATCAGAGTCTCTCTCACACTCTAACTTTTCCCATTTTTGTTTTTTACAAGCAGCTGTTACAAAAATCATAAGTTCAGTTCCATAGTGCTTATGATTCATTTCATTTCATTTCACTCCATCCACTTATTCATCCATACTCCATCTCATCCATCATTCATATTTCACTCCATTCCACATTTCATTCATCTCATTCCATCTTCCATCCATCTCATTTTCATGTCAAAACACAGAATTTGATATCTTGCTGTAAGTGAATAAAATATGTCATGAATTGCAGTACAGCCCTTATGTTCCTTCATTCCATTTCATGAACTGGATCCATTTCATTCCATTATACACTTCATACATATCATAATCCATCATCCATTTTCATTCATACCACATAACATTTCACCCATACTCCAAAAACATTCCAGTTTCATGATTAAAGTGTTCTACAGGAACATTCTGCAGCTCAGTGGACATTCTGCAGCTGATCAGCCTTTCTGCAGCCCGATAGTCTTTCCGCAGCTACAAATCCTGAAGGCATCAACTAGCAGACATCAGAATTACAACAAAGTGACCCAGTGTATTCATGAATCAAAAGCATCAAGAAAATTATGAAGATTCCTAAAAAAATGAGCAGAGAAGACAAAGGCTACAAAAAAATCAAATAAAGGGCAGAGGTAACAAGTTTAAAATTACAATGGCATTTCATAAAATTTTAACATAGTTTAGTTATGGATTATTCGAAAAGATTATTTTAATTGTTTTTATTGATCAAACACCAACAAACCCTCTACAAACTTTGGATTAAAATCTTCCATTTCAAATTTCATATCCGATAGCATTTAAGCGGTGAAATGGCCAAAGCATTTGAATTTTCCACATCTCTTAACCAAGTCATTTAATGATGATGATTCCCTCTGCCGTCGTAAAATCCTCCGCCGTCTCCTCAATCATTAATACAATCCCTCCACCTCACTCCACTACTCCATTCCGTGACCACTGCCATAACTTCATTCCGTAGCCGGTATTCCATTCCGAAGACAGAGATATTATTATCACCAGGAGCAGAGCTAAAGGATATCAGTTTGAATAGCATTGAGCATTGTAAATGCAGATCAGAGCAGAAGGGTAAATTTGGAAGTATAACAGTGTAAGGACTCGAAGCCACTTGATCCCGTGGGCAGATAAAATATCACTGTGGACGGAGTTTGAAGCATTTTCACTATCAACACAGAATTGTAGCAGTGTGGAGTTTGAAGTCTTTTGTTACCAAAAGACAGAGGTTTTAAAATTGAAACCATTTGCTACCAGAGACAGAGGTGTTGTGGTGTTTAGTTTGAAGTCTTTTGTTACCAGAGACAGAGGTGTTGCAGTGATTGAGTTTGAAGTCTTTTGTTACCAGAGACAGAGGTGTTGCAGTGATTGAGTTTGAAGTCTTTTGTTACCAGAGACAGAGGTGTTGTAGTGTTGAGTTTGAAGTCTGTTATTACCAGAGACAGAGATGTTGCAGTGATTGAGTTTGAAGTCTTTTGCTACTAAGAGCCAGAGGTATTGCACAAAAAGAAATTTGAAGCCATCTCCCACTGTCTATCAGAGACATATCAATTCGAAATTTGAAACTGCTTTCATGATCAAACAGAAGCATATCAGTCCGAGGTTTTGAAGGCATTTGACATTATCAATCAGAGGTATGTCATTCCAAAATTGAAGCCATTTTCATTTAGAGCTTGAAGCCATTTCAATCCGAAAGTGAAAGTCATTGTTTTGTGGGTAGAAAAGTGTTAATTTGATATTGAAAAAAATCATGGGTTTCATCGTAAGGACTGAACCTGTGGGTTCAAAATATTTAGAAGGATACCCACAATGCAAATAAATGTTACAACAAATAGGATGGCTTCAATTTTTGGAAAAATTTAATGGCTTCCATAAGGAAGTCACTAAAACATTTGCAAGATCATTTCAAGGAACCGAAGTTGAAGTAGGGGATGTCAAGTTTACTGTCACTGAAGTTTTTATTGTAGAGGCTACAGGATTGCTCAGAACTGGAGAGAGATGGTTTAAAAATAGAGAATTCCACAATGACTCCTGGAAACAAATTTTAAAATCACCAAATATGGATGTTAGTGTATTCAAGAAAGGAATTCCCAGTTCTGCATTGAAAAACAAACGGAGAAACATACTACTTCTTTTACAAAAATTTGTTACATGTGAGGGTAGATATGGGACATTTTATGTCTACCACATTAGACTAATGATGCATTTTCTGGGAGAAGACTTAAACCTACCATATTTCTTGCTTCAAAGTCTGAAGAAGATGGCTTCCTGTGTTTAGAGAAGAGTTCAATTTTTAGAGACAACCCTGTATCATCATGGTTTGGTCAAAATTTTGATTGAGCATCATCTAGCTAAAACAAATGATACATGGGATGATTTCTTAATAAGAAACCATTTTGAAGAAGCAAAAGAACCATCACCTGAACCACAGCCTACAAAGAGAAGTAGGAAATGGAGGACTTCAAAAGTTAAAATTGACAAACCAGTTCAAGAGAGCAGTGAGGAAATCATTTTAGAGAAGTTGAATCGAATCAAGAGGCAACTTAAGGAAGAGAAGATAATCAAGGAATCTGCTACAGAGAAAGGAGAGGGGTCCTCTCAGCCTAGGAGAAGCCACAGATTAAAGGGAAAACTGAAGAAAACACCAATCAAACAAACAAGGGTAATCAATATTGAAGATGAAGAAACACCCATTGAAGAGGATGATGAAGAGGATTTTTATGAAGGAACCCCTGAAATTGATCCTGCTCAACAGGAAATTTATGACTATGTGGAAACCTTAGAGAGGACAGCTTCAGAAAGCAGAGAAAGAACCCCCAGTCCTCCACTGTATGAAATAGATATATTAAGAAGGGATAGGTATGAGTTGGAATTACTAAATAGACACATCAAAAATGAGAATGAAATTCTAAAAGATCAAATCAAGCTCAAAACCGATATGAACTCAACCTTATCCCTGCATATAAACAAAGTGGAGAGGACCAATGAGAAGATGAAGACAAGGAACAAAAAGCTAATCAGAGCACTCACCAACCTCAGGTTCAAACTTGTTATCAGGAAACCCAGAAGACCTCTAGCTTCCAGACAAAGGAGAAGAAGGGGATTAGATGTCCTTGCATAAGCCTTTGAATTCATAGGATAATTTGCATGAGGACATGCAAAGAGACAGCAGTGGGGGTATGTTGAGCCTCAAAACTGTGCTTTCCTTCACCTCATTTTACCTCATTTTCCCTTGTCCATTTCTATCTTAGACCCAATTGATCAATGAATATAGTTAAAATTACTTCTAGAATGATTTACATGACTGACTTGTTAAATTTTGTGATTTTTGCCATTATAAAGCATTTTGACCGGAACTAGCTGCAGAATGCAGACATTCCGTAGCTAACCGGCGATTCTACAGCTGCCTTCATGTTTGAGTATGTTCCAGGTGGCCTCTTGAGAAAAACCGCATATGGGCATGATCCACGTCTTGTCTACATGGTTCGTTGCTCGTCATGGAGGAAGAAATGAATTCTGGGTATGGTTTTGAACGTGGGGAACACATTTATGAAGGAAGACTCCTATTAGGACTGTCTCAGTCCAGATGTCTTTTCTTCTTCACGCAGCCACTTCAAAGAGTTCTAACGTGATTCGGATAAGGAAATACATTGTTCCTAAATTGTTGTAATTATTGTTACGTGCATTTTCTTTATAAACTCTTGGGAGACCGAGAGCTATGTTAGAGATTTTATGTTAGATTGCTGCTAGATTTTGTTGGAACTCTATGATACATTCCTGAAAACGCAGAGTGTTATGTTCAAAATATTGCATTGTTAATGGAGCAGACACAGTTATTTTGAAGGCGTGATTTAATTTGGAGTTGAATGCCGTCAAGTGGTAGAGGGCCCCTGCCTCTTGCACGGATTTATTTTACGTTAATTAGATAAGTTTTTCTAGCTGCCTTTACACTTTGCATTTGAATTAATAGTTGTTTTTGTTAGCTACTGTAGTCGTTCTCATTCTAACTCTTCCACCAGAAGATACTCTTCCAAAAGACCATAATGATGAATGTTGAATGACTATAGTATTGTAGAAATAGGAGTTGAATTTGTAGTTAATTTAACTAGCTACTGTAGTCGTATCCATTCTAGCTCTTCCACAAGAAGACACTTTTCCAACAGATTAAAATGATGAATGTTGAATGACTATGGTATTGTAGGATTAGGAGTTGAATTTATAGTTGTTTTAACTAGCTACTGTAGTTATATTCATTCTAGCTCTTCCACAAGAAGACACTCTTCCAACAGATTATAATGATGAATGATGAATAGCTATAGTACTGTAGGAATTAGTTGTAGTTTTTGCTATTCACTATCATAGTTACACTTGTTCTAATCACTCTTCCACAAGAAGAAACTCTTCCAAGACATCCTTAAGAAGTTCAAGACATGACTGTGATAATGAATGATTTAGTTGTATGTTTGTACTAAGTATCATCTCTGATCTTGCTCTTAAACGCTTTCCCAAGACATCATAATGACAAGTAGGGTATGGATGTGATAACTTAGTTTTTCATTTGCTTTCAGTTCATTTGCTTTCAATTGCATACAATTACACAGTCAGAATTGTTCTACCCCTTCCAAAAGAAGGAACTCTTCCAAAATATCACTAATGATGAACAAACAGATTGTGTAACTTCATAGAATAATGCATGTTAGTATAGTTAGAATGCTCCGGAGTTTCATTGCATTTAATTCATGTTCAATTACTTTGTTTCAAGTTTGATGATGACTTATAGTTCAACATCGTTCTAGTTTAGTGGCATCTTAGGTTCATTCTTAGATTAACTCATTGCACTTGCATCTCATATTCAAATTGTCATCCATTGCACAATAAACTACTTCAGTTGTTAGGATTAACAAGACAGCCTTCATTATTCACAAACATCTTCTTGTTCTAAAATCTACAAATTATCTATAGCCATAGGAACAGAAGATAACATCACTATAAGGTCTGAAGTATCTCTGCAATTTCCTCATCATTTTATAAACAGAGCTCTTCCTCAAAAGAACTAGTTTGAAAAAGAAACCAATAACTCTTTGAGTATAGGTTCTGTGACATTCAATTAAATTGCAGAATAGAACTAGGAATTAGTCATAGAATAGAACAGCTTAGAACAAAATGTTGTATCATGGTAAGATTAGTGTTTAACTGTCTAGTTAGAGAACTTGCATATTTAGTGATCATTTCTCAAGTTTAGTTTGTGTCATCTGCCTAAAAAGTCATTATCAAGCTTTTGCTTCTATTTAGTCATAGTTCAGATTTTGCTTCAGTGTTTCTAATTGCATTTGCCTCCATGATCTCATCATCCTGGCCATCACATTCTGAAATTGAATCTTGACTTCCCTGCATGTTGTCTTCTTATGTGGGCAAATCTGAAACTACACTTTCTCTTTCATCATTTTCAGCCATATGGCCATCTTCAACCTGCTGATCTTGATTCTGCTGCAAAATTTCCTGATCATCTTGATGGGTATCCTCTGGGTTCTCTTCATGTTGCTGAAATGGATTCTCATACATAGCCTCCATGATCTCATCATCCATGAAATTATCATCTTCATAATATTTCTCAAGGCTTTCAATAAAAGTAGAAGCATGTTTGCAACAGTCATGAACCAAATTTAATGATGGATAAGATACTTGATATCTTTCAATGAACAGGGCATGAAAATCCTTTAAACAGTAAATACAGGACGGCGGCAAATTTTCATACCAAGATTGGGCTTCACCTTCCAGAGTGGCCAGGAATATCTTCATCAAGAAATCTTCAGGAAAATCCACCTTCAACTTGCGAATATGCATGTGAAATCTAACTAGATGTAAAGCAGCATCCTTCTTACCATCATCATTAAACGTAGGCAGATTCCTTGACCAATCTACCTTGGGCATCTTATTCGGAAAACCTGGAATGTGATCTCGGCTCATGGGAGCATATCTTCTTGCAATTCGGTCCATCTTGAAAATCTCACAGCTACTGATCACCCTGCAGTGAAGTCACCATGAAGCATCGATTTCTGGATTTGTTCAGTGAATGAAGTCACCAGGTGAATGATTTCATCCTTGCAGTGTCCGACCGTTGTTCACCATCAACGATCAGATCTGAACATTGTCATCCTTTACCGGGGAAGACTTCCCCAGTATGGTCGCCACTATGTTAGCGCTCGAATCTGCCTCAGGCTGAAGAAGGAAAAACTTGAGGCAACATCAAACCAAGCTTAGCCTCGTAGCTAGCCCTACGAGGACAGGAGAGGGCTCTCTCCGGGTCTATCTCGGAAAAAAGTCTTCAAAGGGGCTGAGATGACCTAAATGCAAAATTGATAATGATTTTAGGCTATTAAATAGATAAGAAAGGGTATTTTGATAAATGGATGAATTTTCTGGGCAGCGTGGGATCAAGAAACAGCATGAAACAGAGATTTAATCAAAGGCACAGGGTATTTCATAAGGCGAGATAGGAATGAAGTTTAACAATCAAATTTGAAATAATATGGGGTGAAAGACTGTTTAAAAAGCTGAAAAGGGCATTAATCAATGAGTCCTTTACAGACAGAAAAAAACATAGAACATCTGAACACCTCAAGGCAGAGCAATGACTGAATTCTACCTTCCTTACTGTAAAGTATTCAGTTGGAAACGATTATGAATGCGATTATGAATGAGCTATGAAACATTACAAAAGACAATATGAAACAGAAGAAAAACATATGTTAAACTTCACACCACAAGAAACTTATAACTCAGAGCTGTACCATTTAATTATTCCTCCGTCAAATTGTACAGTGAGAGCACTGGGTTTTTCCTCCCACAGCTTTCAGAACTCTCCAACCTTTTACAAATGGTTTTTCAATACAATAAATAGACTCCTCTAGGAGAGAACAAATCGACCAAAAATAAGGGATTTGTTTCAATTGAAATTACAAAGATAGAAAAGATTGATTCATCTATTCTAAAAACAGAACATTGTTTCCCTTGAATTCCTCTGATAGCCAATTAAGAGACAAATACTGGAGCGCAGATCCATTTGGAGATTTAACAGAAGTCATTAATAGGAGATCGATCCTATTCTTCTGCTGTGGTAGGTAGTCTTTGTTTAATCTGGGCTTGACTTTTCGCTTTCCTTTTACATTTTCCGTTTGAATAAAAACTGTCTTTTAATAAAAATAGCTTGGAATTGCAATTTCTCCTTTACACATTAAAAACACCATTTAATTGTCATTGCAAAAGAAATCATCCATAGCTATCAGTCATTACATATGCACCCTCATGAAAATGCCACCTGTCATGATAGCCTACTTCACAGTCTGCCCTGCATATCTTTAAATATGGGAGTTCCTCTGTAATTTTATCCAGCTCTCTCGCACCTGACAAACACAAGGGAAAGAGAAGTAGCTACAAGATCATGAGGAGCCAAATCAGAAAAATGGAATGTCTTATAGAGTTCAAAAGTTTTCAAATTTTTCAAGCATGTATGAGCGCACTAAAACCAGCATCTGTCACTTAATAAAATCCTCCGAGCTTGATGGAATCCATGTTTTTACATCCCTCAGTCCTAACAATTCCGTGCATTTGATGGTTCTCTCCAGGTTGCCAACTCGATAAACAGTATGAAGAAACCTATGATTATCTTTGTGCACCCACTCTAATACATTTTCGGGCTTCCTAGATGTGTGCATTGCGTAGCACGCCCAGTACACCGTGCGCACTCTATGCGCCGCGCAGGAGGTCCAATGCGATGCGCCTCTCAGCCAGCTCTAGTTCCTTGGACTCCATAAAATACCTCCAAATTTTGATACCTTCGAATTTGATACAGCTCAGAAGGGCATGTAGAGATTAGAGATCAGAAGGAGGATGATTTAGATCATGAAGCAACCGCCATACAAGTGCCATGCAACAAGTGGTCACATCTATATCCTCTGAGTGAGATATAATGATGTGAGAAATGTTGATCCCTTACAAACCACAGCCATGTGTAAATTACCCAATGATAATCAGAAGTTGTGGCAAATTCCTCCATAGGATGGCTTAAAAATAAGAAAAAAGGTTACTGCCATGGAGACTGGATGTATCCAGCAGAATGTGAATCCCAGCCTCCTTCAGGTTATTTTCTCTCCAATGGCATTAATGTTGAATTTGTTGTCTGGTTAAATGATCTTGTATGACTCTCTGGAGAAACGCGTCTGTCAACAATTGAAAATTGCTTAGAATCTCTAACTTCTAAATCAATTGTTCCAGGACCTGCATTTAAATCAAGAATTGGTCTTGGCCATTTGCGAGTGCCTTCCATGCCAGAAACATCAGTGAGACCCATCACATAGGGCCTTGCACCTGGAGCCGAAACTACACCTGCAGTAACAAGCTGAGAGGGAACTGCAGAAAAACATGATGTTCCCAAGGAATCTCCATATGAGAATACAGGTTGCGTAGCATTTGGGTATGCAATAGCAGGAGCTGACGTAATAACTGACCCTCTATATGGATCGGAATTGTATGTAGGTCCAGATGCTGAAGTCAAAACTAGGTACGACCGTTCAGTTCCATCAAAAGGATATGAGTGTATAGCAAGACCTGGATGAGAATTTCCTGGAGGCAAACAAGATGTTAATTTTACCATTTCACCATTCATTCTCCAGCCAGACAATGGGAGACCCGTGTTCCCTTTGGTCTTGGAATTGTTATTCCAGGGACCAGGTTCAACCACTGCATCTTCTAGAGAAGGTCCATCATTCAAGTCAAAACCCCCTGGCCCTTGTGACTCCCCATTAGAAAAGCCATTCGCCAAAATTTTCAAAGAAGCACCTAAAGCTTCAGTGTGTCTTGGAACTGGTCCAGTATCCTCACACTCCTCAACATGATTCAAATCCAAATCTATTTTTCCAGCACTAGCAGACCCACCACCGGTAGATGGTTCCCTTGATGAAAGCATAAAATTATGACCACTTACAGTAGCAAGCTCTGAACTTGTCACACGTGCAGAAATTTGAGAGGAAAAACAAGTCATCAAACCATCTTCCACTATACCTGCTTGCCCGTTGTGTATTGTAGAGTCTGAAATCTGCTTTGCTTCTGCTTCAGAAATTACTGGATTGGCAGGATAATAGGAAGGTAAACACTCCTCCTTAGAATCCCATCTGTCATTTTCACACTTAACTGAATCTGGTCCTGTCAGTATGTCTGTCTTTTCTTGTCAATGCCAACTTTAACTTCACTAATCTGATTTATTTCTTCTTCGTCTGCAACTCCTGCAGTTTCTTCTCCCTCCATGTCTTCTCTCTTTTCAGTGACAGTTTTTTGACTACCATCCAAAAGTGTAATGCTTCTTGTGCTTAAGAAGGTGATTATTATCAACCACCATGTCCTCCTTCCTGTCCTTGACTTCCTTCACAGAATTTTGCAGTTGCTTGTCATCTGGCAGGTCACTATCTCTTTCTTGGTTGTTTCTGAGGTTATACACTGCACTTTTATGGAGAGCATCATTAAATGAAGTCGTGCTGAGAACTGATTTTCCATTTCCAACCACATCTTGCTCAACTTCTTTCCACATTGGTGATGCAACCTCCAAAGTTTTATCAGGGGTCTTGGCACCATCTTCAAAAGTACAAGTTTTCACATGTGTTTGAACTTGTTGCTCATCATCATCTTTACTCATATTGGATGCATTTAGTCCATCTTCTGAGATCTTTCCTGAAACACAAGCCATTTCTGTTGGTGCATCAGAAACCATTTCTCTGACCACTTCACCTAGTTTCCGAACTGGACCAGAGCTATTTTATGTACAGTGTTCCACCCCTTAGTTGGAAGGTAGACCTTTCCTCTTTCCAGAAATTTTATGTTCAGAGGGCGTGCGTGGACAGACAGGACCCTTGCCAGTGCCATCTATAGAAGAGTTTAAATCCTCTGAATCCTCACCAGATCGGTGCTCTAAACACTTAGGGTGGTCCGCCATGTCTTTCTGAGCAACAGGCCTTCCAATTTTCTGAATCTTATTCAAGTCATTGTTGGAAACATCTGGATTCTCCGTGGCAACAGTAAGTTCCTTCACTTCCTTTATGCAAATGGTTCTTTTCTCATCTGCATCATCGCTAGGATTAGAAAGGACTTTATCAACAGCACACCTTATTGTAGACTCATCCCGGCTACCCTCTCCTGCTGCTGAGGAACATATTTCACTAGCACCAACAACACTCATTTTCCTATCCTTGGATGTTTCAGTGGCTACCAGATTTTCCAGTGACTTCATCCCCCCATCCTCCATATCACCTACAGTTGCACTGGAAAGTTGTGAGCAGCTTTTTTTTTTTTAAAACAGTCGCAACACCAACTTGCTCACTTGTCTTAACATTTTCTACTTCAATCAGACCCTTTGATGGATCATCGTCTTTGCCAGATTCTGATGATGGATCCAAGACCTAATCTAACAGTACCCAACACCATTATAGATGAAGGTGCATCTGTTAGTGTTCTATCCTCAACTACCTGGCAAGCTTTTGGCTCACCGCCGCTTGCGCCTGTTACGCAGAATCTGTTGGCATTTAACAGAAGAATGAGTCAACCGTTAGGGATCCTTCCAAGTTTACCTGTTACTTTGGGAGGTAAAACCGTCCATATGGACGCGATGGTTGTTCCAAACCCCTTGGATTTCAATCTCTCTTGGGGCGCGATTACACCTATGCCATGGGAGAGCTTGTCTCCTCCCTTTTTCGTGTGGTCTGTTTTCCACATGAAGGACGGATCGTGACCATTGATTAGCTTTCGTTCTTTGGTCCTGATATGGCAGCTAGCCCACCATCATCCCTTCCTCGTTTTTATCCACCCGTTGTATCTACCCCACCGTAGGTCAACTATGTGGCTACCTACCCCATGCCTGTACCCAGTGATAGTGTCGTCGTGCATTAGGTGCTGGGGGCGTTGGGTCCTGACTTTCATGATGTTCTCCTTCCATCAGGAGTGGAACTCTTGGAAGCGATGACTTCTTGTTCATTATGATGAGGTTGTCGGAGCACAGTTCCTTTTCTTGTGTCAAGCTCCTTAAAAAATGAAACAAGTTGGTCGGAGCATGGTTCTTTTCGTGTGTCAAGCTCCCTAAAAAATGAAACAAGGTTGTTGGAGCAGAGTTCCTTGTCTTATGTCAAGCTCCTTAAAAAATGAAACAAGGTTGTCAGAGCAGAGTTCCTTGTCTTGTGTCAAGCTCCTTAAAAAATGAAACAAGTTTGTCGGAGCAGAGTTCCTTGTCTTGTGCCAAGCTCCTTAAACCATGAAACAAGGTGTCCCGAGGATAGTTCTTTTAATGTGTCAACCTCGTTAAAACAATGAAACACGTTCCCATTCAATTCGAGTCTTTGATCAGATCTCGTAAAATACCAGTCGAGTCTTTTCCTTAATCTCGTAACTTGAACCTTCACTCCATCTGCCTTTCATATGGAGTGAAGCTTGGGGGGGCATGTACCTCGACTTGAGTCACCATGCTAGGGGCATGCTTACTTTTTCAAGCATAGTTTGTTTCCGTTTCAAGCTTGTGTAAAAATGAAACTGGTTTCAAGCATAGTTTATCTTTGTTTCAAGCTTGTGTAAAAATGAAACCAACTTCAAAGCAAAGTTTCTTGATTTCAAGCTTTTGTAAAAATGAAACCATGCCCATTTTACCTCTTGTGATTGCCATTTTATCAGCCTGTTTTGCCAGATGAGCCTTGGTTTTCTCACTCCATCATCACTATCTGCTTGGCCGATCATATGCCTTCACTTGGTTGTTTTACCCGTTCCTGAGGAACCGCTGTGATGAGTGGTCTTGTTAGCCAGCCTCTTAACCTTCACTTTTTTTGAGCAGTTCCGCCATTACCGGAACCAGTTGCTACCCTTTATACCATTCGTTCCTCCAGGAGGAGTCAACTTTCAGCTCTTTTCTGACTCTCTAAACATGAAAATATTGTCGAGTCCCTTGTTGTTTCGATCTCGTTAAAGTGGCCACGAAACGGCATCTACCCAGTATATGTTTACCCTTTTTTCGGGCCGGGATAGATTATTTATGAAAAAGGAATACCCTAGCCTATTGCGACTAGGAGGTTTTCTCAGACATAGTTTTCTACCTTTTCGGATCTGAGGAACTATTTACGAAAAGGGACCGTTGGAGTTTACTTTTCTGCTGTCTTTTCAAACTCTCTAAATATGAAAATACGCCTAGTTCTTCTTTTGTCAGACTCGTTAAACCCTGATGACATTGGACTCAGTCGAAATGACGTTCTTCGAGTCGCTCCTTCCTAGGGCTAGTTAAATGTACTAGGATGGATTCACCCGAAGGGCGGACTTATATTACAAGCATATGCTATCCCCTTCAAGCTTGTTATAAAAAAAAATTGGGGTACTCGCCAGAAATGGTGGGAGAAAAAATGGAACCAACATCATTGTCGTGTCGGAAGTATGTCGCTCTTGAACATGGCACTTGTCTTCATTTGTGTCGGGTTGGGGACATCTCATCTCGTTCTTCACTTGCCTCCGTGGGTTTGGATAATCCCTTTTGACCTCTCATCTTCTCGTTGCCTCGTCACCATGACCTCTGATCCGTTGATGTCAAATACTTCCAAAACCACTGTTGTGCCGTTATATGTTCAAGAGAAGTTGACCTCTACAAAGTATCAACCGTCCTCTGATTCTCATACGATCCTGATTCATAAAAAGCATCATGTTCCTCTGTCTCCTATCGATGATGTGGGAAACGTTATGGCCCACCTTCGATCAAGGTCACTTCCCGTCGACATCAGCTCATTATCCGGGAAGCTGATCTAGAGACTCCCTTATGGTACCTTGGAGCCTGCATGCCTCAATGGCAGGTTCGTCGCATTCAACGTGAGGTTTTCATCATTGGCCTCCGATCGAGTGATTCTACGGGTGTTCGACGCCAGCTCATTGATTCACATGCCGTAGATTGTACCTATAGTACCTTGAGGGTCATTGTCATTATTGGTGGTTCCTCTCGCGTCTGTTAACAGCTTTCATCATTGGCTGGTAATTAGACGATGTTCTTGCATGTTCGACTTTAGCTTACATATTCGCATTCTTGAACTTGTACTCTGTTCGGGTCAAGATGGAGCGCAAGACCCAGGATTGTGTCTGTTGTAATCCAGGCTACGATTTTGTGGATTATTATGATTATTTACATGACTCACTGATTGGATGGCTATGACCATACCTGATTCTATTTATCGATCCTCTCTGGATGGCTGCGTCCATGCCTTGGATCTCGATTATTGTATACTCTGTTATGGATGGCTGCACCCATACCACGCATATATATCATGTATCTGAGAAATCAGTTGTACTTCGCTCCGCAGGTTTTCCGATGGCAGTGTTTTCAGTCGGCATGTTCTCGTAAAGCATTTCACCCCTCTCTCTCTCTCTCTCTCTCGGGCCTCATGCTTTAGGGGGCATCTGTTACACAGCAATTTGTCACCGTCCCTGCCATTCCCCATCCCGCACATTGGAGGGCTCATTCCGTGACCTGTGAGCAGAGACAAGACTTGAAAATACTTTCATTGCATCCCTCTGAATATGAGCTTGCATTGCCCTGAAGACATCTCCCTGCAAAAAACCCTAAAAATAGCTCTTTTTCCATTGGCGCGGTTCCACAGTTCAACCCTCGTGCCAAGGGGGCAAATCCTCCAAAGAGGGTGCGCCAATTGGTGCTCTATCATAGAGCCACACCCGTGCCAACTATATTAAGAGGTTTTTTTTAAATATAAATGGCGGAAGTTTCGTCCTAAAAAATTCCTGGACTGATATCTATCTTGAGTTGGGAGGTTTGGCTACAGATTTCCATAGAGAGGAAGTGGTTTGCCACCTCTCATGGAATCTTCCTTGATGAAAGGGCAAATCCCATCATTATAGGGATCCCAACTCCCCTTCCTCCATCTATAAAAGCCTACCCATCTCCTTTGCAAGCTAGTTCCCAAGAGCTTTCACATCCTTATGCTGAAAGAGCCTTCTTGATTCCCTTAAGGCCAAATCCAAGCAAGGAGACTATTGCCAAGTACCCGGAGAGAGAGGCCATTCCCATCCTTGACAGGCTTTATTGAGACATGTTTTGCTGACGACCCGCCAAAGGAGAATGTTGCGTCGAAGCTATGGTTGTATTCTTCTTTTGACTCATTAATGATAAGCGACTATTGGTTATGGTTCCACTCTTGTTCTTGATTATGTTCATGAGTTATGTCCTCTTCGACTGACATATATTTGTATATACTCGATTTTATGCTTGCGTTTGTGTTGTTTCTTGCATGTGCAGGTGTCCGATCACGGAGATCGTGAGGATTGTGATCTTCCAGGGCAAAGGAACGGGAGCACCACCTCTTCTACAAACAACAGCGTTGGATTCCAGGTAATCCTTCCTCGCAAGTCGGTTTATTTGTAATTAGGAACCTGCATTGTAGCATATTTGATTGTTGCTAGACCCGATCTGGGCTAGTAGGGATCGCCTCTATCCGCAGAGGGGATTAACCTCTTCAAAAATGAGGTTGACCAGGAAGCTATGCAAAATAGGGCTTCCATGGATGCATTGAGGAATTGTGGGCTTCTCATGTTCTTCATGACCTCAGGCATAGGATCCCAACTAGATCTACTACAATATATGATTAGTATCTGGGACACGGATCGAGAGTATTTATTCTTGGTGACCAGGAACTGGAAATTTAAGTGTTAGATATCTACTTCATTACTGGCCTGTCGTGTAGAGGGGCAAGAGCATGGTTTTCCGAAGCCTGAATCATGGGTGAGAGCATGGACATTCTCATTGGGAGAGCATTCTTTAAGGCAACAACATCTTCGAGTAGAAAGATATCCATAAGCATAGTGGAAGATCTAGAGCTTAAGGTAGTGTTGTATACCATCACACGCATGGCTAGGGCACAGGCACCGCATGAGGCCACAAGGCTCAACTCTAGACTGTGGTGTATTTCATGGCACCCACCATTTTCAACTGGTGTGAGTTCGTGGTGGAGAATATGAAAACACAACTCACGAAGTGAAAGAACAGTAAATTGAAGCAGTTCGGATATGGGTCCATTCTGACAGCCATCTTCTTAGAACAAGTACCCCTATTCCAATACTAGGGGATAGATATAGAGGCACCGTTACCACGATATCCACGGTTAGTGAGGTGGGAAGATTTGATGCCTCGCAGAGGAGACGGAAAACGGATGGCTTTCAAACATGCTTTATTTACATGGTTGAAGCATCAACTGATCGTGGTGGAAGACTTCCCATACTCCTGGATGGATTTCCGGGGTGAACCTGATTTACCACTTCCAGTGGGTGATCGTTAGGATGACAGAGGTAAAAAAATGTTTTTTTTTATTTTTGCATGTTATATCTATATATATATATATATATATATATATATATATATATATATATATATACTATATATATATATATATATATATATATATATCTGTGTGTGTGTGTGTGTGTGTGTGTGTGTGCGTGCGCTAATGTGAAACTTTATGTGTCGCAGATGTTATACCACAGAGGTTGACAGGGATGTCACTGATTGCTAGGAGGGTGGTGAGAGACTTCAAGGGTGCTCAATATGTGGAAGGAGAGGATCCAAAAGAAGAGATTGTGTAAAACCTGGATGCCTTGACTATTGGGAATCTAGAGTATGCGCAGATGGCATACATTCCCCGATAGTACCAGTGACATACTGTCAGGGTATCCGATCGTATTCACCGACTGGTGACTTGATTCATTTGAGTAGTAGCCAACTACCGTGATCATCACACTATTAGATTGTTTTTCCCTTTCTGCAGTTTTAGTTTTTCCATGACCTGTGAGTCTCGCTATGTACCATAACATATATTATTTTTGTGGGGGTTATGATGTAATTTTAACACTATTTGCAAACCAGATCGCTATATATATATATATATGCTATGTTCCTATTCCATACATTTTGTAATGATGATCATGGTTTTACTATTTTGAAAATTTCTATCTTAGAACAACGCATCTGTTAAGTAAAGCAAGATAATTAGGAAAATGGTTTACAAAAAGCACATCAAATCAGAACCAAAATTGCACATTGATGTACAAAATATAATGAGGTTTCATTTTGACACAAGCTTGAAATGTTAGAAACTCTACTTGAGAAAATAAAATTTTCATGCCTCCAACAAGACAACTTAATCCAAGGTACATTCCCCCAAGCTTCATTCCATTCACCTGAGTAGACTGCCAGTTACTAATAGATGGATGGAGTGAAGGTTTAGTTACGAGGTGAAGTGAAAAACTCAAAGTGAAAGAGAACTGGTTTCATTTTTTAATGGGGTTGACATAGTGAAAGAACTATCCTCATAAGACCCAATTCATTTTTTAACGAGGTTGACAATAAAAACTAACTATCCACTTGATAGCTTGTTTCATTTTTTAAGGAGCTTGACACAAAAAAATGAACTGTGCTTTGACGAGCTTGTTTCATTTTTTAGGGAGCTTGACACAAAAAAATGAATTGTGCTTCGATGACCTGATCAAGACATATAAGAAGTCATGGCTTCCATGAGGTTCTCATCTGATGGGAGAACAACATCTCAGAAATAGAAATTGAATGCCCCTAGTAGACGGTACGCGACAACACTATCACTAAATGAGGGAAATGAACAAGTGGCCACATAATTAACCTGTGGTGGGGAATATACCACCAGTAGGTAAGGACCAGGAAGGGACGATGGTATACCAGATGTCACATCAGGACCAAAGAATAAAATTTGATCAATGGTCATGATCCAACCTTCACATGGAAAATAGATCACACGAAATAGGGAAGAAACAAGCGCTTCCATGACATAGGTGTAGTCGCACCCCGAGAGTAAGTTAAAATCCAAGGGGCCTTGGACAACCATCACATCTATATAGAAGATATTTCCTCCCAAAATAATAGGTAACTTTGGAAGGATCCCTAATGATCATCTAGTTCCTTTGTTAAAAGCCAACAGATTTTGAGTAACACGCACAAGCGACAGAGAACCGAAAGATTGCAAGGTATTTGAGGATAGAATACTAACTAAGGCACCTTCATCTATAATCATGCTTGGTATGGCCATATTGTAGGCCTGTATAGCGATCTCAAAGGGCATGTAGGAGGGAAGACAGTATCCCGTGAATCAACTCCAATCAAAGAAAATGACCAAACTACATGGAGGGGGTGCCATAGGAGGATTATCCCCTTGCGTTACGGAAGCGGAAAGACCATCTAATCCAAATTTATGTAGGAACGCAACAGAATACACATAAAACCATAAATATAAAAATTCAGTGTAAGTAACACTTCATTTCATTAATATCAAAGAACAGAAATTTTTTTATAGCCAGAATGGAAATAAACTAGCTAGGGCGTTGGTAGCTTGTCTCTGAGAAGAGATGTGGTAACTACAGGCCTCTGAAATATTTGTGTCACAATGAGGCTCGAAGGCCTATATATTATTGAGAAATAATGGAAAACCCTAAACATCCAAAAACCTAACCCTTGGAGATGAAACACCAGAATATGGGCCCCGTCGGGGTAAATTGGTACATCAATTTCCAGGGGTCATAACTTTGGCATATTATCTTTGTTTGACACACATGATAAATCGTTAGAAATATCTAGCTGAGGAATAAAATTGTCGACCACTAATATCAAGTCTAGAATAGAATCATAGTCACCAAAGGTTTGATGCCCAAAAAACGTCGTTTAGGGCCTCAAACAGCTCCAAAAGTACAGGACCCGGAAAACTGCTAAAAATAGTAAATTGTGTTATAATTAAGAAAACTGAAAAACTAAAAGAAAATATGGTGGGGCCTCAAGTGGAATAGGTAGGTGGTGACCAATATCCACCTGGATCATTCCTCCCCCCTTAGGAATAAATGGTCCCCATTGCGTTGAGTTCCTCCATGAGATGAGGAAACTTCTGTTGAACTTGGTCCCTGGTGAGCCACTTGCCTTGGTGCAGGAGTTGGCCAGATTTGAAAACTCGATACAGTTAGATCTTTTGTTGGTGAGTGTTCTTTATTTTCATGTCCATGATACAATCTATGGGGGTATATTCCATGCAATCTAGGTTTAACTTTTTTGGCGTGAGTTGTTCTGCAATGTCAGAGGTGTCCAGTACAGATGGGAAATAAGGTCGAAGGCAGTCCACATTGAATACTAGATGCACAATAAGGAATGGTGGAATAATGACCATGAAGGAATTATTCCCTACAACCTTGGTGATGGTGTACATCCGATATTTGAGCGGGCGAAGCTTGCGGTGGGGTCTAGTGAGGCGCTCCTTCTGTAAATGTAGCAACACTTTGTCATCCACCTTGAAGTGGTGTTTATGACCGATGTTGATCATGTCGTTGCTTGTACTTAGCATTGGATCTATCCAATATGTCATGAACCTACTGGTGGATGTGCTAAATTTTCCCAATGAAGTTGTTATCTTTCTCAGCTTCAGACTGGACATGAGCCAAATCGGCCTGAGTAGTCACAAATGGCATGGCTACGTTAATGGGACATAGTGGCTCGAACCCCAGGCCCACCTGAAAGGGGCTATGGTTGGTTGAGTTGTGGAGAGCCCAGTTATAATTGTATTGTACATAGGGAAGGCTTTCATCCCATGTGTTTGGATGCTTTGAATTGCACATGTGCAAAATGTGTACAATCATCATGTTGACGACCTCTATCTAGCCATCAGTTTGGGGATGGAAAGGTGTGGACTTGGTGAGCTTGGTGTCTAGCATTGACTAGAGGCTGGACCAAAATATGCTAAGGAACTTGTTGTCCCGATCTGAAATGAGACTGTGGGATCCCAAAGTGCATCCACACTCATTCAAAGAAGAGTTTAGCAGTGGCTTCAGCTGTGATATTCTTTTTGTAGGCCAACATAACGACCATCTTCGAGAATCTATCGACGACCACGAAAACACAGTCATTTCTATGCTTAGTAGAAGGAAGGCCGGACATGTAATCCATAGAGATGGATTCCCAAGGTTGAATAGGGGTATATAGTGGAGTATATAGGCCTTGCTTCTTGATGGTAGGTTTGGAAATGGAGCATGCATTGTAGTACTGCCACTGTTTTCTCGACCCCTGAAATGCCCAGTGACTTGAATGTAGTGTGCTTTCCAAATCATCTTGGCACGCTCGCTTGAAGGAACACAAAGGTGTCCCAGGTGACATAACAGTGCATCTTGGAGATGAAATTTTCGAACTTGCATACCCTCCAAGAGTTTCTTGTATGTGTGGCTGAATTCTATATCGCTCTTGTAGAGAAGCAGCCAATCAGAAGTCTCATGCCCACAAGAGTTGAGAACAGTGGTTAGCATCATAATCGATGGTTGACTAAGGCAGTCTGCAACATTATTGGTGTTGCCCTTTTTATACTTGATGTTCAAATGAAACTTTTGCAGATATGTGAACCAGATCTGATGGCGATCGTTCTGTAACTTCCCTTGTGTCTGTATGAACTGCAGGGCTCGGTGGTCTATGTGGATGACTGTTTCCTTCCCCAAAATGTAATGCTTCCATTAGCGGCACGCCTACACAATGGAATAAATTTCTTTGTCATAAGTGGGATACTTACAGACTGTGTCGGATAGTTTCTCACTGTGATATGCCATTGGATGCCCCTATTGAGTAATAAATACCCCAATAGCATAGTCATGGGCATCTTTCTTGATCTCAAATGATTGTTGCAAGTCCGGTAATGTGAGCGTTGGGGCAAAGCAGAGGCGATGTTTCAATTCTAAAAACTCCTTCTGTTGAGATTTTGACCAAAAGAATTTTTATTTCGCTCCTTATTTGGTGACTTGACTCAAGGGCCAAGTGATATGAGAGAATCCCAATACAAACCTGTGGTAGAAATTAGCAAGACCCAAAAATTTGCGAAGCTCTATTAGAGTGGTTGGGGCCGGCCAATCTCGAATTACTTGGATCTTGGTTGGATCCACATGCACCCCTCGTTCATCAATAATGTATCCCAGATACTAAACCTGATTCATGCCAAAGTTCACTTCTACAAATTGGCACACAACTTTTGTTGCCACAGTGTTTGGAGGACCTGTTGAATGTGGTGGACGTTCTCTTCCCAAGTCTGGTTGAAGATCAGGATGTCATCCAACTACACTACTAGAAATGAGTTGGTGAATGGTTGCAAGATGTCGTTCATCAGTCTCATGAAGGTTGCGGGAGCCTTCATCAACCCAAAAGGCATGACCAGCCATTCCAAAAGGCCCTCCTTGGCTTTGAAGGTAGTCTTCTACACATAAGAGGGTTCGATTGGTACCTGGTGATACCCAGAGTTCAAGTCGATCTTGCTGAAATATTTCGCCCCTTTGAGTTGATCCAAAATGTCATCAATCCATGGGATTGGGTACCTATTCTGGACAGTGATCTTGTTCAGTGCTCAATAGTCAATACAAAGTCTCCAAGTCCCATCCTTCTTCTACACCAACACGATCAGGCTCCCACAGGGCGATGAACTCAGATGTATGTGACCTTTCTATAATAGCTCCTGAATCTTCCTCTTGATTTCATCGTTCTCTAGAACATAGTGCCGATAGATCAGTCCATTGGGTAGTGGCGCACCTGGGGTCAGATCGATGGGGTGCTTGAGCAGAGAGTGTTGAGGCACCCCTGTGGGTGAGTTGAAGATCTCCCCATACTCCTCCATGACCCTGTCCATTTTTTGTTTTCATGCAGAGAAGCCCTGTCTAGAGGTCGTGGCCACAGTCTTATTCTTTCCCTGGGGGTGGATCATCAGGAAAAAAAATTTCCCAGTTTTTGAAATGAGCTTACTACATTTTTTTGTAGTAACCAAAGAGATAGCCACATGTGGTGCTACCTATGGTATCCTATACAACTTATTGCCCAAAATAACAATAATGGCGTGAGTCTGGGACTTATACACAGCATGTCGCTTCCCCAACTATGGTTGGCCTAATAATACATCAAAAACATCAATAGGAGCAATGTCACATAACACCTCATCTGTGAAGGGCTTGATGTTGTAGGGAAGGCGGCACTGTTGGCTGACGCAGAGATCCCGTCCTTGGTGAAGTCACCTGATGGTGTATATATGTGGGTGTGTTGTGGTAAGCAAGCCCAAATGCTTCACAACCTCTGCTAAAATGAGGTTCTTTTGGCTCCCACTATTGAAAATGAACTATAGCTGGGAACCCTTTACCCACATCTAAAAGTGGAAGAGATGCTCCTCCTCCTCTGGATCTTCTAGTTCCTCCTTCTATATATTTTTAGTGGCAACGATGGCATTAGGCTCCACATCAATAATCTGCTTCCCTTTGTCATTCCCCTTATTGGGTTCTGATTCAGAGTCTAAGCATGCATGTGATTCAAAAGCCCTCATCTCGGCCACTAGTGACTACTTGACCTGACCCACTTGTGTTGTGAGTGGAGCTCTTATGGAACTCACACCACTTTACCATGTCCTTCTTTGGCTTCATGGGGTTGTTCTTTGCTTGCGACTTCGGTAGGTTATCTTGGGCTGCCATGCCTTAGCTTTGTCCTTTGTTATGTGGTTTGGGGGCACCTTTCCCTTGCTTTTGATTCACATATCCAAAGTCTCGCTTCTTCTGTTTGAATTTATGCTCAATCTTGATAGCATACCAGTATGTCGTACCAAGCGAGGAGATGTTGAGGAACTCCATTTCCTCCTAAATGTATTTGTGCATATAACTGTGGAACTTCAGCACCAAATGTTTCTCTGAAATGTTTATACCCAAATTTTTAAGCAAGGTATGGAACATATTCATCATCTCATGCACATCTTGATCCCTTCGCTGCCACAGCATAGTCCATTGTATGTACTTCTCCTCATAGCTCCCCACAGGATAATATTTTTCCTTGAAGGTGTCATGGAAAGAATTCAAACTGGTTATGGTTGAGAATAGAGAGGGTTCCCCCTCATCCTTTTTCTCACATTAGGTTTCCCACCAGTCCTTGACATGGGGGGTAGCTTTGAGGAGTGCAAAAATAATCTTCTCCCAATCGAAAAAGTCATGAACTGAGAAATATCTTTCTAATAGATTCAACCATATATCTACAACATCTGCATCTATTTGGCCCTCAAATATGGGAATTTAAAATTTTACTTGTCCCTTAAAAGGAGTTACACCTCAAGAGTGGCTGCTGGATGCAGATGCACCACCAGTGGGAAATCGTTGAAGGATCAAGGAAAATTTATCCATCATCGTGTTCCTTTATTTTTTGAGGGCGTCCTCGAGAAATATTTTGATAGGATCTCCTGATTCCTCATCTTTCCTTTCATCCCCAATGGGCAGTCGTTTGGGGTTGTGAGGCCGATCTTGCAAAGGTTCAACCAGACCGAGCCCTAACTCCTTACACCCATACCTCGTTGGGGACATGTAAAGAAGGATCGAGAAAGAGTAGACTGCTCTGATACCACTAATCCGGATTTATGCAGGAACGTAACAGAATACACAAATAACCATAAATATAAAAATGCAATGGAAGTAACACTTCATTTCATTAATATCAAAGAACTGAAATTTGTTTACAGACAAAATGGAAATAATCTGGCTAGGTCACTAGTAGCTTATATTTCAGAAAAGATGTGATGGTTATAGGCCTCTGAACTCTCTGTGTTATAATGAGAATCAAAGGCCTATATATTATTGAGAAACAATGGAAAACTCTAAACATCCAAGAACCTGACCCTAGGAGATGAAACGCCAGAATGGGCCCTATCGGGGTAAATTGGTACGTCAATTTCCCAGGGTCATAACTTTGGCATACTATCTTTGTTTGATGCACATGATACATTGTTAGATATATCTATCTGAGGACTACAACTGCTATGTATGAATATTAAGTTTGAAATAGACTCATATTCGTTAGAGGTTTGATGCCCAAAAAATGTCGTTTAGGGCTTCAAAACGGCCCCAGAAGTTCAGGACCCGAAAAACTACTAAAAATATTAAACTGTGCTATAATTAAGGAAAATGAAAAACCAAAAGAAAAAATTTTGGGGCCCCAAGTTGAATAGCTGGGTGGCCACCAATATCCACCTAGATCACCATCCTCCTAGACTCCGGGAACGAGAGCAGGAGGATCACTTTCTTGAACTGTGGTGATGGGAGTCAAAGAATCACCCTCCTGGATCATGGAAACGGGAGGATTTCCCTCTGGTCCCGGGGAAGCAGAGGAAACAAAGAGAACCTAACTGGGATGAGACCCACTCTCAACAGAAAATAACTGATGAAATGTAGGTGGAATCAGGTCGACCTTTTTCTCAACCAATGATTGGTCGGAAATGGACTCAGGAGACGGGCTTTTAGAGAGAGAGGAATTGACCAAAGATGAATCCCGATAAATTACGTGATCAAATAGTAGAGGACTCAAAGAAGCATTATGGTAACCAATGGGAAGACAGGACTTAGAAGCCGAAAGGGTATCCAACACTTTATAATCTTTGTCCATATAAGGACAGAGGTGAATGGGATGGTTCGCTTCACACAACTTACATATAATTTTTATTTCACTATGTTTCTTATGAGTCTTATTATCTCTATCTAAAGGCTCATCATCAACATGATGCCTAGAGGTTGACGATGAAGGAAGAATTGGGGCAACGGATAACACTTATAACACCTTGGAAATAATAGAGCAATCACAAAGAAGGTGGTCACCCTCACATAGCTTGTAAGGGAATTTGACTCTGCAAGACAGAGTGGGATGTTTCTCCATGTTAGTTGCATGGGTAGCAATGGTTACTGGTTCACCCCATGCTTATTTTTCCTCTTCTTCTTCGACTTCTTCTTCTTCTTCTTCTTAGACACCTCATTACTAGAATCCAGACTTTCACCAGGCGAAGAGGAAGAACGAGGTGAAGAAATGGGTGAAGAAGGCGAGGGGTCAACCTTAAGATCAAAATGGGGTTGACATGGTTTAGGTGGAGGAGAACTCGGTTGAGAAACGATTGGTATATTCGAAACCACAGGGGTTGAAAATAACCAAACTGGAAGACGAATGATTAATCCCTGGAGGGACAACATTGCCAGATACGAGGCACCAACATTTTTGAAAAAAGGAAACAAACCAGGATTACTGTACAAGGGGACCCCTGGGTTAATGAACTCATGAATTGTCCTCGTTGATCTCAATCTAAGATGAGCACAGGTAAAATGTTATCGTGGATGAAATTTTAGAAATTTAAACAAAATAAATCAAAAATGGGTGAACTAGGCAAAAGGATTAACAGGTAGCAGTGAACTGCAATATACGCTTTGGTGATCAAATGAAAGAAAAATGGCTAAGTACTTAACATACGGCAGCCAATCTCTGTGAATGTTGAGTTCAGTGTATCACGTCTACAAGATGACTGAATCAGTTACCTATGGTAGGTTTGCAGCCTAATGGTGTCTCCAAAAATATACGCGACAGTACGTGGGAGTCAAAATGTAGTGATGTCTGATGTGTAATCGTTCAATGAGAGCATCCCAAAATATACTTTCATACATTAATATACTTCCATAAACGGGACGGGATATCACCCTTGGGTTGTAACGCAAACTGTTAGAGACAACTCGTATGATTAACAACGTTGGAACAAGTCTCTTTCCTAGACCTCTAAATGTGATTCATTAGGTTCAAAATTCTCCTTAGGTTGATTGAATAAATTTTAAGGTTGATCTTGAATTATGTCTCGGTTTTAAAGTCCTACCGATGTCACCAGAACCCCTAAGATGCAGCTAAATGAGAAAAGAAACATTCATTTCGATGAATAATACATTAATGAAGGAGAGATAAAGTCACACAGTCAATGCAGAAAAAAAGAAAATGCTTAAAATGACATTCACTTTTCTCTTCAAGTGCAGAATTTTAAAGCGACAAAAAATTTTACAATTTTCTTCCTTTCACTAAATGCACCAAGAAGCGAATCAAAATGATATTTTCACTTTCTAAAGAGAAACAAAACAAAAAAAATTTGTGTTTTTCTTATAAGCCAATGCGAAATGTAGAATGAAAATCAATCGACAACGCTTTGAGTACTAATGAAATCCCTCAAAAATGCATGTAAGAGGCTAAGATTTCGAAAAATCAAAGAGAGACGTAAACCATTTTCTTCAAAACAAGGCACTCTTCATTCACACATTGATCAATCACTCAAAGAAAACAAACTCCAGTCGGAGGGAAAGAAATTGTAATCTATGCTTGATGGCGAATAGAAACTCAAATGCATTCAAATTTGACACTTGAAAAACATTATCCGTGAGAACTGACTGAAAGACGAAACTCAATCAAACACAAAGTCTGAAAGGTATAAAAATACTTGATTCAAAGAGAAGTCTGGAAGTCAAAAAAGTAAGCAACCGCTCAGATGACCCAAGGACACCTAGAAACCTTACGAAGACAAGGATGCAGTAGCTTTGCAAAAGAGAAAACCAAAGATACAAAATTTGAATCATAAATGTCATTGAACAGAGAAGAACAAGACCTGCTCAAACAAAAAATAATAGTCAGAAGGATAAGATCCATTGGCTGACCAAATGAAGGAAACCCTAAAAAGGTCACACATAGAAATCGGCGCGACTGTTAAGCCGCAACCCGTGCTAGAAGGATAAAAGTGTGATTGTGTAAAATGCATACAACGCTAATCAACGTGACTATCAGAATGATACTAGCACCAATCGAGGAGAAGAATGAAAAATAAAATTGTTTTCTAAACTAACACCACGCTTATCACTTCTGCAGAGAGTTGAAAGTTTGTAAGAAAATACAGAGCTACAAATACCAGGATATGGACACTCGACTAAAATGAATGACAAAACAAGAAACCAAAAATTGAAAACAAGATACTTAAAGGCTAGAAATCCCGAGTGGATTCACCAATTTGTTATGCAAAAAAATCCTCTCTACGAAGAGAGATGATCCCTCTGGACCCATCCTAGGGATAGAGGGATCATCTCTGTCCACAGAGAGGATTTTTCCTGCATAACAACTGCACAATAAAACTTTATTCAAACCCAAATCTCCGCACATCACACATCATAACATTATCATCACAAACCAAACCAACCCATAAGCATATTATTCAATGTGTAGTCATTTCAGATCTATTGGATCTGATCCATCATTATATTCCCTGGTGCACAATTATTTCAGATCAAATAATTCATCAATAACCTATCACATGCACACAAAACAATTTGATATCCATCTCCTTATATGGCTTAGGCCTTAGCCAATACCTTGGGTCAAACCCATACTAATGCCGATGGTATTCTTTGACGGGATCAAATATCCATTTTCATGCTCATTACTATGGGCCAATACCATGATAAATACCATTGGTATTTAGAATACCATGGTGGGGAATCTATACACGAATTTTCTTCAAAATACCCGTGTATGTACGTGGATTTGATTCGCAAAACCTGCGTATACTTCAAACTTTACCTTCATCATCCAACTGTCTCTACTTTGTCTGATCTCTCTATCACAACCATACTCATGTTGATACCATCATGTTGAGATATTTACCAAGTAGGTTTCCATCAAGTACAACATATACTCATCCTGCTACAAGCAAGTTTCCATTTAGTCATAATTCCGACAATAACATCCATCAAAATCACATATAACATCTCGGATGTGGGTGCCTGCTAGCCTGATCTGCCACCTTGCCTCACCTATGTCGAGCAGCCATCCATGCAACAAGGAGGCACATGGCCCAGGTGAGGGAGCCATTAAATTCTCCGAGCCGTAGCGCATAGGAATTACTGCCCTTCATTTCACTTTCCATGACTTCATTGTTTCTCGTCCCCATTGCAGGTAGCCTATGCATTTATGGGCCATGGAGCTTCCCCTTCGCAGCATTCTGCTCTCAGTTTCTCTGCCCATTTTGATTTTTAATCTATCACATTCTATTGCAGATCTGCCCACCCTCTCTTCCAACCTCTGTCATGGCTCCAACCATCTTGTTGTCCCTCTGCCTTCCCCTGCCCTCTCGCTCCATGCTCAACTCTATCACCCTACTATCCCACCTCATTCCATCCTTCAGCATTCCTCCAATTTTTCCTCCATGCCTTGATGACACCGCATGTGCTGCCGAAGAGGAGGAGTTCTTGGCATGCTATCTTGACCTCCCATTCATGTCTCGGCGGGCTGCTCTATGTATTTCTCCCTGGAATTGGAAGCACCGGAGGCCATTGAACAACAACTCCTCACCACTCACATTTCTCTGTGTCTTCCTAAAAGTCAACCTGATTCAAGGTCCAGGAAGCATTGCCATAAATCCACTCTATCCCCCTCCTTTTAGAATCTTCCTCGAAAGATGGTAGCCTTGCTGGTCAAGACAACGGAGGATTCCTTGGTCAGTGGGGGTAGTAGCATCTCTTCTAATGGTGGCAAAGATATCACTTCAGGTGTCCGTTTGACTTCAACGCTAGAGAAGCCCAAGCTAGAGGACGACTACGAGTGTTTCATTGAGGAAGAGCGGCCTCCCTAGCCTACTCTATATGACAAGGACAAGCATGCCTAGAGCTATGGTGCTCTTCTCTCACGGATTTTACATCCATATCATAGTTTTTATGATTTTTTACTTTCTGCACTGGTTATATAGTTATGGGGTCACTCTGTCTAATATTGGTTTCTCCTCCAGGAACAATAATTTTCATGCTACTTGGACTGGTTCTTGGGTTGGTTTCCCCTTGCAGGGCAACCCTTCTTTTGCTTTTTTGAACTTTCCTGTCAGAATTGGCTAATTCAACATTCCATTCTGGGCGTGGATTGTAACAATGTACTTTTTTATATGATATAATAGGAGTAGACATATTCAGATTAAAATAATAATAATAATAATAATTCATATAATAACAAGCACTTTACACATAAAACATAAGAGGTAAATAACTATTATTAATATATGTAAAACAAAAAAATGCAGGGACTTCCACGTACCATCGGAAAATAGATAGGGTTGAACCAAATATCTCTTTCATCCAACCACCCATGTGCCATATTCCAAGCATGAATGTGGGATCTCATGGAATAAACCAAGAAAACCAAACTAGGGATTCCATAGGCCAAACCACCTCAACCCTCAACCAGTGATCTCACCTAATGGTCGGACATAACTAACTATCACCGTATTGATCTCCATCCAAGTTTTCCATGGCTCCAAAGTGTTTGTTCCAACCCAAATTCTAGGACTAGTAACTCAAACCACAGTTGTCGCTATGCTCTAGAGTGTTTGTCCAATCAAGTATTCCAAGAATAGTAACTCAACCCACCAAGGGCTCTAATGTGTTTTTTAAACCAAGGCTTCTAGGACTATTAACTCAACCCAAGCTACTACATGGCTTCTAGAGAGTTTTTCCATCCAAGGTTCTAGAAACTAGTGGCTCAACCCATGACCAAATGAACATGAAAACCAACCAAAAAAGAAAGATAAAACCCACAAGACAATTTCTATCCAAGAAACTAGGAAAAAAACTTCCAATATGGGACATTGTCCATGTCAATGGCATATCATAACCAAGAAACCACATGCATGTTCCATGCATGCCAAAACTAGCAAGGAAATCATACATGCAATTGGGTACTTGCAAACAAAACCTGTTGTAGTTTTTGATATCATTTTCCTCTTGTTCTTTCCTTCTTTTAATTTTCCTTCTTTATCCAAATCCAAAGTATGCCACACTCCTCCAAGAGTGCTCCAAGAAACCTGTAAGTGTCCAAGAGTATGAGAGAGATAATAGAAGAGAGAGAGCTCCAACCTAAAACTAAAAAAAAAGACTACTATGTTAAAAGCTATGAACTGATTCTCAGAACACCTTTTATCAATTAGGCCTCTATTTTTTTCATTTTCCATTATTTTCCTTCAGTTTCCTCCTCACATGCTACATGTGACCTTTCACCTTCCTTTTCTCCTATTTTCCATTATTTTCATAAATAAAATTCCAATTATTCCCTCATGCCTTTCCAAAGCATTTGGCATTGACATTTCCAATTTCCATAGCCCCTAATTAATCACAAGTGATACCCATCACTATTTTTTTCCCAACATTCAACTTGGGATATGTGTCCCATGAACTTGGTTATTTTTTTGCCTTTATAAACTTTATTACATGGATTTTTAACCTGAGGTTGTTACAATCAACTTGATCGATGGGATGGAATTTCCTTAAAGAAACATTGTAGTTTTATAATCCTCTATATCTTTAGCATTTTGGACCTTTGGACCTAATAATTCCACATAAAACTTTCGTTTTTCAACATCTAAGGCTGGTAGTAGTTATTTTTTTGTAAATGATCCCTGTTTCCAAAATTCATTCTTTTAAGTGTTGAAATCTCCTTCTTGATTTCCATAAAATATGAGAAGATATCTTGGCTAGTACTTGTATATTATTTTGATTGTTCTTGAGATGATGATATTTTTTCAAAAGAAAAAAAATTCTCTCCTAGTTTGATTTTCTCCATGGATGAAACAACTTCTTTTAAGGAGCATCTGAAACTAAAAGTTCTACTTCCTTTATTCTCTATATTTTAAATACTTTGAACTTTGTTTCTTCTTATTCTAAACCCATTTGTTGAATATTTAGGATACATCTTTTTAACTCCTTTTGTTTCTATTGTGGAGAGACCAACGCAATGGATTTAAGAGGTTGTCATATTTATTCTTTTTTTGATGTGTTCACCAATGTACTTAATTTGTTCCCATGTCTCTTGATTTGCGTATTTTATATTGAAAGATTTCACATGTGAATATAATTTGATGAAACTTGTTCCACCCTTAAAGATGGGATCTTATATACAGGAATATAATGCATTTTTTCTCCCCTTGACAACTTCATATCCTGTAGCATAACTTCAACATTGACATTTGTTGCTCTAGTGTTTACCACAAATGGCCCAAATTCACCTTTAAATTTAAACAGTGTAAGGAATTTTCTAAGTAGGAAATGTATCTGATCCACATTTAAACTTTTCTTGATGAACTCTAGTGCAAATATTCTCAATGGTAGAAAAATTGGTAGTCTATATGGGACCAATTCACATCCATATAGTCTTATATCTGTAAAACTGTCAAAAAGGTACCAATATCCCATTTTAACATCTTGAATGAGTTGCAATATTGTTTTAATTTATGGAAGTATTCTATGTGGTGTTGCATCATTTAAAGAATTAAAAATTGCTGACAAGAATTGATTAACAAAATATGAAAAATAAACTTTGCAAAGCATCTTCTTACTACATAAGTCTAATAAATAACTAGAAATTCATTTCCCTCTAAATCCCACTTATGTAGGAAAATATGAGAAAATATTTTTCACTGAAAGTAAAAAAATAGGTATTTCGGGATTCAGTGATACCTAAATGACTTAAAATGGTAAATTTTGACAATTTCTCATTAATGACATCAGAAAAATATTGGCTAAAATGGAAAATTACATAAGATTTTTCTACTAGAGAAATTGAAGACAGAAACCCTAAAACAACCTCGTATATGGTTTGACCATCATCATATCCTAATAGGAAAAAAATCATTGAGATGATTTGTCTTCAAATTTTAGGAAATATAGTGGAAGAATAGGGTGGGTTACTATGAGGAATTTCAACTCCATTAGGTAAGAAGGACTCAAGCAAGGGATTTCTTTCTTCATGATTTAATTGCTTGAAGATTTTATGTAAAAATTGATTAGACAAAGGTTGAACTTGACTAGGCATGGTGACCTTAAGAATTTCGAAAATGGACTCTAGAATGATATGAAATAATTGACTCCCACATTTGGATATGATAGCCTATTTACTGGGAACTTCTACTAAGAATCAAAGTTGACCAGTCTAGGAAAATGATATTTTAAGGAATGATGAACCAAGGTAGGAGAGATTCCCAAACTGAAAATTTATCCCTTTGATCTTGGAGATGTTGTAATGCCCAATTTCCCAATTCGGAAAGGTAAAATTCACACTTGGTTTCAATAACATCTGTGTATATATCAATCAATGGTAAATCATCTAGGTTTATAAATACTTCATGTGATCCATGAGAGGGTTTGGCCTCTGGTTAAGCTTTAACCATTTTTCCCTTCTATCGATACATTTTATCAATAAATTGTTAAGAAAAAGAAAATGGATTATTCCAAAATGAAATCTATGTTGATTTTCTATCCACTATTCACAATTGTTGTACACATGGTCGACAAGATTTGATGTTTCTCCATATTATAACCAATGAAAAATTCCTGACAATGAACCCTTTTAAATTTTTTACTTTGGATCTTTTGTTCAAGAAATATGGTGGAAAATAATTGAGCGATATTTACACAACTGACTGACATTGTTGGGTCCCTCCTCCAGGTTGGGCATGACGCGTGCTTGATTTGACATGAAACCATAGGAGGAATAGTGGATGGGTGCATGGTCTTTTCAAAACCATTAGTAGGGGGTCCATTATTTACTAGCATCCACCACGTACCCCATCAGATGTTTTTCAAAATACTTGAACCATGGAAACCCCCCCCAAGCCCCTCGTTTAAACTCTAGATGAGTGGGGGGTCCCACGTTTTGATCTGGGTAATTCTTTCTTGGAACATAGTCATTTATCATTGAAAATAGTTGTCGCTTTAAAAAAGTGCACTTTATTGACTTCTCATAATACAATTTTATTCAAAACAAAGTTTATAATAGCACTTTACTATAATACGACACTATTAATACAAAACTATTACAAAATTGAAAATTTTTATTATTTACAATTTTTTTGAAAATAAATTGCAAAATAATGTTACAACATATTCAATGAAAAATATATGAACTCCATTTTAAGTGGCTTGTTAGATTCATAATTTGTTAAAGTTTTGCAGTGTGAATTAGCTAAAGAGATGTGCGACAAGCTTGTAAGAAACTATGAAAGAGATGACAAAGTAAAGAAGGCAAAGCTTCAAAATTTCTAGAGATAAATTCAAAGTATGGAAATGAAAATTGAATTATATGTCGTTGCTTATTTTCTTCGAGAAGATGAAGTGGTTAATTCTCTCAAAGGATTTGGTGTAGAAGTTAAATAAACAATAATTGATAATAAAAAAAATCGAGGTATCTTCCTCTATGTTTTGATGCCAAGGTATCTACCATAGAAGAATGAAGGGATTTGGAGAATCTGAAAATGGATGAGCATCATGGAATTCTCATTGCATATGAAATATGGATGAGAAATCCATCACATAAGGAATTTGGGTTTAAAGCATATAATAAGTCAATAAAATTTAAGTATGGTGATTGTTCCAGTGATGAATCTGATACAAAAATGGCTTAGCTAGTCAGAAAATGAAATATTAAATCCAAATTCAAAGGCAAGTTAGATCTCATCTATTTCAAATATGGTAAGATAAGAAATTTTGTTGCTAAGTGTCCTTACAGGGAAGATAGTGATGACGAAGAGGAACCCAAAAAAAGGGTCTTCAAAGGAAAATCTATGAAACGGAAAATATTTATTCCAAAGAGGATAATTATTTTTTCTAAAGAAGAAGAATATGACCCAGATGATGATAGAAGAGATATCCTATTTTAAGCCACAAATGAGGAATCCAACATAGAAAAGTCAGAGAAAAAATAAATATCAGAAGGAGAAAGTATTGAAGGCATAATGGATCTTGAAGTAGAACATATCAGTGCATTAGAATAAATTGATAACCTCGGGAAGAAGAATAAGAGACTATCTAAGGGAATCATCTTCCTCAAAATTAAAAGAGAAGAAGAAAAAAGAATTGAAAAACTAGCTAAATGAGAAGGAATAAAACTATGAAAATATTGAAGTAGAAATTAGCTCATTAAGGAAAGAGATAGATAAGCTCAAAAAAACACGAAAATATATAAAAGCCTAGTTGTTATTCTCAACAGTCAAAGATCACCTTATAACAAGATCAATCTTGGTTATATGGGTGATACTTCATACAAAGAAGATGAAAACACCAAGTCACCAAGTAAGGAAGGTGGAGTAAAACCTGAAAGTTCCATTCTCAGCAAGGGAAAGGACAAGATACATGAGAAGTATAGAAACATTACTACACCAAAAAACTATGTTCATGCTCTCAAGAATTCCATTCACAATGTAGGTGGAAATCCAATAAGGGACAAGGACTACAAATCTTCTCCCAATTAGATCAACTCCAAAACA
The DNA here is from genome assembly GCA_034641835.2 of Pinus albicaulis. Lineage (NCBI taxonomy): Eukaryota > Viridiplantae > Streptophyta > Pinopsida > Pinales > Pinaceae > Pinus > Pinus albicaulis. The sequence goes on along the minus strand of CM076584.1, from coordinate 719,062,073 downwards.
ACTACTCCACTACGAAAATTATAATAGCTAGGTATCAAAATATTTTTCTTGGTCATTTTTTCTTACGCAAAAAAATTGGACATGAAATAAGAGAGTGTAAAGGTTTTAATGATTATGAAAAGGTTCTCACCAAAACTCTAAGAATAACCTTGTAAACAACGTAAATAAAGATACTAATGGCATCAATATTGGAAAGAATAACTCGGAGTTGAGGAGATGTAGGAAAACCCTAGCTATGGCGGCAATAGTGGGTGACGACTAAACATGCAATGACAAAGGCATGATTTCAGGAGGCAGGCGCATAGTCATTTTTTGTCTCTGCTGCTATATGTGTCAGGGTCATAGTTTTTCCATTTGCTCACTTTTTTTTATTCATCGTTTCCCTTGTTTTTGTTCTGCTCTGGGTGTTTTAGGGTGTTCAATAGCTTCCCAAGGGGCCCATGACTCCTTTCCGGCTCCCCCTTACCTTACCTCTCATCGAAAGCTTCATATTCTCGTGTGGGAGGGGTTCCATCATCGATCCTCACTTGGACATCTACGACTTTCCTAGTGGATGCATTTCTTCCTGGCCTAACCGATTAACAGAGGGCTCCTTTCCTACCTCTGTGGTTTCTGTGCATCCGATGGTTTCATTGTCCTCGGAATAGGGCAAGTTGTGTGTAACGGTGTTTCCATCATAGGTGGGTGCATAGATGGACTCCTGCAATGACAGAAGATGAGGTGGACTACTCACCCGACGCTATGGAACACACTCAAAATTTTGTCCAACGTTCTCACCCTAGAGACGTGGTTCGGGAGGTAGAGTTGGCTATGGTGTGTGAGGACGTGGAGGACATGGACATAGGGTCAGAAACTATACCACCATTTCCGTTGGTGAATTTTCCTCCTGTAAATCTGACCATACACTCGAAACCCTTCTTGCAACCCTTGGCTACCCTGACGTACTCTATTATGTCTCCTTCCATCTTAAGGCTCTGGGAACAGCAGGCTCAGGAGACTCTGGACACCTTTGAATCCTTCATGAGGGGATTTTCTTATGCTCAGGCTAACACTCTCGATTTCAAACAGTTGAAATTTAACAAAGGGGGGTTGCCTTCTCATCATCAGGTTGAACTCGAAGTGTCGATATCTGTTGTGGCTTATGGTTTCTTCGAAGGCATCCTGCACTCTACACCTTCACAGGAAGAACCTAGGACCTCTGATTCAGATGAGGCTCTGGAACAGGATAGGGTTGGGCAGATAAGGCAACCGGGATGAGGCAAGAGGAAGAAATGGTGCACTAGGAGCAAGGATAATAAGAAAATATTCTTCGATCAAGATGTGGGTATGGAGGAGATAGAGAACACCACTTAGACAATCTTAGTGGGCAGGGTCTGCAACAGAAGTTATACCTATGCCAGACTCAAAGTCTGGACTGCTAAAATATGGGGCAATTCTCTGGCGTAGCTTCCGGGAGTTTTAACTATGTTAAGGGGATGGTTTTCCCTTATATTTCCTCAGCCTGACATGGTGGATTGGTTAATTTCAAAATATTGGCATATTGAGATGAATCCAGTTTTATTGAAGATATGGATGCCACTATTCGATCCAAAAAAGGAGAAAGCTAGGGAGGGACCTATATGGGTCAGACTTCTAGGACTCCCTTTGCATTTTTAGAATGAAACCGCCCTCCGATTCATTGGGGTAGATTTGGGAATTTACCTGTACCATGACCGATCCTATCTATATACGGGGAACATATCAGTGGCTTGTATTCTTGTCCATTTGGACACCAAGGATTCCCTCCTCGAAGCATACAACCTCCATTTCAATAATATGGTGCAGACACAAATTATCTATTACAAGGGGGTCCCCTTCAGATGCAGGAGGTGTCATGAGGTTGGGCACCTGTATAAGGAGTTCCCACTCATCATGGCAGTCGCAGCCCCTTCAAAAATATTGGTTCATATGGCGACTCAGACAAAGGATGGGGGTGTGGCACAGCAACACGAGGTACCTCAGCAAGTGGATCGTGATGTTTCTTGCTTCGTTGGTCAGCCATCAATCCCCATCATGCATTTGCAAGCACAAAGGAGAGTGGTACTCTCTCCATTGGAGCATTCAAAACTTAATCCAGGTAACAATCTTGTTTCATCCCTTTCGAATGTTAATTCTATGAGTTTCTCTTCTTCCCTCTCTTTGTCTAATGCATCCAATGTTGTTAATTTAAATAATTGCAAGTTGAATCCCCTTAGCTTCCCTGTTGCAACCACCCCACCTCCTATTTCTCAGCCCAACCCCCTCACCATCACTGGTGATTTAACCTCCCACTCATCTCATGATACTGATAGCCTTTCCGTGTGTCACCATTACAACCTTAGATCAACCTCCCGATCACATGATCTCCTTGCATTGGGTCTCAGGGAGGATACAGGGGGGACTATCCCGAAAGCATCGAGGGGGCACCCCTCAAAGCCATTAGGAAAGCTAGCTCGGAGGTCGCGGCTATTACTCAACACTCCATCGATTGGGTTCTTAGGGAAAATAACACCCAGGGCAGTAGTGACCCATGATTTTTCTCTCCCTAAACTATTGTGGTTTGGCCAACCTAGACAAAAAACTGGCTCTCAAGTGTCTACTGGACCGTATACAAGTAGATGCCCTCTTCCTATATGAAAATCTCAAAAATGGTTTAATTGTTTCAAACACTCTGTCATCTCTACTTCCCGATTGGACCTTCCAGACGATTGATGCTAGGGGTCGATTTGGAGGAACAGATGGGTGGTGTCGCTTTGGCTAGAATACTTGATCGTTTCCTGATCAAATCCTCGTTGGCGGATAATTTTTACATGGCCAGGAAATGGGTTGGGATTAGGGGTTCCTCGGACCACTATCCTATCTATATGGAATTTCATATGGGCCTGCAAAAGCCCCGCACCCCTTTCAAATTTAATTTTGTTTTTCTTAAGGATCCTGAGTTCCACTCCATCGTCAATAAGGAATGGATCCACTGTGAACAATTCTCGGATCAGGCGCCCGCCAATGTGCTCTATAATAACATGTCTCGATTAAATTATCTCACCATAAGTTGGGCTAGAAGAAGGAAAGTTAAGAAGAAAGAGTCGTTAGAGAAAATTGAGCAAGAGATCGGCAATTTAACTAGGTCAGATCTCTGCAGCTTCAGATCATCAGAAGAAAAGGACAAAATTATTGCTCTGGAATTGGCTAAAGAAAATATTCTTAGGAAACAAGAGGAGGAATGGCGACTTAAAATTAGGGCTATCTGGCTACAAGCTGGGGATGATAACACCAAATTCTTCCAGCAATGTGCTAAGGGAAGAAGGATTGCCAACACAATCTGGGATCTCAATGATCAAAATGGGAGAGTAGTTCATACTCACTCCCAATTGGCCGACATGGGCATTAATCATTTCTCCAGACAGTATAGGGCACTCGATAATTCCAACATAATTAAAATCATGCAGATCACCTATTCCTTGCACAGATTTGTGGAGGAGGATCAATTAGAGGATATAGACGCCCCAACTACCTTGGGGGAAGTGGAAGGGATATTAAAATGGTTTAATAAGGAAAAAAATCCTAGGAACTTATGGTTGGTCGATTGAACTCTACCTTAATTTCTTTGAACTCATTGGTAAGGATCTATTACAGGTCATTGAAGAAATCAAGACCTCTAGACAAGTATATGATGGATTCAATGCCACCTTCATCGCTCTCATCCCCAAAACCGAGAAACCCCTATCTTTTCATGATTACAGGCAGATATCTCTCTGTAACTGCATCTATAATATCATCTCAAAAATCATTGCTAACCATATTAAGCCCATTCTCTCACAACATATTTCCAAAGAAAAATTTTCTTTCCTTAACCATAGACAAATTCATGAATCGATTGGCACTACTCAGGAGGCCTTACATTCCATAAAACTCAGGAATATTAAGACTACCATCCTCAAAATTAACCTTGCAAAAGATTTTTATTGTGCCAATTGGAATTATCTACATCTCATCCTCATTCATATCGGCTTCCCTCATGCATTTACAAATTGGATAATGGGTTGTATCACAAATTCCTCTTTCAGTATTCTTATAAATGGTGCTGCCACTTTTTTTTCTCATGCAGGAAGGCACCTCAAGCAAGGGTGTCGTCTATTCCCACTGCTCTTTCTATTGATTATGGAAGGTCTATATTCAATTCTGGCACAAGAAAAAGATGATGGATCCATTCATGGGATCAAAATTAATGTTATTGTACAACTAACTCATTTATTGTTTGTTGATGATGTAATTATTTTTCTTGACAGTTCTTATCATGACAATATATTTTTTTTCAATATACTCAACATTTTCAGTAAAGCAACTAGAATGGATCCCAACCATAGGAAATCCACGATCATAATGGTGTGTTTCTCTACCTTTGAATTCAAACACGTAATGGGGCTTTTCCATTTTGATGTCAAGGATTTGGAAGAGGGCTTAAATTATCTTGGTTTCCACCTTAAACCAAATTATTACTGCATAAAGGATTGGAACTAGCTTATTTCTAAGGTCGAACGCAGGATCAACGTCTGGCAACAAATATTTCTGTCCAGGGCCAGAAGGCTAGTGCTCATTAAATCTATCCTAGAATCCATTCTAGTTTACTGGATGGCACTTGCATGGATCCCCAAATGTGTGATAGCTAGAATTCAACAAATATGCCGCGATTTATTTGGAGAGGCAAGCAATATGGGTGTGATTTTTCTTGGATCTCTTGTAAAAAGATAGCTAAACCTAAAGGTTGGGGATGATGTCGGCTAAAGGATCTTAACCAGTTCACAGCAACACTAGTTGCCAAGATGGGTTGGCACCTCATTGTCAGACACAGTTTGTGGCAAGAAGTTACTTACTCAAAATATATCGCCATGGATTGGATCAGAGGTCGCATTCTACCCTCCCCTAACTCATCGATTATATGGAAGGTCATCACTCGATCCATCCATCTTATTAAAAAAAGGTTAAGCTTGGCACATTGGATCCAGGGAAAAGGTCAAGGTTGGGGTGGATGCTTGGTCGGGATGTGGAAATGATTTCAAACTGTCTTTGGGTATCAGGTAGCATCTGGACAAGTCAGGGCATCATTTCATTTCTCAGGTTGTGAATCCTCTAAATTCTACTTGGGCCTCTCAGGCATGGTTTTAAGCCCAAGAGTTGGCCATTCCCCAGCACTGGTGGCCTATTTGGAATCATTTTTTATGGACACTTAGAGTCACTAATACCTGATTATCAAACCACGAGGATGAAATTTTATGGGAAATCACCCCTAGTGGCATGTATATGCCAAAGGCTTGGTACTCTACACTCTGTAATACTCTAGAACCCCACGCAAAACAATGGTGGTGGAAACACTTGTGAAATTTGAAAGTGCCACCCAAAGCTAGATTGTTTATGTGGTGAATTCTCTCCAATTGCATTCCCACAGAGGAAAACCTCACCAATCGTGAGTTTCATGGGCCTTCTAGATGCTATTTATGTCTTGCTCATGCAGAGGATGTGAATCACCTCTTCCTGGACTTTCCGGCTAGCAAACAACTTTGGCGCATCATGACCTTAACTGTGGGATGCTCCCTTGATTATCACGGCAACTTTGTATGTTCGGCTTGGGACACCTGGTGGAAGGATTCTTGTCGTCCTAAGGAACGAAACCTTCCACTCCTTATCACGTGGGGGACCTGGATTGCAAGGAATCAGACTATCTTCTTGGGTAATATTGTGGATTGGGATAGTATCAATAGATATATCTCCACAATTTATCAACTGATTCCAAATGACAAGCCTACGACCCACAATAGAACCATCATCCCTAAAATAATCAATCGAACAACTCCATGGGCTTATTTCGACGGGGCATCCAATGTGACTAGGTGTAGCGGTGGTGTTGTACTTCATTTTTCTGATACACACTTTTTCCACCTTAAGATGGGGCTTTTCTCGGGCACCAACAACTATGCAGAACTCAACAGCCTTACACTTCTCCTTCTCTTTGCTCGTGAACAAGGTTGCAATAGGATATAGATCTTTGGGGATTCACAATTCATTATCGATTGGTTCAATTTGAAGACTCAATGTCACACACACATTCTTAGAGAATTACTAGATGAGGTCTTTACATTTAAATAATATTTTGAATTTATTTTTGTCACTCATATTTACAGGAAGAGGAATCATATGGCTGACCAATTATCCAAAGAAGCCACGCAACTAGAATAGGACAGATGGCACATCTCGATACATAAGGGTCCTCAGGATTACCAATATTATAATTGACCCTTTATTGAAGACATGACTGTTCCAAGGGCAGTCTATATCGGACTGCACAATTTTGTTTTTCATTTTATTTATCGACATAGGTTTATATATTTTCGTATATTTTACATATTTATTTTTTTCTTGATGCTTTACTAGACATTGATGATGTTGGCTATTAGTCTCTCTGGAGAACATGAACTTACTTAATCCTTGCATAGATGATGTGCTGAAAATGCAACATGTAATTTTTATTATTTTATAATGAAGAATTACGAATTTTTATTTGGAAAAAATAGAAAGCATAACTCATTTTCTCCATTATCCAAGTATAGTATAGAGTGTTATAAATGCAACAATTTTGGACATATGGCACGAGATTTTCCTACAAATTCAAGAGAAGGGTTTTGGAAGAAAAATAGGAAAATCACCAACAGAAAAATGTGGATTGGTTATGTATGTTCTAAACAATCAAATTCAATGGTTCGTTGATAGCAGGTGTTCTAGACACATGACCAAAGATAATAAAAAAATTATTACTGTAAAAGGATAAAAATGAGGAAAATTTTCATCTAGAGACAATGGATCTTTAAGAAATGCTAGAAGAGGTACCATAAGCCTTGATAATAGTAGTACTAAACCAGAAAATGTTTTGTATGTTGAAGGACTCAAACATAATATTTTAAGTGCTAGTCAAATGTGTGATCAAGGTTATGCTCTCACTTTTCGTTCTAAAGATTGTGAAATAAGGAAGACTAATTTGGGAAATTTAGTGGGAAGAGTGATAAGGAATCTAGGAAATGTATATATTCTTGATGAAATTAAAGGAGAAAAATTCTATATTGGACAAAAATATGGGGTTTGGTTATGGAAAAAAAAAAACGCTAGGACACTTGAGCTTTGAAAATTTGGTAAAAAATAACAGAACATAAGAAGTAAGAGATATGCCCAAACTTTTGAAACCAACAAGTGGCATATATGAATCTTGTCAACATGATAAATATACAAGAGCGAGATTCAAGTTAAAGGAGTGCTCAACATCAAGACCACGAGAGATTGTTCAAAAATATCTATGCAGACCAGCAAGAACATTACCCCTACAAGGTGAAAGGTACTTTATGTTGTTTATTGATGATTATACTAGAATGGATTGGGTTTAATTTCTTAAATAAAAATTACAAGCACTAGATACTTTCAAAACATTCAAAACCTTAGTTCAAAATGAAAGTGATCTAAGGATCAAATGCCTAAGATCAGTTAGTGGAGATGAATTTACCTCAAATGATTTTAATGAAATATGTGAGAAGTATGGAATCAAGAGACAAATTCCAGTTTCAAGAACTTCACAATAGAATGGATTCATACAAATAAAGAAAATATAAATACAAGAAACAATTATAACAATGTTTCTACAATCCAAATTATCAAATAATTTTCGTAAAGTAGTTGTTGTAGTATTTTACATCAATAACATAACACAAATTTGAGTTAATAGTGACATGAAACCATATGTGTTATGGAAAGGCATACCAACTTTAGTTAAGTATTTCAGAATTTTTGGAAGAAAATATTACATGAATATAAATGATAAAAACTTGGGTAAATTTGATTCTAGAGTAGACGAGGGAATCTTACTTGGATACTCAACCAGAAGAAAAGCTTACAAATGCTACAATAAAAAACTATACAAAGTTGTGGAATGTCTTGATATAACAATAGATGAATCTTGGCTAGAGAAAGAAGAATAAAGAACAAATGAGAATTCAAAAGATACCATATACATGTACCAAGAATAAATTACTACAAAGGAATAACAATATCCATCCAAGATAAATTTTAAATTTTCACAAAAACATCACTCGGATAACCAAATTATTGGAGATGTTGCAAATGTAGCAATATAAACCTATAGATTAATAACCAATTCACCAATAAAATACAATCTTCCTTTACTATCCAAAATAAAGCCAAAATACTTTTCATAATCCAATAAGGACTAGCATTGGGTGAATTCTATGGAAGAAAATAGAATCAAATTGACAAAACATGAACTTGGGAACTTGTTCCACAACCAAAAAAAAAAAATGTAATCAGAACTAAGTGGGTATTAAAAAAAAAGATGAATGAATATGGAAAAACTATCAAAAACAAGGCAAGACTTCTTTGTAAGGGCTACTCACAAATTGAAGGAACTGACTTCGAAGAAACTTTTTCTCTAGTTTTTTTTATTAGAAGAAATAAGAATATTCTTGTCATTTGTGTGTTTGGAAGGCTTCAAACTTTATCAAATGGATGTTAAAAAACCTTTCTAAATGGAGACTTAAAGGAAGAAGTATACATAAAATAGCCAAAATGTTTTTACTTGTCCAAAAATAAAGGCTATGTGTGCAAATTGAAGAAAGCTCCTTATGGGTTAAAGCAAGCTCCAAGAGCTTGGTATGCAAAGATGGACCATTATCTTCAACTACAAGGTTTCAAAAGAGGGGTTTCTAAAAATAATATATACATCAATATTGAAAAATACATCTTATTGATTAAACTTGTATATGTGGAAGATATCATCTTTGGAACCAATAATGATGATATGAGTCATGAATTTTCCTAAGAAATTTCAAAGGAATTTGAAATTTCAATAATTCGAGAAATAATTTTCTTCCTTGGACTATAAGTTTCTCAAATTGATGAAGGAATATTTTTTTCCCAAAACAAATATCTCAAAGATATGCTCAAGCATTTTGGAATGGAATAATATGCACCAGTTAGTACCCCTAGGATTACCGAATGCAAGTTAAGCAAGGATGATGAATCTCTTAAACTCAATTCAAATTTATACAAAGCCATGATTGGGAGTCTATTATATGTGACAACTTTGAGACCATATATTATGTAGGTAGTTGGAATGGTTACAATATTTCAATTAGCACCAAAGGAATCACATATGTAAGTGGTAAAAGGGATATTTCAATACTTAAAAGGAACACTTAATTTTAGAATTTAATATCCTAAGATTACAAATTTTACATTAACAACATACACAAATGTTGATTGGAAAGGTAGCATTGATGATAGGAAAAATCACTAGTGGGGATGCAATTTTCTTGGGAGATTACCTTGTATTTAAGCATAAATCAATCATCAATTTCTCTTTCTACAGTTGAAGTTGAATACATAGCAGTGGTATATTTTACCCAAGTTCTCTAGATGAAACAAAATTTACAAGAAAACAAAGTGGAATATGATCAACCCACTGTTATTTTCTGTGACAATGCTAGTGCAGTCGATATCTCAAAAAATATTTTCATGCACTAAAAATCAAAGCATATTCTAATAAAGTATCATTTCCTCGGAGAAAAAATTGTTGAGCAGAATGTCAATATGGAATATATTGGCACCAAAGAATATATTTTTGATATCTTTACCAAAACTCTTCCAAGAGAAATTTTAGAATATCTCAAGAACAAGCTGGAGTGATCTCTCCTTTATCCTAGTAAAGGAAGAAAAAACTCTTTGGGGGGGGGGGGGGGGGGGGGGGTGTGGGGGGGGGAGGGGCAGTATCATTTTTTATTAACGTAAAAGGGAGATAAATTGTAGAAATAGGGAGAAACTAACAAGAAGTATGAAGAGAATGTAGAGTAGTCATTAGAATAAGCATATATCAAAGTATTTTGATCAATGACAAAAGACAATATCGTTGAAAATGGTTGTTATTGATGTCAAAGTTTGTCCAAATTAAAGAGGAAATTACATAGTAAAATATCATATTCCGGGGCCTTTTCAATGCTATATGGAACTCCCTTTAATTCGATAGGAATAAGGAAATATGAACTATTTTGTAAATATGACCCAACCAATGTACAAGTAGGCCCCATTTGGATACCCTATTTTTGAAGGAAAATTTACTACAATTAACTAGCTCAAATGGGATCATATGATCTATGGTTAGAAATTTTATTCGGATACCTTTCCATTGTTTATGGCATGCCTTCTGACTCCTCAAATTTGAGGGGAAACGATTTTTTGAATATTCATTGTACATTTTTCTAGTTGCACTAGTTGACCCATCCATTAGACAAGTCGTCCCTAACTCAACATCCAAATGCACTATAGATAGGCATGAGAAGATCATTTCTAACTGCTTGAATCAATAATTCAGTTATGTGTTTAAGAGAGAGAAGGAGCATGTCGAAATTTCATGTTTCATGAAATAAGAAGAAGTGAAGTGAAACAAAGTTGAAGCAATTTTTTGTGGAAGGGTTTTTGCACATATTTTGAAGGGTGTTTAGAATTTTTCTTAGGAGGGGTTTCTAGCTTGTTTGAGGTCTATTTTTCAAGGTTGAGTGCTATTATTTTGAGGATGAGTTTCAGGGGATGATTTTTTCTATTTGAAGGCTAAGTTCTATTATTTGAAGATATAATTTATGCCTAGTTTGAAGGCCAAGTCCTAGTGTCTTGAAGGCCATGTTCATTCCTGATTTGAATTCCATGTTATGATGTATTGAAGGTTGAGTTTAGGTTGGAGCTTGAAATTATTATAAGTCGGTGCTTACTAAGGATTTTTTTCATCATCTTCTTGATAGGTTGGAGCCTGAAATTTTTTTAAATTTGTGCTTACAGAGGATTGGTGTCCTCATAAGAGATTGTGCTAAATTAAAGATTGTTTTCAAGTATTTCTTCTTCAAATTTTGATTTTCACTTCAATCTCTATATTCATACATTGTGGATAATTTTTTATGTGATGTGAATTTAGTTTCAAGATTAACTCAGTGATTTTTTTTAAATATAATGAAATATAGATTCACCCACCCCACCTCAATATTTCTAACAAGGATGAGGAAATAAAGGAGGTGTTTCAATAATTACAAAGATAGAGTCATGTGCACAATGGTGATATCATATTTTACTACCATCTCTAGAATGGGTTACTCTATAGGTTAAATAAGTCATGTATTCCTAAAGGTGAATGACTGCAACTGATCAAAGAGGTTCACACCTTTAAGGTTGCAAGACTTTTTTTGTAGGGAAGATAGTGGCCAACTTGCAAACATATGTGTATTGGCCCAAGGTGAAAGAATATGTAGCTATGTTCATAAGAGGATGCATGATTTATTATACCAATAATCCCAGTAATAGGAAATATGAAATATACCATCCCTTTCATATACCCACTCATCCTTGAGAAAGAATTTCCATGGCCTTTGTGAGAGGTTTATCAATAAATAGCAAAGGACATGCCTACTTGTTCATTGTAATTGATAGGATTAGTAAGATGTGTGTTCTAATGCCTTCTAAAAGTACCATCAAAGAGAAAAAAGTAGCAAACTTGTTCTTTGGACAACACTGGTGCACTTTGGGATACCAAGGAGCATCACTTCATATAGGGACACAACATTTCTCAATGCATTTTGGATTACATTGTTGGAGAATATGGACAAGAATTGAAGAGGTATACAACATTCCATCCACAAACAGATGGGAAAACAAAATTAGTCAACAGGACTTTGGTGTAGCCTTTGAGGGGTTAAAATCAAAAGCATGCAAATACTTGGGATGAAAATCTAGTACATATTCAAAACTCTTATAATAAAACGGTCCACACTTCTAGTGGTACATCCCCATTTGAAACTTTTTTTTGGATATTTTCCACCTTCACCTTTGGATATTGCATATGGACAATAAGGAGGAGTGAGGAAGGATCTTATAGGGGATGAATTAAGGGTATAATTTTTTTTTGAGAAGATCAATAAAATACATATATAGGTACAAGGGACACTACAAAATTCATGGGAAAAATATAATTCTGCACATGATCAACACAGAATTGAGAATTCATTCAAGGTGGGAGAAAAAGTATCGTTACAATTGAATAAGAGAGGCTATAGGGCCCTGGTAATAAAATCATGGATCTAGGATGCGATTTCTTTGAAATATTTGGAAAGGTAGGAGATAATGCCTATAGACTCAATATACCCCCATAAATCCACATTTACCTAGTGGTAAATGTAGAGAATCTGAAACTCTATGAGCTTTCCATGTTGGATTCTGAAAAAGAATAAGTTATACCTTCTATAGATAATTTGTACCAAATTCTCAAACATATTTGATAGAGGATATAAGTTTGCAGAATATGTCCAATACTACAATACATGGGTGATATTACCTTTAGCATATTAGGTTGAAAGGATAGTTACCAACCATGGCTAAATGGTACTCCAAGGAGAAGGTAGAGGAAAACATTCCTCACCTCATTTAGTAAATGTTTTTTGGGACCAAAATCCTCCCAAAATGGGGAGGTATGATCTATATTGGTTAAATATATTATTTTTCATCCATTTCAATGCATTTAGAGTCGAAAATTTGGACGAATCAACATGCAAGGGCATTTTTACCGATGGTCCCACTTTGGAAAATTTAGGGTGAAAAAATTAAGAAACAATTTTGAGGCCCTAAAATACCACTTTTTGTGGTTCCAACATTTTCATGGACTTATATTCCATAATCATCACATCAATTCCTTTCCAATGGTTTAAGAATCACCTCAATCAGAGCTTGTATGAGAAATTTATGACTCCCATAAGTTGACCTATCAAATTTGACCACCATAATAATTCGAGAGGATGCCATGTCATCCCCCATTACTCATGTAAATGATGCTAGCCATGGGTGTACTTTGAATAAGGTTGTAAAAGGGTTAATTTTTAACCCATATTGAGGGTTGAATGGGTCAAATTTAACCCCTAGTTGGCTATCAGACTGTGTCATAACCAGACAACTAGGAGGAAAAGGGGTTCCATTCTATTTGAGTTCATTTTGTTCTGTAGATGAGGGTGGATAGAGAGAAAACAATTAGATAGGTTTTGTTTATTGTAGCATCCCATGTGCCACAAGTCTCACTTCTTTGGGCTTGCGTCCATTTCCATTTAGAGAAAGAGAGACCATAACAATCTCACCTTCTAGGTGGGTTTTCTCTCAAAAGGGTTTCCCAGGTCATATCTTGTGTTATACTGGTTGAGTGATTTTTTTTTTTCTCTATTTTTAACATTTTCTATATTGCATGCCAAAAAAATTGACTTAATAATTTCAAAATTCTAAGAAAAATAACCCCCTTAGTATAGACTTTCAGATTTTAATTATAATTTTATCATATGTGTTGTGATGAACTTTCCAAATGGGTATCCATGGTAGTTTATGGATAATATTTGATTCCAAAACATCATCTTTTCTCCATAGACATAAGGATTTATGTCTTCTTCATTTCCACCCTCATGAATAATAGAAATATTACATCTATCTATGATAGTCCTTCCCAATAGCTTGTATAGATTTCTACTCTAAAATACCTTTAACAACACCATTGCTCCAAAAACCATCCCGCAAGTTTCCTCTTAAAACATAGCTATGCCTACATCACTCATCCTACTTATAGATATTAGGTTTCTATTGAACCATAAAATTTGTATAACAATAAGGAGTGTTTGAAACATTTTTTCCTTGAGCATCAACTTGAGTTTCCTCAGTTTGTGATCTTGGTTATCTAGTCATCTCTAAAGAAAAGACCACTCCATTGTACCTTTGATATTCACAAAACCAAACACTATTGAGATTTATATGAAAATATTCACCCAAGTTAATCAACCATATGTGATGATAAAAATGTGTGCTTGAAGAATCCAAGTACACATTCCCTCCTTCCTTTGAGGAGGTATTCTCTTCTTTGGAGGGACCATCATCAATCACTTCTCTCTCTCAATTCTTTTGGAACTATCAGTATTCCTAGAATTCCCTTCTTTACCACATTTCTAACATTTCTTTATGAATTTTCCTAGTGATTTATATCTATTCTAGATTTAGATCTCCCACGTGAGGGATTATTTTTATTTTTATCCAATGAACATTGTCTTATAGATAAGGAATTTATGCTCTGAACTTTCATGTTTTTCTACCTCATCTCCTTTAAAAAAAGGGTGAGACCACGTCATCAAAACAAAAACTATTTGCATTATTTCCTATGGCTACAACTAGACCAAACCATGGGTTGGTTAAAAATATGCTAAATTGATACACTTAAACAATAACTAACTTACCATAGTGTTAAATGAATTTATTTTCTTTGTCATTGAGTCTCCATCATTGATCCTTATGTTGTGTAGCTTCTTCCATAGCAAAATTTTGTTTACCAGGGGCTTCAACTGATACAAAGGCCCTAACTTAACCCATAGTGGCTTGGTTTTATCTTCTTCTAAAAAAATGATTAACATTGAATCTAAGTGACAAAACTAGATTGCATTATTTTCCTTCTTATTCAACATTTTCATGTCTTTTATTAATTTTCTCACAGGTGCGATACTTGGATCCATAGAAACCCATTGATATTTTTCTGCTAAAATATCTTCCATCTTGAGCTTCCATAACTCCATGTGTGCATTAAATTTATTGATCTCTATTTTTTAATTCCTCACCATTTTCTTCTAGCATAATAATAATCGCTATGGAGCTCCCATTGCAACTAAGTATATCATAGACCCAATATAATCAAACCCTTAGCCACAAAGATATCCCCCTTAAGATAGTAACTTGGCTCTAATACTAGAGGTAAGATTTTAAAGTTTACAGTAAGAGAATGAATACATATATTCATTATAAAAAGAAAATTAATCTTTACAATCTCACATAATACTCAAAGATTTAACCGGTAAACTCTTAACCAACAAAATTTTTAGAGTCACACCTTTTATTTTTGTCATCAATCAAATTTGACAGTTACAACACAATATATCGGATCTCATGGCACCTAGAACCTCTATAAAGTACACCTCTCCTCACATCTACCCAAGTAATCGGCCAACCATGGTAAACATGAGATGAGTGGCAGTTATGACCAAAATCAACCTCCTTGGTGACTCTAAGTAAGTGGAATTGACAGAACCACATAACAAAGACCTCTTGTACCTACTACAGTACCCCCAGAGGTTATCCCAGTCATCCACCTAACTAGTCCCTGGGTCCCACTGAGTTTTAGTCAAGAAATCCCCTAGACGCTCCCTTGATATGGGAAAGGGTACGTCTAGTAGGCTCTATACTCTCCCACAGCATGGGTATGCATGCATCCAGGGACTTTTTCCCTAAGACCTGTGCCAACGTCCATGGTATTTGTGCCACTTTTCAAGCCCAAAATCTCGATCACTACCCAAAACTTCTTGTAGCTTTCATAATCCATAAAACACATGATGAAAAGGTTAATGAACCAAAAAGTATCTCTAGGAAAAGGCTTGACCATCCCCAACCAGGAAAAACATTCTGTCAAACACTTGGAATCAATGCAATCTACAAGTATAGGATACAAGAAAAAAAAATGACTGGAAACTCTTATAAGACATAACAAGAAGGATCACTACCCTCTTCCTTGAACTGTTATGACACCAGTTAGGTCTTGCATCCATTATCTTAACAAATACAAGTAAGTAAATGAAATAACCATGAATTGAACCAATCTTATAACCAACATAAAACTATGTAAATAACAATGAGATAACAACCATTAAAGCCACACATTATCAAGTGAAAAATGAAGATAACTTAGCTTTTATTAAACATAGGTAAGACCCAACCTGGTTCAGGACTTC
The DNA here is from genome assembly GCA_034641835.2 of Pinus albicaulis. Classification (NCBI taxonomy): domain Eukaryota; kingdom Viridiplantae; phylum Streptophyta; class Pinopsida; order Pinales; family Pinaceae; genus Pinus; species Pinus albicaulis. The sequence goes on along the minus strand of CM076584.1, from coordinate 719,046,168 downwards.
CACGTACCACCTGACCATAGAAATAGCTGAGCCAGATCTCTCTTCATCTAGTCAAACCCTGTTCCATATTCCAAGCATGAATGTTGGATCTCATGGATAAACCAATCCAAGAAAAAAAAGGGAATCTAGAGGTTAAACCACCTCCACCCTCACCATCCCATGATCACACCTAAACTGGTGCCGAGATCACAAAACATAATCGAGCTTGGAATGCCTCCAAACTCCATCACTATCCTCGAGGAAATTTCCATCTGTTTGTCTCTCAAGATTTACCGCAATCTGCACCATATCACTAAGCCCTAAACCAAGAAATCACCCTCAGGTTTTACCGTGTATTCCACCAAAAATTGATCAAGGGATTATTAGGACTTTGGGAATTTACTAAGACCACCTCCGCCCCAGATTATGAAAACCATCTGGAAATTCCAAATCTCGGAACCAAGATCAATCCCATCACACCATGGCTATCCAGAAAAAGGCAAGGTAAGGCTAAAAACCATTGTCAAAACCCGAAAAAACCATGCCATTGACAACAAGAGAACCAAATTCCAACATGCATAAGCCATGCATGTCCAAACCAGCTCGTAAATCACACGTGCAATATGTTACATGTAATTATTCATGTTTAATATGCTTGATCCTCTTCCTTCTTGCTTGATATTTTCTTTCATTCCCTTTCATATTCCTTCCTTTTCTTGCTTTCCTATTTCTTGGTCCAATGCTAAAATGCTCCAAGAAATCTCTAAGTGTTCAAGAGTGTGAGGGATAGAATAAAGGGAGAGATCCAAAACTGAACTGAAAAAATATTTGAGCCAAAATATTTTCAACTAATCCTCAGAAGCCTTTTTATTAATTAGGCCTCTATTTTCTTCATTTTCCATTATTTTCCTTCATTTTCCTCCTCACGTGTAGTCTGCAACCTTTCACCCTTATTTTATTTTCCATTATTTTCATAAATAAAATGTCAATTAATGCCTTATGCCTTTCCAAAGCCTTTTCCAAATTTCCCTTTATCCATAAAAAATCCTAGTGATGCCCACTAGGATATATTTTCTCAACAGTAAGCTTGGAATAAGTGTCCCTTAACCGTGGTATTATTTTTTCCTTTATTAACTTTTATTACATGAACTTTTAACCTGACTATGTTACATAACCCTCCCCCTTGGGGAACACCATCCTTAGTGTTAAACCACACCTACAACTTAGAAAATCCACTGAGAAGAAAAATACTACCCATGGAGCTTTATAACTTAGCTCGTTGCAGTATTTATAATGAATGACCTACTAAAAACATGAAAACATACCGTTTACTGGAGCTTTATAACCCAACTCATTATGACATTTACAATAGAAACCACATATATACATACACATTTTCTTCAACCAACAAATAAAGGGATAATATTTATGCATCCATAACAAGGGAATCCAAAGGCTCACACCCCAACCCTCAAAGTAGTACTAGGATTCACTTCCTTCCCGGGAAGTCCAAAATCCACTCTTAGAGCAAAAGATGCATCCAATGTCTAGTGCTACGATCTTGCGTTGATGTCCTCTCAGTGAACTCTTCTTGGCTCTTTGTTCTAGGGCACACTCCCAATGTAGATCTGATTCCATCTAGAAATTCTAATGACAAAAACAAATCCATTCCCTGACCTTCCCTTCTCTACTACATAGTCCCTCTTGAAATCTAGTCATCCCCTTCTGTTCAGTCAATCAATTTCCAAGTTCCTTGACATCCCCTATCCCGAGTGAACCATCCTTTGGTAAGGCTTCCTCACATTGGAAGATAGAAAACCAAGGAATATACATGCCTCAAAACCATCATATCGGTCATAGCATGCTTAATAAAATTAGTGGAAACTATTGGGTACCAGTGTCCCACAATGGCCCTTCTCCTGAAGTGCTTACCAACATACTGCTACCTATTTCAATTCAATTTTTTGTTGCTGCTAATTCTTGTAGTCATTTTCAACCACCCAACTAAGCATTTCCATGTTTTCTTGTACCAAACACATAATCCCCATTAGACTCAAACAAATTGAAATAAAATCAAATCATACCTCATTGGTAGCTCTCCAATAAGGAACACTTACAATCCTATTTACTTCTTATCACAACCACTCAAATCAAATATTTGACCAAATCATCATGGATAAAAATATCGCATCTGGTTAGATAAAAACATAACGATCACAAATTAAAATCATGAATCGCATGAAATCATCATAAACCATAATTATAAATCACATGTAACTACCATAAGTTATAATCACAAATCGCATGCATAACAAGAATAAAATAAAATATTGATACTTATCCTTCACCGGTCCCTACTTCTACCTTTGTTATTTTGTACACACACCAGATCGGTTGCCACACCCAGAAATCACACAGTTCCATTGTTTCTCTTCAATCATGTATGCATACACATAATGTGCATCACACACATACAACACCATGCAATACATGCATCTATACCTGACATACAACACATACACCTATATCCGATGTACAATAAAATAGCTACACCTGCATCTGGTATATGACACAACACATAAACCTATAATCGATGTACAGCACAAAGCAATACATACACCTACATCTCTTGTACAACACAACACAATACATAAATAGAGTACAACACAATTAATACACATGTCATGATACCATGACTACATAATGCACATGCATTGTACCACATGGCCGCAACATAGAATGTATGATATGCACACAATACCACATGTATACCAATACCATATGCACAACATGTACATAGTACCACCTGTACACAACACCACCTGCACAATGTGTGCACAACATCAAATGTACACAGCACCACCTGCAAAACGTGTACACGGTGACAAATGTACACCGCACCACCTGTAAAATGTGTACACAATACCACATATATTGATCTGAATGAGGTATGTTAGTATTTTTGTGCTAATTCCTTTTTCAGATTTTGAAACCAATGTTTTACATGTGCTTAAGGGTTCAAGTTCTCTTGCAAGTTATTGAGTCTCATGAGTGTTTTTCATGTTAATTTTATGAAGAATTTAACATTAAAGAAATTATTAACAACAGCAAATAAAAGTACAGTACATCACCATACAACACATCAACATAAGGATTTGTTGAAGGAGTTCACCCCTGCTAGGCTACATCTCCTTGGTTCAGCTTCCATGGCTTGGGCATCTATCTTATGCTCAAATTTAAAAAATTATGAGTTTACAATGCTTTTCTGCTCCTGAAACCTGCACCAATGAGTTATGAATGCCCAAAAATAGTACCTTAGCCTCTTTTTTCTCCTCATTTGGTCTAAAACTGACTGAGTTATGACCTCCAACAGTTTGTTCACAATTTCCTCCCTAAATTTAACTAACTTCCATTAATTTGGGCTAGCTGGTGCCAAAATAGAATTTTTTCCATATTTATCTCACCGCCAATTAATATCATATTAGTATTAAACCTACATTAACTGCTAATTAACATTGGATTAGTGTTAAACACATGATTTTTGGTAATCTAGATTAACATTAATTAAACAAGGTTTAAATTTTAATTAATTGTAGATTAAGGTTAAACCACCACGCTTAGGGATAAGTGCTCCACCTATTCCACTGTGGTCATCGGGACTTGGTCACGTGTATTGGGGGTTGGCCCCCTCTCCCCCCGTCGCAAAATTTAATAAATTTTAAAATAATGTGGAAAGCATATATGGTAAGAAACAAACGGTAGCGAAGATGGTGGTGTTATCACTTCACTAGATCTTCGAGGCTAAGAAAGAGACCAGCAAAGGTAACCACAGACCAATTTTTTGCCAAGTAGATAGCCCGACTAGGCGGGAGAGGGCTCTCTCCATGATATCACAACCAAATTGACTAGATAATGACGATTTTAGGCTAGGTATAGTAGGCTCTAGGGTTTTTCTTGATTGATTTTGGGTGCTAGATGTTGAATAGGTCAGGGAAGAACTAGATCAGGGAAAAAAAGGATCAGAATTGTAGAGATATGATGGGGCAAGGTAGGCATATACTTTAGCACATTCATGTATCTTGATAAGTGTGATAGACTACTAGGGTTTTCAAAAAGAGCATGGAAATCATAAATTATTTTCAATTAGAAGAAAATGAAACAAAATTGTAATAATCCCTCCAAAATAAAGCATTGGATAATGAATTATGTCTATCTAACTTAGGAATCAATTACATTCAGATATGGAATGAATATGGAAATCACAATACATTAAAACTTTTTTAAACATAAGAGGAAACAATTCTAAAACAAATTACCACATGAATCCCACAAAAATAGTTACAACGCAATCTATTAGTTCCTGCCAAAAAGTCTGATTACACTAGTGTTCAAAGATCAATTCCACAGCATACAACTCTTGTAATGTTAAAGGAAATGAAAGATATAGACCAAAAACTACTTCTACCACTCTCAAGGGTCAAATACATGAATTGTGGAGCTGATCCCCAAAGTCTTCAACTGGAATCCTAATGACTAGGGTGGTCAACAAACTCATCCCTATATTTGATGAAACTAATTCACTTGACCCAAAAATACAATTTAATTTGATGTATCTACCTCTAGTAACTATAAAAGACATAATTACATTTTATTTTTACATTTACATCTGTAAAAATTCATGAAATTCATCAACCAAATGAGAAAACGTCAATTTTTTGAAAATGACAAACAATCTGGAAAAAGCGCAACGTGACCTTCAAGCTAATTTTTGACTGCCTTATTGAAGTCCACATTGAGCTCAAGATAGCTCATTGGAAATATATTCCTGAATAGTTTTCCACAATGTCCTCAAGTACTGAAAATAATGGATTTAATCCCTTGAAAAACCAATTTTCCCAAAATTGGTTGTAAAGCGCAGCGCTAGAAGGAAAAGCACAGCATGCCTTTGAGAAAAGTGCAACGTGGAGCTTGGAGACCAAGTTTCAAGGCCTTCAGGAACTCCAAATTGAGCTCATGATAGCTCATTGGAAATCTCTCTATATCTGCTACACAATGGACCCCTCACACACTGAAAATGATCAATATAGTCCCTCAAAACTCAATTCTCCCAAGACTATTAAAAAAGCGCAGCGTGTCCCTGAAAAAAGCACAGCTTGAAGTTTTGGGTCACTTTTGGAGGCCTCACAGAACCCCAAATTGAGCTCATGATAGCTCATTAGAAATATACTTCTGTCTATTTATCATTTTACTCATCAAGAAAGTCATTTGGAGACTCAATGATAGATAAAAATGCATTTTCCCAAGAGTACTCCATAAGTACAACAACTCTCTTGTAGCAACTATAATTTAGGAATTTCTCCCAAATCATAACACCTGTGTATAAACGAAAGAATTTTTTTGTTCCTTGTTCTATTATTGGAAAAAACCTCTTTCATTTTTTTCAAGTTCATCTCCATTTGATCAAAAACATACTTCGAAGCATAATTGTTCCTATGTGTGCCAACATTTTCAAAACTGCACCAAGTTACAAAAATTGCTCCAAATATTCTCAAAATTGGTCCAGAGATGCCTTATGAGGTATTATATGCAACCATGGATGCATCAGTAATAAAATCCAACTTACCCTTCTCCTTTTGGCTGATTAGGGTTTCTTTTAGTTTTACCTTCAATTGTTTGACTTTGACCTTGGAGATCAAATTCCTGGTGTAGTAATGAGTGGCCATGTGCCTTTGAAGCTTTTTATCTCTATTATCCCTCTCAAGAAGTTGTTTACATATTACCTCCCTTGTTATAGGGTCTCTTCTCTTCCTCCATAGCTGATTTTCCAGGCATAAACCCTAGTGGTGAAAACAGGGGATGGTGGGAATGGAGTAGGATGGAGGGTTTAGGAGAGGGAAAAGGGGATGGGGAACATTTGGGAGGTATGGAAGGGTGTTAGGAAGGTATGGGAGGTCGAAAGAGGGTAAGGAAGGTAGCAGTAGACCTAGGGAATTTAATTACAGGTCTAGGTCTAGGATGCTGCCAAAAAAACGTAGTGTAGGGTAGTGATGATGGTGTAGGGAATAGGGTTTGGATGTAGATGCTTAGGGAGTGAAAGTGAGGGGGTTTGAGGGCTTCAGGGAGTGTATGTGGATGTGGGTAAAGGGAAATTTAATATGGGAAGGGTTTAATTGATTTACAATTTCAAAGAGGTAGGGTGGCCCACCTCGTGATTTTCACTTTGCTTTTGGAACCTCGTAGCTTTGGAACTTTCAGTTGCAACTTTAGGAACATGATGAACTTATTACATATTAGAAACATAAATTACATTTGAAAACATATTCATAGAACAAATTTACCTATTACCACTCCTCCATTGCCGTATTTTATGCATGTATGACAGATTTGGTGACTAAAACCCTAATGACCCGATGGAGACTCTCGACTGAATGAAACCATGATAAATATGACTATAATGATGATGACAAATTTAGAATGATGGTACACTCAGCTGAGAGGTGAAATGAACCAACAATTAGAAAACTTTGGAAGGAGTAAAAACAGAGCTATATTTCCATCCAGTGACCAAATTTTTTCATGATGACCTAATGAAATGATAAAAAATTGACTTAAGGACCCTATTAGAACATGATAAGAGTCCATTTGATCATTGGTGGTAGGATGAAAAAATTGACACTAACAGGTGGCATGTGGTGTTAGAGGGGCGGAGGCCTTGTGTTCGACCCACCCCCCAGGTCCTTCCATTCCTTTGCAAACATTTTGTTACATTGTGATAAGGGTACGTGATAGCCCCAAGCTGAGCCATGTGTCCCCTTCCCATTGGCCCTTCAAACCCAATAAGAAATTTCCAACACACAACTATGAGCATTAATCAAACTCTGCCACTTGGAAACCTTTCATTCATTGGAGGATAGTTGACCAAAAATTGACCTGCGCAGTCAGCATGCCACGTCAACAGTACAGATTGCTGATTGGGCTCCCTGTTTGCATTTTTTTTCCTATTTAGTAAAGTGAACAAAACTCATTTTTGAAGCCATACGGAGTCCATTTTGCGAGAAACATGTTGTGTCGGATTCAGAACAATGAACACTACGCGTTCGTTCAAGTTTTTCATCATTCTGAGAACTTTGATTTTTTAGCATAATTCTGAGCACCTGATCATTCCTCCCCATTGGAAGCTTTTGGACCCAAAAAAATATTTCATTACTGAAAATGTGTATGAGGGATACAGTTCCCTCACCCTTCGAGTCTCAATCCACTGGCATTTTCCTAGATTCAACAATTTGAGCTTTTCATAAAAACTAATCTTTCTCCTTGATTGGGAGACCCTGTCTTATTGTTGTAGACACCGTCATGTTGCAATTTCTGAGAATTTGCAGAACAATAATTTTTCCTTGGATAAACAAATTTGTTCCCACCTCGGTCATCAATCAAAGGAAACTTGAAAACTGTCTCACCTCAAACGCTGTTGATATGGTGATTTTTAGCTTGTCTTTCCTTGTGCTTAGCTCGACTCTTGGTCAAATGTGATCGCCATGCAGCATCCCATTTCAAAGACAATAATTTGTGAAACCCACAAGAATAAATTTTGAACCCAATGTCCACTTTTTCAAATTATTTTGGTGCTTTCTCTTTGACCTTTGCACTCACTTGCACCAACATCTTGTTCACATCACTGCTCAACAATGATGTATGTTGCTGCAATTTTTTCACATCTTGTTTACCTCTTTTCAAAGGAAACATGTTAGAGCCCCGAAAAATCTTATTACAAACATTAGCAACTTCAATGAAATCATCTTGTTCATTTGATGCATCTTTTTTAAAGGTCTCATTCAAAACATCACTATGCTTGAACATTAACAAAGTCAAATCTTGACTTGCATTCACTATTCTCTTCATTTATCCTACATGTATAAGAGAAAAACTCCTCTTCTTCTTATGCACTCTAACTATGTACTCAATTCCATTCTTGAACAAGTGGTACTTATTCTCATGGTGATGAAATACTTCCCTCCTATCATAAAGATAAGGACTTCCCAAAACAATACCTGAAATCTCAAACGGAACTACATCAAGTTCAACTTCGTCAATGTTGATGAGCTCTCATATTATATATTATAAACTTCAAATCTTGGAAAACTTTGTAGATGAAAGTCTTTGATTGATTTGTCTGGTTCTTTGTCTTAGGGCATATAGAAACTGAAATGTTATGGGATGATAGACCTTATACATCGGTATTGGAGATGATGCCCAGTTAACTAGGTCATTGGGAATGATGCCCAAACTGACCTATAATAATTCCCCCCTAAAGCATGAAGTCAGAATAATAACAATAGTATTTTGATTGATATGCTTTACACTGTGATGGGCTGGAGATGAAGTGGAGTGGAAACCTGCATCAATATTACAATACATTACATCATGATATATCCTCTTGATCATAATTGTTGAGGGTAGGAATTCCCATGTTCAACACATAAACAATCTAATAACATGTACATAATTCAGAAATTCGTCTAAATTGGAATGTTTCCCAAAACAAACATGCCTACAAATGTAGGCCCATGTTCGGATGACGATCTGTATGTAAGGTCATCTTACAGATGATGTGTACAATAATCCTGAAATTGCATCCCGGATGATTGAAACTAGATCCGAGGTCTTCTTATCTCATTCACTCGATCATTCAAGTACAAGTCTAGCCACGCAAATATATTATTTGTAGTCGAACATGGAAAGACATTGTTTGATTACCAACCAATGATGTGAGTTGTTAAAAAATGTGAGAGAACCACCATTAATGTCAATGGCCCTCAAGGTACTATTGGAAATGTTGTCATTGATGGCAAAGGGGATGGCAAAGGAGGAGTACTTGAACCAGCAACAAGGAAAAGTAGCTTTGAGAATCAGTGATAGTTGAGGGTTAACCTGGTACTCTATATGAAGGAAAGAAACAATGCAATCTATCACATTTGAATGTTATTGAGCTTGTAATCGATTACAAACCACATAAATTGAATACAGAGGGGGATTGGCATCAGTCCTATTCAATTGGGTGTACAGAGGTTTAAGGACTGAATGACATCATAAGAACTAGAACTATAGGTGGATAGCACAGTGCATTTGAGAACCGTAGGGTTTCAGAGATAGAGAACCTGGCCCTTCTGAAATATCTAAGCTGGCTAAGATCGAGGGTTTATTTAAACCTATTTGTTTGTTGAATGCGCCTTAATTCCCATTGTGAAGATAATACCCATTCTCGCACAGTCTTTAAGTGAAGAGCGACCCAATTTGTTGGACGAAGTCGATATGGAGTTAAATTGTGTTTTAGAACAGAGTTTGATAATCAAACATATCGGATCTTGAGGAGGATTTCATACTCAGCTATAAGCCATGGCACAATAGAAAAATTGATAACAAACAAAGGCATAGAATTGTGAACAAAAAGGGCAAAGATTTAATAAACAAAGGAAGCAGAACCTTGAGGCAGACAGAACCCTGAAAAAACAGTAAAACCGACGCTCAAAAACTAGTGGTATTCACATTTTTTAAAAGCTGTAAGCTGATTTCTAAATAAAAACGTGATACACGTCGTTGATGGACACGTGTCCTAAGGTGGTTTTACAAAACAACTTTTATCGCGTTCGTTTTAGAGGTTAAATCTTGACTCAATAAAAAACACAATATGGCATGACAGTCATCTGATAATCCTGGATGACACGATAAGCTCCCCACCGTTGGATGAGAAGGGTGCTTTATGTTGCTGGGCCCCAGTTGAACTTTTGCATAATGTTGGGTTTTGATCATTATTAATTCGCTGATTGAATGGTCGGATGGCAAACGAGAGTTAATTGAAATATGGGCCCAGACCTTAAAATATATCAGTGGTTGATAATTTAACCTTAGCCCGAGTATTATTGGCGTAGGTATTGTGGTTAATTATTTGCTTAATTTTTAATGTAAGTCTGCAGCGCGCTAATTCTTGTGAAAATTGAAGTGGGGAACATATATATATATGGTGACATACATATATTGTTTGATATGAGGCGACGAACTTTAGTTATTGGTGCTTTACACAAAGTCAAAGGTTTGTTAAGAGTTTCTTAACGGTTGATCTGAGGAATATATATATATATATATATATATATATATATATATATATATATGTTGATCTATATATATATATATATATATATATATATATATATATATATATATATATATATATATATATATATGTTGATCTATATATTACGACGAAACCATGTGCATGTAAGAGTTTGTATATGTGAACCATATGATATACTGTGGGGCCCGAGGACATTATATAAGCATTCACTGGGGATTTAAATACGAAAACAAAAGGGTTCATTATAATGTTGCAAGCGTCGTATATGTTGACATATGTGAAAAGCGAGAATTTATTGTTGGTTTGTTATATGTAATGTAGACCAACATATATTATGAAGAATTGGGATATATCAAAGGTAAAGCGGCAAAGTATATACATATGCAGTGCTTTATATACAAAGTACCATAAGGTGGGACCCTCACGAATCGCATCGGAGAAACTTATGGCAGCGGAACATGTTAACAAAAGTTCTGATTGCAATTGAGTTCTGAACCCGATTCATTATACACGGGAGTCTCATATTTGTTTGAATTCCGACTTAAAGTGCATCGGAGCGATTCATCGCATCAGCGCAGTGATTCATCGCATTGGCGCAGTGAAGTGAAAAGTGATTAATCGCATTGGATGAGAACATAACATCGGAGCATTCTATTGAAAGCTGCGATTGCAATTATTGCATCGGATCTTTCATAAAGGCATTAATCACATCGGAAAATAGAAAAGAAAGGTTTATAAAGCTGTGGAGCCCAAAACTTTCAAATGTTAGCATTGGGGTTCGAATATGAGAGCATATTATATGTGTGGTATTGTTTTAGTTTCAACCATAGGATAACAATGAAACCTCCATTTGAAAATTGTATGAAGACTTAGTGTTGGGGATGAAAAAAAAAGGGTATATTATATGAAATGAGGGGTTTATGACCTTTGAAGAAATAGTGAGATATTAAAGTTCCGCACTCATTTAAATTGCCATCTCAGACAATAAAATGGAGGTGTACTCTCGTATGAATTGAGAGAGGTATATATACTATTGGAGTTAAAATATGGGGATGCATTCTTCTATACACCAAATTGAAACAGCAGAAAGGGGACTATGGGTTTTACTGGCCATCATATAGTTTTCATAAAGGAAACGTCGCTTATGAATATTGAAAAGTTAAAAGTTTGGCAATGGTCCAATTGTAATATTCAAATGATAATTCAATATATTATATGTAGTTGTGGGTTGCACTTTAATTCCAGGATTGAAATAAAACATTGACTGGATTTTATAAGAAGAGCATATTATGTGCTTTATGGGTTTTATAACCGCGAGTATAAGAAGCTTCCGCAGTTAATTAAATTGCCAACCCAAGAAATTAGAACCTTGAGAGTTTGCCCAGATTCAAAGGCAGCAGTTATATATATTGTAACATAGTTACATATATACAGCAGACACACAATCACAGTGAACAAGAATATGCACAGGAATGAATTTGACAGGTGTACAAGCACAGAAAACTGGAGAATATGCAGAAGACAATGAACAGAGCATGCAGAATAGTTATATGGTAGCTGCAAATACACAATTGTGGTGAATAGCAGAAGAAGGCAGAACAATTACCTGACAGCAACAGAAAAGACAAAACCAACAAACCAAGTGCTAGAAAGAGTACTGAGTGAAATTTATATTTGTAACTAAAAATGGAAATGTAAAGGTTGTAATTGATTTTATATTGCTTGTGCTGCATTGGAAAGTCTCCAGAGGAAAAAAAATTCCCACTGTAAATTTGAAATTAATACTTGTTGTTATATTTTTTCTAAATGAGTTGATAAAATAAATGAGGAGGCAGAAGGCAAAGAGGCATGGCTATCCATTTCGAATTCCCTGTAGAATGAAAATAGCCATGAAGCTATTTTGTATAAAACAGGTAATATCCAAGGGTAGAAGCTTATGAAAACAGAGAGAGAGAGAGAAGAAGAGAGTATCCAGCAGAAGTGAAGAGATTTGAAGAATGTAAGAAAGTTGCAAGAGGCTAGAGAATGCAGAAATGATGCAGTGAGGCTGAGAAGAAGAAGGAGCTAATAGAAAAGTAGAGAATGCAGAAATGAAGCAGTGAGGCAGAGAAGAAAGAGAAGATGATAGAGAATCTGAGAAGATGCAGAGATGATACAGGGCATAGATGAGAATTGATGGACAACAGAGAAGATGGTACAGAACAGAGTTGATATCCAAGGTAAATCAGCAAGTGTTTTCTTTTGAAAAAGTAAGGAAGTTGGAGCTTCCCTATCAAGTTGTAGCTTGATAGATGTCAGTTGTAGCTGACTGAGGTTGGAGCCTCATGTAGGTTGATGCCTGCAGAAAATTAATGGGAGTTGGAGCTTCCTTGCAAGTTGTATCTTACAGAATTGAGGTAGGAGCCTCCTGTGGGTTGGTGCCTACAGAAAATTAGTGGTGAGAGAGAGTTGGAGCTTGCCTTTGCATCACAACAATAATAAGATGTGGTTTTATCCCTTTATGGGTTTCCACTTATATCTGGTGTCTATGTGCATGATGTCTATGTGTTGATATGATATATTTATTCTGCTAATACTTACTACTCACATATTAAAACTGTTGGTACATTATCTAATCTGATTATTAATTTTTGCTCACAAATAAAGATCACACACACATTATGTTGATCATGAAATGAAGGTGTTAATAAAGTTAATGAAAAGTTTTAAAAGTCCATGAACGTGTTAAAATGATTCACCCCCCCACCCCCCCAATTTTAACTAAGGTTTCAATAATTGGTATCAGAGCAGGTTCCTTTGGTGCAAGCCTAATAGCTTGAAAGAGATCTGGTTGAGTCATGGACTACCAAAATGTACCTGTGTTAAATACAACAAAATTTCCTGAATGGAGAGATAAGGTTAAAACAGAATTATTGGCTTATGAACCTGAGGTATGGAAACTTGTATGTGATGGTTATTGCACAAACTCTCCCATGGTGCAAGAACAACAGAGGAATGCCAAGGAAAAATTTGTGATATACAACAATCTTCATAAAAAGGATCTTGAGGTAATAATGGATTTAACCTCTGCAAAAGAAATATGGGATAGATTGCATTTCATGCATGGAGTAGACACTGAGGATTTCATTTTCAAGAAGGAGAAGAGAATTAAAAAGAAGAAAAATTCAGGTCAAAAAAAAAATATTCAATCAAATGAGGTACCTGCTAGTGTGAATGGTAGTAAGAACCATGAAGAAATTTCAAATGAATACAAATCCAAAATTGACACAGCCTTGACTGAAATAGAAAGACTGAAGAATGAAAACAAATACCTTAAGACAGTGGTGAAAATATGTGATGAGAAAGAATATGAAGATAAGAAAGAAATTATTGGCCTGAAGACACAGCTTGAAGAAGCAAAGAAAGTAGAAGACACTCTTCTACAACAAATGAGAGAGAAAATTCTGGAAGGTGAAAGATTGGAAGAAGAAATAGTGAGCCTAAGAAAGAAATTAGAAAAAGCCCAGAGAGAATTATTAATGAATACACCTCAAATGAAAAGCTCTGGACAACTGGACCAAATTCTAAATGCTCAAAGGTCACCTCTCATAAAGGCTGGTATAGGATATTAAGGAGAAACCAGTAAGTCCAAGGTAGAAGATAACAGGAAAATCATTTTTGTAAAAGTTGTAAAGGACAGTGAAGCAGCTCAACAAATTCCTACAGAAGTAGAAGCGAGCAAGAACATGAGTTGTAGAGAAACAAATAGAATCAAGCAACAACATGAAAGGACAGAGAATGAGAGGATGAAACAGTCAGCTGAAAAAGGCTCATACACTCATGAGGATGAACTGAATAAATTTGGAAGATGTCAAAGAAGGTTCTTTCCTCCTATGAGAAGTATCACTTGGTTTTCCTGCCACAAACCAGGACATGATGCAACACGGTGTAATACAAAGAGAATCAATGTTAACCAGCAAAATATGTAGCAAATGAGAAGAACACCTCAAGAAAGCAAAGGGAAAAGACAATCTTTCACCAGGTACACAAATCATTTCCATGGCTATTGTTATGCATGCAATAATTTTAGACATAAACTTGTTGATTGTAAATTGTATTCAAAAGGGGGAACAAAATATTATACATTAGCTCAAACATACCTTGGCAATGTAAGATGTTATGTATGCCTCAAGCTTGTTCATAAAGAAAAGGACTGTATACTGACTTATACATTAAAGAAATCTAGACAGATGATGAAATCAAACCCAATTAAACAAAACTATGAATCAATAAGGAGTGCAGACATTATGATGAACCCCAATAAAGTATGGAAGAAAAAGAGAAAGGGGGAACCTATTATCTCAATAACATAATGAATCTACCATATTCTCAAGGGGAGCTTCTCTAGAAAACAAAGCAAATATCCAAGCAGTGATAAATATGAAGCAACATCCCAGGGGGAGAGCAGTTCATAAACAGTCCCCATGAAAGCAGTCTAAGAAGAGCTCCTTTGTATGAGAACAGCTATAAGATCAGGAAGAGAAAATAAAATTCCTCTAATAGAGAACTATAGAGGAAGAAGATTATTTGAAGTATTCAATATCTGATAGTTGATAGATCAGAAAAAAAATCAAGCAGCCATGATGATAGAGGAAACATCAGCAATGAACATGTAAGCTAAGAAGACTTCAGCACATTAAAGTGATGATCACACTGTACCTCATACTACTAGAATTAACAATGAATCACATTAATAAGGATGAGTAAGAAAGATGCCTATCAATAGAATACCAAGTGTTATCATGGAGCAACTGTTGGGTATGTGTTATATTCTTTCCATGACTAAGCACGCGCGGGGGGGTAAGAGGGGGGGCGATAGCCCCCCCTTTGCGCTGGGCACAACGGGGGGGTCACAGGGGGGGAGGTAGCCCCCCCTGTCATTGTCCGGGTCAGCGCCCCAGCGAAAATTTTTGGTCCTTAATTTCCGGCAGGTAGTCCGCGTCCATGGTTTTTTGCATGGTTTTGCACATGGTATTGGGGTACGATGGTTTTCGGCCCCTGGTATTTTTTGTAGATCCGGTCAAGGGAACTACGGTTATGTTCTAATCCAGGGTTTATGGATTGGGGTTTATGTATTCTTCGGCATGTATATATATGTGTGTTGTAACACTAAAAGGAATATAATGAAAAATCAAGCTGGTCATCCCGATTTGGGATCCAGGGGAAAATCTCTGTGTTTATCTGTTTTATGTTTTATGCTCTCGCTATTGTTTATTTTTTGTTATAAGATTTGTGTGTAGATAATTTTTGTTCAGGGTTAAAACCTACATTTGGTATCAGAGTTGTTTCGGCTTCAAGGGGACACCTTTGCTACTGAAGGTTTTTTAGTTCGGGCCTGAGGTAGACCCTGTTCAGTGGGAGATCTGCGGGATTGATTCTTGCGGTGAGAGAAGATGGCGAGCGGCGGAAAGATAGAGATCGAGAAATTTAATGGTCAGAGTTTCAAGTTTTGGAAGCTCAAGATGGAGGATCTACTGGTGGATAAAGATCAGTGGATCGCGGTAGATCCAGGTACTAATCCAACAGGAATGTCAGATGAAGACTGGAAGAAACTGGATCGGAAGGCTAAAAGCACAATACGGTTGTGTGTCTCAGATTCAGTATTGTTGAATGTATCTAGGGAAGCTACGGCGAAGACCTTGAGGGAAAAGCTAGGGACTTTGTACCAATCTAAGTCTCTGGTGAATAAGTTGTTCCTGCGGAAAAAGTTGTATAACCTGAGGATGAAGGATGGAGATTCGGTGACAGAGCATCTGAACGCCTTCAATACTGTGGTAAGTCAGCTGTCATCTGTTGATATTAAAATCTCAGATGAAGATAAGTGCATCAGTTTGTTGTGTTCTCTACCAGACTCGTGGGACAGTCTGGTTATTGCAATAGGTAGCAATACAACTACCTTGAATTTTTATGACATTGTCTCAGCCTTGCTGTCGGAGGAAATGAGACGGAGAAATATGGAGGGTCAGAATGGAGATGCCTTATCTGTACGAGGAAGGTCCCAGAACAGAAACAAGAATAAGGGTTCGAGTGGGAGATCTAAATCTAGAGGGAGATCTAAATCTCCTGGAAATTTTGTAAAGGTGTGCTGGAAATGCGGAAAGGAAGGGCACTACAAAAAGGATTGCAGATCTAAAGCTCCCGAGAAAGGAAAGGGATCTTATGATGCTCCTTCTGCAGAGGCAAAAACCACCTCAGATGAAGGTGGGGATGTGTATTTGGCTTCTTCTTCAAATACACATGTAGATCATGAGTCATGGTTGATTGACTCAGGTGCATCCTTTCACTTCACTTCCCATAGGGAGTGGTTCTGCGAGTATGAGAAATATGATGGTGGTGATGTCTTCCTAGGGGATGATAGGAGGGCCAGAATCATCGGACGTGGAAAGGTAAAGCTGAAGCTGCAAGGTGGAAGGATTAGAACACTTCCTGGTGTTCTGCATATTCCTGCATTGGCCAGAAATCTGATTTCTGTAAGCAAGATGGATGATGCAAGTGTAAAAACAGTGTTCGAGAAAGATGCCTGCAAGATGGTTCGGGGAGCACTGGTATTAATGCGGGGAGTTCGGACTGGAACTCTGTACAAGCTACAAGGTAGCACTGTTATTGATGGGTGTAACAATTCTGTGGTTCCTGAAAGTGGGACGGAAAGTCTAGTTGTCTCTGGAGAAAAGACCATGATATGGCATCAAAGGCTTGGACATATTGGAGAGAAGGGCCTTCGGATACGACATAGAGATGGTATGGTAGAAGGTATGTCTAATTGTTCTTTGGATTTCGATTTCTGTGAACATTGTGTATATGGGAAGCAAAATCGGGGGAGTTTTCCTTCTGGTGCTAAGAGGGCAAACAAGATATTAGAACTTGTGCACAGTGATGTGTTTGGGCCTGTGTCAGTTCCATCACTGGGAAAGTCTGTGTACTATGTTTCATTCATAGATGACTTCTCAAGGAATACATGGATATATTTCTTGAGGAAGAAATCTGAAGCCTTTGACAAATTTAAAGAATTTAAGGCTCTGGTGGAAAACCAGACAGAGAAGAAGATAAAGGCGTTGAGGACAGATAATGGTGGGGAGTTCTGCAAGAATGAATTTGAAGAGTTCTGTAAGAAGTGTGGTATAGCACGACAGAAGACTACTCCATATACACCTCAACAAAATGGAGTTGTAGAAAGAATGAATAGAACATTGATGGAAAAGGCAAGAAGCATGCTCAGTGGTACCAGGTTAGGACAAGAATTCTGGGCAGAGGCAGTGGAGACTGCATGTTACTTAGTTAACAGATCACCTTCATCAGCGTTGGAGGATAAGACCCCACATGAGGTATGGAATGGTAAGAAACCCTCTATTTCACATCTAAGGGTATTTGGATGTGATGCATATGTACATGTTCCAAAGGAGAAAAGGACCAAGTTAAATAATAAATATGAAAGGTGCATATTTATTGGGTATAAGGATGGTTTAAAGGGTTACAAGCTTTGGAACCCAGAAACAAGGAAGGTTGTGTACAGCCGAGATGTGGTGTTTAGAGAAGTGAAAGATGTTGTTAAACATGAAGTCCTACCAAAGGAACCTGAGAAGATAGAGTTTGAGCTAAAGGAGGATGAATTGGACTCTATAACAAAAGAAGACTCAGAAGATGAAGAGCCACAAACTCCAACTTTGAGAAGATCAGTTCGGGAAAGAAGGCAACCAGAAAGGTATAGTCCATCTGCTTTCTGTTCAGGTTTTGCCTTAACTATAACTGATGATGAACCCAGAACTATCAGGGAGGCAGTAGATTCAAAGGATGGAAAACTATGGAAGGATGCCATGGTTGATGAAATGGCATCCTTGCACAAAAATGATGCATGGGATTTGGTGGAGTTGCCGGCTGGAAGGAAGCCCATTGGGAGCAAATGGGTGTTTAAGAAGAAAATGAATGTAGAAGGCAAGGTGGAAAAATACAAAGCTCGGTTGGTAGCGAAAGGTTATTCCCAGGTGCCGAGAATTGATTTTGGTGATATTTTTTCTCCTATTGCCAAGGTTACTTTTATTAGATTACTTTTATCTGTTGTTGCTGCATTTGATTTTGAGATAGAATAGATGGATGTGAAGACAGCTTTTCTTCACGGGGATCTAGAAGAGGAGATCTACATGAAGCAACCTGAAGGCTTTATGGTGAAGGGTAGGAAATAACTGGTATGCAGGTTGAAGAAGTCTCTGTATGGGTTAAAACAGTCACCAAGGATGTGGTATCAGAAATTTGATACCTATATACGGGGACTTGGCTTCACCATAAGCAAGGAAGATCACTGTGTTTATTTTAAATTAATTGGTGACCGTGTTATTTATTTGGTCTTGTATGTGGATGATATGTTGTTGATTGGAAATGACAAAGAAATTATCCAAGATTTGAAGACCCAACTGCTCTCCAAATTCGACATGAAGGATCTTGGTGCTGCAAACTATATTTTGGGCATGGAAATTAAGAGAGATCGAGCAAAGAGGAAGCTCTGGTTAAACCAGAGGAAGTATGTCGAGACTATATTGCAGAGGTTCAATATGCAAGATAGTAAACCGGTGAATGTTCCTATTCCTGTAGGTGTAAAGCTGTCTGCTGAACAGTGTCCCAAGACACAAGAAGAAGAGGAGTATATGTCCCGTGTTCCATATGCAAGTGCAGTGGGTAGCCTGATGTATGCAATGGTCTGTACTAGACCAGACATTGCACATGCAGTGGGAGTATTGAGCAGGTTTATGTCAAACCCATGGAAGGAGCATTGGACAGTAGTGAAGCGGGTTTTCAGATATTTATGTGGCACTAGTGATTATGGCTTGTGCTACCAGGGAAGACCAGGATTGGAAAGAATGTTGGACATTCGTGGTTTTGTTGATGTAGACTGGGCTGGAGATCTGGACCAAAGAAGATCTACAAGTGGGTATGTGTTTAGCCTATTTGGAGGCGCAGTCAGTTGGATGAGTAAAAGACAGTCTGTAGTGGTTCTTTCAACTACAGAGGTAGAATACATAGCAGCCACTCATGCAAGCAAGGAAGCAGTTTGGTTGCAGAGATTGTGTTCAAGTATGGGGTTGGTACAGCAAGCTATAAGGATAGACTGTGATAGCCAAAGTGCAATTTTCTTGGCTAAGAACCCTGCTTATCATTCAAAGACAAAGCACATTGATGTTCAATATCACTTTGTTAGAGATATGGTTGAGGCTAAAAGGGTTTTGCTGGTAAAGGTGGACACTTTGAAGAATGCTGCAGATGCATTGACAAAGTCTGTGAGCACTCAGAAGTTCTCTTGGTGTAGAGAAACAATGGGTGTTGAAGAATTGGGCCAATGACTAAGCCCTCCTGCGGCCCCCTGTGGAAAGAAAACAACAAGTGGGAGAATGTTGGGTATGTGTTATATTCTTTCGTTGGGCACAACAGGGGGGTCACAGGGGGGGCAGTAGCCCCCCCTGTCGGGGTCCGAAGCAGCGCCCCGGCGAAAATTTTTGGTCCTTAATTTCCGGCGGGTATTCCGCGTCCATGGTTTTGTGCATGGTTTTGCACATGGTATTGGGGTACGATGGTTTTCGGCCCCAGGTATTTTTTGTAGATCCGGTCAAGGGAACTACGGTTATGTTCTAATCCAAGGTTTATGGATTGGGGTTTATGTATGCTTTGGCATGTATATATATGTGGGTTGTAACACTAAAAGGAATATAATGAAAAATCAAGTTGGTCATCCCGATTTGGGATCCAGGGGAAAATATCTGTGTTTATCTGTTTTATGTTTTATGCTCTCGCTATTGTTTATTTTCTGTTATAAGATTCGTGTGTAGATAATTTCTATTCAGGGTTAAAACCTACAGCAACAGTAAGGTACAGGTCCTTAGGATCAAAGGATTATGGAAAGAGTACATCCAGCATAAAAGAGTCAATGAAAAGGCTAAAGGATCAGTACTTTTGTTTACTCTTGAAACATTATATTGAGAATTGAAGTAGTATCTTTTTCTATATAATTCAATGCCTTTCTTAAGTCAGCACTTATATATCTTCAAGGCCTCTGTCTTAGGATTATTCATAAACTGTGTGAAGTCTAGTTGCTGAGACTTCAATCAAACAACTTTAAGTAGTGTGGAAGATCATAATGATAGAACAGTTAAAACATCTGAAGTATGAAGGACTAGTTGATTAGTAAATAGAAATTGATCATTGACATACATAACTCCTTATGTCATGAAGAAAATTGCATGATTGATAACAACAAGGACCTTTCAGCTATTAACTGTAATATCATTATCAACATCCTAGCTCATATCATCACCATCAGGAAAGAAAAGTGAATCACAACTATAAAAGATATATTGGCATCAACATCATATTTGAAAAAATGTTGTATTGCAGATGAGTATTGCTGAAGGAGACATATCTCAACTACAAGGGTTATGGGCCTGCAACTTCCTCAACAGATATAGATTTCTTATGAAAATCATACTAGAGAGAAGATTATTTGAAGCATTCTCAGCATGCTAGCTTTTTTCAAATGAAACATCTCTGATTATATAAGTCTGATGATATATGGTTGTTCTATCACCACCCACACTCTACACAAGTGCAAGGAATCTGTGCTTTGCGATTGTATTAATTTACAGTGTACATTCAAGTTCAATAATCCTCAAAAGTGTTCTCTCAACAACTTTTGTACACCAGTTTGGAGCAGCAGGGTACAAAGTCAAAAGAAGGAGGGCATAAACTCAACTCAGAGAAACGAAATGCAAAGATAGAATCTACACCGAGAAATGTGCAACCCTTTTCCATTGATGTCAAAGGGGGAGGAAAAGCAAAAAGGGGCTTCTAAAAGGCAAGTTGAGGAAGTGTATTTCCATCAATGCCAAAGGGGGAGACTGTTGGAAATGTTTTCATTGATGGCAAAGGGGATGGAAAAGGAAGAGTACCTGAACCAGCAATAAGGAAAAGTAGCTCTAAGAATCAGTGATAGTTGAGGGTTAACCTAGTACTCCATATGAAGGAAAGAAACAATGAAATCTATCACATTTGAATGTTATTGAGCTTGTAATCGATTACAAACCACATAAATTGAATACAGAGGGGGATTGGCATCGGTCCTATTCAATTGGGTGTACATAGGTTTAAGGACTGAACGACATCGTAAGAACTAGAACTATAGGTGAATAGCACAGTGCATTTGAGAACCGTAGGGTTTCAGAGATAGAGAACCTAGCCCTTCTGAAATATCTAGGCTAGCTAAGATCGGCGGTTTATTTAAACCTTTTTATTTTTGAATGCGCCTGAAGTCCCCTCTGAAGATAATACCCAGTCTCGCATAGTCTTTAAGTGAAGAGTGACCCAATTGGTTGGACGAAGTTGATATGGAGAGAAATTGTGTTTTAGAATAGAGTTTGATAATCAAAGATATCGGATCTTGAGGAGGATTGCATACTCAGCTATAAGCCATGGCATAGTACAAAAATTGATAACAAGCAAAGGCATAGAACTGTAAACAAAAAGGGCAAAGATTTAATAAACGAAGGAAGTGGAACCTTGAGGCAGAGGGAACCCTGAACAAACAGTAAAACCGAGGCTCAAAAGCTAGTGGTATTCGCGTTTTTTAAAAGCTGTAAGCTGATTTCTAAAAAAAACGCGATACACGTCGTTGATGGACATGTGTCCTAAGGCAGTTTTACAAAACAACTTTATCGCGTTTGTTTGAGCGATTAAAGCTCGGCTCAATAAAAAATGCAATATGGCATGATGGTCGTCGGATCATCATGGACGACGCGATAAATTCCCCACCATCGGATGAAAAGGGTGCTTTATGTTGCTGGGCCCCAGTTGAACTTTCGCATAATGTTGGGTTTTAATCATTGTTAATTCTCTGATTGAATGGTCGGATGGAAAACGAGAATTAATTGAAATATGGGCCCAGACCTTAAAGTATATCAGTGGTTGATAATTTAACCTTAGCCCGAGTGTTATTGGCGTAAGTATTATGGTTAATTATTTTCTTAAGTTTTAATGTAAGTCTGCAGCATGGTAATGCTTGTGAAAATTGAAGTGGGGAACATATATATATATGGCAGCATACATATATTGTTTGATATGAGGCGAAAAACTTTAGTTATTGGCGCTTTACACAAATTCAAAGGTTTTTTAAGAGTTTCTTAACGGTTGATATGAGGAATATATATATATATATATATGTTGATCTATATATTATGACGAAACCATGTGCATGTAAGAGTTTGTATATGCGAACCATATGATATACTGTGGGGCCTGAGGACATTATATAAGCGTTCACTGGGGATTTAAATACGAAAACAAAAGGGTTCATTATAATGTTGAAGGCGTCGTATATGTTGACATATGTGAAAAGCGAGAATTTATTGTTGGTTTGTTATATGTAATGTAGACCAACATATATTATGAAGAATTGGGATATATCAAAGGTAAAGTGGAAAATTATATACATATGTAGCGCTTTATATACAAAATACCATAAGGTGGGACCTTCACGAATCGCATCAGAGAAACTTATGGAAACGGAAAATGTTAACAAAAGTTCTGATTATGATTGAGTTCCGAACCCGATTCATTATACACAGGAGTCTCGAATTTGTTTGAATTCTGACTTAAAGTGCATCGGAGCGATTCATCGCATCGGCACAGTGAAGTGAAAAGTGATTAATCGCATCGGAGGAGAACAGAAGATCGGAGCATTCTATTGAAAGCTACGATTGTGATTATCGCATCGGGTCTTTCACAAAGGCATTAATCGCATCGGCAAATAGAAAAGAAAGGTTTATAAAGCTGTGGGGCCCAAACCTTTCAAAGGTTAGCATTGGGGTTCGAATATGAGAGCATATTATATGCGTGGTACTGTTTTAGGTTGAACCATAGGATAACAATGAAACCTCCATTTAAAAATTTTATGAAGACTTAGTGTTGGGGTTGAAAAAAAAAAAGGTATATTATATGAAATGAGGGGTTTAGGACCTTTGAGGAAATAGTGAGATATTAAAGTTCTGCACTCATTTAAATTTCCAGCTCATACAATAAGATGGAGGTGTACTCTCGTATGAATTGAGAGAGGTATATATACTATTGGAGTTAAAATCTGGGGATGCATTCTTCTATACACCGAATTGAAACTACAGAAAGGGGACTATGGGTTTTACTAGCCATCATATAGTTTTCATAAAGGAAACACTGCTTCTGAAGATTGAAAAGTTAAAAGTTTTGCAATGGTCCAATTGTAATATTCAAATGATAATTCGATATATTATATGTAGTTGTGGGTTGCACTTTAATTCCGGGATTGAAATAAAACATTGACTGGATTTTATAAGAAGAGCATATTATGTGCTTTATGGGTTTTATAACCGCGAGTGTAAGAAGCTTCCACAGTTAATTAAATTTCCAGCCCAAGAAATTAGAAACTTGAGATTTTGCCTAGATTCAAAGGAAGCGGTTATATATATTGTAACGTAGTTATATATATACAGCGGACACACAATCACAGTGAACAAGAATATGCATAGGAATGAATTTGATAGGTGTACAAGCACAGAAAACTGGAGAATATGCAGAAGACAGTGAACAGAGCATGCAGAACAGTTATATGGTAGTTGCAAATACACAATTGCGGTGAATAGCAGAAGAAGGTAGAACAGTTACCTGACAGGAACAGAAAAGAAAAAACCAACAAGCCAAGTGCTGGAAAGAGTACTGAGTGAAATTTATATTTGCAACTAAAAATGGGAATGTAAAGGTTACAATTGATTTTATATTGCTTGTGATGCATTGGAAAGTCTCCGGAGGAAAACAAAAATCCCACTATAAATTTGAAATTAATACATATTGTTATATTTTTTCTAAATGATTTGATAAAAGAAATGAGGAGGCACAAGGCAAAGAGGCATGGTTGTCCATTTCGAATTCCCTATAGAATGCAAACATCCATGAAGCTATTTTGTATAAAACAGGTAATATCCAAGGGTAGAAGGTTACGAAAATAGAGAGAGAGAGAGAAGAAGAGAGTATGCAACAGAAGTGAAGAGAGTTGAAGAATATAAAAAGCTACAAGAGGCTAGAGAATGCAAAAATGATGCAGTGAGGCTGAGAAGAAGAAGGAGCTGATAGAAAAGTAGAGAATGAAGAAATGAAGCAGTGAGGCAAAGAAGAAAGAGAAGTTGATAGATAATCTGAGAAGATGCAGAGATGATACAGGGAAAATATGAGAATTGATGGACAACAGAGCAGATGGTACAGAACATAGCTGATATCCAAGGTAAATCAGCAAGTGTTTTCTTTTGAAAAAGTAAGGAAGTTAGAGCTTCCCTATCAAGTTGTAGCTTGATAGATGTCATTTGTAGCTGACTAAGGTTGGAGCCTCATGTAGGTTGGTGCATGCAGAAAATTGATGGGATTTGGAGCTTCCTTGCAAGTTGTAGCTTGCAGAATTGAGGTAGGAGCCTCCTGTGGGTTGGTGCCTACAGAAAATCAATGGTGAGAAGGAGTTGGAGCTTGCCTTTGCATGAAAACAATAATAAGATGTGGTTTTCTCCCTTTATGTGTTTCCACTTATATTTGGTTTCTATGTGCATGATGTCTATGTGTTGATATGAAATATTTATTCTGCTAATACTTACTACTCACATATTAAGATTGTTGGTACATTATCTAATCTGCTTATTAATAGTTTCTCACAAATAAAGATCGCACACACATTATGTTGATCATGAAATGAAGGTGTTAATAAAGTTAATGAAAAGTTTTAAAAGTCCATGAATGTGTTAAACTGATTCACCCCCCCCCCCCCTCTTAGTTTAACTAAGGGTTCAAGAGGTACTACAGTATATTTCGTAAGGTGTGAATAGATGATTTGATGTCGAACGCCAAACAAAATATTTTGGTCAAAATTCTAGAAGCGAGGATCTTGTCGATGTTATAACAAGCCTCATGGTACTAGAATCTGATGTTTCTAAATGAACTTCCTAGATAATGATTTTTTGTCGACAGGAAGTCACCTTATTACGAAACGAGAGTTACTGATTTCGGAGACAAGGGTATGACTTGATATAGAAATTTTCAGGGATGATG
The DNA here is from genome assembly GCA_034641835.2 of Pinus albicaulis. Taxonomy (NCBI): domain Eukaryota; kingdom Viridiplantae; phylum Streptophyta; class Pinopsida; order Pinales; family Pinaceae; genus Pinus; species Pinus albicaulis. The sequence goes on along the minus strand of CM076584.1, from coordinate 719,020,925 downwards.
GTCATGAGAATAAAGGTTTATGATTATTGCAGAAGGATGAGTTATTCACTGGATGACTTATATTGAACATATCGGCGACACTAAGATGAGTTGGTAGCATTGACCCAAAACCGAAGTGAAGGTATGATGAACCACAGGTATGAATGAACCGTCAAGATGATTACCCAACCCAAACATTCACGGACATGGAGTGAAGGAAGTGTCATGTTCAAGAGCGACTTGCTACCATAAAGAATTTTTCTCACTTTTCCCAAATTTTTCCTGGTCATTTGTCAACCAGTACCTCTTTATTTTTTAACAAGCTTGAGGAGAATAACATTTTCTTGATCTATAATTCAACCCTTCGGGTGAATAAAGTATCGCTATTTAATAATTTAACGAGTCTAGTGATGAATGAAACTCGATTCTTGCCATGATTGACAAGCCCGTTGCTATTTTATGTTTTAGCGAGCTTAACGATAGTGACAGCCCGGTCCTTTTTCATATTTACAAAGTTTGAAAAAGAGGACGAAAGAAAACTCCATAAGTACTTTTTCGTAAATTTGTCACTTAGATCCTAAAAATTTTAAAATAATATCTGAGAGAACCTCTTTAGTCATGTTCGACCAAGGTATTCCTTTTTCGTAAATAATCTATCTCAGTCTAGAAAAGTGTTAAACTTATATCGAGTATACATCAATTCATTTACTTTTATGAGCTCAAAAAGATAAGTGCTCGGAAATATTTTCACATTATCGAAGTCTAAAAAGCGCTGAAAGAAGATTCTAGGGGTTCCTTTTCCGCTGTTATCGAAGCTCTAAAAAGAGATAAAAGTGTGCTTCAAATCCTTTTTCTTTTTTAACAAAGCTCTAAAAATAAGGAGAAAAAATATGCTTTGTGGTCAAATCATTCTTGAAATATATATGCATGACTAATCTGTTCATCAGTTGTAAGACCTGTTCAGAACAACATCAAATGTATTTAAAATACATGTTTCATGATAAAAACATAATAAAACTATAGTCATAGCAATAAATTCAATTTTAAAATAATTAAATGACTATTAAAAGTAGTTTCACTATTCATTTTTACCATTCCATAGTTACCATTTGCATTTTGGAGCTCTCAACCTGATTTTGCCCTCGAACTTTAGCTGCTGATTGTGATCGTTTCTATGGATGGTTTTCATTTCCGTTTGATCTAGGTTAGTGATATAAACCTCCTCTTTCCTTTAGTATTCATTTCATTTCCAATTTCTGCAAATTTTCAGGGTTTTAAGGCCCCTAGGGTAAATTTTTCCCAAAAGGAGGGCAACGCACCCCTGAATATCAAAACCTGTGTTGCATAGCAAGTACAGTGAAGGTTACTTGAATACACAACGCACTGTCTCTTGTTAGCGAGTGTGTTTGGTGCAATCTAGATTTTTGTTTCTTATATTATGCCCAAAATTTTCCTAGTTTTTTGCAATGAATGGAATATAATGGATCTTATGGTTGTATTTCAGGTTTCCATCGGATTACAATGATGATTACATGGATGGAAAGAGAACATGAAGAACAGGATATGATTTCCTTAAATGATCTGAGTACAGTAAGAGCCCTAAGAGATTGTGGACTGCTTAAGTACTTCAAATTGTCTGGGATGAGGCAACAAATAAAACCATTGGAGTTCTTAGTCCGAGCATGGGATCCAGCTATTGAGGCATTTCATATTAGGAACCAAGTGGTTCCTATAACAGTTGAGGATGTGTACTTTCTTACAAGTTTGTCGAGGAGAGGCTTGCCCATTTCGCTCTCAGGGTCTATTGTTGGAGGAGAGATAGTAAGAGATTATGTTTTGCAACATTGTTATCCAGGGGCAGAGCCAAGAAAAGATGGAAAGATAAACATCCAAGATGTTAGATATTTTCCATTGAGAACTATCCTTTTCACAATCGCAAAACTTGTCGGCATCGTTACACTACATGTAGCGAATAGATTGTATATGCACTACACGCTAGAGTGTATGGAGCCAATAGTCTTCAACTGGTCTGAAGTTGTTCTTTCTTAGATAAAGGAAAAACTGAATAAATCAAAGGGAGGAAGGAAGAATAATTTCAGTTATGGTTCTATCCTTATATCCTTCACCTTGGAATGGATTCCACTGATGCAGCCAAAATATGTGACACTAGATGTGTCTAATCCTAGAGATCCACGAATGCAAAAATGGGTGGAAATCATGGGTAGGCATGCAGGCCAGTCTACCATTGTGTTCTCAGTTGTGTTCTTTGCCTAGTTCTAGTGACATATTGTCGCCATCGATGAGTATGCATACGCAGGCGTCGATTTCCGAGGGGATCCATATTTAGCATTACCAGAAGGCGCTCAGTGAGCTGCAATAGGTAAGAATTTTTTGACCATGTTTTTTATTTTCCTAAGGTTTATACATTTTTTTTGTATTTTGATGTTTTCCCAAGACTAAACTAAATGTTTGATGTAATGCAGATTTTGGTTGTGTTCAACCAGTAGTGGAATCGAAGCACGAAGCATATGTGCCAGCAGAGAGGGCTATTGGGAGAGCAGTCCTTCAGGATCTTGATATGGCTGAGACTCTGGTTGAGCTTTGGCATTAAATAAAGGGTTTGACCTTTAGGATTCCATATTTCTGGATCAAAGAGCTACCCATGCGACTATAGTGACACACTATTGGGGTTCCTAACCACTGGATGCAGTTACTTCGTAGGATAGCTAGATCTATAGCATGTTACCACGAGCACCACTAGTTTACTTGTGAAATTTTGCATACATTTTGAGGTCATATGACCAATGTGTCTTGGGTAGAAATTTTTGTAAAAACCTATAACTATCTGTCTATGTGATTTCAGTGTTTTCCTATGTTTATTGTGCAATCCTATTCAATGATGTGAATATTTTCTTTACATATGTTGCAAATGTCTTTCTAAAACTTGATTAGCTAATGAATCAGTAAATGTGTTCAAATTTCTGGAAATGTGTTGATATTGAATAAAATCAAAGCGTCTTTACAAAAGTCTAACTCTTAGAAACAATCTATGCAATGTTGGATTTCTAATAGTATAAATACTAGTAAGTTGTAATACCACAAGTTATGAGTCTAACATTATGATGATACGGTTAATACCAAATGAAATGGCATCAAAGAGAATTTCTACCAACGCACTATACTCAGCATTATTGTTTGTCGATTAACCAATACAAATCCCTTGAAAACTCACTAACTCTTCGTTCAGAGTGAAAATGGCCCACACTGCAGAGGATAGATTCTGCATACTATGACTAGCACCATCAGCATATCCAAGAAAGGGTTCTGAAGATTTAGACATCTACAATGAAATGTAAAGTGGATTACTAACGTCAAGAAAACTCTAAAAACAAATTAAGATAGTGAATTCAAATCAACAGCATATATATACAATATAATTACAAAAAATTACTACGCTCCTGATTAAGAATAGTAACGTTTCAAATACAAACCATTTCTAGGTTGCGCCAACAGAATTCCATCATAATTAACCAACTCATAGGCACCCCTAGCAAGAACTCTTTTGACAATATAGGGGCCATGCCATAATGGCTCAAAATTTCCCGTACCTATTACATCAGCTTCTTGATCATAAAGAAGGACCAAGTCACCCTCTGAGAAAATGTGAGGCTGGACATTTTTGTCGTATTGCACCTTTATACATATCTTATGTGCTTCATTGGCCAATTGGGCTTTACGACATGTTTCATCAAGATGGGTGATGCTAATGAGCTGTGCTTCTTCTTCTGAGGTGTCAGGTAACAAGTCGATTGCGAGTTTTAACGATGGTATTTCGCATTGGATTGGTAAGATAGCTTCTAGACCATACACCAATTGAAAAGGAGTAAATCCAGTTGCATTTCTCACTAAGGTTCTATATTCCCACAAGGCGGAGTACAGGATCAAATGCTAATTTATTTTACGAACTCCTATCATTCGTTGAAGCATACGTTTAAAAATCTTGTTGATAGCTTCAACTTGTCCATTTGATTGTGGATAATAAGGAGTAGAATTATCATGTGACAATCCTAACTTGGCAGTCAATTTAGCTATCATGTGATTGCGAAAATGCTTCCCATGATCTACAACTAAAGCCTGTGGGACCCCAAACCGTGCGATAACATGATTAAAGAAAAACAATGCAGTTGTCTGTCCTGTGTTGTTGAATGTAGGCATCTCTTGGGCCGATTTGGTAAAATAGTCGACTGTGACAATAATATAATCGTGCCCCCCAGACGAATGATGGTTACAGGTCATGAAGTAAATACCCCATTTAGAAAATGGTCCCAAAGTGACAATAGGATGCATTGACATTAGCGGTTTGTGGATTTTACGACAAAAAATCTGGCAGGCATGACAACTTCTGACCGCGAGGATACAGTCTTGAAAAATAGTAGGCCAAAAGTAACCAGCGCAGAGTATCTTCTGTGAAGTAGCATATCCAGATAAATTTCTACCACAAGCCCCAGCATGATAATCATTTAACACTTTTTCGGCCTCCTCATGATTGAGGAACCTCCTTAAAATGGTATCGACACCACGACGATAAAGTGTATCGCCGACGATCAGATAATATTTGGCATGGTATCGAATACGTCGTTGTTTAGAGTGAGATGTATTAGGTAAAAAAGTTTGAGTTTGGATATAAATGATAAAATCTCCATACCAAGGATCAGATGATCCGATCATATATAGAGACTCGTCAGTGATTGAAGGTTCCGACATAGTTGCAGTACTATCAGAAGGAAGGTCACAAAGAAGCTCAAATGAAAATAAAGACTTCTTTGACTTGGATTTGATGAATTACAAATCATATTCCTGCAAAATGACGATCCATTTTGAATATTTTCCCCCCAGCAATTGACGTGATAAGATATAATTCATGGGGTTGCAATCCGAAACGATAGTGGTTTTTCGGAGCAGGCTATAATGGCGAAATCTTTGGACAACTTGAACAGCTGCCAAGGCAAGCTTTTCTACATATTAATACATAACTTTTGTATCATTGAGATTACGACTCAAATAATAGATTGGATTTTCAATTCCATTTTCTACGTGGAACAATACCATAGCAATGGTCGTTTCGACTGCGGTGATATATAAGAAACAATCATTTTGATAATTAGGGGGATACATTAATGATGCTCGAACAAGAGTTTCCTTGACAACATCAAAATAAGCTTATGCAACTTGACCCCAATGGAAGAGAACTCCCTTCTTCAATAGTCGAGTAAATCCTTTAGCCATTTCGGCATAGTTTGGAATGAACCTTCTTAGGAAGTTAGCCTTTCCTTGAAGTTTCTATATCTGCAGTAAGCTTGATGGTGCAGGCAAATCAAGAATGGCCTAAACCTTCAATGGGTCGATTCGAATTCCTTCTTTTGAGACTACGAATTCAAGCAAACAACCAAAACCAACACAAAACACACATTTATGTGGATTGAGGTGTATTTTGTAGTGTCAGCGGTGTAAGAAAATGGCTCTCAAATGCATCAGGTGATCATTCTGATTTCATGAATGTGCTGGTAAATCATCTAGATAAGGTTGAACAATGTGCTTGATATCATTGAAAGCATAGTCCATTGCTCTTTGAAAAGTTTCCCCATCATTCTTTAAACCAAATGGTGGTTTCCTATAAGCAAATGTACCCCATGGAAAGATGAGTGTTGTCTTATGTTGATCCTCTGGGTGGATATTGATTTGATTATAGCCCGAAAATCCATCCACGAACAAAAATATTTCACATCCAGCACAATCGTCAATAATCGAGTTGATAAATGGAGTAGGATAGTTGTCTTTTGGGAAATCAAGATTGGCATCCCGATAATTGACGCGCACTCTAATGGTTCCTTGCTTTTTCATGACAAGAATGATATTAGAAACCCACTTAGTTAGCGGAATAGGGTATATGAAACTAGCACGCAAAATTTTTTCAACTTCTACTTTGATGGTAGCAGCTTTCTTTGGATGAACACGATGAAGTCGTTGACGCACCAGTTTGACATCAGGATACATATTAATCAAGGATAATTTTAGGGGAGAATTTTAAGGATTTTAAATTTTAATAGGGCGAATTTTTTATATAAAACCGATTTTCTATAGTTTTATAAAGTTAGCCCAATAATTACTTTAAAAATAATTAATTATTAAATATTAGCCCACCAAAAAAAATGCCCATAAAACTAAAAAAATGGAATTCGCCCTCGATTTTCTTTGGTTGGAGCAGATTTCAATGGCATTCGCCTTGATTTACAGGGTTGGAGGGAGGGGTTGGAGTGACTCGCCCCATATTTTTTCACTGGTTCACTGGAATTTACTAGGTAGGAGAGGTGTTTGGGGCTTGGAAGGGGCATGGAAGTTGAATGTTGGTCCTTGGATGTGCATAGGCTTGCCGATCTTCTTGCTGGCTAAGCGAGGTACTTGACTAACCCTCTCTGGTCCTCTCTGGTCTGTTAGGGTCCTCCCATAGTTCTAATTCGTTTTTGACCTATGATTTTATTTGATCTATTCAGAAAATGGAAAAATCAACGATGACGCGTGAGCGGCCGGGTGGTTGGATTCACCAAGGGATATTTTATAACACAATCTATGCCAATCACTCTGTTCGTCCTTTGAAGTTTTCAAATCCAATGAAGCTAGTTTCTTACATCAGCCGACATTATAAAATGGATACTTTGGCAACATGTGTTTTCAGAAACAGTTTTTGTGCTTGATTTCAGGATTTGGGAATTGAATATTGTGGTTGAGAATCAATCCTTTGTTATTGGAACTTGTTTAAATATTGAAAAAAAATTTAAGGTTATTGTGAAGGAGAAGAAGTTATCAGTTCTGTGAGAAGAATATGGCAGAAGGTGGAGCTAGCATAGATTGTTCTTTAGAGAAAACTCCTACCTAGGCAGTAGCATTTGTTTGTTTTGATTTTGTGGTTATCTCCTTAATTCTTGAACAGAGTATTCATCGTGTTAGCAGTGTAAGTTTTTTCTTCGGTCTTAACACTGAACAGCACAATTTTAGTTTAATTTGATAAATCTTAGTTTGTTTTGACTGGTAGGACTTTTCTAAAATTTGGGTTCTTCCAGTGGTGATTATTTTGGTTATTACATGAAATGGATGTTAGAATTGACTGAGGAAATCATGGTAAAGGATTGAAGCAGTGCAAGTTTGAATTCTGCACTAACAAACTATCCTTTTGTCACAATATTTGCAGTGGCTCTCCAGAACAAATAAGAAGTCCCTGTATGAAGCGCTTGAAAAAATAAAAGCAGGTAATAGATGTTTGAAACCATTAACACCAACCATACTGTTGTAGACTATCCTTCACAAGAATTCTCCCTAAGCCATATTATTTGAGAAAATATATTTGAAGTTAGTTATTTGTTCTATATGGTTTTCTAGTTACATGTTCTTGCTAAATCTTAGGTCGTAACAAGAGGTAAATATGGAGCAAATATTAATCACCATGCATTAAACCAATCATTGGTTCAGTATCTTTTCATATTGTCCCAGTCCCCTTGATGAGCATAAAATAATATTCAATGGACAAGTTGGAAAAACGCTAAAACAGACTTAGTGTAAGGTGCACAAGGGTTAAGGATAGATATATGTGTTTGTATAGTATTGGTAGCTTGTTTTGGCAAACTTCTAAATTCAACATTAAACTAAAATTTCATACGAGCATAATGATTTCTTTCAGCATTTGTTGCATTTGTGAACAAGATTTCATGTCATCTGACAAATATTGTGAAAATTCATCTTTTGGGTTGCATAATTGATGCTTCTTGGTTTCATCTCGCTTCTCCTGACAGTCAGACAGAGGCCCATTGCTATGATTTTTATACCACAAAAAATAGCTTTTACTATGCTTTCGTGTAGGAAACAAAGTGAAATTGGTGTTGTTCAAAGACTGAAAGTAGCTAATGAACAATTGGAGAAAGAACCTCGAAAGCGTTTATGGGAATCCATGTCTTCTGAAAAGGAGGTCCCATGGAAGCTCCTCTTAGCTGAGGCTAGAGGGGGCAGTGACCATTGTAGCTCCCATCCTGTAAACAACATACCCTACTTTTGTCATATTTCTCTCACATTGAAATTTTATTTGCTAATTTTCCATCCTTTATAATGAAGGGTACCTATCCTCTTGTCTCCCCAACCGGTATGAACCAGCTCCATATCTTTATATTTATGTTGCAGTTCTCCATGTGTTCTATAGTATCTTAATGGTGGGCTTAGGGAGAGCGAAAGTAAGTGAAAGGCTCAATATAATTCAATTTAAATTCTGCCTTCATTTTTTCTGTTTTGATATTTGCGTTGATTCAGATCCTCTATTAAAGCTGATATCTGCAATTCCTTCTGATGCCCAGATGAGGCGTTGGAAATAATGGGAAAAGGAAACACAAACATTGGATTATGAGTTTTCAAATGGTGAGTTCTTTTGGTTATTCTTCAAACAGGTTTTTTTTAGGATATTATTTCTTCAAGCGTCTGGATACTTTCAGGTTAAGAAGTAATAAATGATACTAGATTGCATATTATAATTGGGATGTTGATTGGGTAATGATTTCAACTTAAAATTTCAAATCATTATCAATATTTTTGGGATTGGGTAACCTTTTGAGGCTATTTAGAAATTTGTGTTGAGTTTTGAGCGCTTTGTTCGCTTTCTGGGTCTGGCAGATCCTACAAGGTTCAGATTAACACATGAAACTTCATTTTCAAGGTGTCATATCAGTTTCTGGAGCCAAACACCAGTTCTTAAATGGATTGTAAGTAATTCATACTTCCAAATCTTAACTGTGAAATATCCATTTCCGATTCAACACTAACTTTCCTTAGATTTACAGATATGCTTCTTTCGACACCTGTCAGTAACCAAAACTGATTACCTGACCTTATGCCATGGCTTCATAATTGTAAGACCTTGTATTTTAAAATTATCTTTCCCATTTTGTCTTGGTTATGTCGATCCTCACATCATTCATGTAACAAACCTAATTTGTGCTAAAGCTTCTATTCCTTTGAACTGTACATGCACACCTGGATCCAACTAGCAAGTTTAATTTTCATAAATATATCAAGAAATCATTGGATGACGACTTCAAGATGGTGGTTGGAATCAGGTAACTGAAGATTCCTCTGTTAACAAAATTTTTGGTCTTCCAAGAAAACTTCGCTTTTTCACCCCCTAGTTATTCTGAAAACCTCTCCTTGATTTTTACCTAACACGCAACCTTCATTGCATTATCTGCAGTCTTCCATTGTGGGCTTTTGCTGTAATATTTTTTCTTCTCAATGTGTATGGTAAGTCTTCAACACTCTATCTCTGCCCCCAATGACTTCAATCTGCATATTCTTAAAAGGATTTTCTGTTGCTGTTTAAGCTAACATCCTCTTTTTGGTTGGATTTATTTCTATGAGCAGGGTGGTATTCATTATTTTGGCTCTCTTTAGTTCCCTTAGTTGTAAGTGCACAAAAATCTTGGACTAATAGGACACTGAATTAATGATAATGGGAGTTAATAATCATGGCAATTTTTTTATTGAATTCTTTGTGTTTTATGTCATTTTATCTCCAAAATATACAGATTGTTTTGTTGGTTGGAACAAAGCTACAAGTTATTATAACATAGTTGGCCTTAGAAACTAAAGGGAGGCATGTTGTAGTTAAAGGAACCCCAACTGTGCAACCAACAAATAAACTTTTTTGGTTCAATTACCCTCAACTTATCCTTTTCTTGATCCATTTTACTCTTTTCCAGGTATCATAATGATTTTCACTCTAAATTTCAATTAACAAATTGTATTTCTAAATCCTGTTCACTGAGTATTTATGCGAATACCAATTTCTTAATGGTTAACTTATGTTTTGCAGAATGCTTTCCAGCTTGCTTTCTTCTTGTGGATATGGGTAAGCACTATGTTCATTCAATAAGAAATAAATTCTTGTGTATAGAATCATAGGATTTACTATGGTAACGATGGTAAAATTTGCAGTCTCAGGTAACCTAGATCAATTTCAGTTTATCTAGCTAAATTGTTTCAATTCTATTGCATCCCTACACCATATTTACTTTTTGAATTTGTATGCTTGCAGTATGAGCTTGGCCTGAAATCATGTTTCCATGAGAGGCTTGACATCACCATAATTAGAATTATGATTGGGTAATTATGTTTATTATCTAAACATATAGAGTGTTGTGGTTGTTTATGTTTTTAGTTATCAAAGAACTTTATCTTGCCTAAAATGTAAATAGAGCTCATTCCAATCAAACAGACTATCGTTTTAGATTTTTTCTTTCCCTTTTATATTTATAGCTTCAGTTTTACTGCTTTGGTTTAGTACTAGCTTATTCTCATGCAGATTTAGTCTGTCTAAAGAGCATATTGATAGTAAGCATATTTTGCATCTGATGAGGACTGCATTCGTTGTTTATGTGCCTAGGGTTGTTGTGCGGCTTCTATGTAGCTACATCACACTTCCACTTTATGCATTGGTGACACAGGTGAGTCTTTCGATGTCAATTGAAAATACAATAAAATTTGGGTGTTTGAGATGATCAATTGAACTTCAAAGCATGCTCAATTATATTAATACAAAATGTTAAAGTTACATAGGTCAAGTCTTCACTACCTATTTATTCACCTTAGTTACTTTGAACAGAAGACAGATATAGTCAAGCCATACATTACTTGATGCTTAGATATCTTACCTAGTATTTATAAAATTAGAGATAAGGCATCCCTTCAGAATTAGATAAACTCATAGCACACAAATTCATCAGAGAAAAACAAGAGTTGGCAAGTTCTTTTGGTAGAATAGATCATTCACTCTATTGAAACTTTCTGGTAAAACCTCGAATGAATTTTTGTTAGACAAATATGACCAATCTCAAACATGCTTCCTTTTTTTTTTTACAATTAATTTTTTATCATTCTTACTTATACCAAAAAAAGGAAGAAAAAGGCACAACGATGGTGCAGCTGTGTGTGGGTGTGTATATATGGATGAAAAACACATCATTTTTTTGCAATTTTTTTTTCCAAATTGTACAAGCGTTTTGTTCTGGTGATTTTTAGGATTCTTGAAAAAAATCTACTTCATGTAAGCATAATATATAAAGGATCATGTTTCACCCTATTGAAGACTCGGGGTAAAATCTCAAAGGTTTTGTTCTGGTGAGTTTTAGGATTCTTGAAATAATTCTGCTTTGTGTAATCCTCGGACCTCGTGTATGAAAGATCCATGTTTCACTTTGTTGAAGACTTGGGGTAAAATATCAAAGGGTTTTCTGGGTTAGAAAAATATTACCACACTATAGTGTGCTTCCTTTGTTTGTTCAATTGAATTGTGTAGCATTCTTGTTGTTCCTAAAACAAGAGGAGAAAGAAACAAAATGAAAATGTTGCGCCCCTGTGTTTTGATAGATTGATAGAAAATATCAGGCAAGCATACGTGGAACCAAATGTCGCATAGATTAAGTGAGGTTTTTGTTACCAAGAACCAAATGTTAGGAGAGTATTAACGTGGAACCAAATCCCCAATTCCTATCATGGGATTTGTCGCAGTAGCACTATGACTTGCAAGTATTATAGACATTAGATAGATGGAAAGTTCCTGATCACAACCCACTTCTTTATTTGGTTTTCATAGCCAAAACCAATCCAAATCTTTGAAGAAAATAGCCTTAAATTCAAGTAAGTCTTGCACCCTAAATCTTGCACATCAAATTTTCTGAGGTGCAAGAAACAAAAAGGACGACAATGTTAAGGATGTACGAGATAAAAGAAAATGAAGAATAATATGGTCAGGTCATCAGTCTAACTGCATGATTACAACGTCATCACATATTATCTGTAATGTTTATAGCAAAAATGTAGACAGCTCCTTTGAAAACTTTCAGAATTTTAAGAGTTCTTCTTTTGTATTCTCATTTTCAAAGTTTTGAGTTGTAAACATTGAATTAATTCAGAGGAAATCATAGTTTTGAGGCAACTAAGTTCTTCTATTTTGTCTTCTAAGCCTTAGTCTTAGTCTAATATTGTTGAATGACTTCACAAAGAGTTGCACTTTCATAATAAACACAATCTAGTTCATAATTTTTTTATATGTGAAAAATAAATTTTATTAAGAAATTATAAATGGATATTGTGGATTTTAATATACACTAGGCCATTTAAATGTCAAGTTGTGAGGCTATGCTTTGAGGACTTTACAAGCCCAACATGTGCAATGAATAATCTAATTCCATATGATTATGTCGAATAATCCAGAGAATTAAAAGCTTGCAAACGTAGAATTCAAGATATGAAGGATCTATGTGATTTTTGCAGTGCTTAACTAACAAATTCCTTCAACCAAGGGACGTATCTCATCATCTAATCCATTAACATTTTTATTGAAATATATCAAAATTATTCATGGTTCATACCTCAAAATATTTAAAATAATTACAACATGGTTCCTTCTGATTTTTACCAAGAAGTCAAAACATTTCCAAGCCAAAATGATCTCAGTTTATAATTTTGGATTTGAAGTACTGGAGACAGCAAAAAAAATGGATTATGAGCATGAAAAACTGAATTCATGACACCAAAGAGAATTTGGATTGGAAGTATTGGATTCAGCAAAAAGGATGGATCATGAACATGCAAAGCTGAATTCCTGACATGAAAGAGATAAAAGTGGATTCTTGATGAGGAAACTACAGCTCTGATAATGAATTAGCTTAATCAATTGTCAAAGATGCAATTGCATGATTATTTTCTTCTATAATTCATATAATCTAGAAACAAGGGTTAGAACCAATAATGTAAGAGCAACAAACTAAATCTGTAGGATGCAAATGTTGGAGCAATTTTGTGTTATAAGAAACAATATTGTTGTTCAACGTTATGCTTCCCAAGATTTATTTAAAAATTGGATTCCATTATGGAAACTATAAATATGATGACAAGAGTAGTTCAGTCAAAACGTTCATTATAGTTGCATCAAAACGTTCATTATTCACCGCCCAATATCCATTTCTCCTCATTGTGGATTGACCTTATTGTCCTGATATTTTCTAGAAATCCCAAATTTTATGTGGGTATATGTGGACAATAGACTGTTGTTATGCACCATGTTTCCCTGGCTCCTACATATTGGAATATGCCCAAAATGATTTTGGAGAGTGATATCCATTAATGGAAGGATATTTCCTAAGGTTTTTAGAGAATTACCAAACCCTAAACACTTCATCTAGCATCTAAGGCTACATATTCACATCTCCTCCAACACGAAGATGCTATTTCCTTAACTCTTTCACTTGATATTTTTGTTTTTTGTATCATGATGATTGTTTGATTTTCCTTTTTAATTCGATCTTTGAGATACCTATTCTTAATCTATTTCCTTGACATTTTTTAAATGGCATGTACAATATGGCAATGATGGCAGTTATACAATTGCAGTTTGACAGTCCCAATGACATAGTTGATATCCTCACAGAGTGATGTTGTGGATGATATTACTTGATGCTTCATGATGGGTGTTCTTTCTCACTTTCACATAATCTTGTTATAGCCTCTGCTTGATGCTTTTTTTGCAATGGTCATGTCAGGCATTAATTAATTGTCTTCAATGATCAATGTGTGAAGAATGAAAATGTTCCCTTGATGCGATTTAAATTCAGTGGGATTTCAATTGATCTCTTATATGCAAGGCTTTCTCTGAGAAAAATTCCGGAAGTAAGTGTGATATTCAGGTTTTGAAATTAATATATGATATTCATTGTCTTTTTTTTTGTGAATATTAAATTGCACATTTTCATGTTCACGATAACTTCCCTTCCGGATGATAGAAAAGGTGGACCATGGAGTAAAGGTGTTGTAGGTTGTAGAGTAACATGAAATTTTACAATATGGGTTTGGTCATTTATAATCTTCTCAGCAATGTCTGTTGTTGGTCTAATGTTAATAAGTTCAAAGAGAGAATCTCAATGCACAATTGAGGCATTTGCATATAATACAAGGAAGTTGGAACTAACTCACAAACCTAGCGTTGTTAAATCATAGCAATTTTATTTGCACTCGTCTTTCATTCTCTCATGAATCGAGTGAAATTTCTTGGGGAATTTCTAATCAACAAGTTTTAGGAGTTTGTGTTATATTTGGTTAGACTCGTAGAATGATTAGCTTGTGGCTGCTATAAACTCTTTTTGTCAACCCATGGATGCATGGGTTAAATTTTCACTTGATTTGCAGTTTCCAATGATTTGACACTAAGAATCATTGGCTGACTGTGATGATTCGCTGACTTCTTTTCTTCTTTTTTTCCCCTTTCCCTTAGATGGTCATGCATGGGAGGGGCAGTTCTAGTGAATGTATGATTTGTGGTGTGCATTTATCTATTGGTTAACTCTTTGTTAACATTCCATGACTGTTATGTCAATGGAAGTTGGTTAAATAACAAACACTAAGTGCTAATTAGGATTTTTAAATGTTTGATACAATAACTAGTGAGTTTTAATTAGTGAGTGCCTACATTGTTTGACATGCATACCCATACTGTATTTGGTATTTATTCCTTGAAATAGAATGGAGATATTCAATACATTGTTCTTTAAAGTAGCATTTATACCTTTTATTTAATTATATATAATTTTGATATATTCTTATTTGTATCTCCATGCATCTTACAAAATGGTGAAAAATGTGTCATACAGGGATGATTTTACTGATGTGTGTTTTCTTGATACTAATAATTGATGGCAGATGTTCACACTACCGTCAGAGATGCCAAATAAGGGCTTCGTGTTGTAATGAAGTATTTGACTGTAGGAATTTTCATAACGAGGCCAAAGTATGCTTCTTTTTATTTACTGCATTCGTAGCTATTTCAAGTTCAACGGTTGCCTTTGGTTTATATCCTTGTCAAAATAGAACTAGAAAATTATGTCTCTTCCAATTTCATTTGTGAGGGTATAGTATGGACTGAACTCATATCTGAATAGAATTCAATGGATTTCGATCCACTTGACAGACATGATGTACCTCACCATGAATTTCGAAAGGTAAGGTTCTATCTTGTTTTCCAGTTGGATGTTATTCATTATAATGTTTGTCTTAATGCTCTGAACCATATGTATTCCTTGGAATTAGCGAAGGTTTTTTAGGGTGTAACGTCATAATATTTTCTGAAGGTACATTTGAAAGATGTAAAGGTTTAATTTTTATTCTTTTCAAAATATAAATGATCAATTATCTAGCAAATCTTATCCAACTTGCTGAATTAGTATATTGCTTTTGTTATATTCTTGTATGTCTGCAGTATATTGCTCTTGTTATTTATAGTTATTCTTGTATGTTTGCAAGTTATCTGTTCACTTGGTAGAACTGAACAAGATGTAAGAGCTGAGCCTTTTTAATTTTGGTTATGTGCATAAAATTTATAGGTAAACACTATAATGTTTCTTGAGTTATTTTAAAAAGATTATGCACTGCCATTTTGCAGGTTCAACAAACCTGCGTTACTTGTGGTGTTGGTATGGGAAAGTAATTTTGTGAAAAATGCATTTTCTTTGATGAAAAGGTATGTTCTTAATGGATTTTCAGGTTTAATAGGTCTGGTTCATGAAAACAAAGAGCTTTACTCTCACAAAATTATAAAAATATGGTTTGGATGTATACGCTTTTGGTTCTAATTGTGCTTGCCGCTTTGGTTTTCTAGGACTCAAAACAGCAATACCACTACGACAGATGTGGAATTTGCAGGTATGATTTTCTTTTTATGCATCTGATGTCTCTTTCTCTGTAGTAAAGTAATCTTTCATGCTATTGTGAAGTGTATTTATATGTATTTCTTGCAGTTGACTTTAGCTAGTTGTGTTGGTTTTCAGAACTAGTGGCAACGATAATTTCTTCCACTGTTATAAATGTGGTATGTTCTTTATGACTTCTCAAATTACGACTGCTTCTTCTCAAATTATCACCGCTTCTTCCCTTGTTTCATTGTAGTGTGAGAATGATTTATTTTCTCGTGTACCTTTTTCTAGGATGTTGCTACTCTATCCTCTTGAAGGATTTCCACCCTTGTGTGGAAAAAGCAATGCACCACGGTCCACAACTGCCCTGTGTTTTGAGGTAGGTCACACTTATCTGCATAGTGTAGTAATTGTAGTTTTATTTTTAAAGCATAATTTAAATTTTAGACTGAAGTTATTTGGATATCTGAACCCTTGTTTGTTGACTCCTTTGCAGTATTTATTCGACTCTGCAAAGGTTATCAGTGTATTGCCTTGTAGTCATACTATTCACATGCATTGCTTAAAAGAGATGCAGGAGCATCTTTAGTAAGTTTCATATGTGGCCTGTTTTGTGCTCTGGCTCACAACCTCTTGAGATTTTCCATTTGTCTGTAATTTCAGATTATACTTGTTTCTAGTCTATCTATCTATAGTATCACAAAAATATAGATATACTTGCACTGATATACCCATTGATGGTACCTTCTCTAGCCATCTGTGGTCACAGCTTGGCGCAACTTTAATTTTATTTAAGTGTCTTGCCATTCTAAATGTTTGTTTTTCTTTTGCAGATTTGCTTGTCCACTGTGCTCCAAATCTGTCTGTGATATGTCTGAATTATGGGAGAAACTTTAGCGAGAGGTAGCTATTTTGTTGTTATATCATTACGATATATGACAAGAAGAACATCTTGAAATCACCTTGTAATAGGTTCTATAAAGAGTGGCTTATTATATGTATTTTTGCCAATTTTGATTTCTCATATTTGAAACTTGCTTTCGTCAAATGGCAATTGCATTTTTAAGTTCCTTGAGTGGATTCTGATAACTTTCTTTTATCATGTAAGTTTCTTTGACTCCAATGCCTAAAGCTTATCAGAACAAAATGGTAAGATGGCTGATGTTCATGTGGTATGGTTTGGAGGCATATTTTAGAGCCCATTAGTAGCGTGAGAGAATACCTGACCACATTCTCATTTGTCTTTTGAGCAGGTTTGGATCTTATGCAATGACTGTGGAGTAACTTCTGAAGTAAATTTTCACATTGTTTCCCACAAGTGTCAAAGTTGCAATTCTTATAACATGCGACAGACCAGGGGAGGTCCTTCTACAAGTTCAGGTACCTAGTCTTTGATATACTCAATGTTCAGATTCATGTATCCCTCTTTGCCACTTGTAAGGTCGCCTTAGCACTACTTATATAGCATGAAAAACAGATATACTGCAAATTTCTATGCAGTGGCATTACTGTAAGAATTCATGGTAACCGCTGAGTTTTTGTGGCACTACTCTATGGTTTTTAACATCATAACAGAATTGATGCTATGTTCCCACTTAAACAAAGACCACAAGAAGGGAATTCTTTATCCTACAGATCTCACGCCATGACAAAACAAGTAACAAATTCTGTCTTTTTGCACATCTGCAGACCATGAATTATAATGGATTGAAGGTCTCTTTTTCTATATGTGACTTAGTCTGACCAGATACGTGCATGACTTAATTTCCTGTGAAATGAAGATGTATTTTCCCTTTTGGAATGGCATGTTATTTCTCAAGAAATTGACTGGTTTACCAATTTCACATTTTGTCTAGTGCTTGTTGAAATATTTTATTCAGTTGCACTGAGAGAAGAATGAAAATAAATTTGAATGTGATTCTCTTAGGATAGAACGTTTAAAGAAACCAGATAAATCCATCTTAAGCTAAGTTCTGTTAAGTCTTCTTAAAAGAAAGAATGGTAAAAGAAAGAACAATGAAAGATAAATCCATCTCATGCCAGGATCTGATAACCAGTGAGAGGTTTATACATGGATTACAAACATGTATTTATGAATGACTATAAAAATAGTAACATAGATCCATTATAATAACAATTCATCAGTGAATAATATTTTACCATTTTTTTTATCCATCTCAAGATAGGATCTTTAAAGCAGTGAGAGCTATGAAAATTGTAATGGAAATTCATTAGTGAAGAATAATATGGCATGAAAAATAAATGGTTATAGAATTATAAAAAATTCTATATTGGTGGATGAAATCAGGGTAAGTATTTTTTTTTTGGGGTTACTGGATTCTTTCATAAGTAAATCTAAATTTATCACTTACCTAAATTGGAAAATCATTTCATTTCTTGTTAGGCATACTGCCTCAAGCAATACTGCATGACAATGACTCAAGCAATAGTGCATGACAATGGTTGGTGCTTTGACACTGTTTTATGTTTATATTTACACCATCCTTTACAGTAATCAAAATTAGACTCCCTTTCCACTTCGGTGCCATGTATGGAATTTGCAGGTATTTTCAAATTCTTCCATGAGCTGAGTTTGTTTGGATGTGCGTAGTAGACAGTGAGACACAACTATCGGTTTGGAGGTGTGTTGGGATTGTTGTATTGACTCTTCTCATTAGTTATTGGCGTTTTAATTTCTTTCGACTTGTTCTGCTCATTGAAGAAATCGGCAGAGGCATGGGCCTTTGTGTTGGAGGATTGTTGAAACAAAATGATCTGCAAAGATCCCAAATTGTTGAAACTCCTCTCCAACCTCAATATCAGTGCTAGTAGTAGCATGAGCAAAAACACTACGCTTAGCAGAACTAGAAGAACGCGTTTTCCAAACTGCACGAGAACTACTTCCCTCACGAGTCACCATGTGCCATGCTTGGTCTTGGTGGTTCTCTTCCTTCTACTCCTGGTTCAACTACCATATCTTCATTGGAACCAACACCCCGAACTCCACTATACAAATTTCACATAGTAATTTGTCACCATCCCTGCAATCCCCCATCCCGCACATTGCAGGGCCTTTTCCGTGACCTGTGAGCAGTGACATAACCTGAAACCACTTTCATGGCATCCCCCTTGACAAGGAAAATCATTCCTCTGAATAAATTTTCCTTTAAAAACCCTAAAAACTTATCTTTTGGCCTTGGCGCGACTAGCCAATTCAGCCCTCGCGCTAATGGGGAAAATCCACCAAAGAGGGTGCTCCAACTAGTGCTATGTCCCAGTGTATTGCACGCACCAAGCTCAATAAGGATTGTTTTTTAAAAATAAATGGCGGAAGTTTGATTCCAACCAACTCCTGAATGAGTCTCTAAAATGAGTTGGGAGGTTTGGCTCCGGAACTCCATGTAGGGGAAGTGGTTTTCCACCTACCATGGAAGCTTCCTTGAGGATAGGGCCAATCCCACAATTGTAGGGATCCCAACTCCCCTTCCACCATATATATAAGCTTGCCATTTTCCCTTAGCAAGCTAGTCTTAATATTAGCCTTAGTGGTCATAGAAGCAAGAGATGAATCTGTAGTAAGGAGACTATCGCCAGACATCCTTTGAGAGCCAAGCCGAAGAGAGAGAGCTTTGTCCCATTTCTGACGAGCTTCATTGAGACGTGCTCCACTGTCGACCCACCGAAGGAAGATCCAACATCAGAGCCTTGGGTTGTATCTTTATTTGTTATGATTAATGATAAATGACTTTGATTATCGTTTCATTCATGTGTCTCGTTTTGATGCAATGAATTACATCCTCTCTGACTAATATATGGTTACAAGTTTTAGATTCTATGTTGTGTATCGTTGTGTTTCTTCGCATGTGTGCAGGTGTTCGGACGCGTTAAGCGGAAGGATCGTGATCTACCAAAGTGGAGGACAGGAAGCGTCATCCTTTCTTCGAAGACCATTACGTAGGACCTGAGGTAGGCAACTCATCATGTTTTGTCGTTTTTGTAACTAGAGACCTGCGTCACTGCGTGTCTGATTGTTGCTAGACCCGATCTGGGCTAGTAGGGATCACCTCTGTCCGCAAAGGGGATTTACCTCTCCAACAAACTGGCGACTCCGCTAGGGAATTTGATTTGAGTTTATCTTGTCTCTTTCGGTTTCTTTTGGCTTTTGTCTGCTTGATTTTCTCTTCTGGTTTGTCTCCTTCTGGTGTAAAGCCTTTGTTCAGACTCCACAATACCTGATCTGCTCCCTATTTGCTCTTTTTTACTTTTGTCTTTAGTAAACTCGATTGGCGCATTTTTTGGCATGACAGTTGCAACAACTAGCGCTTGTTGCTAGTTAGGCCCTCGTGCCAATCATGTTCTGGCACTAGTTGCAGCCAGACAGTCGCGCAAACCCTGTGTGGTGCCAGGGTTTGCTTGTTTTTTAGCCTTCTGAGCTTGATTTTTGGTTTTGGTGTCATTTTTCCGACTTCCTGAATGCCTTGAAGTCTTGGTTGACTATGTGTGACCTCTATCCTCCGGTTGTTTGCCCTCTACCGTCAGTTTTTCATTCTAGCCCTAGGGCATCTAGGTGTTATTCTGTGCTGAGCCTCCTGTAGGAGTTTTTGGTTTTCATTTGATCAGTCAACTTTGTTTTTACTTCCTTGCATTCGTTTGGTTGGTTTCCAGTGTATCATTTCATGATTTGAAGTGATTTCTTTCGTTTGATTCAAGTTCCACTTTGTCTCATTTCGAGCCTAGATCACACGGTTCATGTGAGTGTTGTTTTTGTTTGGGGAATTCCTCTTTGATTTGAAGGATTTCTCCATTAGTTTGAGGTTTTATTGTGTGTTGAGTGAACTTTCTTGCTTTTACTCTTTCGTTATAATTTCTAAAATTGGTCTCTTATTATTTTTCATTTCGTTTGGTGCATTTTGCTCTGAAACATTGAAAATACAAAAAATCAATTCTTGTGCTTTTGATTAGTTAGTGAAAATTGAAAAAATTTCTGCATTATTAGTGTTATATAACCCTAAAGGAAAAGCTTTTAGTTTCGTTAGCGTGCATTAGAGACACTAGTGGTTGTTTTGTGATCATTTTGTTATTGTTTGAAAAGCTCTCAACCCTCCCGTAGTTAGCTATTCATCGAACAAAGTGATTTGAAGTGGCATGTAGTATGCATTTAGGGGATTTTTGAGACATAACATTTGGTAAGGCCTGAAATTGAAACATAATTGAAGATCAACTCTAAAATTTATTCAATTTACCTTAAGGCAGCATTGAAACATTAACGAAATATCTAGAGGTCTAGGCTAGTGATGTGTCCCGGCGTCGTTAAAACTAGTAGCTGTCATTCGTCTCTTGGATTTAGATAGCACTAGTACGGACTTTTGCTCCCCATAGCATCGCATATATAAAGGGATACCCCATTAGGTTGCAAATCCTTTATCCATAGGAAGCCGAGTCTGCCGCCTTGTAACCGTGATACACCGAACACAGCATTCGGGGAGACTACCTGCACGTACGGCAAGTCCTTGGTCATTTCTCTTTCATTTGATCACCAAGGTGTATATTGTAGTTCACGAAAACTTGGTACACCTCTTACCTAGATTACCAGAGTAGTCATTTTGATCTTTACTGACTCCCTAAATTTGAAAAGATCGTCAAGCACTTTTCCTTTCACGCTTGTTTTGAAACTGAAAGTGATAGAGTCACCTTTTTCCTGTTTCTTGACTCTTAAAATATGAAATAGAAGATTCTGGTTTCAATGTTTTAAAATTAACTGCCCACGAAATATTCCTGGTTAAAGTTAGTTTCCTTAGGGTGTTATTTTAGGTCGTTTCTGATGGTAACTTTTCCAGAGTTCACCAACCAAGGAATCCCCTCTAAAGGGAATCCTGGTCCCTTCCCTGCTTTTGGAAATGTTAGTGCTCCTTACATGGCAACGTTTTCCCTTCCTGGGTTAACTGTTGGGTTGCCTGTTTGGTTGTTTTCAACCTCTGTGGTCTCGAACGTCCTGGATATTTTTTAATCAGTTCCTCTGCCTGAATAACATCATGTTGATTCCAAGGTGGACCTCTCCCCTTCTTCGCTTGTTTCTGCATCCTCCTCTTCTACTTCGCCTGGTGAAATTATAGATTTGAGTAACCAGGTGGCTAAGAAGAAGAAGAAGAAGACAAAGAAGAAGAAGTTTGATAAAGGAGAGGCTAGCTCTTTGACTATTGCGCCTAAGAAGCCTTCCATTGATAAACCTTCCAACCCTCCGTGGAAAGTCAAGTTCCCTTGCATGTTGTGCCAAGGAAACCATCTTCTTAGAGATTGCCCTGACATTCCCAAGGTGCTTGAAGTATGGTCCAACGGTCATCCGTCGTTGCGTTTGGCTTCCAAGAGTCAGGTTGGGGGCACGTCTTCAGCTAGTGCTGGTAAAGCTCCTAAGAAGCAGGGTAAGCTTTCCAATCCCATTCACCTTTGTCCATATGTGGATGAAGCCAAGAGAGTTTTGGACAACTTGACTGTTTCTGCACCTTGCCTTCCGGCTGGTTACAAACAACTTTCTTTGAGTCCTTCACCATCTGATTCAAATATCAGTCAAGAGTTATCCTTGCCTGATCCCACTCCCCCAGAAATTCACCATCATGAATCCACCCCTGACCAATCATTGGTCATGGGATCAGTTGAGCTAGCCCTGTCTGCGATGCACCAGGTCTTTTCCATTGAGATTGGATCTCGCATCCCTCATGTTCTTCTTGTTTCTTCAGATTCCTCATACTTGGAGAAAGATTATCTTATCCCTATACCTCAACAAGCTACTCCTCCACCTCCCATGATGGAGGTCCCGGAGGATACCCTTCTTGACTTCGTGATGGAGATTGTGGAGGATTCTCCTTCTTCTTCCGTAACACCAGGGGAAGACCATCTCAGTTTGATGGTAGTTCCTCCAAGTAATTTGGTCGCTTCCTTCGATTCGAGTCGATTTGCAAGATACCGCCTTCCTTCTTATGTGCCCTTTGAGATCACGGTACAGGCCTCCCATCTGGTCATATCCAACATTATTATAGATGAAGGTGCGTCTATCAGTGTCTTGTCTTCAACTACTTGGAAAGCTTTCGGTTCGCCGCCGCTTGTGCCTGTTATGCAGAATCTGTTGGTGTTTAACAGAAGAACTAGTCAACCATTAGGGATCCTTCCGAAGTTGCCTATTACTTTGGGAGGGAAAATTGTCCTTATGGACATGATGGTTGTTTCAGGCCCCTTGGTTTTCAATATGCTTTTGGGGTGTGATTACACCTATGCCATGGGAGCGCTTGTCTCCTCCCTTTTCCGTGTGGTCTGTTTTCCACATGAAGGACGGATCGTGACCATTGATCAACTTTCATTCTTTGGTCTTGATGTGGCAATTGGCCCGCCATCATCCCTTCCTGGTTTTTATCCACCCGTTGTATCTGCCCCACTGCAGGTCAACTATGTGGCTACCTACCCCGTGTCTGTACTCAGTGATAGTGTCGTTGTACATCGTGTGCTGGGGGCATTGGGTCCTAATTTCTGAGATTTTGTTCTCCCATCCGGTGTAGAAATCTTGGAAGCCATGACTTCTTGTTCATCATGATGAGTTGTCTTCGGAGCAGAGTTCATTTTCTTGTGTCAATCTCCTTTAAAAATTAAACAAGCTCTTCAAAGCACAGTTCATTTTCTTGTGTCAAGCTCCTTAAAAAATGAAACCAGGTTGTCGGAGCAGAGTTCGTTTTCTTGTGTCAAGCTCCCTAAAAAATGAAACAAGGTCATTTGAAGCATGGTTCTTCTACTTGTGTCAAGCTCCTTAAACCATGAAACAAGGTTTGTCGGAGCATGGTTCATCTGCTTGTGTCAAGCTCCTTAAACCATGAAATAAGGTCATTTTGAGGATGATTCGTTTATTATGTCAAACTCGTTAAAAAATGAATTTGGATCTGAGGATAGTTTGTCTTCTGTATCAACCTCGTTAAAAAATGAAACAAGGTCATCTAAGGATAGTTCTTTTAATGTGTCAACCTCGTTAAAACAATGAAACACTTTCCTTTTCAATTCGAGTCTTTGATAAGATCTCGTAAAATCCCAGCTCCAAAAATAGAAGAAAAGAGATATCAACGCCTTATAAATGAGCCACTTCGAGGGGGAAACCTCCAATACATTACATAAATGAACAATTCTTGGATGATACAATTTACAAAACCTCCTTTCTATATATAGGAGTCCATGGGGCCATAGTAATCCTAGTGGGCCACAATGTAATCCTAGCCGACCTAACAATAATAATTTAAGGGCACAATAATAACAAAATGGGGGTTACAAGGGTACAATAATAACAATAAGGGGGTTACACTAACAACAATAAGGGACTATACTAGTAATATAGGGACCTAACATGCCCCTCTCCTTCAAAAAAGTGTTGTCTTCAACACTTGAGTAGCTCTGGGTGCTTCTGTATAAAATTCTCATCCTCCCATGTAGAATCTTCAGTGGGTAAGTTCTTCCACTTGATGAGATACTCTGAAATTGATCGATTCCGTAGTTTTCGAGTTCTTGTTTCCGTGACCGCTTCAAGTTCCAATATGATTTTTCCTTCCTCATCAAGTTCTAGCAATATTGTTTGAACTGGAAGATTTTCACCTATAACCTTCTTTAAGCATGAAACATGGAAAACTGGATGTACTCGCGAAGAAGCAGGAAGCTCCAATTTGTATGACATAGTACCAATATTTTGCAACACCTTGTAAGGACCATAGTACTTTGGCGATAATTTATTATCCTTCTTAGCTTGCTTGAGGGACATTTGTTTATATGGTTGTAGCCGTAAAAATACCCAATCTCCTATATCAAAACTTCTCTCGCCGCGATGTTGATCTGCCTGTTGTTTCATTCGATTTTGTGCCAAATTCAGGTTATCCTTTAAGAGTTGGAGAACTTCTTGCTGATGCTCGACGTGATCTTCCACTGCTTGAACCTTCAAATTTTTCCTTAAAGATGATGTGATCGATGGTGGATGATATCCATAAAGTGCCATAAATGGGGTCATTTTTGCTGCAGTATGGAAGGAAGTGTTATACCACCATTCAGCGAGAGGTAACCACTTGACCCATTGTGTTTGTTTATCAGACACAAAACAACGAAGATATCCTTCCAAACATTTATTTACTATCTCTGTTTGACCATCAGATTGAGGATGATAAGATGAGCTATGAGCTAATTGAGTACCCAAACAAGAAAATAACTCCGTCCAAAAATTTCCCGTAAAAATGGGATCTCTGTCACTCACAATACCCCTTGGGCTTCCATGTAGCTTTTGAATTCTGTCCACAAATGTAGTAGCAACTGTACTTGCTTTAAATGGATGAGATAATGCACAAAAGTGTGCATACTTGGTAAGTCTATCGACTACCACCATGATGACATTCTTGCCTTCGGACTTCGGTAAACCTGTGATAAAATCCATTGAAATCTCCTCCCAACGTTGACTTGGAATGGATAAAGGTTGTAGAAGTCCCGGGGTCTTAATTGTCTCCACTTTATTCTGTAGGCAAACGAAACATTCCGCCACAAACTTTTGAATATCAGATTTAAGGCCATCCCAAAAAAATTCTTTCTTCACCCTGTGGTAAGTTTTTAAAAATCCTGAGTGTCCTCCTAAAGGAGAAGTGTGCAATTCCATAAGAATATTTTGTTTTAGTTGGGAATTCTTACAAAGATATAAGCGATCTTTGTACCATAAGGAATCATTTTTCCAACTAAATGTATCAGATGTACTAGGATCTTGCCGCAACTTTTGAATGAGTGTCCATACATCTTTGTCCTTCTTCCATTCATCTCTTGCTTCAGTTATCCAATCTGGTTGGATAATAGAAATGGCACAAAGCAATGCTTCCACCTCTTCATTCTTTCGTGAGAGTGCATCTGCAACAACATTAAGCTTTCCTTTTTTGTAGATTATTTCAAAGTCATAACCCAACATCTTTGTGACCCATTTTTGTTACTCTTTTGAAGATAGTCTTTGTTCCAAAAAGTGTTTAAGACTATCATGATCATTTTTTACCTTGAAGTGTCTTCCCATTAGGTAAGTTCTCCATTTCTTTAGTGCATGCATTATTGCTAACATTTCCTTCTCATAAATAGGTTTCTGTAAATACTTTCCTTTGATTGGACGACTTTCAAAAGCAATGGGTCTTCCTTCCCGCATTAAAACTGCACCAATTCCATTTCCTGAGGCATCACATTCCACAATAAAGGTTTTTGTGAAGTCTGGTGTAGCTAAGACCGGTGCTAGGCACATTGCCTCTTTAAGACGTTCAAAGGCCTTAGTTGCTTCAGGAGTCCATGAAAATGCATCTTTCTTCAATAATGTTGCTAGAGGTGCTGCTATTCTCCCATAATTCTTAACAAACTTGCGATAATACCCTGTTAACCCGAGAAATCCTCGCAACTGCTTTATGGTTGTGGGGACTTTCCATTCCTTAATGGCTTTAATTTTGTTAGGGTCTACCTTAACACCCTTGCGAGATACAATATGACCCAGATATTCCACCTCTTGTACTCCAAAGGAACATTTGGATGTTTTTTCATATAATTGTTTCTCTTGCAATATTTTGAGCACCCTGTCAACATGTTCAACATGATCCTTCCAAGACCTGTTGTAGATTAGTATATCATCAAAAAATACTAGCACAAATTTTCTAAGGAAGGGTTTGAAAATGGAATTCATCAACCCTTGAAATGTAAAAGGTGCATTGGTAAGGCCAAAAGGCATGACCAAAAATTCATAATGACCCTCATGAGTTCGAAATGCTGTTTTCGGAATATCTTCAGTCTTCATTCTAATTTGATGATATCCCGAACGAAGATCCATCTTGGTAAAATAAATTGCTCCATGTAATTCATCCAATAATTCATCAATCACAGGAATGGGAAATTTATCTTTAATGGTGAGCTTATTGAGCTCCCTATAATCCGGACACATTCGCCATGATCCATTCTTCTTGTGTACCAATACTACGGGAGCATAGAAAGAACTTTGACTAGGTTGAATTATACCCGCCTCTAACATTTCTGCAATCATACGTTCAATTTCGCTCTTTTGGAAGTAAGGATATCTATAAGGCCTGATGTTTGGAGGAACACTTCCTGGAATCAAATGAATAGCATGATCACGATCACGAATAGGTGGGAGTCCTTTGGGAGTTTCAAACACCTTGGAATGATTGTCCAAGACTTGTTGGAGATCTGCAGAAATAGATGATTTTGATGTCGGAACTTCTAGTGAGCATAATTGTGCAATTATGCCTCGTTGTTATTTCTTTAGAAGCTTTGTCATGACATTAGATCTTATTATCCTTCCCACCTTCCCTTCAATACCCCATAATTCGACTTCCTTTCCTTCTGAAAAAAATTTCAAGAAAAGTTCTTGAAAATTAAAATCTACCGTCCGCAAAGATTGTAACCATTGTACTCCTAGTACAACATCAGCACCTCCCATAGGAATGGAAAGCATCGGACTAGTCAATACATATTCCCCCATGGTTAGCTTGATATTATGGCATTTTCCAGAGCAATTTATAGTTCCTCCATTTGCAACCATCACTTGACATTCTGGTGCTGAGTATAGGAAACAATTTAATTCCTTGGCTACCTTACAATGAATAAAATTATGGGTGCTACCCGAATCAATCAACACTATTACCTTTTTCTTCTTGATATGTCCTTCTATCTTGAGAGTTTGAGGAGTGGTAATTCCTGCCAGTGCATTACACGATATGGTCGGATTCATTTCTTCCTCTTCTAGCGCTGGTTCCTGGTGTATATCCTCTTCTTGTTCATTTTCTTCTTCCTCTTCACAATCTATGTAAAATAATTTCTTCTTAGCACACTTATGACCTTTAGTGTATTTTCTATCACAACTGTAGCAAAGCCCTTTTGCTCTTTTTTCTTCCAATTGTTGTGGTGTCAACCTTATAGGTTGTGGAAATCTAGGCGTCGCAACACATCCTTCTTTATAGAATGGAGTGGTAGGCTTCCTTGTCGCCATTATTTTACATTCAACTTTTCTTGCCAACCTGAATGCCTTCTCCAATGATTCTGGTTCCAAAACATGAACTTCATGTTGGATATTATTCTTCAAAGTGCCTATGAAGAGATCGATCCTGTGTTCCTCTGGAATATCAGTTACCCTTATATTCAATTTTTGGAATTCCTCAATATGCTGCCCCACTAAACCCTTTTGTTTGAGATTTATCAATTGGCTAAAGAAGGTATTGCTCTTTGTATTCTCATAATGTGCTATCATTTCTTCCATAAAAATTGACCAAGTGACAATTTTTTTATGGGAGCAAAGCCATCGATACCATACAAATGTATTTTTTTCTAAATGTAAAGTTGCAATGTGTACCTTTTGTGTGTTTTGCACGTTATGGAGATCAAAATATTGTCTATCCGTAGTATCCATGTTACAAAGATCCTTTCCATCAAACTTCCTCATATCCATCTTTGGAATATGGTGGTTCTTTAATCCAACATTAGAGTTTATGAAATCACGATTAACATTTATTTTGTTCTCATCATGAGTTTCCTCTACTATCTTTTCGCCATTAGGAAACATTTCTCGTATCAACTTTGCCAAACCTTCGATGTCTACTTTTATATCATTCTTCATGTTTTCCATGTTGTTTTTCATTTTTTCATCAATCTTAGCTTCCATGTCATCCATCTTAGCTTCCATGCCAACTTCCATTCCATCCATATTAGCTTCCAAACCATCCATCTACACTTCCACATCTTTCTTCAAAACTTCCATTTCATTTTTTGTTGCTCTTTGCGAAAGCAAAATTTGGTGCACTTGCTCTTGTAATTTTGATAGATCATACTGCAATTCTTCATATTCATGAGTCATAGTAGAGTAATATGAGGGATTAATGGGTGTTGAATTCTTTCTTATGGGGTGGCATATTTAGGAACCCAATACTTAAGAATCTATTCTACAATATGCCCTTGGAATCAATTCAAATTGATTCTTCAAACAAGACTTATGCAATTCGGAAAAAAAATACACACCTTTTTCTTGCTTTTGAGGAGCTCAATATTGAAATTGGATTATATTTGTGATTAAAGCACTTCAATATTTGATTTTCAGTACCAACGTAACCCTATGAATTATATTCGAATGCCATAGGTCTGACCTGATTTGGATTCTCCAAGACAAAGTTGTGTCCAATCTCCCACAATGACCTAATTATGGACTGGTTCAGTAGAGTGAACTTGTATGACTTGCCACGTGTCATTGTTTCATCCTTCGTCTCTGAAATTGATAGCCACAAAACTAAAGTCCGTGCACTTGTGACCACTTTTTACGGCACTGCAATCCGATGCCCAGAGAGAGAGTTATTGAACTTTTCCCACAATCACCTCTTTGAGATGAAATTCCGGAGCTTGAAAAAGCACTACCTTCCACAGATCATATCTCCAAAAATATTGCGAAAAAAGCTCTGGAATATTTTGAAAAATTTCTTCAAGATTTCAACTTCGCACCATAAGAATTTCAGATTCTGAACCTTCGTATAAAAAAATTTATAGCGCAAATGCCATGATGACCTGTTTAGGAGCCTGAAAAAAGACCTAACTTCCACAAATCATATCTCCGAAAATATTGTGAACCAAGATCTGAAATTTCTAGAAAATATTCCTTAGGATTTCGACTTCGCACCCTAAAAATTTCAGCTTCTGAAACTTCGTAGAAAAAAATTTATAGCTAAAATTCCACGATGACCTGTTTGGAGTAGCGAAACCCTAGAATCCAAAGCTCTGATACCAAATGTTTTGTAACCAGCTCCAAAAATAGAAGAAAAGAGATATCAACGCCTTAGAAATGAGCCACTTCGAGGGGGAAACCTCCAATACATTACATAAATGAACAATTCTTGGATGATACAATTTACAAAACCTTCTTTCTATATATAGGAGTCCATGGGGCCATAATGTAATCCTAGTGGGCCACAATGTAATCCTAGCCGACCTAACAATAATAATTTAAGGGCACAATAATAACAAAATGGGGGTTACAAGGGTACAATAATAACAATAAGGGGGTTACACTAACAACAATAAGGGACTATACTAGTAATATAGGGACCTAACATGTGTGTAGGTGTTCGGACGCGTTAAGCGGAAGGATCCTGATCTGCCAAAGCGGAGGACGGGAAGCGTCATCCTTTCTTCGACGACCATTGCATAGGACCTGAGGTAGGAAACTCATCATGTTTTGTCGTTTTTGTAACTAGAGACCTACGTCACTGCGTGTCTGATTGTTGCTAGACCCGATATGGGCTAGTAGGGATCACCTCTGTCCGCAGAGGGGATTTACCTCTCCAACAACAACGATTCACCATTTTGTAGTAGTTATTTGCCATTTGTACTGGTGATTCACCATGATTTTACAAGATAATATAATCTCATGAGAGATTCGCTAAAAAATTACATATACATATTATATTATTAATAAAATCGCCTTCCATTTTTCCTATGTATCATGGGGATTCGCCCATTTATTATATATATATAAATTTAGGGGGGTTCTTAAAATTTTCCCTGATATTAATAGTGTGTTTAACAATACTAGTATCTATGCCTGGAATTTCCTCGTAAGACCAAGAAAATACATCATAGAATTCACGAAATAGAGAGCGATATGATTCGAGTTATAATGAAGAACAAGATACACCAACATTAATATTTTCTACAATGCCAGGTTTGGTCAAAATATTGATAGAAATGGTTTTTTCAATATTTGACAGATTTCGCTTGGAATCGATTGCATTAATGGGTAAAGAATTCGAAAAGAATTTTTTGATTGATGGGTGATATAGTTAACTAAGATAATTTTCTTCATAATCAGGAAGATGGGAACAATGATGATAATCTTCTTATGGTTCTCCTTCTGACATCATGGCTTCCAAAATATTCTCATCTGTCAAGAACAGTGAGGAAAAAGGATCAGAGGGAGTACTAAAATCTAAGGAACAATCAACCCAAACACTCGGTGACACCGATTTCGGTTTTTCCACCCAAGACAAATAGATTGATTGCTACGACAGCTCAATAGGTCTGGGTGGCAAAAATTCATCCAACGTAGTAATTTAAGAATCACCCATACTCTCCCTTAAGCCAGATAGAATGGAAGAGACCATGTAGCAGGTCTCTATACTTGCAATTTCTTCCGATGTCACGGGTGGTGGTAATTCAAAGTTTCCCATTAAAGTGGAATCTTTTAAAATTCATACACCAATGTTTTGAATTTCTAGTTGGGGTAAGTGAACGAACGGAATGCTTATAGTTACCTGCGAAGCAGAGGCAAAGAACGATAGTTGATTAATGACTGTGATAGTACCTTTATGTGGAAAGGAAATCATTCTAAAATATGTAGAAACAATTGCATTCATTACATATACCCATGGCCTTCCAAGTAAAATATTATAGTCAAGGGGTCCGTCAAAAACCTCAACATCAATATTCACCATTTTTCCCCCTAGTTCAACATGCAGGTTATTAATAATACCACAAGGTTTATAGTATGTCCATCAAATGCCTTCAACGTTGTTGATGATTGTGATAAGCGTGGTGAGCCAAGTGACTTCCAACAATTTAGAGACATAATGCATGTAGATGCTCCCTCATCAATAATAGTGCAATGAACGAGGTGATTGAGAACATTTACTTGTATGGAGAATGCCAATTCTACTAGTATTTGCGGCACATAGCCCGTATGATTAAAGACAACAAGATTAGAATCAGTCGGATCAATTCCACCAATAGCCAACAATAAAGCTTTTTTTTGGGAGGGACAGTTTTGTAATAACTCAAGAGCAGACATAGCTAAAGGGGATTGAGCCAAATCTTCAACTATATTATAATTTTTTGCAACTCTTGCTCGAGGATTATATGTCGATTTGTGAATTACTCCCTAAGGTGGCTTGATTGTCAATTCAGGAATAGTAGTAGGCAGTACTAATTCCGTAGACGTATTTTTTGTCGAGGTAGTAGGTTGATCAATGGCCTGACAACCATAATCTTTATTATGCATTGACACCAAAATATCTGTTGAAGGTTTTGTGACAGATAACATTAATACTTAGGAAATAGGAGCTGGATCCGTAGCAACCATGTTTGTGTCCAGATTTGGAAATGGGTCTGTTAACACAACTGATGCATGGGAAGTCTTGATGATTTTTTATACTTCAGCACAGTGAGGAAAATCCCTAACAAATTTTTCCTCATTACAGATTATGCATGGATAATGAGGTTTCCTAGGTCCATACAGTTGATCAGATTATCTTTCCTGCAGGTTAGAAGTTTGATTTTTCTTAGATTCCCCCTTTTTCTTACTTCTGGGTTGCTTGTCACTTTTTCCCTTGTCAAATGACATTTCATTAATTTTGGAAGTAGGAGCAAGATCAGATGCAATAGTGTGATGTGTGCTTGCAGTGCCAATCAAGTCGTCTTTGGCATGAGAGTCCTTTAATT
Organism: Pinus albicaulis; assembly: GCA_034641835.2. Classification (NCBI taxonomy): domain Eukaryota; kingdom Viridiplantae; phylum Streptophyta; class Pinopsida; order Pinales; family Pinaceae; genus Pinus; species Pinus albicaulis. The sequence continues at coordinate 718,988,661 of CM076584.1, read as the reverse complement.
GAGGAGGAACAGTAAAATTAGATCTCATCGCATTAGGAATTTTTTCATAGAGCGTGCCAGACTGAGTATAAATCAAGTCTAAATACTAGGCATGAGCGATAAATTTCTCTTCAGTGACGATGCCACCCTTAGCCACATCCTCAGTTATAGATGGTAACAGGGACTTAATGAACCATTTAGCAAGGAGATGATCCGGAACAAATGTCTTAACCATTCTACGACAACGACACCACTCATGAATATGATCATAGATGTGAGTAGCATTAGTCTGTTTAAAATTGGTCAAGAGTTATTTTCCAGTTTCATATCTGATGGATAACTGGAAATGAGTCAAAAATTTAGTAGCTAGGGCAGTGAAATTATCAAAAGAATCTCTAGGTAATTCAATATACCATTTTGCAGCCGAACCTGTGAGCGTACACTGGAAAAGACGTATTTAAACAAAATCATCATTTAGGGAGTTTGATGAACACCATAAATGATAAGTCATAACATGAGTTGACAGATCTTCTCCAGGGTTTCCATTGAACTTAGGAATATCCGAGGGTAATTTATGAGGTATCATCGGCCACCAAGGAGCATAATTAATTGGATCATTAGTTAGCCGATTTAAATCTGGTAACTCTAAAGTCACAACAAAGGGAAATTTTCTATTAAGGTCAGGTTGAGCATAGCCAGGGTAAGATGGAATTTCTTGAGCAACAAGCCTTTGAGCACCATCGTAAGGAATTTGTTGCTGGTAACCCAGATAGGGGTTGTTTTGAAAATCAAACGCTTGAGGATTCTGTTGACCAAAACCTAGATATGATACTTGTTGAAATGAAGCTTGTGGCATTTGCACATGTGGCTGCTAAGGGGTCTGTCCACCAATGTTATAACTGAAATTAGGATAACTTAGATTCGGTTGATAAGTATAACTAGTTTATGGTTGTGACATCCCATAAAATGGTAAACCAGCTTGTGAATAAATGATTCCAGATACAGGCTGTTGTAAATTAACCGAAGGATTTGGAGTCTATGGACCCAACATTTGATGATATTGACTTGAAGGACCCGTTTGATAAGGTTGTACAACATTTTGATTCTGTAACAGGGGTAAAGATGTATTGATAAGTGGAAATGATGTGGGTGTAACAGGTTGAACTGGTTGATACGAGTGTACAACCGTTTGTGGTTGGATAGGTAGAGTGAGTTTCCATTGAAAAAAATTCATTTCGACATTATTTTGACCAAAAAGTGATGGAGTATTGTCATATTGGATGACCAAAGTTTTCCCCCCATCATGTGGAGGATAATAAGATGGAAAATATTTCTCTCCAAATGTTGGGAGTCCAATTGATATGGTACTTGAAGGAATAGACCCAAAAGGATAGGCTTGATATTTCCCTGAAGATGTGTATAAATAATCAAGTCATTCAGTACTCACTATAGGATTACCAGTTAAAATACCAGATGATGACATTGGTAAATTCCATGGGTTCGAAGATGCACCAGAGAAAATGCCAGATAATGATTTGTAACCTGATGGGACCAAAGGGCCACCATGAAAATATGACTCTGGTGAAGTTGTAAACATCGACGGGGTAGCAAGGGTAGGAGCTAACATAATTGGAACAGATGGCCCAATCGAAGATGTTGGTTTAGGCATGGTTACTTGGCCAAATGTATACCCTTTTGAATCGACGAGAGTTTGAAAAGGAACAGGATCAAAAAAAGCAGATGGTGTCGATTGAGGACAATATTCGTAGAGGTAAAGGTCCTCCCTAAAATGGGTTGGAGTTAAAGGTGTCTCATCTTGTGGGATTTCTTCAATTGCAATTAAACCAGGTGCAAGTATTTCACCGTCAGGCCCAAAGTATATTTCAAGTGGTTGACTGTGTGATATGGGAGATTCAATAGCTACATAAATTTGTGGGATGAACAAGGTAGGAACAACTTCTGGTTGTACGACTTTAGGATTCAGATGTTCTGGAAAAGAAGAAACAGGATCTGGATCAATTTCTAGTTGAACAACGTCGGCTCCAGGAGGTATGGTCTCACTGATTGGATGGATCGTGACCACGGGTAGTTGTGAAGACTCTGTTTCGACAACAGTATATGAACCATGATGTGTAGAAACAACTTGAGCTAACTGTGTTTTATGGGAAGATGATGTTTCACCAGAGGTATGAATTGTACTTGATTTAGCAGATCGTGATCACCTTCGCCTACCAAAAGTAACTTCTGGTGGCAAAGGTGGTTTTAATGCTAGTCTATACGAACGACGGGGGAAAGGATTTTTTTCTTCCACGATTACTGATTTAATTTAACCAAAAACAAATAAACAAAATAAAAGGGTAATTCTAGGCAAAAGGGTTTACCAAGAAACTGTGAATTTCAAAATACCTCCTAGTGAACCAAGAAGTACGGGCAGGCAATCTCCCCGAATGTTGTGTTCGGTGTATCACAATTTACAAGGCGGCTGACTAAGGTCACTATGGATGGATAGCACCTAAAATTTGTCCTCCCAAATATACTTGAAGGTACGTGGAGGCCCAAGTCCGTATTAGCGCTGTCTGATGTGAAAATGCATAGTGAGAGCACCCATTTATACTTATCGGACTGTAACACCTCTCGATATACACAAAATTACGTGGACGAGATAAGATATACTTACGTACGTGGAGTGAGGTATCACACTCAGAATGTATCATAGACAAGTTAACGACAGCTTCTATGTTTTACAACACTGGAACGTGTCTCTAGCCTAGACCTTCTAAATGTTATCGTTATGGTTCCAATGCTTTGTTAGATAAATTGAGATTAATTTTATGTTGATCTTTCTTAACAATTTTCCTTTCAAAGGTTCACTACGATGATGTATTGGAAAATTCCTAAAATGAAAATAAGAATGATAAGCAATCTTTCACTTTTAGTTTTTCAATGAAAATCTTAGCTACTAGAGGGAAAGAGAAAACAATTTGTGAGCAAACAAATCAAAGAACACAAACTAAATGCAAATTTCCTAATTGTTCCTTTTGCAAAACACACAAACCACTACATGAAAATGCAGATTTTTCTCTTCAGTTCCTTTAATGTTATGAATGCAGAAAATAAACTAAGTGCACTAAATCAATAAAAACAAATGCCTTTTACTTTTGAGAAATTAGGAATATAAACAACAATTTCTCTTTTGAAGGAAAAATGAGGGATGAAACAACAATTTCTCCTATCAGGAAATGAAGAATTTACAACAATTTCCTTTTTCAAAAGGAAATGGATCTAATATGACAATAAAAATAATTTGAAATTAACTTGCCAATGATAAAGAAAAATTCTTTAAACAAACATTGAACAAATTTTCTTTCAAAGGAGGAAGAGGTAGATGAATTCACTGGTCAATATGAGGCTTAGGATTTTCAAAACACAGCAGCAAACAAACTAAAACAAACTGAAAAGACAAATTCAAGGGAATTTGGTTGGTTTCAAGAGGCAACGCAGTCTCTAAAGGGAGACAGTGCTTTGCAACGTGGGCCAAGAAATTCTATTCAAAGCGCTATATCCTCTCCAAGATTTCATTGCGCATGGTATATAAATAAAAAAATAGCTTTTTAACACACTTATTTTGAAAATTTTGATCTTAAAAAGCCTAATATTTGTGAGTAATAACTACTGGGTGAATAAACAAAGAAAATCAGAGGCTAAAACACCTAGGATAAAGAGAATTTTTCCCAGTGGAGTTTCCAATTTGTTATGCGGAATTATGAATTACGGATAAATCATTCTTCCCTAGATAGGTGCTAATATAGAGCAACAAGTCAAATACTTTACAACTATATTTCCTAATTGTAAACAGACACACAGAATGAAATAAGGAACCTACTTGGGATCCAAGTGCTTCCAAAGTCTCCTTCTGTCACTTTTGCTGTAGCTTCAAATTCCAGCTGACTGTGCAAAATATTTCCTGCAAGAATGAACACTAAACAACAAGAGATATCAATGTTACAGATGTCTATTCATTTAGCTAAATCAATAAAGCATAAACCATATACATCAATTAAGAAATCATGATATTTAAAATCAAAGCTTATACAGATGCATATAGGGAAAAATAAGCAGTAATATTTATTGATGATAGAAGGGGAGGTTACAACCCAGTGATTGATTTGGTGTCACCAGCTCCAGTAGCATCCTAGCCTCATCACACTGCAGATAACTCCAACAATATTCCACTCAAATCAATCTCCTCAATGGAAATTCCACCAGCATTTCTCTATAAAAATTCTTCCTTCTCAAACACTAAGATTTGTGCTCAATTTATAGAGGAGCTGAAGGTAGTTTCACAATCAATGACTTTCTAATAATAGGCAAGACATGTTCCCAATATTGTAGATGTCAAATGGACACATGGATTCCAAGTTTGACATGTGAACTCTTCTAGAAGGCACTGGCCAAGCGGAGATTCTGGAACAATGAGAATTTCGGTCCCAATGTGACCAACGCACCCATGGATGTCAGGAAGTGCTTTACAGAGCAGCCTTGCATAGTGATACCTGCATATGCAATGCACTTAGTCCCTTTAGAGGCAGTGATGATGAACTCTCATATGATATATTATAAACTTCAATTCTTGGAAACCTTTGCAGATGAAAGTCTTTGATTGATTTTTCTTGTTCTTTGTCTTAGGGCATATAGAAACTGAAATGTTAGGGGATGATATACCCTATACATCGGTCCTGGAGATGATGCCCAGTTAACCAATTCATTGGGAATGATACCCAAATTGACCTATAACAAGGATGATGGTGGAGTGGATGGTGGTTTCCTACCATATCCATGGCCTCCTCCTCCTAGAGAACCCTCTCCTCTTGGAGGTCTATAACTTTCTCCTTGCATCCTTAAATTCCTCTCCTACTAGAGGACCTTTACCATCTCAGTCATATCAAAACATTCCTTCTTGAGTGCTCTCTCATCTTCTGTCATGGTAGGTTATCCTTCATGAGACATAGTCACTGAAGACTCAACTTCAACTTGAGAATTTTCTATTGTTGAAGACTTTAGCAACCTTTCCCTTCTTCCTCTTGATCCAACTGCAGGGCTTTCAACCAACTTCCCTTCTACTCTTTTGAGTTTTAACCTTGTAAGCATGACACAAAATTGAAAACAATTAGATCCCTTATTGCACAACAAACCTAAATCTTTGATACCAAAAATGATATGAATGAGGTATGTTAGTATTTTTGTGCTAATTCCTCTTTCATATTTTGAAACTAGTGTTTTACATGTGCTTAAGGGTTCAAGTTCTCTTGCAAGTTATTGAGTCTCATGAGTGTTTTTCATGTTAATTTTATGAACAAGTTAACATAAAATAAATAATTAACACCGCAAATAAAAGTACAACACATCAACACAGGGATTTGATGAAGGAGTTCACCCCTCTTGGGCTACATCTCCTTGGTCCAGCTTCCATGGCTTAGGCCTCTATATTATGCTCAAATTTAAAAATGATGTGTTTACAATGATTTTATTCTCCTGAAACCTGCACGAATGAGTTTTGAATGCCCAAAAATGGTACCTTAGCCTCTTTATGTTCCTCATTTGGTCGAAAATTGACTGAGCTATGACCTACAACAGTTTTTTCCACAATTTCCTCCCTAAATTTAACTAATTGCCACTAATTCGGGCTAGCTGGCACCAAAATAGAAATTGTGCCATATTTATTGGACCACCAATTAATATCGAATTAGTGTTAAACCTGCATTAACTTCTAATTAACCCCATATTAGTGTTAAACCCACACTTTGTGGTAATCTGGATTAGCGTTGATTAAACATGGTTTAAAGTTTAATTAATTGTGGATTAAGGTTAAACCACCACGCTTAGGGATAAGCGCTCCACTTGTTCCGTTGTGGTCATCGGGACTTGTTCATGTGTATTGGGGGTTGCCCCCTCTTCCCCTGTCGGAAACTTTAAGAAACTTTAAAATAATGTGGAAAACATATATGGTAAGAAACAAATGGTAACAGAGATGGTGGCGTGTGGTGTTGGCAGGGCGGAGGTCTTGTGTTCAACCCCTGCCATTCCTTTCAATCCTTTGCAAACATTTTGTTACACTATGAGGAGGGCACATGGCGACCCCAGCTAAGCCACATGTCCCCTCCTCATTGGCCCTTCAAAAACCAATAATAAATTGCCAACACACAACGACGAGCACCAATAAAACTCTGCCACTTGGTTTCCCTTCATTTGTTGGAGGATAGTTGACCAAAAGTTGGCGTGCCCTGTCAGCATTCCACGTCAACACTACAAACAACTGACTAGGCTCCATGTCTACATTTTTTTGCATGTTTAGTAAGGCAAACAAAACTCATTTATGAAGCCATACAGAGTCCATTTTGCGTTAAACAAGTTGCGCTAGATTCAAAATGACAAACACTACACGTTCATTTAGGTTTTGCGTCATTCTTAGAACTTTTATTTTTTAGTATAATTCTGAGCACCTGATCATATACACAACACCACATGCACCACATGTACACAAAGCCACATGCATGACATGTACACGGAACCACCTGCACACAACACCACATGTACAACATGTACAATCATGCAAACAACACCATATGTACATAGAACCATATGTACAACACACGCACAACACCATATGTACATAGCACTGCATATACAACATGTACATATGACCATACTTACACAAAAATGCATATCCAACATGCACAGAACACCGAATATCCAACATGCACAGAACACCGAATATCCAACATGCACACCATATGGTATGTACACAACACCGCATATCCAACAAGTACATAGCGCCATCTATACCTAACACTGCATATGAAATATACACACAACAACATATATACACAAAATCATATGCCCATAACATCATAGGTGCAACATATACATTATATATATAGTATTAGTACTGCACATCCATAGACCACACATTGACCCACAAAGAAACCTTGCTTCTAGTGTCTCTCCACTATGCATGCATGCTTCAACATGCCGCAAATCACACTTCTTTCATTCCGTTGATGTAGGGCCCTCAGCATTACCTGCCATAACATATACATAAACATAGTATAATCACATAATTTCAAATCATACCTACATGACATTGACCTTGTATATCTGTCAGGGTTATTCTTCCCGCTTGATTCCTCATAAGCTAAGAACCTCTTCATTCCAATCACCTACATAATAAATCCTTCCTCCACAAGAATGATTCTGGAAAACCAAGTTATTCAGTGACATAGATACATAGATACATATATATAAACATTAGCATAAAACAATCTTCATCCTTTCAGAAAACGACATGCACACATACGTTATGTATACATATATAAACATCAACATAATCATGATCACAACACAATTTCTAGATATCATAAGGTCTGGGTTAAGATAACTTCCTTTATTCATGCACAACATGTGCAATGTTGATAAAAAAGATTCCCAACGTATCCAAGGAATCTAACACCGTAAATCCATTCACTTTACCTTTTGTGTTACCTTTCTAGCGATTGTTCTCCCACCATCCATTTACCTCAGTGGACCCAACCAATCCAACTAGTTGTCATATTCTTACCTTCAGCTACCCTTATACATGCACCGAGCTTCATCCAAGTCTTTCATTACCCGTTGGGTACCAAATAGTAGAATTAAAAATAGAAGAGGACTCTTCAAAAAATGGGTTACTCAAGGATTTTTGAATCCACATGAGCTACATTATCTCACTGATTCAAACAAGCGCTCAAAAGGAGACATACAGTAGCGATATAGAGACAATTTATTCATAAACAAGAGAAAGCTAGAATTATAACCCGAAATAGAGTTATGGGAAGAGAAACATTCCAATTGTAAGGAGGAGTAAAACTTACATGAGTATTAGTTCACTCAACATAATTCTCCACCCCTTATTCTGGAGGAGAAATTTCCTACTACCTCATCAATTGAAGAAGGTCCACATGAGAAAATCAGAAGAGATTCCTCAATGTTATTTTCATTTGACATTCAGCCACTCTGCTCTTTTTTTTCTAGTAGTCTCATTACCTCTACCCTTAAATTCAATGACTTGGAAAATACTAGACAAAAGACACTTACCTATTGCAATCAGTTGAAAAAAAAGGTATCTCTAAAGGGTCACTTGGGGAGGAATCTATTATTTAAAAGATCGGGAAAATAATTTCATTTCAACACAAAAATGTACTATCACTAGGGAAGGGAGTTATTACATTTAAAAATTGTTCCCATTCTTGTCACTACAAAATTTGATTGTTTCTTTTTATTTGATGGGAAAATAAATGATATTTAAAAGGCACTAAAGTCTTGAATTATGATCCTTAAAGAATTCACTAGATTCCCTAATTATGAGTTGATTTTTTCTTCTTACTTGTGGGTCTTCATGATGTTTGTTATTCTGACTGAGGTGAAAAGTTACAAAGAAGTGGAATATTGGTCTTCCAAAGAGGAATTATGGAAATAAGATTCTAGATAATAAATTAATATAAATTATCTGAACTGAGATTAATTAATCATCCCCAAGGGTTAAAAAGGGCCCAAATGTCTCTTATCCATAAAATTGACGATTAAGATAACTCTATGCTCTATGTTCAAATGACACGTGAAGTTGGATGTACCATACTTAAGCTTCTTAGTAGTCTCTTATGAAGTACAACATGTCATAGTGATAAATTTTTATTCCATTAAATAATTCTCACTGTAGAGTTCTAGGAGTAGTATCAGAGGAATTCAACATTGCGAATGGTAGAAGCAAATAATTTCGTGAAAGGGTGGAGTCTACCCAACTTGGTCATAAAAACCAAGTGCATCCTTCACATGCAGATTTCGTCATATAGAGGTGTTCAGTACTTTGGTCAAATGTCTCGTTCATTATGAAAAAACACATCTTACATGCAATTAATAACAAAGAAGTTGTTCCACATCAATTACCCAATATGAGTATTTTGATTTAAGGTCTAGTAAACATAATTCTCTACCCCTTATTCTGGAGGATCATCTGGAGTAGATAAAGTTCCTACTACCTCTTCTTTCTTATATGCTATTCTTTCCTATACCACAACCTTATGTCGTTTCCTTCGCAACATGTGGTGCAATTGCTAGTTACGCCTTAAGGCATTTCTATTTGAAAACAACTCCCCTAGCTGCCATTGTGTCCATGTCTGAGCCATTGGATCAAATGTTAGACGATTGAAATGTTTTAGGCCATTAGATCCACAAGTAAATAGTTTTATATATGTTTTTTATAATGTTAGTTTTCTTTCTTTTTAGTAAGTTAGATAGAATTTAGGTTTTGGTGAGACTATGCCAAATTATACAAAAATAAAAATAAAAGTAAATTAAATAAAAAGATTGAGATAATGTAATGGACATTTTGACTAAGTCAAAATACAATAAAAAATAAAAATAATAAAATAATAAACAACTATAAAAACAACCCATGGTATTGACTCATGGTATTCATGTGGAATGTAGTTCATTTAAAGGGGGAAATGAATATGGCCTAGATCAATATTAACTATGGATCTACCAAGAGCCATGAGGGATCAAATATCTAATAATAATAAACTATAAAAGCAGCCCATAGTATTGACCCATGGTATTCATGTAGAATGTAGTTTATTAAAAGGGGGAAATTAAGATGGCCTAACTATGGATCTACCAAGAGCCAAGAGGGATCAAATGTCTTGATATCCAAACCTCTTTTAGAGTGAAAAGAGAATTGATCCCTCTCATAAATAATATAGATCTAAACTAATTATTTATAAAAACTATTTGTAATTTTTTATAACCATTATTCTTTTAAAATTTTACTTAAAAAAATGTATCTAAATTTTCATACATCCAAATATACATAGCTTTTCTTGTTATATATTATTTTTGTTACAATTATTTTATTATTCCAAAAATATATCCTTTTTTGTTATATATTATTTATGTTACAATTGTTTTATTATTCATGGGTAGTATTCCTAAATATATAAAAAATTAAATTAATAATGATTTTTTTTTAAATATGTGATTTTTTTCTAATTTCCCAATTATTTCACATTTCTAATTTTTAAATAATACTAAATTTACCTTTAATTACTTAATTGTAATAATTTGTAACTACATAACAGTTTGTAACTATATACATACTCTTTCAGATTTTTTTTTGTTAATGAATATCAAATTTCTTCCATTAAAAAAAATCATAACATGTTTTTTACTTTATAATCATAAACAATTTTCATATTTTATGATATCAAACTTACTCAACTTATTATTCTGAAATTTTAAACAAATTTTTCACTACATAATTTTAGCTTTTATAGTTTTGTTTATTTTTCAATTCCAAACAAAACTTACAAGGGAAAAAACACACTCAGTCCTTGGGGTTTTTTGTACAAGTTTTATCATAACCTTTCCCTCTATACAATATATATTGTAGAGTCTTCTAAAGAGAGAGTGTCTTCTAGTTTATAACCTAATCCACAATCAAAGAAAATGGCTAGGGATTTCACAAGTTATTAGTTTGTAACCCCATCCACAATCAAAGAAAATGGCTAGGATGTCACAAGTTATCATTCGCACAGTGATCTATTAACATTCTCAGTTGAAATGATCCTATTACATGCACGATGGCCGGAGACACTAAAACATTTAAAACAGATGTCTGTTATGACATCCATATTGTCTACAAACCATCCAAATTTCTCATCTTATACAACAATTTCTAACAATAACCGCTCAATTTACTCTCCAATGAGAAAGTCAATATTGTGGTATAATAACTAATTTTTGAATCATTGTGACAAACAAAACATCACATTAGCTCACAGAATATATCTAATTCTATAAGGATCTGAGATGATAACAAATTTTTGAATCATGATAACTAGGTGACAACCAAAACTAAGTTTTAGCCACAAGAAAAAAATCACAACTCATAGAATATATCCATGGTTGCAATGAACCCCATACATTGTGATGGACATCATGGGGATTTTAGTGCACATATAACACCACCCTAAAAAGTCTATACTCTTCATCAATTAAGAATAAGCTAAGAGAATTTAGTTATGATAAGAAAATTGTGATAGTGTGTTATAATTTTCTCTAGAAATGTGTTGGAATCGTTTTCTCAATAAAAAGTGATGAAATTCATCATTGTTGCATATAGGAGCATATAAGAAAAGTGTGATACTATGTTATAATTTTCTCTACAAATGTGTTGGAGTTTTTTTCTCAATAAACTTTTTTACTGCTCTTAAGTGGTGAATGAAATTGGAATATGTAGATGAACTTGGAGTAAACTCTATTTATTTTAATAAAAAATATCTTTATTTACATCTATGCTAGATAGATTTTACTTGAATGTATTTAAAATATCTTATTTGAGTTACATGCTCATTTCATGCTTGTTTCAGATGATTATTAATCACCAAATGATTTTCACCCCCAATTTCTTATTTCAATATCTATAACAAAAATTTTATATATGTGAACAAATTATGTTGGTTTACATATATGTTTTCATCCCCAATTTCCTATTTCAATATCTAAAACAAAATTTTCTAGTTCATAACTCTTATCAACAATATCTTTGAAACCTCCATGACCTGCTTCCATGGAAGAAAATTTTTCCTTTCATTCCTTCACGATGGAAACTTTTCCTTTCATTCCTTCCCGATGGTTCCTTCTCTGCAACATCTTTTTTCTTCTAGGATACTCTTTCCCATGCTATTGTCTGAAGGCGTTTCTTTTGCAACATGTGGTGCAACTACTAGTAAAAATATATATATATATATAACTATTTACTTGGGGATCTAATGGCCTAAAACATTTCAATCGTCTAACATTTGATCCAATGGCTCACACATGGCCACAGTGGCAGTTAGGGGAATTTTTTTCAAATAGGAATGCCTTACGGTGTAAAAAGCCTCCTGAAATTTATGTTTGAACGTGTTGTCAACTTAGACTTCGAAATTTTCTTTTATATTTTATATCTTTTTTTCTTTGTAAATAATTGGAGATGATTTTTCCATAAATATTTGATGGAGGCCAAGACCATGGTTAGAGTTGGACATCATCACTAGATGACATTCAAATCTGCACGGTAGCGAGAGAGAGTGGAGATCAGTTTTATAAAATACATTTAAATACTTAGGATGGGAATGTATATCATTTTATATATTTTTATAACCAAAACAAATCATTTCATTTTCCAGTTAGATGTGAAGCTAATACAATAATATATTTCATCTTAGTAATATTTTACTTCTAGAAAATTAAACTTTGGTAGGAACCATAATAATCATTTTTCTTAAAGACTTAAAAGAAATCCAATTAGTAATATAAGATGTTAAAGTACTCCTTAAAGGTGGCTCATCTAAAACTCCAAAATACATAATAATATAACACTTGATAAAAATGATAATCAACCATGGTTAATTGAATAATGAATACTATTTTGAATGTTAATTTTCCTCTAACAATATGTATATCTAGGTTGAAGTAATACTTAGGAAGTAAATTGCGTAGAGTTATTAAAAACTTAAAAATTGTATGTACCAAATATTAAGGATGAAAAAGTAATGATTTAGAGATACCTTAGTGGGTTACCATGGGCTTACAGAGAAAGAGAAAAAGTTGATTTTGATTAGCTAAAAACATTGGAGGACACCATATGAAAGGAAAAGTATGCTATGAAGAGTGCATGCATAAAACTAACTTTTGAGCTAATTAGAAAGCAAAAGGTAGACCCAAATTTAAGGGAAAATGGAATAAATTATGAGAACATCAGCCAAGAGGAAAGAATGTGAAGTTCACCACTCCTACCAAGGGTGAGTTTCAGAAAAAATATACTACTGCCAGTAGAGATCAGTCCTTTAAGCCAACAAGAGAGGAAGCCAAGGGGTTTAGAAGACGAACCATACAATGTTGGACTTGTGGAGAAACCACATGCAGAAATATTATCCTCAGCAACACAAGTCAAGCCTAAAGTTGTATAACGTGCAAGAAGAAAAAACGTTGAATGATATGGCTCGGAACGTGCCACAAATATATGACGCATTGGATAACGGTTAGGTTGACCACCAAGCTTCAATGATTGAGATGGAAGGTGTGGTCGTTAACCAAGCTATTTTGATTTTGATTGACCTAGGTTATCATTTAAGTTATGTTAGTCTGAAGTTCACACAAAAGTGTGCACTACAAAAGAATGCCCATGAAAAGTCATGGTTGGTTTAGTTAGCCATGAAAACCAGAAAACAAGTTGCATGCATGGTGAAATGATGCCCATTAATGATAAACAACATGGCCACATCAACCAATTTGAATATGTTACTATTGGGCTCATATGATGTGATAGTCGACACAGACTAGCTAGCAACCCAAAAGACAAAATTTGACTGTTACAACAAATTGCTAGAATGTTTTAGCAATGGAGGAGAGAGAATGAAAATATAGGGGATAAGAAAGCCTATGACCATCAAGAAAATATCAATGCTACAAATGAAAATATGCATCCATAAAGCATGTGATTTGTATGCAATCTAGGTGATCAATGAATCCCAAAATAATAGGGATAGAATGGAAGAGCACCTAGTGCTAAGAGAATTCAGTGATGTATTTGTGGAGGAAATATTGAGATTACTGCCGAGGAGAGAAATCGATTTTTCTATCAAAGTATTGCTAGGATTTGTACCAAATTAAAAATCCCCATATTGCATGAGTAGACTAGAGCTGGTGGAGTTGAAATTACAATTGAAGGAAATGATGGACAAGTGATATATCAGGCCCAATGTGTCACCCTAGGGACCCCCCAACATTTTTTGTAAATAAAAAGGATGGAACACTATGGTTTTGCATTGACTACACGAAGCTAAATAAAGCCACAGTAAATAACAAGTATCCTCTACATAGGATTGATGACTTATTTGATCAACTGAGATGGGATAAAGTATTATCAAAAATCGATTTGAGGTATGGGTACCATTAAGTTCATATTAAGGATGAGGATATCCACAATACAACCTTCAGAACCACATATGGATATTATGAATTTGTGGTGGTTCCATTTGGGCTCACAAATGCTCTAGCCAAATTTATGTGTCTAATGAACAATGTTCTTAACCCATATTTGTACAAGTTTGTGTTTTTTTTCATAGATGACATTTTGTTTTACTCTAAAAACAAAGAAGAGCATGAGGAGAATTTGAAATCATTTTTATAATTTCTGAGAGAGCACAAGTTCTATGCTAAGCTCAGAATTTGCAATTTCTTTCAATCACAAGTTTAGTACTTAGGACATATTGTCTCCAACAAACAAATGGCAATGGATCTTGAAAAGATCAAGGCCATCATGGGGTGGCCTACTCCTCGAAATGTTACAGAATTCATATTTTTCATGGGATTGGTTGGATATTTTCAGAGGTTCATTCAAAAAATTCCAAAGATTGGGTGTGCAATCGCAATCTTGTAAAAGAAAGCAGTTAATTCGAATGGACATCAGAGTGTGTAGCTAGTTTTGAACAACTAAAACGCCTACTAACAGATGTCCCAATATTGATAATAGTTAATCCGAAAAAATATTTTGTGGTTTTTGTAGATGCTTGTAAGGAAGGGATCAGTAAAGTCCTAATGCAAGAAGGATATGTGTTTTGTTATGAATATATAAAATCATATGACCATGAGAGGAATTAAGTAATTCATGAATTGGAGCTTGCAACAATAGTGCATGCATTAAAAATGTCAAGACACTACTTGCTTGGAAGAAAGTTTGTTTTAATGTTAGAACATGGAGAGCTGAGATATTTATTTGACCACCCCAAGTTAAATGCAAGACAAGTTATATGGATATCTTTGATCAGTGAGTTCAATTTTGAAATAAAGTAATTAAAGACAAGGAGAAAAAAGTAGCAAATGAACTTAGTAGAAGTCTGCAAGTGTCACATTTAGTAGCCATAAGCACTTATGGTGTTGATATCAAGGAGTGGGTCAAACAACCATTACTTCAGGATGAGCATTATCAACATGTGAAGGAATGAATGTGGCAATATCCATAAGGATTATTGAGAATGAATTACTCACTCGCTAATTATGGTATGTTGAAGTAAAAGGATAGATGGTACATGACTTGCATGGGTGATTTGAAGAAACTCATCATGGATGCATTTTACAAAAGACCTTATTTAGGTCACCCTAATTATCAGAAAATGATAACAACTATGAAGAGAATGTAATATTTGTTGGGCATGAAAAGGGAAGTTGTTGATTATATTTCCAGGTGCCAAGAATGTGAGCAAGTTAAAGTGGAATGTAGGCACCTAGTGAGATGATTACAAATCATTTCAATCACTGAGTGGAAGTGGGTAGTCATATCTATGGACTTCATCATTAGGATTTCCAAAGACATCTAAACAACATGATGCTATAATGGTGGTAGTGGAAAAATTGAGCAAGCTCACTTTATAGTTATCAAATCCATCCACAAAGAAATGGACATTGCTCATATTTTCATGAAGAATATATTTTCTTTTCAAATATTTATAGATATTATTTTGGTTTGAAGAAAAACCCAGATTTTAAAGCAAATACCACAGCCTACAAATATTTTGAAGCTCAACAAATAGGAATAAATGTTTGGAAGTGAGAAATGTAAATTTGCATGAGTTTATATAATAATAATAATATATGTAAAAATAAAAGATAATATTTTCTTTTAATTTTGAATATAAGATTATAATTTGTATGAATTTTAAATTTTAAATAATATATAAATTAGATATAAAATAAAAACAAAAAAAATATTTAAAAAAAAATATTTATGATTAAAGATTTTTGAAGTAAATAAAAATAAAAGATAATATTTTCTTTTAATTTTGAATATAATATTATAATTTGTATGAATTTAAAATTTTAAATAATATATAAAATAGATATAAAATAAAAACAAAAAAAATATTTATGATTAAAGATTTCTGAAGTAAATAAAAGTAAACATTATTTTCCAAACATAAACATGTATGTAATGTTAATGCGTTTTATGTATGGTGTTAAATATCAAAACACAATAAATTGTGTGAAATTGATTTTGAATATCTTGCTTTAGTAGGAAAAGAATTAATCATGTATGTAATGTAGATGTATTTTATGTCACATTAAATAAATGGAGTTAACTTTCAAAACACAATAAAAGGTGTGAAATTCATTTGGAATATATTGCTTTATTGGCAAAATAATGGTAAAATTATCATTATTAATTCAATTCTCATAAAATTAAAATATTATTTTATTTTAAAGAATAAAAAATAATTAATTATATAACTTATATTTTTATAATTATTAAATAATTTTTTTTAAAAGATTTGTAGGATTTTCTTTATTCATTCATCGAAAATGAATAGATTACATTTATAATAAGGCTGTGAGGTGGCTTCAATTTTCCATTGGGAAATTAGGTGGTGAGGTGGCCTCAATATTTTTATTAGGAAACCAGATTCGTTGGTCACCTTACCGCATTATAAGCCATACAAAAGAAAAATAGTTTAAGATTATCTAGCATAGCTATATATGTCTAAATATCCTTCATTTTCCTAGTATATAGATATCTAAAACATAATAACAAAGTTTTCAAATCCTACATCTATGAAGACCCAAAATTTAAAATCACATTATGCATGACATACTACTAATCATCAGAAGAGTCCACATGGGCTGGATATTTTGCGCTCGAGCCAGGTAATTTCATTTGAGGGAGACATGGAATATGTTTTCTTATGTGGCTTAGGAAGGCATTCTATTGTTGAATCTGGAGTTGTATAAGCTCAAATTCCTTATGAATTTCCTGGAGTCTGGGATCAATATTGGACGGGCCAATTGTGGGATTTGGTAAGGCTCTTTCCACTTTATTATTCATCAACCAATAGAGATAGAATTTTTTTTCGTACTAAGAGGACCAACATCTGGAATGACCAGGGTCGGGCACAAATTCTCTCCATTCCTCCACATCCCAAGTCTCCACGTGATGTTTGTGAATTCAGTTCCACTTCCCATCCAGAGATGAGCTAGCGAATCTAAGGATGAGTGCCAGTATGACAAGTCTGAGCCACTTCATGAATAAGGCCAGAGGTCGATTTACGACCTCGATCCCTGTCTTCTCCTGTCGTGGTGTCTCTACCAGAGGAAGGGCACGCCATAATGGAATTATGTTGACCATTATAATGATATAGAGCCCTGGAATGATAAACCAAAACCCCGAGCTTGAGGCGGGTAACTAACTTAAGGACCTGGCACATGCACCTAAAATTGGAACCTGTATGTGTATCATAGAAGAATTCCACATAAATGTGAGGAGAAAGACAATAAAAAATATTTTTTCGCACTAATATGAGATGAGTATACTGAGATAGGCCTAAAACGTCAACCAATGGCTCCCTAAGCATTCATAGCAAAAAACACAAAATCCATTCGGGTGGATACTCTCACAGAAGAACCCTTCTCTTAACCAGCATGGATAGCAAGAAAGCAAGATATAAAACTAAATCATCCATGTAGAGAATGCAAACTGAATGCCAAGGTGCAAACCCCAAATACATGCCCATCCAAGAGTGTAAAATACCATAACAAATAGAAACAATACTATTAAATTGAGACCGCCCATCAAAAAAAACTACGCTTTCCTTCTAATTTTTGTGGAATGTAGTCTTTCTAACCCCATACATAGACCCAAAAGTCATTTTCCAACCAATTATCAGAGAAATATTAGGCGTAGGGGGCAGGAAGGGAAAACACGCTGAGAGAACATACTCGTTGTTGTTGGCCTCAGGGAAGGAGAAAATGCCTTATGTACTAGGGTGGTGGGCTTCGTGAGAAACCTTCACGAATGCCCTAGAATGTTCCAATAGACATGTAACCATACCAACAACACTACCTCTCACTCATTCTAAGTTCACTACATAGGACCGTAGCAAGAAACTATTACATCGGTCTCTTTGTTTACCATTAATACCTTGCATGTGTATAGCCACCTTGTAGAGGATGGTAAGTATGTGAGGGCCGATATAAGACCACTCACCATCCTTTCACCTCAAAACTCTAACCATGGCACGGATCCCATGAAATCCAATTCTCCACTCGCACCTTGATTGGGGGAAATAAAATAATATTTTTTAATTAAAATAAATTTTGTAATATATTAATATATTTGTGAGAGACGTTATATAAATTAAATGGGTAATAAATTTCTATACACATCAAAAACACCTACTTTATAATATGTTTCAAATTACCAAAATTTCAAAAAATCATAAAAAATAATTAAATTGTAAAATTATTTTAAATTAGTATTATTACTATTATTACTATTATTAATAATTATAAAATATTAATATATGAGTTAAGCATATATACATTTAAAAAAACATATAACAAAAACTTCAACCATGTTGAATCTAACTTACATTCACCTAGAGAAACTTCAACCTTGTCTGAATTGGGTTGGGCTCAGTTACCATGAGCGGGCCTAGTTGTTGCTTAACTTTGGCTTTGCATGCCTATATTTCATGTAAAAACACTTTTTTATAATGTTGTGACTTACTAAAATCACATGTTAAAAAGAACCATAACATATATTCAAAACATTTTTTTAAATTAATTAATTTAATTAAAAAAACAAAAAAACATGTTTATTTTTTAAATAAATTTTAACCTTTAATCTGTAACTACTATTATCCAAATAAAATACACATATCAACAAAACTAAAAATCTAATATCTTATATAATTAATTAATTAATTAGATAATACTATATTTCATAAATATATTAATATAAAGCCAAATAATACATGCATTTTTAACTCAAAACAATTGGTATGGAGAATAATGAGATAGCAATGGAAGAAAACCAAACTAATCAAAACTAGCCATGTAGAAGAGGCAATTGTCATAAAGTATTTCAATATTAAACATATAAGATAATAAACCTATGATAAACATGTCACTTAAATAAAATAGTAAATCTATCTAGATCGAGTAAGAATACTCATGTCACGAGGGGTCATTGTGAGATGCCTTATACTTTTACTATAGGAGGATTAGGATTAACCATTCTAGGTTCCTATTCATTGTTGTTATGTTTAGGTTTCTTAAAAAATGGTATTGAGAATAATGGGATAGGAAGGGAATAAACCTAAATAATCAAAACTACCGAGTAGAAGAGTCAATTGTTATAAAGTGTTTCAATATTTAAAATAGAAAATAATAAACCTAGGATAAACATGTCGCTTGAATAAAATAGTAAAGCTATCAAGATCGTGTAACAATCGAACGCATTTCATGAGGGGTCATTGTCTCTTGGGAGATTCCTTAAATTTTCATTAGAGGAGGATTAGGATCAACCATTCTAGATTTCTATTCATTGTTGTTATGTTTAGGTTTCTATCCATTATTGCTATGTTTGGGTTTTGGGTTTTTCGAGATATTCCAATTTTAGGATGACCAAACTAATATCAATATTTTTTTTTAAATGTTGTTTAGTAAATGTGTTTAACTCTTATGAAATAGATGTAAAAAGTGGGTTATTTTTTGTTTTCTTTTGATATTACTTATAAAGTCATTTCTAATTTAAAAAAATTGAAACCATTGTATTTTATAGTATTTTTAAATAAAAATAAAAATATATATTTATAAATAGACAACCTATTACATTAACCGATATCTAATTTGTTCTTACTATATTTAAAGGTTATTGCATGTGTATTGTGATACTTTTCAGTGTAGAATCATTTTAACTAAGGAATTAGCAAGTGCTTAAAAGAATCAAAATTTTTGAGATATAAAATCACTTTCTCTTTATATATATAAAATATACAGGTCTAAAATATAAAAATAATAAGATTATATATATATATATATATATATATATATATATATATATATATATATATATTTCTTTATATAATCTATACATAGATTCTTTTTTAAACTTTATATAAGATATATATGGTTCACATTGAAAATTTATATTTAACATGGATAGTGAAATATTTTATTTATGAAACACATTGTACATAGTAAAATATTTTTTTATTAATATCATTTTAAATACATGTTAATATTAATTAACTTTAGATATTAAAATATTTTATTTACAAACTACATTAATTTTTTATTATTATGGTAGAGATGTCATATCTTAATATAATACAATGTAAACATTTAAGCTTGCTCAATATAAAATATATATAACCCTATAAAAATAAAATAAAAATAAAAACAAAAATAGCTCATGCTATTCATGTGGAATATAAACTATTTAAAGGGAGAAATTAAAGCAACATGGATCCATCTTAATTCTGGATGTACAAAGTGTTGAGAGAGATGAAATCCTTTGACATGCAAAACATCTTTTATAGTGAAAAGAGATTTGAACCATCTTAGAGCTTGGTAGATCCAGAGTTAAGATGGATCTAGCATGGTAATATTTTAAATGCCACATGTTAATTTTTATATTAAAGATTTGAATGAATTACACATCTCCTTTTTATTATCCTTATCAAGAAATAATTGATTAAGAGATGTTGTAATGTCTTTCCCTGTAAACATTTTGACTATGTCAACATTAAAAAAAAAGTAATAATAATAATAATAATAATAATAAAATATTAAATAAAAATAATAATTAAGTTAATGAAATGGAGGTAAACTATTCAATTTTATGTTGGAGTTTTTTTGCTTTGGGTTTTAAAAACCCATGGTTTTGCCAATGATATTATATATGTGCGTGTGTGTGGCCTAGAAAGTTTTGGAGGAATATATTTATTCATAAAATGAAAGAAAATAATTTGATCCCCTTAAAGAAATGAGATATCTATCTTAAGAATATTTATGATTCTCCAGACACCTTGAGAAATATCTTAAAAACTCCTATAGAGGATTATATGTTTTTTTTGGAAGAGGTGGAGTTCAATATTAAGAAGCTCACTAATGGGAAATCTAGGGATATTGAAGGCTATGAAGCTAAGATTCTCAAAATGGGAAGGTTTATCATCATCCCTTATATACACAAACTCCTAAAATTTACAATGAAAAATGATTTCCCTAAGCCTTGGACATTAAGCCTTATTGTGTCTGTCCTTAAAAGTAGGGATAATAGCATTCCCTCTAACTACAAGACCATTATTATTATTCACATTTTAGCCAAACTGTATGGGCTCATTTCGAATAAGAAGATTAGCATCTGGCTAGAAAGCCATGGTAAAAGAGCTGAAGAGCGAGTTAGTTTTAGGAGACATCACTCAAATATTAACCATCTTGTTACTCTTAGGATCATTGTTGAGGAATGTTGTAATAATAAAATTGATCTCTTCTGTTGTTTTGTGGGCTTTAGAAAATATTTCAACACAGTTCCTTGGCCCTAAGCTACAACATAGACTTGTAGAAATAATGGTTCCTCTTGAGTTGAGAGTTGTTGTGACTAGGCAATATGTGAATTTTTTTTCCAAGCTTAAGACTACTGAGGATTGGTCTGAAGAAAATAAATGCAATATTAGAGTCAAGCAAGGGTGTCCTCTATCCCCTATATTTTTTGGTATTTACATTAATAAGTTATAAGAGTGTTTAGAAGATGTAAATTGTTATCGCCCCAATCTCGTTAGTATGGTCATTACTCTTCTCCTTTATGTTGATGGTATTGTTCTTCTAGCCATAATTCATGATGATCTTGACAAGCAACCTAGAATCCTTCATGATTACTACTCCAAGATGTGTATGATTGTTAATACCAACAAGACAGAAGTCATGATAATTGAATCCAAAAATATTAACTATGATAATTTCAGTTCTGATAACATTTACTTGGAGAAGGTTTTTTCATACAAATATTTAGGTATTGAAATTCATCATTGGCTCAATTGGAATTATAGCATTGAGAAAAGGATAATAGGATGCTTTGAAAGCTTATTATGAGCTTGAAAACAATTTTAATTCAACTGATCTTAAGGTATGGAGTAAAAAGAAGTTCCTCTTTGAAACTCTCGTCACCCCTATTATTTTATATGGATTTTATGTTAGGGATTGCAATATATATAGAGAATCTTGGAGGAAGATCGTGTTATTACAAAATAAATTTATAAGCTACACCCTCAAGATTAAAGGAAATACTCCCTAGCATATCCTCTTGATTGAATCCAAAGGAAATACTCCCTACCATATTCTCTTGATTGAATCCAACATTTCCCCCATTGAAAGCATGGTTATGTTTATGTATTTGACATGTATAAGAAGAAACTTTACAACATAGAAGCCAAGAGGTTCTCAAACATTGCTTCTAAATCTAGCTCCACACACAAACACACACACTTATTCTACTAGTATAGATCCATCTTAAGTACTCTAGATCTACCAAGCACAAAGAGGGATCAAATCCCTTGACGTGCAGACCTATTTTAAAGTGAAAAGAGATTTGATCCCTCTCAGCGCTTGAAAGATTTGGAGTTAAGATGGATCTAGGCAAGTTTACTTTTAATTATGATCTATATATAAAACACTCTCTCTATTTATGAAAATAAGAAATTGATATTAAAGTAAATTAATTGGCATTGATATTCATTGTATTGAAATATTTAATAATAAAACAAAAATTATATATTTTTAACACTTAAAAGAGAAAATATCATATTTTTTTAATTACTATATTATGTTACTTCACATGGATATGGAAATATTTTATTTGTGGTGGAGAGTGAGAGTGAAGTATTTTTACATCTCTTTCATACTAGGTTGTAAGATAATCAAAACTAACTAAACTTATCTATTTATTATTACTATTTATTATAATAGATTTGGTTTTTTTTTTTTTTTAAGAGTGTTTTATTTTCATTTTAAAAGAGACACATGTGAACTCCGCATTGAGCACTGCTCACAAAATCCCACATTACCCACATACTAGGTTGTAGAATGTGCCTCTAAACTCAATTAAAAGACTTATAAAATTATTGTTATGAAATTATTATTTTTATCTTTTAAAACTTTTTTTTCTTAAGAGAATGTATAACTTTGTGTTAATATGGAAATTAAAGTTGTAAGGTGTATGGGGTGAACAATGGCGTATAGAGTGAACAATGGAATGCCATTTAAAATACATGACCTAGGGTCTAGTGTAGGAAGGCATGGGACACTTCCATCTTTACTTTTTGTATCCATGCAAGGCCCTTTAGATGTAGATGAACAAAAATTAGATATCAATTAATATGATATGTTGTTTATTTATGAATATATATTTATATCGTTTTTCTAAAAATAATATAAAATAGTAAATTTAAATTAGGGTTGTTAAAATCTATCATGTTTTAATTTATTTTTAATAAGATGACCTTTTGATAATATTAAGAAAAACAAGAACTATCAAAAATTTTAAATCAATTTTCCCCAATGGGGTGGAAATCCCGAGGTTGTTGGGAGTTATGTCTGACCGTTTTTAAGATTAATCATACAAGTGGGAGGACATTGGGGAGTGTGGTAGTACCTGAACCAAATTATTCGTGTGAGGGTAGACACTGTCGGAGGAAGGAATTTATGACCACGTAGGTGGTTCAAGTGCTACATAAGATGCAGTATGGGCTTCTTCAGGGTGATTTTATGTTTAGGGTGTAGAGAAGGAGATGAAATTCGACATCGTGTTCATAAATTTCGGTCCTTTGGAAGCTGCGATAAGTTATATTAGGAGGCACATTGTGAATCTGTTTGAAATAGGGAAGGCGAAAGCTTGCAAACGATTGTTGGGCACATCATCACTCCCTGAACCACCTTGCAATCTATTTGGTGTCTGCTAGAATCATAAGGTAATTTTGTACATCTCAGGTGTTGGTTATGGTCTTGAAGTTTCCCTAGGCTATCGTTTGAATGGAATTCCACCCTTTCTAATGAGCTTGGTAGTGGAGCTGGAGTGGGCAGGGAACCCACAAGCAAGTTGCACCCACATATAGGGTAGAGTGTTACCTTGGCAGCTCATTATGAGCTCGCCTCCACCCTTGTTTTGTATCGGGATTTTGCCATTTTATTTTTGGTTTAGTTTATGGTTGGTTCCTAGTTGTGCATTTCATAGTCTATTATTATGGTGGTTTGGCCTCTTGACGTGAAATTCGAGGGTGGAAATTCAAATTTTGGTGACTTGGTCTTTTTCGGTGGTGGTCTTTAATTTTGGTTTGAATTTTTCCCATTCGCAACTGAGTCCTTATCAGTGAGGTGGAAGTCTTGGCAATATACCTGGTTCATCTGAAGGGTTGGTTTAGTTATGGAGCTGATGGACGCTTCATATAAATGGATTTGGTGCAGTGTTGGCACTGGGGTAGTGGTAGTCCGCAGTTGTAGGAGGAGCCACCATTTTCCTATGTCAGGAGGTGTTGTGGGGTTTTATAAGGGAGGCACTCTCAAGAGGCTCACCTTCATTCACTTCTCCCATGTCCCCTAGATGAAGCTCCCACATGATTCTCAATGAAACAATTAAGGCCCTTGAGTTGACTCTAAGTAGATGTCGACAGGGCAAGGTGGCTCTGTCTACTGGTTCAGTTAGGAGAGGAGAAGTGCGAGCTACAGGCCCTTGCAGAGGACATTAGTTGTTGTAGAGGAGGGGTGGCAAACCCCCTCATGGCTCTCTAGCTAAACGGTGGTAGTCTTTAAAAGCTCAGCTGGATATATTTGAGAAGAACCACAGAGAGGAGCATGAGGCCTTGATGCCGACCCTGGCTTAGATTCAGTACTTTAAGTGTCATTTGAGGGAATATGTAGTGGTGGTGTGACGTGGGCATACCCGCATCCTATACGAACTAGAGCAGTTGGAAGCTTGGATGGTACACTTGGAGAAACATGTTGGTTGCCCTTACTACGATCACCCTCCACCGGGGATTGGGCCACACAACCAGACTTCTGTCATTTCAAATGATTGACTATGTGACATATTTGACCTTTGGGGCTATGGTTAGCTAACTTATGTAATTTTTGGAATATTTGTCATGGTCGGTTAGCTCCGATCAATAAACCTAGTCAAAATGAGACCAATAAAATTATCTAAAATAACTATATAAATATTATTCATAGTTAATAAAAAAAAAATTAAACACATTTATTAAAAAAAACATATTTGAAAAACAACTTAAATATTTCAAAGTTTTATTGTTAACCCCTACAATGTCTAGGATAGAGAAAAATTCTCACATGCTTCAAATATTTCCCCATACACAAAGTCTCCATGATCCAAGTTCCAAACAAAAACAAATAAATTTGAAAAGTCTCCATGATCCAAGGTCCAAACAAACACAAATGAATTTCAATGGTATAAAAGTTAATTATTATGAAAAAATTAATTGAAGAAAAAGTATTTAACTTGAAAACCTCTTTCATCTCATAGCACAGAGGGATCAAATTTCTTCACATGCAAATTTCTTTAAAGTGCAAAAGTATAATGTGTAATTTTTCATTGGTTAAATTGTATTTTTGAATACTATATATAGAATATATAAGGTCAAAATAAAATATTTTACATAGCATGTACATAGAGACATTTTATTAGGGAAAATTAAAATGGTTTTTTATAATTAATATATTTTAAGTATATATCAATATTAACTTGTATTAAAATATTTTATTATATATAACATTAAAATATTTTTTTTTAACAATTTTTTTTTCTATAGTTAGATATATATGAAGTTGATATTGACATAAATTAGTTAACATAGATCTTATTTTTCTATTTAGAACATAATTTATTTTTATTTTAAATGGATAGACAAATGGACATATTTACACATCTCCTTAATTACCATTTCCATGAGTAATTCATTCAACTATGACCATTTCCATGAGATGTAGTCGTAACTGACTAATTTCTCATGATTTTTGGATAATCCACTTAGCACTCATTGCATGAGGGTGATGCTCACAGGGGTGAAGAAGTGGGATTGAAACTAGTGAAATGAAGATTCACATAGTGTCAATCATCACTCTGGGGCTTGCACCGGGTAACTAGGACTTCCCGGGAGGTCACCCATCCCAAAACTCCTCTTGCTCAAGCGCGCTTAACTGTGGAGTTTTCCCCACAATCAATCACGCTTGAGCGAGATGATTTTTGGGATGGGTGACCTCCCGTGAAGTCCTCGTTACCCGGTGCAAGCCCCGGAAGTGATGATTGACCCTATGTGATTCATTTCACTAGTTTCAATCCCACTTCTTCACCCCTGTGAGTATCACCCGATGCAATGAGTGTTAAGTGGACTATTCAAATATCATGAGAAATTAGTCACTTATGACTACAGCGCATGGAAATGGTCATAGTTGAATGACTTACTTAACCCAATTGAATCCCAAAAATGATATCTAATATAATGCACTGGGAAAAACCCTTATACTTAGCATAATTTATTTTTATTTTAAATGGACGGACAAACCGACATACTTACACATCCCCTCATACTAGGCCTCATACTGGGCTCTGGGCTGTATAATGAGCCTCTGGACTCAATCACAATTAATTTATGGGTTGTAGAATGCGTCTCTAGGCTCAATCACAATTGACAATTAATTTCTGAATGTTGGAATATAACAATTATTTTTGGATAAAGAAATAACATTTATTAATATGGAATATTTTAGAATAACATATTAAATTATAAAGTAAAATTGAATTAAAATATTCAAAGAAAAGTTATAAAGATTGAAAAAAAGCTTAGTCTAGAGAGGCTGCAAATTTGCCAAGAAAACAATGGAAATTCCAACATGATTTTGGTAAAATCCAACCAATTTTTTGGGGAATTCTAGTTATAATGGTTAAGCTTCAAGATTTTGGGTGTCCCATTCTTACGGGTTTTGGTTATTCAGGCAAAGCAAATTCCCCCTCAGGTAAACAACTCCTTAAAAATAAACTAAAGGAAAAGAAAAAGAAAAAAAAAGAAGAAGAAAAAAGGACCAACCTATTATAGGTCAAACAAAAGTATGATCAAAATTCAATAATAAAGAATAAAAAATAAATGTAGGTAAAGAATTAACAACCAACTAACCAGAATTGAATTTAAAACAGTAAGGTAAAATAAAGAGTAAATAAAGATCAAAATTAATGAATAAATTAAGAAATAATAACTAATTCACATTTAAAAAAAAAACACATATAAATGAAAAACCAAAAATATGAAATGGAAATAAAAAATATTCAAATAAAAAATCAAGATTATTAAATAGGGAGAATACTAAATCAATGAAAGAATAATTTTAATATATATAAAAAAAAACTAAAAATACATTAATAAATTTAAAATCCATTAAAATAAAAGTATAAGGGGTAAACTCTGCACAATCAAAATGCTTTGCGGGTATGCAGAAAAAAACCATCAGAAACTCCACCAAAAAATCCCCAAAAAACTCCAACCAACCAAATTATTATATATAATAAAGAAAAAACAAACAAACTAATTCTCAAAAGACTAAACAATCCAAAAATATAAAATTATAATATAACAAAGAATGAAATATTTAAGTATTAATAAATGTTGATAAGCATACATATATATATATATATATAAAATTGAAAATCTCTTTCTAATATTTAAGTATTAATATTCTAATATTGATGAGAATATATATATATATATAAACAATTGAAAATCACATTCAATTAGAAAGGAAAAAGAGAAACAATAAGGAAAAAAAGCAACAATAATAAATTATAAAGAAAGGAGAAAAAGAAGTCTTAAGAATATAAAATTAAGAATTATTAATAATTAGAATAACTTAAAGTAATAGAAAGAAAATAATAATAATAATCAATATTCAAGGTTTTTTAGAAAAATTTAAAAAGAAAAAAAGAATTTGAAAAAAACTAAGAAGAAAAAGAAATGACATAAACAAGTGTTAATTTTCTTTTTCAAACATTGTCTCTATTCAAATTACTTGGCCTCTTTTCAATTTCTATGGCCTCTATTGAAATTACTTGGCCTTCTTTTAATTTCTATGGCCTCCTTAAACTTATAGTGATGGAAATGATCAATCAATCAATCTTTGCAATGACCAGAGCATCCTAAACTTATTCCATTAAGCACATTGTGGTGTAAAGGTCATCAATTCTAAACTCAATGGGCAAAAATGTAATTCTTAAGATTGACATTAAGTAGGGCTCACACACTTAATGATTTTCCAAAAAATGTAAAAAATGTAATATAAAAAAATTCAGTATTATTATTTTTGTTGGAGATCAGATTTGAACCTTGAATATTATTATTTACATAATAATTCATAACACAATAATCATCAATTTTACAAACCTTAAACGTATTATTAATTTAAAATTTAATTAAGTTATAATTATTAAAAATTAATATTGTATAAACTATTTAAAATAAAATATATAAGTAGAAATTAAGATTTGGTTATGTTTTTGTCAGTGATCATTGCATATATATAATATATATATTAAAGTATTTGGATCAATGCAATCATTATTCTTTTAATGATGAACTACACTAAGTAAACCCGAACTACACTAAGTAATTGGGTTTAGAGATCTACATTATATATCATCATTATTTTCTTTTTCTTTTCTTTTGATGATGAACATGCCTCTAGACCTCGTTTGGACGTGCTGAATCTAAACTTACATTTCAAATTTGGCTTTTTATATTTTTGTTTTTGGGTAAATAACTGAAAATTCTTTTTGGCCAAGGCCAAAGTTAGAGCTGGATGACCGCGGGGGAGTAATTCAGATAACCAACACCTAAAGATTAGCTGGTGCAATTGTGGGTTCTTCAAATCTGCATGGTAGCCAGAGTGGAGATGAGTATTCTGAAAATACATTTTAAATGGGAATATACATCTATTATGTATATATTATTTAGTTGCTATACATATATAATTTGATAGAACTATATTTTTATCATGTTTAATATATTATTCTCATTAGAGTGGGATCTATTCAAGATCCAGTAGACTATAGTTATATATATTTTTTATCAACCAAAATAATTTGGATTAAAACAACAAGATTTGAAGTTAATACAACACCAACATAGATCAATCTTAAGTAAGGATTTAGAGATTTTTTTTAAGTGTAAAATATTATATGTTATTTTTCCTTGTTTAAATTGTATTTTTTCTTCATTTAAATTGCATTTAAACATTTTACTCACATTTTTTTTACTTTTAATTACTTTACAGTATATTCAAATTTTTTTTTAATTATAGCTAACATTATTTTCTATTTAAAGCATAGTTAACATTATTTTTCTATTTAGAGCATATTTATGGACAAATTTACACATCCCCTAATGCTGGGCTGTAGAATGAGTTTCTCAGCTCAACAAAACTTACACATCCCATCATATTCAGCTGTAAAATGAGTCTCACAGCTCAACAGAGTTTCTCAGCTCAACAAAACTGAGACATCCCCTCATACTGGGCTGTAGAATGAGTCCCTCAGCTCAACAACTTGAATGACCAATAAAGACAAACTTACACATCCCCTCATACTAGACTGTACAATGAACCTCTCTACTCAAATATACTTTATATGAATTTAACATATTATTTTTATCTAAATTAAATTTGAATAAAGAAAATAAATCATTACTACCCTCATTTAAAATAAGTTATAAAATATAAAATAAGTTATAAGATATTAAGATACTCTGATAAGATAGGTAATCAAAAACTCCAAAAGTTAATCAGCCATGGTTAACATAATAATGAATACTAATTTGAATCCCAATTTTCTTCTAACAACATGTACATCAGGTTATTGAAGCCATTCTTTAAAGTAAACTGTGTAAAGTTTTCCAAAACTATACAGAGTTTTACTTGCATAAGATTTGTTTCAACAACATGATGATTAGCTGTAAAAACCTGCACAACCAATCAGAACACGCACATCATCAACATCTGAGCTACTCGTTATGCAGATACTGATTTGAGCATCCATCACCATCTGCACCTAAGAAGCTGCGTAGATATTAGATATGTAAAATTGATTAGAATGGAGAAAAAATCGAAACACGATCAAATTTTAGCTTTTTCTTCGGATAACCCAATTACACCAGATTCTTCAAATGCTCGGAGCCTCAGACACTGATCTCAAATTGGCAAATTCACTGTTCAAAATTCCCACAGACAAGCATGATATTATCTTGAAATTATCAAAGAAAATCAATTGAATGAATTGCCATTAGTGGGGAATGAATGAAAGAATTTTAACAATATACAAATATAGAATAAATTCAGCTGGTATAGCTACACCATGCTGACATTCACTGAAACACATACATACAATGTAAAGTGCCTGATAAAATAAAATGCAAAAGAAGGCAAAAAAAAAAAATCCATGAATGACGGGCTTCTTCAAGAACACGTCCAAGTTAAAATAATAATGAAGGGCAAAATGGCTTGCTTGTAGCCCAGATCTTGGCCTCTTACAAATCTACTGTTGCTCCCCAATTTATTATGTGCTTCATCCTCACTAAGCACCGTCTCGCTTGTAGCCCAGGTCTTGGCCTCTTACCGATCCATTGTTGCTCCCCAACTTACTATCTGCTTCATCCTCTCTAACCACAAGACCAGGCTGATGGTTCTCCATCCACCAAGCTGGAGAGGAATTGTAAGCTACAAGTTGGTGGTCATATGGAGGCCAACTGGTAGAATCTGCACCTAAATTGACAGAAACTGCAGAACTGTGCTGCAATTGAGTACAATCATTTGCATTTTCAGCAGGCACGTTCAGATCCAACGTCTCGGTTCTGCTTGGATGCGAAAATTGCTGCTGCTCAGTTGTTGAATGGCTTGTATAAGTGTGCATATTAGTAGCAGGGGGAGTGGAATGAGTCCTCTTGTGACCGCCCAAAGCTTGGCCAGATGGAAAACTTCTGTGACACACAGGGCATTCATGCACCCTGACTTTTTTATTCTCAGTGCACAAACTCTGCTTACAAGTCTCAACAGATGGCCCATTGATGGACCAATCAACTGCTTCTTTGAAACCCTCATCAGTTTGCAGTGTGGGAAAGATGGACTTGGACTTGTAGTGGCAGCTTGCCCTGTGGCCGCCCAGAGCTTGAAATGAAGAAAACTTCTTGTTGCAGGACTTGCATGCGTAGAACCTCATCATCATCATCTCTGGTTTGAAATCAACATCCCATTCCGGACTGTATGGGGAATCTGCATCCCCGGGATCGAACCTCTTTGGCTTCTTGACTCTCCGTCTGATGGGGTGGAGCGTGGAGGGAGCAAGAGACTCAGAGGAAGATGTAGTTGTTGAGGACTGCGACTGTTGATCGATTCCATCGGAGAAAAGCATCATCAGACAACGCGCAGCCATCTCTTCCTCATCGTCTTCTTCTTGATCTTGATCTTCCTGATCTTCTTGATCTTGATCTTGTTGCCGGGCAGTGTTTTCTGATTTGGGTATCAGAGAAATCGAATACCTTGAGCGTCTGGATCTCTTGCCCTTTGTGGCAGAGCAAATGCCTGAGACCAAATGCGGCGGAGGCTCCATGTCCATGTCTGGAGATCGAAACTGGAAAAGAGAATCTTCCCCTACTTCTGCAACATATGCGGTTGCTTCCATGCTTACTGCAAGTACTGCTACTGCACTTCGGAAAATTGGGGGAAACTGGAAGCACAAGTAAAGTCAGTACGGCGCTTGGAGAATTGGGGGAAACTGGAAGCACAAGTAAAGGCAGTACTGCACTCGGGAGAATTGGGGGAAACTGGAAGCACAAGTAAAGTCAGTACGGCGCTTGGAGAATTGGGGGAAACTGGAAGCACAAGTAAAGGCAGTACTGCACTCGGGAGAATTGGGGGAAACTGCAAGCACTGTACTGCACTTGGGAGAATTGGGGGACAATTGGGAGCACAAGTAAAGGCAGTACTGCAATTGGGAGAATTGGGGGACAATTGGGAGCACAAGTAAAGGCAGTTCTGCACTTGGTAGAATTGGGGGAAAACTGAAAGCACAAGTAAGGGCAGGGGAGACGTGTGATGGTGGGCAAAATGGTAGATAACTGATAGATATTGGTGAGGTGAGGTGAGTACAATGCGGGTTCGTCCAGTAACTTGTAATGCGGGGAAGGGACACGCAATGGGCGAACTACTGTAACTGTAAAGGCGAGGCGAGTGGGGAAGTGGATATATTATACAGCTGGAAGAACGCGGCATGCGGAATTTGACTTATCCATATATAGAATCAGAGAGTCCAGCACCCGGGCACAAGGCATTAAGGCATCCTGTTGGAAAGTGGAATTTTGCGTTGAGATAGGTAACTTCCAACCAAAGTTTACTGGTGGCGAGTAGAACGTACCCCAGACGGTGCGCGCGTGGGTGGCTACGAATAAGTCGTTACAGAATCGTGGAACTCGAAATAAATAAAAGGAAAACAAACGTCATCTTCCGATCAACAGAAGGAACACAAACTCACGCCTCTAAATATACGGTGCGTGATGCAATTTGATTTGTTTTTAAAATAGAAAGTTTGACTGACTTTTACAATCCAAGATGATATTCCAGAAACCAAATTTAAACAGAAGACTCGCATACTCCCAACTTGCGTCTGTAATCAAATTTAGATTTACAGAGAATCAGAATCAGAGCCAAAATCGTTGGCTATACCATTTAATAGTTGGATGTTTTCAAAATTTTATGGAGGGTGAACAACTTGTTTATTTGATATTTCTAGAAATCCAACACTAATTTTCAGGTTAAGCTTTGGAAAATGCAAAGTATTTTTCCTTATCCAAAATAAATTTTTTTTTTTTTTTAAGCTACAAGGCTACTGAATGAGAAGGTTTTAATCTATAACGACAATGTTTTGGTTATGAGTTTAATATGTCGATTGTAGAAATTAAACTTAGGTTAAGGGGATAACAATTATTTTTTCCAACATAAAGTTTCATACACACATAAATATTAGTCAAATAAAGATCAGAAGAACTATACATATGCACCAGACTATATAGAAAATTTATATTTATCAAATGAAGAATATGGAAACCAACATTGAGTTGAAGTGATATTCCTTTCAAATCTTGGTATCAACTATGAAAACCACCCCAAACCAACTTGTGAAGTAATGAAAATAACCTTTACCCATATGTAACCAATTGTAGTGTTGGAAGAATAACTCCAATTAAGAACATATTGTAAGGCCCTAGCTTGGAATGACTTCAAGCACTTCTATCTTAGAATCCTGTCGTGCTCATTGGCTACCATAGACAAATGCAAAAATAGGTTGGTTGGTGGAAGCACTTGTCTTGGTAACCATTGCACAATTGCAAGGATGAATGAGCATGCCTTGGGTAGTTTTGCATAATGACAAGGAATGCCAAATTGTTCGATCGCTTGGAAATCAATTTGGCTAAGTATAGCAATAAGATAAGAGTTGTAATTTTAGGTTTCTTTAGAGGCCACTTGGACAAGAGATGTTCCTCGGTTCATGAGTGTGTGGGAAACAATGTGATAGCTTGCCTATAGCACAATGGTTTTTGGATAGTATTTCCTTCACAATTAGGTGTGCATTGCAAGTTCGACAGATGCCCAACATGACATGCAACGCAAGGAAATACAAGGAGAGCCATGGACGGCATTCAAGCAAGATAGTTGGCCATCAAATGCATGAGATAGTTGTGACACCTTGGGCACACAAATGAAATGTGTAGACCCATGTGTTGCAAGACTTTATGAACACATAGGTGGATTGCACATTAAGTCCATTGTGGACATGGAGTGGATTGCAATTGAAGGCCACTACAAAGAAACATTAACTATATAAAGAGGATGCCTGATCCAGGTGGATATTGCTGGCCACCCACCTATTTCACTTGGGGCCCCACAATTGTCTCTTTCAGTTTTTCAGTTTCGACACAACTTACTATTTTTTACAGTTTTTCGGGTCTTGAACTTTCGGAGCCGTTTTGAGGCCCTAAATGACATTTTTTGGGAAAATCAAGAGCAACCTAGCTTATCTTTTCTACATCAAAAGATGTACTTCTCGGATAGATCTTTCTAACAGAGATTGTATGCCACAGTTACATCCTCGGGAAGTTGAAATACCAATTTACCCAAACGGAGCCCATAGTTTTGGCACTTCATCTCCTAGGGTTAGGTTTTTGGATGTTTGGAGTTTTCCATTGTTTCTCAATAATAAATAGGCCCTCGAGCCTCATTGTAACACAATTCGGAGGTCTGTGGCTGCCACATCTCTCCTCAGAGATATGCTACCAGCACCCTATTATTTTTATTTCCATTATGTCTGTAAGCATATTTTAGTCATTTGATTTAAATAAAATGAAGTATTGTTTTTGTTGCATCTCTGTGTTTATGTCTATTTCTGTATTTTATTGTGTTCCTTCATAAATCTGGATCAGTGGTATCAGAGCGGTCTGCTCTTTCTCTGTTTTTCTTTGCATGTCCCCAAAGTGGTCAGGGTATAAGGAGTTAGGGCTCGATCTGGTTGAAACCTTGCAAGGTCAGCCTCACAAACCTCAACGACCTCCCATGGAGGAAGAAAAGAAAGACGAGGGACCAGGAGATCCTATCAAAATATTGCTCGAGGAGGCCCTCTAGAAACAAAGGAACGCGATGATGGATAACTTTGCTCATATCCTTTAATGACTGCCCACCTACGGTGCATCTCCATCCAACAGCCACTCTGGAGGTGCCACTCCCTTCAAGGTACAAGTAAAATTTGAAATTCCTATATTTGAAGGCTAGATAGATGCAGACGTCGTAGATCGATGGTTAAATTTGCTGGAAGGGTATTTCTTGGTCCATGATTTCTCTGACCGAGAAAAGATTATTTTTGCACTCCTCAAAGTCG
This sequence comes from Pinus albicaulis, assembly GCA_034641835.2. Lineage (NCBI taxonomy): Eukaryota > Viridiplantae > Streptophyta > Pinopsida > Pinales > Pinaceae > Pinus > Pinus albicaulis. The sequence continues at coordinate 718,953,806 of CM076584.1, read as the reverse complement.
CCCCCCATGTCAAAGACCGATGGGAAACCTACTATGAGAAAGAGGACGAAGGGGAACCCTCTCTGTTCTCGTCCACACCCACTTGGAATTTGTTCCAAGACGACATCAAGGAACAATATTACCCCATGGGGAGCTATGAAGACAAATACATCCAATGGACCACATTGCGGCAACAAAGGGATCAGGATGTGCACGAACTGACGAATTTTTTCCATACCCTACGCACAAAGTTGAGTATTAAATATTCAGAGAGACATTTGGTGCTCAAGTACCATGGTTGTCTGCACAAACATATTCAGGAGGAGATGGAGTTCCTCGACATTACATCGCTTGGCACAGAATATCGCTATGCCGCCAAGATCGAGCAGAAATTTAAGCAGAATAAGCAAGAATTTGGATCTGCAAGTCCGAATCCAGGGAAAGGTGCCCCCGAACAAAAGAACAAGGGGCAAGGCCAAAGCGGTATGACTCATAACAACACCACAAATCCAAAGAAGGAAATGGGGAAGTGGTGTGAATTTCATAATAACCCCACTCATAGCACAAATGAGTTTCAGGCCAAATAGTCGTTGGTGGCCGAACTAAAGGCACCCAAACCAGATGCATTTTTTGATCCTGAGTCAGAACCAGACAAAGGAAATGAAAAAGGGAAGCAGATCATTGATGCGGATCCCAGTGCGATTGTTGCCACCACCAAGATCCAAAGGGAGGATCCCAAGGATCCAAAGGAGGGGGAGTGCCTCTTCCATTCGCAGATGTGGGTGAAGGGTTCTCCAGTGCAATTCCTTGTTGATAGCGGAAACCAAAAGAACCTCATTTCAGCAGAGGTCGTGAAGTGGCTTAGCCTACCGAACATAGCACACCCGCAACCGTATATCATCGGGTGGCTTCACCCCATGATAGATATCTGCATCTGCCAATAGTGCCGCCTTCTGTATAGTATCAAGCCATTCACGGATGAGGTGTTGTGTGATGTTGCTCCTCTTGATGTAGCTGATGTATTATTGGGCCAACCATACTTGTGGAGGCGACATGATGTGTATGAGTCTAGGCCTCATGTTGTTGTCATCTCTTTGAATACTGCAAAACAACGCAGTAAGATTGTTTTCCAAACCAGGAAATTTATTTTCCTTACAACTCGCCCACATGGAAAGAAGAAAATTATGGCCACAAACTCGAAACAGGGCTCCCCTACACGACTACAACAGATGGATAAAGTCATGAAGGAATACAAGGAAATTTTCATGGATAAAGTCAGTGGATTGCAAGTGAAGGCCACTACAAAGAAACATTAACTATATAAAGAGGATGCCTGATCTAGGTGGATATTGGTGGCCACCCACCTATTCCATTTGGGGCCCCACCATTGTCTCTTTTAGTTTTTCAGTTTCGGCACAACTTACTATTTTTTATAGTTTTTTGGGTCTTGAATTTCCAGAGCCGTTTTGTGGCCCTAAACGAAGTTTTTTGGGAAAATTGAGAGCGACCGAGTTTTTGGGATAGATCTTTCTAACGAGCTATTGAGTGCGTCAAACGGTGATCGTATGCCAAAGTTACGTCCTTGGGAAGTTTAAACACAAATTTACCCAAACGGGGCCCATAGTTTTGGCGCTTCATCTCCCAGGGTTAGGTTTTTGGATTTTTGGAGTTTTCCATTGTTTCTCAATAATAAATAGGCCCTCGAGCCTCATTGTAAAAAAATTTAGAGGTCTGTAGCCACCACATCTCTTCTCAGAGATATGCTACTAGCACCCTAGCTATTTTTATTTCCATTATGTCTATAAGCATATTTCAGTCATTTGATTTAAATAAAATGAAGTATTGTTTCCACTGCATCTCTTTGTTTATGTGTATTTATGTATTTTATTGCGTTCTCGCATAAATTCAGATCATTGGTATTAGAGCGGTCTTCTCTTTCTCTGTTTTTTTTTTGCATGTTTCCAACGGAGTCAGGGTATAAGGAGTTAAGGCTCTATCTGGTTGAACCCTTGCAAGATCAGCCTTGCAAACCCTGACGACCTCCCATGGCAGAAGAAAAGAAAGACGAGGGAGCAGGAGATCCTATCAAAATATTGCTCGAGGAGGCCCTCGAGAAACAAAAGGAATGCGATGATGGATAACTTTTCTCAAATCCTTCAACGATTGCAAACCTACGGCGCATATGCTTCCAATAGCCACTCTGGAGGCGCCACTCCCTTCAAGGTACAGGTAAACTTTGACATTCCTATATTTGAAGGCTAGATAGATGCAGCTGCCATAGATAGATGGTTAAATTTGCTAGAAGGGTATTTCTCGGTCCATGATTTATCTGACCAAGAAAAGATTATTTTTGCACTTCTCAAAGCCGCTCCCCATGTCAAAGACTGGTGGGAAATCTACTGTGAGCAAGAGGATGACGAGGAACCCTCTTTGTTCTCGGCCACACCCACTTGGAATTCATTTCTAAGAGGGCATCAAGGAACAATATTACCCTGTGGGGAGCTATGAGGACAAATGCATCCAATGGACCACATTGCGGCAACAAAGGGATTAAGTTGTGCATGAACTGACGAATTTGTTCCAAACCCTATGCACAAAGTTGGGTATTAAAGATTCAGAGAGACATTTGGTGCTCAAGTATGGCGACTATCTGCACAAACATATTCAGGAGGAAATGGAGTTCCTTGACATTACATTGCTTGGCACGACATATCGCTATGCCGCCAAGATCGAGCAAAAAATTAAGCAGAAGAAAATGGTATGCGGCAAGGCCAAAGCGGCCACAACCTCAAAACAGGGCTCCCCTACATGGCTGCAGCACATGGATAAATTCATGGAGGAATACGAGGAAATTTTCTTGGATAAAGTCAATGGATTGCAAGTGAATGCCACTACAAAGAAACATTAACTATATAAAGAGGACACCTAATCCAGGTGGATATTGGTGGCCACCCACCTATTCCACTTGGGGCCCCACCATTGTCTCTTTCAGTTTTTCAGTTTCGGCACAACTTACTATTTTTGACAGTTTTTCATGTCCTGAAATTCCAGAGCCGTTTTGAGGCCCTAAACGACGTTTTTTGGGAAACCTGAGAGTGATTGAGCCTTTATTTCTTGCATCAAAATTTTTACTCCTTGGATAGATCTTTCTAACGAGCTATTGAGCACGTAAAACGGAGATCGTATGCCAAAGTTACGTCCCTGGGAAGTTGAAACACCAATTTACCCAAACGGGGCCTATAGTTTTGGTGCTTTATCTCCTACTGTTAGGTTTTTGGACATTTTGAGTTTTACATTGTTTCTATATAATAAATAGGCCCTCGAGCCTCATTATAACACAGTTCAGAGGTCTGTAGCCGCCACATCTCTTCTCAGAGATATGCTACTAGCACCATAGCTATTTTTATTTCCATTATGTCTGTAATCATATTTCAGTCATTTGATTTAAATAAAATGAGGTATTGTTTCCGCTGCATCTATGTGTTTATGTCTATTTCTGTATTTATCACGTTCCTGCATAAATGCGGATCAATGCCTACAAAGTGCAAGGTCGTGAATGTCATAGAGTTGGAAATAATATAAGAGTTGTCATTTGAGGTTTCTTGTAGAGTTCACATAATTATTTGGACAATAGACATTCCTTGGTTCATGAGTGTGCGAGCAACAATGCCATAGCTTGGGTGAAACACCATGGTTTATGGATAGTACTACTGTTATAGGTCAATTTGAGCATCATACCCCATGCCCTGGTCAAAATGTACATCATCCCCAAGACCAATGAAATAGGGTCTATCATCCCCTTACATTTCAGTTGCTATATGCCCTAAGAGAAGAACAAATCATTCATGGCTTCTATTGTGATATTTCCAAGGTTTGAAGTATATGTTATATCACATATGAACTCACCAACGCTACCTCTAAAGGGACTAATTGCGTTGCATATGCAACATCCTCCATTCAAGAGTGCATTGGTCACCTGGGAGCGGAATTCTCATCGTTCCGGGAATCTCCACAAGGCCAGTGCCTTCTAGAAGAGTCCATATGTGTCAAAACTCGAATCCAAGTGTCCATCTAACACCTATGAAGTTGGGAACATGTCTTGCCTATTATGAGAAAGTCATTCATTGAGAAACTACCATCAGTTTCCCTATAAATTAAGCACAGATCCTAGTGCTAGGGAAGGAAGAATTTTGGTAAAAAAAATGTTGTTGGATTCTCATTTGAGAGAGTGAAAGTACTGATATTTTTTTGGTGTGATGTTGGATCTGATGAGGCCGAGATGAAGCTGGAGCTAGTGGTATCAAATCAATCATTGGTTGTAACCTTCCCCTTCTACTCTTTAATAAATATTGTTGTTCATTTTCCCATATATGTATTTGTTTATGTTTCTATTTCTCATGCAATGGACTCTTGAATGATATATATGTTTCATATCTAATCGATTTGAGTGATTAATATAAGTAGGCATCTATATATTGCAATCTGTTTGTTGTTCTTTGTTTATGCTAGCAGGAACCAGTCTAGCGATCTGAGTTAGATTGAAGGCGACAACAAAAGTGACAGAAGGAGAAGAAGAAGCACTTGGATCAAAAGTAGGTTCTTCTATCATTCTGTGTGTCTATTTATTTTAGAGAAAGTGATAGAAAAGTCTTTCATTTGTTGTTCTAAGTGCCTAGCACCACACTTAGGGAATTTGATTTATCCGTAGATCATAATTCTGCATAACAAATTGGCAACTCCACTGGGGAGTTTCCTATCATTCCTAGTGTTTTTGCCTCTGCTAACCCTCATTAGTAGAATCTACTTTCAGTTATTAGACTTTTGAATGAAAGAATTGCATTATAAGTGTGTTATGTAGCTTGCATTTTCAATCATTGTTGCGCCCAACGCACTGTTGGTCAAGACATAGTGAATTGTCTCCCATTCAGGGGTGCATTGCAACACACTGTCTCCCCTTAGAGACCGCGTTTCCCCCTTAGCCAACCAAATTCCATTCAAATTTGTCATTGCTATCATTTTCAACCATTTGTTTGTTGTATTCTCAACTGTCTGATATCTCTTAGAGACTAGTGAACTTACCTGATTCTTCCTCCTTTGAAAAGTAAATTTGTTCAATGTCTCTTTAAGTGTTTATCTTTATCATTGACAAATCAAATTCAAAGTGTTTTATTTCTGCATTAGATCCATTTGTTTTGTAAAATAAATTGTCATTAAATTCTTCATTTTCTGTAGGAAAAATTGTAGTTCCATTCTTCATTTTTCCTAAAAAAGAAATTGTTGTTAAATTCCTCGTTTCTCAAAGAAGAAAACATTTGTTTTTGATGTTTTGATGCATATAGTTTCCTTTCTTGCATTCAAATTAAGGGAGCTGAAAATAAAAACCTGCATGTGCATATAGTGAATTGTGTGTGTTGCATAGGAACAAGTTAGGAACGCTACATTTTAGTTTGTGCTCTTTGTTGTTTTCTCTAAAACTGATTGCTCTTTTCCTTAGTAGTTAGGATTTTCATTGAAAAAACTAAAATTGAAAAACTTGCTGATCATTTTAGTTTGCATTTTAGGAATTTCCATCACATCACGTGGTGGACCTCAAAGACAAACTTTCTAAACATGGTCAACTTAAAATTTAAATCAATCTACCTAAGAAAGCATTGGAACCATAACGATAACATTTAGAAGGTCTAGGCTAGATATGTGTTCCGATGTCGTTAAACATAGTAGCTGTCGCTAACTTTTCTATGATAAATTTCGAGTGTGATACCTCACTCCACATACGTAAGTATATCGGAGCTCGTCCACGTACCTTCGGGTATATAGGGCAGTGTTCTAGTACGAAAAGTATAAGAGGGTGCTCTCACTGTGTAGTTTTGCATTAGACATCGTTAATACGGACTTGGGCCTCCACGTACCTTCGGGTATATTTGGGAGGACAACTTTAGGTTTCTATCCATCCATAGTGAACTGAGTCGGCCACCTTGTAACTTGTGATACACCGAACGCAACATTCAGGGAGATTGTATGCTCGTACTTCTTGGTTCTCCAAGAGGTATTCTGCAGTTCACAATTACTTGGTAAACCTTTTGCCTAGAATTACCCTTTTGTTTTGTTTATTTGTTTTTGGTCATAAAATAAATCAATCATCGTAGAAGAAGAACATCCATTTCCCCATCGTTCGCATAGAATAGCATTGAAACCACCTTTACCACCAGAAGCCATTTATGGTCACCGAAGGCGACATTGTTCTACTAAAACTAGTACTATCAGTACCTCTTGTGTGACATCATCCTCACATATACCAGAGTCGGCACAAATTGTTTCTACAAATCCTGGTTCATCTACTGTTGTTGAGATTAAGTCCTCACAGCTATCCGTCATCATGATCCATCCAATTAGTGAGACCATACCTCCCGAACTCGATGTTGTTCAACTGGAAGTTGATCTGGATCCATTCACTTTTTTGCCAGAATATCTGAATCCCGAAGCGAACGACTGGAAGTTGTTCCTGTATTGGTCGCCCCACAATCTATTGTAGCCATTTAGTCTCCCATATCGTGCAGTGAACCTCCTGAAATATACTTTGGGCCTAACGAAGAAATCCCTCCACCTGGTTTAATTTCGATTGAAGAAATACCACAAGATGAAACACCTTTAACTCCAACTCATTTTGGGGTGGAGCTTTACCTGTATGAGTCTTTTCTTCAATCACCTGCCTCTACTTTTTTTGATCCTGTGTCTATTAGAGTTCTCGTAGATCTAATAGGCTATACATTTGGTCAAACAACCAAGCCTGAGCCAACATCTTCGGTTGGACCATCTATTCCAGTTGTGATAACACTTGCTCTTGCTACCATGTCGATGTTCACAACTTCACCAGAGTCACATCTCTATGGTGGCCCTTCCGTCCCACCTGGTTACCAATATTTATCTGGAACCTTCTCTGGTGCATCCACCCATGGACTTCACCAATGTCATCATCTGTTATTCTAGTTGGTAAATCTATAGTGAGTACTAAACGACTTGATCCTTTATATACATCATTAGGGCAATATCAAGCTGGTCCATCTGGGTATATTCCATCCAGTACAATTTACACTGGACTTCCTGCATTTGGAGAACAATATTTTCCATCGTATTATACTACTCATGATGGGGGGAAACCTATGGTCACCCATTTTGACATTACTCCATCGTTATTTGGTCATCCTAATGTGAGAATGAATGTTTGTCAGTGGCAACCCACTCTACCCATCCAACCACAAATGGTTGTGTAATCGTATCATCTGGTTCAACCTGTTGCACCCACATCTATTCTGCTTGTTAATACATCCTTACCCCTGTTACAGACTGAAACTATTGTACCTCAACCGTCTCAGTCGGGTCCCTCATCTCAATACCTTCAAGTATTGGACCCTTAAACTCCAACTCCTTCGGCTGGTTTACAACAACCATTTGTATCCGGAATTATTTATTCACAAGTTGGATTACCATATTATGGGATATCGCAGCCACAACCAGGTTATACCTATCCACAACCGAATACAAGCTATCCTAGTTTGGGTTACAGTATTGGTGGACAGACCCCTTGGCAGCCACAAGTGAAAATGCCACAATCTTCATTTCAACAAGTAGCGTACCCAAGTTTTGGTCAACATAATCCTCAAGCGTTTGCTTATCAAAACAACCCCTATCTAGGTTACCCGCAACAAGTTCCTTATGTTGATGCTCAAAGGCCTATTGCCCAAGAAATTCTATCATACCCTGGCTATGCTCAACCCGACTTAATTTGACAATTGCCCTTTGTTTCAACTTTAGAGTTACCGGATTTAAACTGGCTTACCAATGATCCAATCAATTACTCTCCTTGGTGCCCAGTGATACCTCATACATTACCCTCAAATATTCCTAAGTTCAATGGAAAATCTGGGGAAGACCCGTCAACACGTGTCATGACTTATCATTTGTAGTGTTCATCTAACTCCCTAAATTATGACTCTGTTCGACTACATCTTTTCCAACGTATGCTCATTGGTCCGGCCGCAAAATGGTACATTGAGTTACCAAGAGCTTCATTTGATAATTTCATTGCCCTAGCTACTGTCTTTTTGACCCACTTCTAGTTAACCATATGATATGAAACTGGAATGGAAATCTTGACTAATTTTAAATAGACTAATGCTACTCACATTTTTTATCATACTCATGAGTGTCGTCGTCGTCGTAGAATGGTTAAGATATTTGTTCCTGATCAGCTCCTTGTTAAGTGGTTCATTAAGTTCATGTTACCATCTATAAATAAGGATGTGGCTAAGGGTGGCATCGTCATTGAAGAGCAGGTCATTGCTCGTGCCCAATATTTAGACTTGATTTACACTCAAACTGGCACGCTCTACGAGAAAATTCCTAACGCACCATGATCTAATTTTACTGTTCCTCCTTCGTCTAAGGAATCTCACATCGGAGACGGTATGATCGGTACAAAAAGCACACATCACTCTACTGCATATTATCTTGCACCTTCTTCCAAAATCCATGCCGTGTCATCTAACAAGGGAAAAAGTGACAAGCAACTCAGAAGTAAGAAAAAGGGGAAATCAAAGAAAAATAAAACTTCTACCCCACAGAAAAGATCATCTAATCAATCGACTGGAAATTGGAAACCTCATTACCCTTGCATAATCTGTAATGAGAAAAACTTTGTTTGTGACTGTTCTCACCACACCAAAGTCTCAAAATTGGTTAAGACCTCGCATGCATCTACAATGTTGACAAATTGATTTTTGAATCCAGACACAAATTTGGTTGCTACAGATCCAACTTCTAGTTCCCAAGTGCTTATGTTGTTTGTCACGAAGCCATCGACTGATGTTTTGGTGCCAACGTGTAATAAAGATTACAGTAGTCAGGCTACTGATCAACCTACTACCTCAACCATGAATCCATCTAAGGAATTGATACTGCCAACTGCTATTCTTGAATTGACAATCAAGCCGCCAAAGGGAGTCGTTCATAAATCAACATTTAATCCTCGAGCCTGAGGTGCTAAAAATTATAATATAGTTTAAGATTTGGCTCAATCCCCTTCAGCTATGTCAGCGCTTGAGGTGCTTCAAAATTGTCCCTCCTAGAAGCAGGATTTGTTTTCAGAAATTGGTGGAATTGATCTGATAGATTCCAATCTCGTAGCCTTTAATCATACGGGCTATGTGCCACAATTACCAGCAAAATTGGCATTATCCATCCAAGAAAATTTTCTCAATCACCTGGTTCATCGTATTTTTATTGATGAGGGAGCATCTACGTGAATTATGTCTCTAAACTGCTAGAAGTCACTTGGATCCCGCACCTATCTCGGTCGCCTACGACGTTGAAAGATTTCAAAAGACGTACATATAAGCCTTGTGGTATTATAAAAAACCTACATGTTGAAATAGGGGCAAAACAATAAATGTTGAAGTTGAGGTCATTGATGGACCCCTTGACTACAATATTTTACTCAGAAGGCCATGGGTATATGCTATGACTGCGACCGTCTCTACATATTTTAGAATGATCACCTTTCCACATAAAGGTGTCATCACAGTCATCAATCAACTATCCTTCTTTGCCTCAAGTTCCAAGGTAATTGGAAGTGTTCCATTAGTTCACGCACCCCAAATTGCACTTCAGAACATTGGTGTGGGACTCTTAAAGGATTATTCCCTCATGGGAACCTTTGCATTACCGCCGCTTGTGACATCGGCAGTAATTGCAAACATAGAGACCTGCTACATGATATATTCCACTCCATCTAGCTTAAGGAAGATTACGAGTGATTATGAAGTTGTTAAGTTGGATGAATTTATGTTGCCTAGCCCAATTGAACTGGCATAGCAATCAATCTACCTGGCTTGGGCAGAAAATCCAAAATCATTCTCGCTGGTCATTTGGGTTGATCATTCATTAGGTTTTGGTACTCAATTTGATCCTTTTTCCTCCACTTTCTTGACAGATGAGAATATTTTGGAATCCATGATGCAAAAAGGAGAACCATGGGAAGATCATCATCATCGCTCCCAAATTCAAGATTACGAAGAAGATAATCTTACTGAACTATATCACCCATCGATCAAAACATTATTTTTGAATTCATTTCCTATTAATGCAATCGATTCCGAGTGAAATTTATCAAATATTGAAGAAACCATTTCTATCGATATTTCGACCAAACCCGACATTGTAGAAAACATTCATGTCAGCATGTCTTGTTCTCCATCAGAATTCGAAACATATTGATCTCTCTTTAGTGAATTTCGTGATGTATTTGCCTGGTCTTATGAGGAAATGCTAGGCATATATAATATTATTGTTGAACACACTATTGATATGTACCTTGATGTCAAACCTGTACGTCAACGCCTTCGTCCTGTTCATCCGAAGAAGGTCGTTGCCATTAAAGCAGAAGTTGAAAAAATTTTGCGTGCTAGTTTCATTTACCTTGTTCTGCTAACTGAGTGGGTTTCGAATTCATGTTATGAAAAACCAAGGAACCATCACAATGTACATCTATTATCGGGATGTCAATCTTTCTTATCCAAAATACAACTATCCTACTCCCTTTATCGACCATATTATTGAAGATTGTGATGGATACAAAATATTTTCATTCATGGATGGATTCTCTGGATACAATCAAATCAATATCCTCCCAGAGGACCAATATAAGAAAACATTCATCTATCCCTGGGGCACATTCGCTTATTGGAAACTCCCATTTGGTTTAAAGAACACTAGGGAAACTTTTCAGAGAGAAATGGATTATGCTTTCAATGACATCAAGCACATTGTTCAACCCTATCTAGATGATTTACCCGCGCATTCACGAAATTGGAATGATCACCCGATGCATTTGAGAGCTATATTTCTACGCTACCGACACTACAAAATACGCCTCAATCCACATAAATGTGTGTTTTGCGTTGGTTCTGGTCGTTTTCTAGGATTCTTCATCTCAAAAGAAGGAATTCGAATCGACCCACTAAAGGTCCAAGCTATTCTTGATTTTTCTGTGCCATCAAATTTTCTTCAGTTACAGAAAATTCAGGGAAAGGCTAACTTCCTAAGGAGGTTCATACCCAACTACACCAAAATGGATAAATGATTTACTCGGCTCTTGAAAAAGGGGATTCCCTTCCATTCGGATAAGGTTTCGCAAGATTCTTTTGATGCTGTCAAGGATACACTTGTCTGGGCGTCATTAATGTATCCCCCAAGTTATCAGAGATAATTTCTTATATATCGCTACGACTGATACGACCATTGATATAGTATTGGTCCAAGTAGAAAATGGGATAGAACATCTAATATATTATTTGATTTGTAATCTCAATCATATGGAGGTGAAGTATTGATGCGTAGAAAATCTTGCCTTGGTGTCTATTCAAGTTGCCCAGATATTTCACCACTCTATCCTATTCCGGAAGACCATTTTCATTTCAGATTGCAACCCCATGACTTACATCTTATCACGTCAATTGATGGGGGGGGGGGAATATTCAAAATGGATTGTCACTTGCAAGAATTTGATTTAGAATTCATCAAATCCAAGTCAAAGAAGTCTTTAGTTTTGGCTGAGCTTCTCTGTGACCTTCCCTTTAATAGTACTGCTACTACATCAGGACCATCTATTCCTGATGAGTCTGTCTTTCTGATCGGATCATTTGATCCTTAATATGGGGATTTTATCATTTATCTCCAGACCCAGACTTTTCGGCCTGATACCTCTTGCTTTGACCTGCGATGAATTTGATACCAAGCCAACGATTATCTGATTGTCGGTGATACACTTTATCGTCGTGGTGTCGATAAAATTTTAAGGAGGTGCCTCAATCATGAGGAGGCTGAAAAGGTTTTAAATGATTGTCATGTTGGGGATTTTGGTGGACACTTGTCTAGATACGCTACCGCGTAGAAGATACTCTACGCCGGTTACTTTTGGCCCACCATATTTCACGAGTGCATCCTCGCGGTCAGAATTTGCCATGTGTGCCAGATATTTGATCGTAAAATCCGCAAACTACTAAGGCCAATGCATTATGTTGTCTCTATGGGACCATTTTCAAAATGGGGCATTGACTTCATGACCTGTAACCCTCGTTCATTCGGGGGGCATGGTTATACTATTATTGCAGTAGACTACTTTACCAAGTGGGTTGAAGCGATGCCTACATTTAACAACATAGGACAAACAACTGCATTGTTTTTCTTTAATCATGTCATTTCATGGTTTGGAGTCCCACAAGCTATAGTCATAGATCATGGTTTACATTTTCGAAATCATACGATGAATGAGTTGACTGCCGAATTAGGACAGTCACATGATAGTTCTACTCCTTATTATCCAAAATCAAATGGACAAGTTGAGGCTATTAACAAGATTCTTAAACGAATGCTTCAACGAATGATAGGATTTCATAAACGAAATTGGAATTTAATCCTGTACTCGGCTTTGTGGGCATACCAAACCTCAGTGAGAAATGCAACTGGATTTACCCCCTTTCAATTGGTGTATGGTCTGGAAGCTATTTTGCCAATCCAAAGTGAAATACTACCATTAAAACTCGCAATCGACTTGTTACTTGACACCTCTGTTGAAGAAGCGCGTCTTTTTAACCTCATCCATCTTGATGAAACATGTCGTGAAGCCTAATTGGCCAATGAAGTGCATAAGAGGAGTATAAAGGCAGAATACGACAAGCATGTCCAGCCTCACATTTTCTCAGAGGGTGACCTAGTCCTTCTTTATGATCAGGAAGCTAATGTAATAGGTATAGGGAAATTTGAGCCATTATGGCATGGCCCCTATATTTTCAAAAGAGTTCTTCCTAAGGGTGCCTACGAGTTGGTAGATTACGATGGAATTCCATCAGTGAAGCCCCAAAATGGGTTGTATCTGAAACGTTAATATGCTTAAGCATGAGCGTAGTAAACTATTATATTATATTCTATATATGCTATTGATTTACATTTACTATCTTAGTTTGTTTTTCTATAGTTTTCTTGAAGTTATTAATCCACTTTAAATTTCATCGTAGATGTCTGAACCTTTGGAACCATTCGTTGGGTATGCTGATGGGGCTAGTCATAGTACGCAGAATCTATCCTCTGCAGCGTGGGCCATTTTCGCTCCGAGCGACGAGTTAGTGAGTTTTCAAGGGATTTGTATCGGTCGATCTACAAAAAATATCGCTGAGTATAGCATCTTGATTGAACTTATCTCTGATGCCATTTCATTTGGTATTAACCGCATCATTATTAGGTTAGACTCACAACTTATGGTACTGCAACTTACTAGTTTTTATACTGTCAGAAATCCAACACCACATCGTATGTTCCTAAGAGTTCGACTTTTGGAAAGAAATTTTGATTTCATTCAATATCAACACATTTCCAGAAAATTGAAAACACTAATTGATTCTTTAGTGAATTATGTTATAAACAGACATTTGCAACACATGTAAAGGTACATTCACGTAATTGAATAAGATTGCACAATAAACATGGGAAAACACTAAAAAAAAATAGATACATAGTTATAGATTTTAAAAAAATTTGTGCCCAAGAAACATTGGTCATTTGACCTAAAAATTTATCCAACATGTCAAAAGTAAACTAGTGGTGCTCATGACAACATGCCACTGATCTAGCTATCCTACGCATTAACCGCATCCAACGATTAGGAATGCTAATAGTATGGCATTGCAGTCACATGGGTAACTCTTCAATCTGACAATCCAGAATCCCAAAGTTCGGCCTTTGTATGTGCTACTGAAGCTCAGCAAGAGTCTCATCCATATCTAAATCTTGAAGGACTGCTCTCCTGACAACCCTCTCTCCTGGCTCATTCACTACCTGCTCTGGCTGTTCTAGTGGTCAAACTCGACCTACATCTACATTACAAAAAAAATTTATTTTAGTCTTGGGAAAACATTAAAATAAAAAAACATGTATAAACCTTAGAAAAATAAAAAACATGTTCAAAAAATTCTTACCAATTGCACCCATCTGAGCGCCTTCTGGTAAAACTAAATTTGGATCTCCTCGAAATTCGACGCCTGCATATGCATATTCATCAATGGAAATAATCTATCACCTAAACCAGGTGAAGAATGTAGTCTATAACACGATGGTTGATTGACCAACATGTATAGCCATCATTTATACCCATCTCTGCATCCTTGGATATCTAGGGTTAGATATACCCAACGTCAGATACTGAGGTTGCATCACTGGAATCCGCTCTAAGGTGAAAGAAATGAGGATCGAACCATAGTTGAAATTTTTCTTCCTTCCTCCCTTTTCTTTGCTCAACTATTCTTTCATTTGAGAGAGTATAGCTTCAACCCAATTGAAAAATATTGGTTCCAAGCACTCTAGTGCATACTGCATGTAAGATCTGTTTGCTACGTGTAGTGTAGTGGTACCAACAAGCTTTATGATCGTGAATAAGATGGTTCTCAATGGAAAAGAACGAACATCATGGATGTTTATTTTCCGATCCTTGCTAGGCTCTGCCCCTGGATAACAATACTGCAATACAAAGTCTCTCACCATCTCTCCTCCGAGAGCAGACCTTGAGAGAGAAATGGGTAGGCATCTCCTCGACAAGCCTGTGAGAAAACAGATATCCTCCAATATGAAATGACTCAATCGTTGGATCCCATGCATGAACAAGGAACTCCAATAGTTCCATCTGTTTCCTCATACCAGATAATCTGAAGTACTTCAGTAACCCACTATCTCTGAGGGCTCTTACAGTACCCAGATAATTTAGGGAAATCATGTCTTGTTCCTCATGTTCTCTTTCCCTCCAAGTAATTGTCATTTTGGTCCATTGAATCCCTGAAACATAACCATAAGACTCATAAGGACCCATTTCATGAAAAAAATAGGTAAAATTTGGGCACACTACAAAGAACAAAAATGTGAATTGCGCCCAACGAGGGACAATGCATTGCAGTGCTTCTAGCCTTCATTTCCAGTGTATTGCAACGTACCTTTCGACATTCAAGTGTGCGTTGCCCTATTTTCAAAATAGATTTACCCTAAGGGGCCCAAATCCCTAAAAAATTGCATTTAAATGAAGCAAAAAGAATACTGAAGGAAAGAGGGGGTTTATGGCACCAACCCCAAATGGCGAGGAAACCCGTCCACAGAATCGATCGCAATCAATAGTTGAAGTTTAGGGGCAAAAACAGGTTAAGAGCTCCAAAATGCAAATGGTAACTTTAAAATGGTAAAAATGAACAGTAAAACTCTTTTAATTAGTCATTTAATTATTTGCAAATCATATTTATTGTTGTGACTATGGTTTTTTATTCATCTTTTTAATCATGAAATAGGTATTTCTAATCCATTTGATGTTGTTTTGAGCAGGTTTACAACTGATATAGAAGATTAGTTGTGCATACTTATTTCAAGAACGATTTGACCACAAAACATACTTTTATCCTTATTTTTTGAGCTTTGATAAAAGAGAAAAAGGACTTGAAGTGCACTTTTATCTCTTTTTCGAGCTTCGATAATAACAAAAAAGGAACCCCTAAAGTCTTCTTTTAGCTCTTTTCAGACTTCGATAATGTGAAAAGATTGTCGAAAACTTGTCTTTTCGAGCTTGTAAAGTAAATGAAATGAAATATACTCAGTATATTTTTAACCCTTTTCCAGACTGAGATAGATTATTTAGGAAAAAGGAAAACCTTAGTGGAACATGGCTAGGAGGTTCTCTCAAGTATCATTTTACACTTTTTTGGATTTGAGCGACAAATTTATGAAAAAGGACTTATGAAGTTTTCTTTTGTCCTCTTTTTCAAACTCTCTAAATATGAAAAAGGACTAGGTTGTCACTATAGTTAGGCTCATTAAAACATAAAATAGCGACGGACTTATAGATCATGGTAAGAATCAAGTTCCATTTATCACTAGACTCATTAAATTATCAAATAGAGTTGCATATTCGCCCGAAGGGTTGAATTATAGTTAAAGCATATTTTATCCTCCTTAATCTTGTTAAAAAATAGAGGTACTAGTCGAAAAATGGCTAGGGAAAATTTGGGAAAGTGAACAAAACTTTGACAGTAGTAGGTCACTCTTAAACATGACACTTCACTCCATCATTGTGACTGTTTGGGTTGGGTAATCTTCTTGACAGTTCATTCATAGCTATGGTTCATCATACCTTCACTTCAGTTTTGGGCCAATGTTGCCAATGCATCTCAGTGTCACCGATATGTTCAAGAGAAGTCATCCAGTGAACACTCATCCTTCTGCAATACTCATAAACCTTCATTTTCATGACAGTCATCCCTGAACATTGCTATATCAAGTCACATTTTGTATCTGAAATTAGTAACTCCCATTTCGCGATAAAATGGCTTCCTGTCGATATCAGATCATCATCCAGGAAGTTTACTTAGAAACATCATCTTCCAGTACCATGAGGCTTGTTACAACATCGACAAGATCCTAGCTTCCGGACATTTGACCGAAATATTTTGTTTGGCGTTTGACATCAAATCATCTATTCACGCCTTAAAAAATGTAATGCAATACCTTGAGAGCCATTAACATCAATGGTGGTTATCTCGCGTTTTTTAACAACTCACATCATTGGTTGGTAATAAAACGATATCTTACCATGTTCGACTACAAATCATATCTTCGCATGGCTAGACTTGTACCCGAACGATCGAGTGAATGAGATAAGAAGACCCCGGATATAGTTTTAGCCATCCGGGCCATGATTTCAGGATTTTTGTACACATCATCTCTACGGTGACCTTACATAAAGATCGTCATCTGAACATGGGCCTATATCTATAGGCATGTCTGTATTGGGAACATTCCAATGTAGACGACTTTCTGCACTGTGTACATTTTATTAGATAGTTTATGTGGTGAGAATGGGAATGCTTCCCTCGGAAATTCCTGATCAAGATGAAAATATAATGATGTAATGTATTGTAAGATTGATGTAGGTCAAAACTCCGCTTCAGTTCCAACTCATCACATCGTAAAGTATCTCATTCAAAAAATATTATTATTATTTCGACTTCATGCTTTAGGGGGCAGATATTATATGTCAATTTGGGAATCATCTCCCATGACCTGGTCAAACTGGACATCATCCCCAGGACCAATGAACTAGGGTATATATCCCCTTACATTTCAGTTCCTATATGCCCTAAGAGAAGAACAAATCATTCATGGCTTCTATTGTGAGATTTCCAAGGTTTGAAGTATATGTTATATCACTTATGAACTCACCAATGTTGCCTCTAAAGGGACTAACTATGTTTCATATGCAACATCCTCCATTCAAGGGTGCACTGCATTGCACTTCCCAACATTTAAGAGTGCGTTGGTCACCTGGGAGCGGAATTCTCATCATTCCTGGAATCTCCACATTTCCAGTGCCTTCTAGAAGAGTCCATATGTGTCGAACTTTGAATCCAAGTGTCCATCTAACACCTCTGAACTTGGGAACATGTATTTCCTATTATTATAAAGTCATTCATTAAGAAACTTCCATCAGTTTCCCTATAGACTGAGCACAGATCCTAGTGCTAGGGAAGGAATAATTTTGGTAAATAAATATTGTTGGATTCTCATTTGAGAGAGGGAAAGTACTAAAATTCTGCTGGTGTGATTTTGGATGTGATGAGGTTGGGATGAAGCTAGAGTTGGTGGAATAAAATTAATCATTGGTTGTAACCTCCCACTTCTACTCTTTAATAAAGATTGATGTTTATTTTACCATATATGTATTTGTGTATGTTTCTATTTCTCTTGCAATGAAATCTTGAATGATATATATGTTTCATATCTAATCGATTTGAGTGATTAAGATAAGTAGGCATCTATATATTTCAATATGTTTGTTGTTCTCTGTTTATGCTTGCAAGAATCAATCTGGCGATCTGAGTTGGATTGAAGGCGATAAAAAAAGTGACAGAAGGATAAGAATAAGTGCTTGGATCACAAGTAGGTTCTTTTATCATTTTGTGTGTCTATTTATTTTAGAGAAAGTGATAGCAAAGTATTTCATCTGTTGTTCTAAGTTCCTAGAACCACACTTAGGGAATTTGATTTATCCGTAGATCATAATTCTTCATAACAACTACCTTGGCCTTTGGGTATGCATTGCAAGATGGAAAGATGCCTAGCATGACATGGAATGCAAGGAGATATAAGGAGAGTCATGGATGTCATTCAAGAAATATAGTTGACCATAAAATGCATGAGATATTTGTGACACCTTGGGAACATGATTAAAATGCACAGAACTAGGTGTTTCAAGAATTTACGAACAAATGGGTGGATTTCACATTGGTCCACTTTGGACATGGAGTGGGTTTCAAGTGAAGGAAACTGGAAAGTAATATTGAATATATAAAGAGCACACATACAAAGTGCAGATTCATGAATGTCATAGAATTGGAAATAAGAGAAGAGTTTGCATTTGAGGTTGCATAATGACTTGAACAATAAAAACTCTTTGGTTCACAGGTGTGTGAGAAACAATGCCATATATTGGGTGCAGGACCATGGTTTATGGATAGTATTGCCTTGGAAATTGGGTGTGCATAAAAGTTGGAAAAATTCCCAACATGAAATATACATGAATTCTCTTAGGCAAGCTTAGGATAGGGAGCGGGAAGAATAACTCATTTCAAGCTGGTCGATTAGATCATTGAACCAGGCAACTAGACCACCTTGGGTAACCCCGGAAACCCAGACATTGAAACATGAAATGTAAGGTAAGGAAAGGAGAGCCATGAATGTCATTCAAACAAGATAATTGACCATCAAATGCATGAGATAGTTGTGACACCTTGGGCACACAAGTGAGATGTGTAGACCCAAGTGTTGCAAGACTTCATGAAAAAATTGGTGGAATGCACATTCAGTCCACTTTGGACATGACGTGGATTCCAAGTGAAGGAAACTGAAAAGAAACATTGACTATATAAATAGGTTGCGTACAAAGTGAAAAGTCATGGATGCCATAGAGTTGGAAATAAGATAAGAGTTTTCATTTGAGGTTTCTTATAGAGGTTTCATAATGACATGGAAAATAGACATTCATTGGTTCACAAGTGTGTGGGAAACAATTCCATAACTTGGGTGCAACACCATGGTTTACATATGGAACTTCCATGGTAGTTAGTTTTCCATCACAAGTTGGATAGTGTGACAATCCTGGGCTAATCCCTCCTCTCATTGTAATTGTTCCATATATTTTGATTATACGTAGAAAGGTCTGAGAATTGGGACACATATTCTAGAGTTTAAAGAAGGAGGTTGCTTGGGATTTAAAGGAGTCTTGAATTGTTTTATGAAAAAAATGAATGGATAGTAGGTGTCCTTTAACTGGACTAGTTGTATTAGTTAATGGAGCTAGGAAAGAGGACAAAGGAACCATGCCTGCCTTGGATAAATTCACAAGGCAGAAAGGAAAAAAAAATATGGATGATGGGTTTTACTGATAGTTGGGACAACCGAAGTCAACTAACAAGAAAGTGGGAGGGGGATTTGGCACAACAAAATCCCCACCACCACTCAAGAAGGAGAACTATTGTGACCAAGGTGAGGACAAGCGATAAGGGTGTCATCCAATACAACCAAAACGGTTGCAACATGGTAGTGGAAGAACTGAAAAATAGGGGAGAACGATTGCACAAGAATTCTCACAATACCCTTCATGCACTGAGGGGAGACTATTCTACACACAGAGAAAAAAAAATATGGTAGAGAAAAATCGGTGCCACTACCAAAATTCAAGGAGTAGAGTGATCATTCGGTTAAGTATTGGGAGGCTGGATGAATATCTATCAGGTGAGGACAATAGTATTTGAATTCCCTGCAAGGCTAGAAATTGGAGATGATATTATGTGGATTCCCTTGATAGCTTGGATAGAGGCTTGGTCCTTGGATTCTTGGTAAGAAGAGTTCCCATTTACTTGTTTCTTCATTTTTGTACAGTGAGTTATGGATTCCCAAGATTGGGTGGAACCACTGTGTAAAAAAATTATTGAGGGTGGAGGTGTCAAACCTTTGGATTCCCTTGCTTGATTTAGAGTGGAGGTGTGAGCCTATCGATTCCCTCATTTAATTGGGGGTGGAGGTGTGAACCTCTGGATTCCCTTGTTTTATTGAGGGAGGAGGTGTGAACATATGGATTCCCTTGTTAGGTTGAGGCTGGAGGTGAGATCCTCTGGATTCCCTTGTTTTGAAAAAGGGTGGAGGTGGCTCACCTTTGGATTTCCTTTTTTGGTTGATGGGTGGACATGAGCCTCTAGATTCCCTATTTTAGCTTGTGATAGTAGAGCTATAGTTCT
The DNA here is from genome assembly GCA_034641835.2 of Pinus albicaulis. Lineage (NCBI taxonomy): Eukaryota > Viridiplantae > Streptophyta > Pinopsida > Pinales > Pinaceae > Pinus > Pinus albicaulis. Next base: position 718,933,452 of record CM076584.1, on the reverse strand, counting down.
TAATGAAGTAAATGAAGGGTGGAGGTGGTGGACCTTTATATTTCCTATGGGAAATTAACTACACTAAGTAGCTAGTGGGTTGAGGTGCATGGCCCTATAGAGTCCCTATTTCAGCTAGTAGCATTGGTTTAATCCCTTAAGCACTCTTCTTCAAGATCTAGAATCTGGTTCGGGGGTGATAACTGCAAGAAAGGATTGACTGTAGTCTGTCTAAGGTTGGGTGGAGAGTTTAAGTTCCAATTTCAGTGGTCGATCACATTTTATAAGATAAGTGTATAGTCAATCCTTTTCACCTTGAATTCTAAGCAAGTGTTTAATGTGTTGGCTCAAGGATTATTTTGGTATTGATTTAATGCATTGGTCTAACACCTGTGATATATTGTGGACTACGATTTCTTGTATTTTTCATGGGAAAATGAATGAATGTCTTGTATATGTTCATGATCTAATTTTACATTCATTATCAATGCGAGAGATTAATATATCTTTGCACCATTACAATCCTAAAATTGGCCCAACAGGTTTAAGTATGAATGGATGGAAGAAGTATTATTGACGTAAGGTGGTCCAGTGAATGTACTACATTGGAGCAAGGAAGCCTTGTTATCTATCTATGTCATCCTAGATGTTCACACAATCAAGTCATCCCACTTTTAAAAAAAATGTAAGGGGGAAAGGTTGGGGTTATGTGGAAATGGAAAAAATCGAGTCTCGGGTTGTGAGGGAAGGAGTTATAACGTATAGAAGGAGGGGTACATGAAGGGGGCCAAACCCTGTGCAATTGGATGAAAACACTTTCTAGCAGTTATAGCATGGCAAGGCGGTGTCCACGTGCCTATATATATATATATATATATATATATAAAGGGGAAGAGTAATCCCTATGCATGTATTTGGATATATCGCCAAAAGGGGGAATACCTACATAATGTGACACAACATGAGCGGGTCAACAACTACCAGTAGCGTGGTGGTTTGGAAGGCCATGTGGGCACTACATGGCAGGTCAAGATGATGTGGTAAGTCTTAATAGGCCTATATTTAATCAGCCATATCTTGTGATCCTGAAGTTCAATTGAGGAAAATTTTATATCATTGGAAAGGTCCTAATGAAACAAACATAACAATGTTATCAAATTTATATTTTGAGAAAGTTGAAAAATATAAAAAACAAATTTATACTCCATTTCCATAATGGGACATTGGAGTTCGAGTCAATATAGTAACCACCTTCTTCCATCCTTGGTGGGGTCCATGGGTGGAAAATGGTGGTGAAGGTTACAAGTTGGTATCCAAGCTTCCAGGTTCAACACTTGAACTAGATGTGATTTTTCATAGATGAAATGAAGATGAAGGTAAACCTATTGGTAGGTCACAATAAATCGCCAATAGTAGGGGGTCCCCTGATGTGAAGTCTTAATTATAACTCACATTGTTTGGGATATGATCCCCATCCAGTTTGTGGGGCTAACTTCCACCATGTGTGTGTGTGTGTGCTACTCTTGGCTTTCAAGTACTAAGAAATACGTGTGAGACCAAGTGTAATATGCAAAAAGAATGAGGGTGAGATAAAATCTCCATTGATGGCTAGAAGAACATAAGAAATATGTGACATGCCTTGTCACACATTTACCTGATTTTACAAGCCCTCTAGGTAAATGTGAAGTGGAGTGCCACTATGACATGACCTAAGCTCCTAGTTCTAGTTAAGGAAGTGGGATCTACAACTGAGACTTACTGACCACAAACTAACATCCTAAAGGGACTACAAATCACCCAAGAGCTGAAGAAACAACTCAGGTGGTCAATCCCTGAGTTGGAAGCTTATTTCACTGGCCTAAAGCCCCAACCGCATGCATGACAAGGCCAGGGTGTGGTTATAGACCTCTAACTGCATGCACAACACTGCTTGTGTGCGGTTATAACCCAAAATATGTAGTTAAGGGGGTGTGGTTCCGAGATCTGAGCCACCTTTCTAGGTCAGCCTCTAGATCACTGCCAAAAGCTTCTTGTAACTTCTCAGAATGATAAATTTCATAATGACAAGGCTAAATAGACAAACTTGAGTCAGAAAATTGACATAAATTGACTAGAACATACTAGACATTTCATCAAACACATGGTCAACATGTAAGATACAGATCATGAATGCATATCTGAGATTTAGTGTAAATATATGTTCTTTAGTTGTGAATCACCAAGAATTTATAATTCCCTCTTAAGTAGCCACAGTAACATTTGGTATCCCATGCATTCATTAACTAATCAAAGCATAACAAGAGACATAAATAGAACATGTTATGGAACCATGGTTATAACTAACATATAATTAGAATATTAACCATGATAGAACAATCATCAAAGCCATATAATAACAAACATAAATTCTCATAGACCACAATAGGAAAATAACTATTATTAACTTCGGTAAAATCCAACCAAGTTAGGGGCTTCCATGTACCACTCGACCATAGATTGAGTTGAAATAAGTATTTCTTTCATACAATCGCCCCTGTTCCATATTCCAAGCATGAATGTGGGATCTCATGGAATAAACCAAGAAATAAATAACCACGAGAATACGAAGGTTAAACCGCCTCCACCCTCAAACTGCTTCGATATTTCCTAAGATGATCAAGAGATTAAAAAAACAAAGCAAGCTTATATGCATCAAAATTCCTTCACCATACCTTGAGGAATTTTCTTGTCTCCACCCACTTGTTGAGGGCATATCGGAGAAAACCATCTCCACCCCCAACCCGTGGGAATTGTCTTGATACCACCTTGCCCGGTTCCAAAATATTCAGGCAATCTAAATCTCAATCAAGAAATGAATCCTATCACACCATGATTATCCAGGAAATGGCAAGGAAATACTGAAACCATTGTCAAACCCGACAAAACCCATTCCAATGACTAAAAATGAACCAAATAAACAAATGCATGTACCATGCATTCACACATCAGTTAGGAAATCACACATGCAATCTGTTACTTGCAAAATCCTCCTACTAAAGCTATTGATCCAACCTTCTTCTTTCTTTCCTTGCTTGCCCTTTTCCTTCTTTCTCCAATCCAAGTGAATTCCCAAGTGCTCCAAGAGTGCTCCAAGGTTTCTCTAACTGTGTAAAAGTGTGAGAGAGAAAAACTAAACTGACAAAAGGTTGTGAACTGATCCTCATAAGACTTTTTATTATTGATGTCTCTGTTTTCTTCATTTTCCTTAATTTTTCCTCCAATTTCCTTCTCATGAAAATTTGTGCCTTTTCACCTTCGTTTTTTTCTGTTTTCCTTTATTTCATAAATAAAATGTCAATTAATGCCTCTTTTCCTTTGCCAATTTCCTTAGCCATTAATAAACTGAAAGTGATGCTCACTATAATTCTTTGGCCAACATTCAACTTGGAATATGTGTCCCATGACCGTGGTCTTATTCTTTTTTTCCTTTATTATCCTTTATTACATGAACTTTTAACCTAAGGCTGTTACAAAATAAGGTAACAACAAATTAATGGGGGAGAGTATGTGTTGTGCCCCACTTTGGTTGGCTAACTTTGATATTACATTAGCCTTGATATATCCTTAGGGCTTATACAATATACTTTGAGGACCTCAAATTGAGGATTAAGATATTTGAATCTTACTATTAATCGATGTGGTAATAATTTTTTTCCAGTATGATGTTATGATGATAATAGTTGTGATTGACATGTTTTATGATTGTCTAATCATGTTATGGATTCATTATGTTGTATTTTTACATTAGCTCTTGCTCACAGTTATGAAGATGTTTATGATTATGTCATGATGATGATTTAGCATACAAATTATATTGGTGACTAATATTATGAACAAAGATAATGACGATTATTGAGTGTGTCAGGAAAATACCTAGATGCACTTGCATGTGATGAGCTAGAAACCTATGATTTGATTTGAATTACATATTATTGTCTCAAAAAAAAAAACTAAAGTTCAATTTAAAATTTTGTTGTGAATTCCAATGACATAATAGTGGATGAAGGCACAAGTTAGTTGCTTGATCGAAAGACTCACACATGGGTGACGGGGCTGTAAAGATAGATGGAAATTCATAGGAGTGGTGGGACAATGTCCTTTATTTCACCCGCTAGCACTCCCACCATGAATTAGGTTGGAAGGTGTTGGGATACCTTCACTTTGAAGATCACAATGCCTTGAGTGAAAACTCCATATTGGGTTTCTCACAAGGATCTATTGGGGAGCACACATCAAGAAATATTCCTTGATTCCTAGTGCTGTCAGTATCACTATAGAGGGCAACATGAGAGATGAAAATGGTATTCATCGTCACACCCAACATTTTCCGCTCGTAGTTACAGGATGCCTGAAGGGAAAGTGACGTGGCACCCTTGGGACTTCAAAGGGAGTTTTTTGAAAGGCACAACTAACTTGGCACCACTGGAATTATGAAGAAATCAATTGGCATGGCATCCTTGGAACTTCAAAGGGAAGTTCTTGAAGGGCACAACTGACTTGGAACACTTGGAATTAAGAAGAAATTGATTGGTGTGGCACCCTTGGAACTTTAAAGGGAATTTCTTGAAAGGCATGATTGACTTGGCACCCTTGGCATCAAGAAGAAAATGTTGAAATATAATTTATATTTAGTAATTATACTAATTCATGTGATGTAGTATATGAGTTTTTAGGATCACATCAACTAAATCAAGTGTAAACCTTGGGGTAAAGGGAGAATAGGAAGCAATAAAAATATTGGACAAATTGAGTAATTCTACCCTTCCCACGTTTGGAAAATATTAGGTAAATAATGTGCATATAATGTAACTCCAAAGTATGTAAGTATTTAACTAAGAAGAAAGGGTAAAGGGACATAGAGTTAATTAAAAACATTAATTCTAGTATAGCTTAACCTCATTAAGAAAAGAGGGGAATGAATGAAAATATAGATTAATAATTTAAATTAGAGAAATTTAGTTTCATGAGAGAAACTTCATGTGGCAAGAGCCAACACAAGGATATCCGTTTAAAAGTCAATTTTAGATAAACTAGGGTGTAATTGGGGAACAAAATATGAGACCTACTAATTGACTCTAGTAATGAACACAAAATAAAGAGTATAAAATTGGGATCAAGAGACAACTAGGAGAAGAAATAGGAAGTCATGTTGAGGTAAGGGAAAATATTATTTTTAAATAATAATTTAAGTAAATAATTGAGAAGTGCCTTGGTGTGAGGCCGACAAAACAAAATTATCGATCAAACAAAAAATAAACAAGGAAAAAACAATTCGAAAATGAAAAGTGTTATTTTGGAATAGTTTTTTTTCAGGGTAAATTTTTGACATTTTTTTAAAATGGAAGTAAATTCAATTTATTTTGTGCAAAAAATGCCATGAAAATGAAAAGTGTTAATGTTGGAATAACACCACCAGTTTTTTGTGTGCAAAAAGTACCCTAAAAATGAAAAGTGCTAATGCTGCAATAACGTCTTTTTTTTGGGCGTAAATTGTCACCATATTTTAATAATGATGTTAAAGATAAAATATCATGACTCTGAAAAACCTTAAAACTCCAACGATAGACATGACATTAAAGATAAAATATCAAAAGTCTTAAAATTCCAATGATTTTTAGGCATGGTATTAAAGATAAAATATCATGTCTTTGAAAAACGTTAAAATTTCAAGGATGAGATTAAAGATAAAATATCACCTCTCTGAAAATCCTCAAAACTCCAACAATTTTCAACCATGATGTTAATATAATTTAAAAAAATTATTAAAATTTAATTTATTTTTATTTTAAGTTTAACATATTAATAACAATTATTAAATATAATTTTTTTTTTATATATAATGTATTGAAATAACTAGATAGGAAACACTTCAATTATGATGAATGAACAACTTTACAAAACAAATGAATTTATATGTGATTTTGGAGTTTTTTTTTTGGAAATTTGTGTAAATATTTTATTTTTAAATAATTTTAAGATCTTGAAATTTGCAAATTGTTTTTTCAAAACTATATTTCATTATTGAGAAATATATATGCTTTAATTTTATTTTCATATATAATAATAATAATAATAATCATTTACTATTAAAATTGTATTTCTTTTGAATTTAATAAATCGAAACTATTAAACATATTAAAGATTATGCAAAAAACAAATTGTCGTTTTTATCGACCACTCAGAAAGTACAACATCAACAAATTACTTCTACATATTTTTTATTTTGACATATATATTCAATCAAATATATTGAGAATATGAAAACATTGAAAAAATAAAAAATAAAACAAAAAAACACAAAAAAAAATTATTAACATGTAAATAAAAATATATATTTTAACATTAAAAAATTAAAAACATGACTCATAAAAAATATATAAAAAGGAAAAAAAAATCAAACATAAAAAGTGTAAAAAAAAATTAACTTATCAAAATTACAAAAAAAATAAATTAATTTAAAAAAAAAACGTAATTCAAGAAAAGAATTTAAAAATTTGACAAAAAAAGAAACATAAAATAAATAATATTGATAAGATAAATTAAAAAAAAAAAAAAAAAAAAAAAGACAAAAAAAAAATCAATTAAAAAAATTAAATTTGTAAAAAAAACATTAAAAAAATAGGATAAAATGAAAATGAAGAAATGAAAAAACAAATTAAAAATGATTTAAAAAAACATTAAAAGAATTAAAATAATAATTAAAAATATTGAAAATAATAATAAAAAACATTGAAAAAAAGAAAACATCAAAACAAATATTTTTTTATTAAATAACAAAAAAATAATAGAAAAATTAAATTTAAAAAATTTAAAAAATAAAAAACATATTTAAGAAAATAAAAAATAAATTACCAACATATAAATCACCAACATTTAAAAAACATTATCCACACTTAATATACTAGAAAATTTGAAGTGTAAAAAATAAGCCCTCTAAACAAAAAGGGTTGATGTTGCATTAACACTTTTCAAAATTAGAATAAAAATCACTAACATTTTGAAACAAATGTTCATAATTGATAGATAAAAAAATTTAAAGTGTCAAAATCAACCCTCTAAAAAAACTAGTTGATTCGGCATCACCACTTTTCAAAATCAACATGGAAATCAATGACATTAAAAAAAAATTGAAAGAAAATTGAAAGTGCCAAAAATATGTTCCAAAAAAAAGGTGATTCTGCATCACCACTTTTCAAAATTCAGTGCTTTTTTTGCTACCTCAAAAAAATGGGTATCGGTAATTTTCTCATTTGATCGATAACTATGTTACACATGGATGAGTGAATAATCAAACTTTTAGATTAATAAAAATAATATTTTTTTATGAAGTGACAAGTGTCACCTATGAAGTTTTCTATAAAAGGAGTAAGCTATGGTAAAGGGGCGCATTTTTCCCTATTGTTGGACGAGTTACATAATGCTATTGTGATTTACTATGAAGTCTGTATTGAGTTTGGTGTGGTGGAGGCCATTACAGAGGGAAATATTGAGCCAAGAGTGCTCTCATCCATTAGATAGTATTTTCCCTCTGCTTTATAGCCCTATTGCAACGCAGAGGTATGTGGGGAAGAAGCACCCAAGGAGTAGGGTAGGAGAGCAATCGACGAGTCAACGAAATTTGGTCGGGATGAAACATTCATCACATGTGTACGTGGACAATAGCAAGGGAGTGCAAGAAGCAACAAGGCCAAGATCAAATCTCCAACCTAGGTGAACGATACCTCATGTTTCTATAAAAGTTCTACTACATGTGTATTGTTGTATAAATAATTACTAGATTGTAAAAGTAAATGATATGAGGTTTGATTTTTAAATTATGGACAATTGATGTATATGGCTTAATATATATGCATTTCCAATTGTTGATGGGTGTTAAAAGTAATATGTGATCTTAGTAATGGATGTTGCTAGTGTCTGTTTAGTAATGAAAATACTTATTTGATTATTATTTCATTTTGAGACTATAATGCATTATTTATGGGATTGACAAAAAAAATAATTATTGTCATAAGGATAGTCACTATAGTATGCCTTAAGAGAGAATCATATAGCTAATACTAATTAAGACATACATAAAAAATAAAGTGCTAGAAACCAATTGCAAATTAGTTCACAATTAATTACTAATATCTGAATGGGATGTAATAGCAAAGATTCAAAGTAAACATATAATTTACATGCAACAAATTAGTTCATTAACATGTAACCAACATGCAAACACACATGCACAAACAAAAAAATAATTGGATGGTCATTGCATATGATATTAAGATGTGAAGAAATCAATGCATGAAGTGAAAAGCTTCTCATTAAATGCTGATAAATCCAAGCACTTGTACTACAAGAGTCTCAACATCTAATAATGGAATGGGAGCAGTTCATATCATCTCTAAAACACAAACCCTAGCCTCACTAACCCTCTATCTAAAATTGCAACAATAGTTCATGCACTAAAAGCCTTGAATGCTATATCTAAACTAGTATTCAAATGAAAAAAGCCCCCTCCTTTACGAATGAGGCATGAAGGTATTTTATGCAAATGTGTGGGTAATTATTCACCTCTCTGGTGACCTTCTAGATCCTCTCATTACCTATTTGACATACATGAATCTTTACATTCTAAGTAACTCTTGGATGACCCTTACTATTTATTTTTTCCATAAAAATATTATAATATAATAAAGGAAATGAAATATACTTTTAAGCTTCAACATGTAAGTCATTGTGACAAAAAATTATCCTAGCAGCTTTGCCTTCCAAATCGTACCTCGTTCATCTGCTAGGTATTTGTAGTATTAATGAGCTTGTTAGCAGGAGCTGCAATATATTAACTCAAGCCATATTCATAGGGTATTTTCAATATTCTTACAGTCAATAAAAATAAGCTTGCTAGTTTCTTTATCAAGCATGATCTCAACAATGCATAAATTTAAATCTAAATGCCCCATCATGCTTTTACAAAAATAGCTAAATCTTAGTCATTGAAATCATGGAAAGAAAAATAGGGAAAGGGGGTAATCGTTGCAGCAAGTTAAAGTACATTTTCTAGTAGTTTCACAATCCTTCATAATTTTCAAATGAATGTTATATTTCTAAAACCTACACATTTTCATAATACACTCATATGCCTTTTCTCTTTAGGATTTGTTGTATATTTGTAGATAGTCCTTGGCCAAATAATTGTGCCAAAGCATCAATTGTTAGGGGTATTTATGAAATGTGAAATAACCATGGTAAAAAATCCATGTAATAAAGTTAATAAAGGTAAAATAATAACCAAGGTCATGGGACATGTATTCCAAGCTGAATGTTGGGAAAAAACATAGTGATGGGGAACTACTTGTGATTAATTAAGGGCTATGGAAATTGACAAAGGTAATGGCAAAAGGCTTTGGAAAGACATGAGGTATTTATTGGTATTTATTTATGAAAATAATGAAAAATAGGAGAAAAGGAAGGTGAAAGGTGACAGGTTGCATGTGATGAGGAAAATGAAGGAAAATAATGGAAAATGAAGAAAATAGAGGCCTAAATGATAAAAAGGCTTCTAAGGATTAGTACACAACTTTTGTTAGTTGAATTTTTGGTTAGTTCAGTCTTTGGCACTCTCATTCTATTCTCTCTTTCATATTCTTAGACACTTAGAGTTTTCTTTGAGCACTCTTGGAGGAGTGTGGCATACTTGGGAACATGGAAAATTTTAGGGGCTAATATTCGTAGGTGGGCTAATATTCCATGCTTTTAAGAAAAAAGGATTCGACAATTCCATTTTTATAAAAATGAATTCCCCCAAATTTTATATTATAAAATTATTTTACCTTAAAAATCGCCAATATTATATATTTTATAATATAAAATAATTAGAAATCTAAACATTTTTAGAAAATTATCGTCAAACATTTTAAAATTTGGATATTAGGGACTAGTAAGATTTGCCAAGGTTTCTAAACTTTAAGATAAACTTCCATCCTTAAAATTTTCCCTGCTTGGGAATTGTAAAAAGGAGGCAAAAGAAAAAGTAGGACAATGCAAGAGGAATGGCATGTACCACAGAATGTGGCAGATATCAGGTCATTCATGGGGCTGGCAGGATATTACCGATGATTCATCGAAGGATTTTCTAAGATCGCCTACCCTATTACATCCTTACAAAAGAAAGGCAGGTCTTTCAAATGGACGAATGAATGTCAAAACAACTTTGAGAAGCTGAAACAACTTTTAACCACAGCACCTATGCTAAAAGTTGCTGACCCCAGCAAAGATTATGTGGTGTGTACTGATGCCAGCAAGGAAGGAGTGGGTGCAGTGTTAATGCAAGAAGGCAAGGTAGTAGCCTATGAGTCCAGGAAATTGAGAGAACACAAACAAAAGTACTCTGCCTATGATCTAGAACTCACAGCCGTAGTACATGCTCTCCGAGTGTGGAGGCATTATCTACTGGGCAAAAGGTTCATACTCAAAACAGATCACAGCAGTTTGACTAACTACTTTAAGCAGGCAGATTTAAACTCTAGGCAAGCAAGGTGGAATGCCTTCTTGAGCGAATTTGACATGGACATACAACATGTTAAAGGTAAAGAAAACCGAGTTGCAGATGCCCTGAGTAGGAAATTGCATGGGATCTATGCAATGTATTACAGCCAACCTGTGAGCCAGCTAACAGAACAAATAAGGGAAGAGGCCCAGAAGGACCTAGAATATCAGTTTTTATGGCAGCAGATGGAAGAGGATCAGAAGCTAGGTAAGCCATCTGAGTATGGAAGCAGTGAGGATCAAATGCTAATGTTTCGCGGAAGGACTTATGTTCCTAATTGTGCAAGTCTCAAGGGGTTAATCCTGGATGAGTACCATCGCAGCAACTACGCTGGTCATCCTGGATATCAGAAGATGCTCTCGGCAATTAGAAAGATATATTATTGGCCCGGTATGCGCAGAGACATTGCGGAATATTTGAGTAAGTGTTTAGAGTGCCAGCAGGTTAAGGTAGAGCACCGGCACCCGGCGGGGCTATTACAGCCTATACCCATTCCCGAATGGAAATGGGAAGTAATATCTTTAGATTTATTCACAGGCTTACCTAGAACAAGGAAGAAAAATGATTCAATAATGGTAGTGGTGGACAGATTAAGTAAATCTGCCCACTTCATACCTGTGCAATCCACTTACAAGACAGTACAGATTGCAGACATATTTATGAGGGAAATCTTTAGGTTGCATGGCATACCTAAGACCGTGATTTCAGATCGGGATGTTAAGTTTACCTCTGCATTTTGGAAAACCCTGTTCTCAGGTTTAGGAACTCAAATACACTTCAGCACTGCCTATCACCCTCAAACTGATGGGCAGACAGAGCGAGTGAATCAAGTGTTGGAGGACATGCTGCGCATGTATGTAATGCGACAGCCAGCTAAATGGGAAGACTACCTCCACCTGGTGGAGTTTGCATATAACAATGGCTTCCAGGAATCTCTGAAAATAAGTCCCTTTGAAGCATTGTATGGATGACAGTTCCGTACCCCAATTAACTGGAGCAGCCCAGAGACGAAATTTATGTTGGGACCATAAATGCTGGCTGAGCTAGAAGCTGAAGTAAAAAGAATAAGGAAAAATTTGAAGGCCGCGCAGGACCGACAAAAGATATTTGCAGATAAGAAAAGATCTTATCGTGAATTCAGAGTGGGTGACCACGTATATGTTAGGATTAAGCCAAAAAGAAGTACCTTAAGGTGGACTTCTTGCACCAAGTTAGCCCCTCGTTACTGTGGACCCTTCCAAATTCTGGAAAGAGTGGGACCGGTAGCCTATAGGATAGCTTTGCCTAGTCATATTAGAGTACACAACGTGTTCCACGTGTCCTTGTTAAAGCGATATGTGCATGATTAAAAACATGTAATTCATTGGTAAAGCATTCAGGTAGGAAGATAGTATGGAAATAAGTCCTAACTGAGCTATTAAATCAAAATTTGAATGTACTGATTGGTAATCCTGTTGTTGCTTTTCAGGTAGAACCGGACGGAGAATTTCTGGTAGATTCGCTACGCATACTTGATCGTAGAGAAATTGAACTCCGTAAAAGAGTAGTTGCTCAGGTGAAAGTGCAGTGGAAGCACTTTGGACTTGAGGAAGCTACTTGGGAGGATGAAAAGTTTGTGCAGGAAGCTTACCCAGAACTCTTTGCAGAGATGGGCTGAAAACACCGAGGACGGTGTTACTTCCAGGGGGGGAAGTTGTGACAGCCTCATTAAGAGTTAATTAACATGAATAAACTAAAAGACAAGTTGTTTATTTTATTATTTTGTTTAAATTACTTTTGGTATAGGAAATTCAAAAAAAACACATGTTACTTGGAATTACTGAGTTAGAAAATAAATAAAAAGAATATCTTAAACTGTTGGTAAAAGTATCCAAGAATGGGTGGTTGGGAACAGTTAGAAGACAGTTACCTACCCTCCAAGGATAAAAGAAAATCCCAGGAGAGGGATAGGAGTTCTGTAAGTTTTTGGAAAAATGGTAAGTGCAGGATTCTCTAGAGCTGGGTGAAAGACCAGTGGAGAAGCAGTCACTGAAAAACCATAAGACCAGATCTGTCTGTGGCTGGATAGGCCATCCAGAGGTCACGACAGAAGCTTATTCTTTGTTCCCATGGCACTAGTTGACATTCTGGAGCTAGGGGGCAAGTGGAGGACGTTATTGCCTCCCTTGATGGTCGGGAGGACCACGGTTTTAAGAGTTAATGTGCTTCTGTCAGATAAGTAACACAGTCAGACCTAGACTTTATGTATTGATGTTCTGTTGATGTTCTGGTTATGTTTAGAAAATGATAAAAGAATAGAAATTTCAGATCTTCTGTTATCATAGGAGTATTGGAAAACTCGTAGGTACAATGGTTTAATTACAGTTAGTATAATGCTGGTAATCCTACAGTTAATTAACAGCTAAACTGGAAAGACGAGAACTTACATGAAAGAAAATTTCTTTATGCACAGTACATAGTATAACATTGAAGATCAAGAAAATATCAATGCTTCATAATCAATCTATGTAGACAGTGGAATCGAATTAACAGAGATTGTATCTAGTGTTAAGAGGAAATAGAAGTATATATATATATGAATCGAATTTCAAGTTACAGTAGTGAGTAAATCGAACTATCGTGATAATAAAAGAGACATAGGTATCGACATGCAATGGTAGTAACCAATGATAAACCCCGAATAAGATAGTACACAACATATAGTACTTATATATAAATTATTTTCTTGTAACAGTCGAAAGAGATATTAATGGATGAACTTGTAGGGCTGGGCAGGGTGGAAACCCTACCCTACCCCCTGTTCCTTTTTATTCTTATCTACCTATACGCGGCCGAGACAATGGCGGCCGGAACCGTAAAGCACAATAAGACCATTAACCAGACCAAACTAATGCTACGTATGATTGCATGAAGTAGATAAGACTAAAATCAACCTTGGGTTATGCATTTAGAAGCGTAACAGTCATGAATAAATTCACGGTCTGTAGAGTAAGGCCAAGAAACCAATAGAAAGACATAAAACACAGTAATCTGCCGTAAACAATAAATAACCATCGGAATACCAAAACCAGGGTAAAGCCGAGAGCGGCTTCCCTATATAAAACCCAGATTATTGTTCAAAATGGTACAGTTATCGAAATAGCAGAACATGCACATAAATAAACCTGCAAATAGTACTTAAATAAAAACCCTTAAAGGTAAATTGTCAGCAACAGGAGAAACTTAGGTATATCATGACATACATAGGGAACAGACAGCGTAATGTTGTTCCGGTAAAACCATAAATTTCTATAGTAGAGTCAACATAGGTTGCTCTCACGACATAAAAGTCAGATTGTTCTACGGAAATTTCAATAAAAACTTCTGAGACAAACTTCGGCAAGGAAAAAATAAAACCCTAGTAAGACTCTCTACACCCTAACTTGAATGACATGGTGATGCAGAGAGTATGCTCTCCGTTGATCAAATTTTAGCTTCATGCTCGGAAGATTGGCAGGGTACCTATGAAAAAGAAGCGTTTCTTAGTCTCTCCTACGGCCCAGCAAACGGCGAGACCGACATCATATTGAAAGGTTCAACGAAGGATTCTCTCACCTGTTTCTGCAAGGCAAACGAGAGGGAAATTTGTTAATTAAAACGCAAAGGACAGTAGACTAGTGGACAAGAGAGGCGGGTAAGTAAACTCACCTGACAGGTGAATTTCGACTTGCCAAAAAAAACCCCGTCTGCAAAAATCGACAGGAGAGTTAGAACGATCATTCCCGAGAGCCAAAAGATGTTATCACCATTAAACAGCTGGTAAGTTGTGAAACGAAGGACTCACCTGGTGAAACCCCGTGGCGGGGTGGAGCTGGTGTAAACCACCGGGTAGAAGCATCGAACCTAGAAGTGAGAAGCCTGCGAGAGAACCCCAAACAAACTCTGTGTTAGAGAAGAAGATTAACCATTACGCAGAGACATGCATGAGCCGAGTAAAAGAGGAATCAGAGGGTTACATATAAGAGTGTAACTGGAAGTCATCTGGAGCAGGTCCGAGATAAGCTCACCTAAAGCATGGAAGGTCGGTTAAACCGGAGGAACGCCAGTTATACGTGCGCCATGGATCCGAGCAACAGAAGGCGAAGCATCCATAAAACGAAACTGTGTTTACCGAAGAACCTTTCCTCCCTATACCCGAGAAAGAATGGATTGATTGCTTATCCGTTCCCGCCATTAACCACATGTACCACAGTAAAACTATAAGCCGACACCTGTACTCAGCGCGTGGAGCCGGAAGCCATTTGGCTGGTGGTAATTACTATTATGTGATAAGAATTTAAGTAATGACAATGTTGGGAATCGAGGAGATCTCCTCAGCGGATCTCCTATGATCCCAATTCCCCCATCATTAAATTCTAACATACCTTTGTACCGTGGAATATATTGTATGTTTTCGTGGACATTTAAACCATGTGTTACAATAACATATTGCTCAATATATGTGTAATGATAACTCTGCTCATAGTAAAACAAACAAGATTGTATTTTAGTCTCGTGGACTTTATATGCTATGTTAGATTCAAAACTGTGATATTTATAATAAGTTGATATTTGTTATGGTATGTGAAGTTTTCAGTACCATGGATAATTTTTTTTTAATTTATGGTAAGTTGAATTGGTAATTTTTAGTTTAGATGTGACAAGTGGTATCAGAGCCGGTTACTACACTGGCAACCTAAGGGCTTACTAACAAGCTGTGTGTATATTAGTGCACTGAGAAGAGGTAAAATGATTTGAGGGAAGACATGGCATCTCAGTCACAACCAAACGAGAATCAAGGCCCAACAGTTATGAACCCGGAAATGTGGGTTCAACTAACTGTGGAACAGCACCAAAAGACAAGTAAAACGCTGGAAGAACAGCAGCAGCAAACTGCCTCCTTGCTAAATACAGTTCAGCAGTTACAAGAGGAGATGATTAGAGTTCGAAAGGACAATGAAAGGCTGTTGCTAGACCAGGAAAGGATCCTGAAGAGCATATCTGATAAACAGAATCAGTAAATGCGACAGCCTAGTGCAGAAAGAGAATCATCAACGGAGTCAGGAGACCAGCAAACTAGAAACGACACTACCGGAAGAACAGAAAAGAGTATCTCTCACAGGAGCAAAAACCATAATTATAACGAGGCAGAATCAGGGAATCCATCCGATCAGTAGGATCACAAGAGGCAAAGGAATGAACTGCAGGGGGAATTCCATAAGATTAAGCCACCAATGTTTGATGGCGAGGCAGAAGAGGCAGCTAAAGCATGGTTAATTAACATTAATAAATATTTTTAGGTTTATGAGTACAGCAGCAATATGAAGGCTCGATTGGCTATATACCAGCTGCGTGAGAAAGCCACCCTGTGGTGGGAGGAGGTAAAGAACATTCGCAGCATTGACGAGCGAGACATTACATGGGAATTGTTTCAACAGTACTTCAAAGATAAATATCTGACAGAAAGATTTTATGATGATAAGGCCAAATAATTCCATGATCTTAGGCTGGGCCAAATGACCATGGATGAGTACGTAACGAAATTTACATCTCTGTTACGCTACATACCTTACCTTAGAGAGGAAAAGGCCAAGGTACACAGATTTCTGAGTAGTTTGCCTGCCCCTATGAGGGAAAGAATAGAATTTGTTAACCCTCAAATGATGAATGAAGCTGTCCGAAAAGCACGCATGTGTTATCAGCAGTATAAGATCAAAGGGGATGGTGGAAAAGGTTGGCAACCCAAGAAAAACCAAAAGAATTCCTCTACTTTTAAAAGCAGTAAGGGCAGCCACTTTAAAGGGATAGGTTGGAATGCTGGCAACAAACAGTTTAACAGGAACCATCAACGAATCAAGTGGCCAGCTGAAGAAAAACCCACAGAGGCATCAAGCAAACCGGAGCAAGGGCAAAACTCAAAACCTCCCTTACAATGTTGGGGCTGTGGGGAAGCGCAATATTATAAGAACTGTCCACAAAGAAGAAGGAGTGAAAATGTGGCAAATTTGCAGGAGGCATCGACAGTGGGGGACGTGGGACGAAACATACCACGTATAAACGCAGCTTTGGAGGATCGACGGGCTGATTTCTAGCCCACAATGATTGAACTGGAAGGTACTATGTTATCTAAACCTGTCTCGATTTTAATAGATCCTGGCGCTAGTTTAAGTTATGTAAGTCCTAAACTAGTGGAAATGTGCAATTTAAAAGAACAGAAATTTAAAAACCCTTGGTTAGTTCAACTAGCCACCGGAGCTAAACGCAAAGTGACTGCGAAAATTGCAAATTTCACTTTGGAAGTTGCAGAACAGTAGCTGCAGGTAGATTTAAATATTCTACCATTGGGATCATATGATGTGTTGTTAGGAATGGACTGGTTGGAGAAACACTGGACCTTGGTGGATTGTAAGGAAAAGATAATCTATTATAGAGCGCAGGATGGTACGCATAAGGATATTAAAGGAATTAAAAAGCCTGTACAATTACGTCCCATAACGGCCTCTCAAATGAGCAAGTGTATTCGGAAGGGATGTCAGCTGTATGCAATTTAGGTAGGGTATGCCGGATCTGAAGAAAAGGCTGTAGATATAAAAGATATTCCTGTGGTACAGGAGTACCTGGATGTATTTCCAGAAAACATTCCAGGACTGCCACCTAAAAGGGATATTGACTTCACTATTGAATTACTCCTCGGAGCCTCTCCTGTGTCAAGAGCACCTTACAGGATGAGTATACCTGAATTAATAGAATTAAAAATGCAGTTGCAGGAGTTGTTAGATAAAGGGTATATCCGGCCAAGTGTATCACCTTGGGGAGCGCCAGTCCTTTTTGTAAAAAAGAACGATGGAACTTTGCGCATGTGTATGGACTACCGACAACTCAATAAGTTGACAGTTAAGAATAAGTATCCCTTACCCAGAATCGATGATTTATTCGACCAGGTGAGAGGAGCCAAGGTGTTTTCTAAAATAGATTTGCGATCGGGATATCATCAGATTTGAATCAAGGATGAGGATGTTTGCAAGACAGCATTTCGCACTAGGTATGGACATTATGAGTTTGTAGTGTTACCTTTCGGATTGACAAATGTGCCAGCAACCTTTATGAGGTTGATGAACGATATTTTTCATCAATTTTTAGATCACTTTGTACTAGTCTTCATAGATGACGTACTGATCTACTCCAAGAGCGAAGAAGAGCATAAGGAGCATCTGAGAATAGTATTGGAGATACTAAGGAAGCATCAGCTGTACGCTAAATTCAGCAAGTGCGATTTCTTTAAACCAGAAATCTAGTATTTGGGTCATGTGGTTACAGCTGAAGGAATAGTGGTGGATCCCGAAAAGATTAAAACTATCATGGAATGGCGTGTACCACAGAATGTGGTAGGTATCAGGTCATTCATGGGGCTGGCAGGATATTACCGACGATTCATCGAAGGATTTTCTAAGATCGCCTACCCTATTACATCCTTACAAAAGAAAGGCAGGTCTTTCAAATGGACGAATGAATGTCAAAACAACTTTGAGAAGCTGAAACAACTTTTAACCACAGCACCTGTGCTAAAATTTGCTGACCCCAGTAAAGATTATGTGGTGTGTACTAATGCCAACAAAGAAGGAGTGGGTGCGCTGTTAACGCAAGAAGGCAAGGTAGTAGCCTATGAGTCCAGGAAATTGAGAGAACACGAACAAAAGTACTCTGCCTATGATCTAGAATTCACAGCCGTAGTACATGCTCTCCGAGTGTGGAGGCATTATCTAATGGGCAAAAGGTTCATACTCAAAACAGATCACAGCAGTTTGACTAACTACTTTAAGTAGGAAGATTTAAACTCTAGGCAAGTAAGGTGGAATGCCTTCTTGAGCGAATTTGACATGGACATACAACATGTTAAAGGTAAAGAAAACCGAGTTGTAGATGCCCTGAGTAGGAAATTGCAAGGGATCTATGCAATGTATTACAGCCAACCTGTGAGCCAGCTAACAGAACAAATAAGGGAAGAGGCCCAGAAGGACCCAGAATATCAGTTTTTATAATGCTGGTAATCCTACAGTTAATTAACAGCTAAACTGGAAAGACGAGAACTTACATGAAAGAAAAGTTCTTTATGCACAGTACATAGTATAACATTGAAGATCAAGAAAATAGCAATGCTTCATAATCAATCTATGTAGACAGTGGAATCGAATTAACAGAGATTGTATCTAGTGTTAAGAGGAAACGAAGTATATATATATATATATATATATATATATATATATATATATATATATATATATATATATATATATATATATATATATGTATATATGAATCGAATTTCAAGTTACAGTAGTGAGTAAATCGAACTATCGGGATAATAAAAGAGACATAGGTATCGACATGCAATGGTAGTAACCAATGATAAACCCTGGATAAGATAGTACACAACATTTAGTACTTATATATAAATTATTTTCCTGTAACAGTCGAAAGAGATATTAATGGATGAACTTGTAGGGCTGGGCAGGGTGGAAACCCTACCCTACCCCCTATTCCTTTTTATTCTTATCTACCTATACGCGGCCGAGACAATGGCGGCCGGAACCGTAAAGCACAATAAGACCATTAACCAGAGCAAACTAATGCTACGTATGATTGCATGAAGTAGATAAGACTAAAATCACCCTTGGGTTATGCATTTAGAAGCGTAACAGTCATGAATAAATTCGCGGTCTGTAGAGTAAGGCCGAGAAACCAATAGAAAGACATAAAACACAGTAATCTGTCGTAAACAATAAATAACCATCGGAATACCAAAACTAGGGTAAAGCCGAGAGCGGCTTCCCTATATAACCCATATTTTTGTTCAAAATGGTACAGTTATCGAAATAGCAGAACATGCACATAAATAAACCTGCAAATAGTACTTAAATAAAAACCCTTAAAGGTAAATTGTCAGCAACAGGATAAAGTTAGGTATATCATGACATACATAGGGAATAGATAGCGTAATGTTGTTCCGATAAAACCATAAATTTCTATAGTAGAGTCAACAGAGGTTGCTCTCACGACATAAAAGTCAGATTGTTCTACGGAAATTTCAATAAAAACTTCTGAGACAAACTTCGGCAAGGAACAAATAAAACCCTAGTAAGACTCTCTACACCCTAACTTGAATGACATGGTGATGCAGAGAGTATGCTCTCCGTCGATCAAATTTTAGCTTCATGCTCGGAAGATTGGTGGGGTACCTGTGAAAAAGAAGCGTTTCTTAGTCTCTCCTACGGCCCAGCAAACAGCGAGACCGACATCATATTAAAAGGTTCAACGAAGGATTCTCTCACATGTTTCTGCAAGGCAAACGAGAGGGACATTTGTTAATTAAAACGCAAAGGACAGTAGACTAGTGGACAAGAGAGGCGGGTAAGTAAACTCACCTGACAGGTGGATTTCGACTTGCCAAACAAAACCCCGTCTGCAAAAATCGACAGGAGAGTTAGAACGATCATTCCCGAGAGCCAAAATATGTTATCACCATTAAACAACTGGTAAGTTGTGAAACGAAGGACTCACCTGGTAAAACCCCGTGGCGGGGTGGAGCTGGTGTAAACCACCGGGTAGAAGCATCGAACCTGGATGTGAGAAGCCTGCGAGAGAACCCCAAGCAAACTCTGTGTTAGAGAAGAAGATTAACCATTACGCAGAGACATGCATGAGCCGAGTAAAAGAGGAATCAGAGGGTTACATATAAGAGTGTAACTGGAAGTCATCTGGAGCAGGTCCGAGATAAGCTCACCTAAATCATGGAAGGTCGGTTAAACCGGAGGAACGCCAGTTATACGTGCGCCATGGATCCGAGCAACAGAAGGCGAAGCATCCATAAAACGAAACTGTGTTTACCGAAGAACCTTTCCTCCCTATACCCGAGAAAGAATGGATTGATTGCTTATCTGTTCCCACCATTAACCACATGTACCACAGTAAAACTGTAAGCCGACACCTGTACTCAGCGCGTGGAGCCGGAAGCCATTTGGCTGGTGGTAATAATTGTTATGTGATAAGAATTTAAGTAATGACAATGTTGGGAATCGAGGAGATCTCCTCAGCGGATCTCCTGTGATCCCAATTCCCCCATCATTAAATTCTAACATACCTTTGTACCGTGGAATATATTGTATGTTTTCGTGGACATTTAAACCATGTGTTACAATAACATATTGCTCAATATATGTGTAATGATAACTCTGCTCATAGTAAAACAAACAAGATTGTATTTTAGTCTCGTGGACTTTATATGCTATGTTAGATTCAAAACTGTGATATTTATAATAAGTTGATATTTGTTATGGTATGTGAAGTTTTCAGTACCATGGATAATTTTTTTTTAATTTATGGTAAGTTGAATTGGTAATTTTTAGTTTAGATGTGACATATATATTTAAATTATATTTATTCTCATCAACATTTATTAATATTTACATATTAGAAAGTGATATATATATATATATATATATATATATATATATATATATATATATATATTAATACTTAAATATTTAATCCTATTTTTGGATTGTTTAGTCTTTTCAAAGCTAGTTTTTCTGTTTTTCTTTATTATATATAATAAAATTTGGTTCGAGTTTCTCGTCGATTTTGGTCCAAATAGTGCAGAAAAAGAAAACCATTATGCTTTTATTTATTTTAATCGTTTTAAAATTTAGTAATATATTTTTAGTTTTTATTTTTTTTATATTAAATTATTCTTTCATTGATTTAGTGTTCTCTCTATTTAAGAATTTTAGATTTTTTCTTTGGATATTTTTTTTATTTTCCTTTTATATTTTTGGTTTTTCATTTATATGTGTTGTGTTCTTTTATTTAATGTGAATTAGTTGTTATTTCTTGATTTATTTATTAATTTTGAATTTGATTGACTCTTTATTTTTATCTTATTGTTTTATATTCTAGTTAATTAGTTGTTAATTCTCAACCTACATTTATTCATTTGATTCTTTATTTTTTTTGTAACCTTGGTATTATCTTCATTTTCATTGATTTTTAATAGCAAATTAGGTGGCCTCAACTTTTTCTAACTGGGAAACCAAGTCGCCACTTGATGGCATGGTATGCCATCCAAAAGCAATAGGTTCTTAGTCTATCATACCAAACTAACAATGACTAGATGTTCATACATATATTGTCTTTGACTTGCCTATTGGCATGACTAGTAAAACATAACAAACTAAATTCTATTTGCATATAAACTGTAGATACAAAAAACTATCAGCAGTAAACAACTTAAAACTACTCTGCTTCCTCAGCCGAGGCAAATTCTATAGGCGTCGAGTCCTGCACCGAACTTCTAGAGAGCTCAGTTGGTTTGATGATGCATGGGAGGTGATATTTGATGTGCCCGAGGCACCAATATTTTTTTTGGAGTTGGAATTTGAGCTTGTCAAATTCACTTCTATAATCAGGAAAGTCCTGGAAAATTGTGGCCATGCTCATTGAAATATGTTGTAGGGCTTTGCCCATAATACCTTTCATGGACCAGTATAAAAATAGTGTTTTTTTAAACTAAGTAACTATGCCCCGTGTTTGCCCAAGATCAGGCACAAGGCCCCTCCATTCTTCAGCTTCCATTTCCATTGTGTTTGATTTGCGGTTTAATTCGACTTCCCACTTTTCGAACAAATTTTGAATTTCTTCAATAGTGTTCTCATGGTATGCCTTCGCGACATATTGGATGATCCCAACCTTGGGTCTCTTGCCTCATGGCTTGCCTGAGGATGAGCTATGTTGACCCTCAACCTCTTTACATTTATTTTTCCATCCTCGACCTCTTATAGCTGGGCTCTTAGACTGAGCCATATTCACTTGCTTCTCATCCAGAGAGCTCTAGAGCATCAATGCGTGAGCTTGAGGGTGATACTATTGACAGTATTTGGATCCCAGATGCTTACCTGTCCAATGATCAACAAAGGGGCGTAATTCCAGAGAAAAAAACATACTTTCCTTTCAACGCAGTAACATAGAATTTCATTCCATGCGATATGCAGGGGGAAATGATCCCGCGCCTCAATTCCATGCAACACATGTCAGCTATGTTAGGGCCCTATATTACTAATGTAGTCCCTTATTGTTGTTAGTGTAGCCCCCTTATTATTATTATTGTACCCCTGTAGTCCCCATATTGTTATTATTGTGCCCTTACATTATTATTGTTAGGTCGGCTAGGATTATATTGTAACCCCATGAACTCCTATATATATAAAGGAGGTTTTGTCATTTGTGTCATCCAAGAATTGTTCATTTATGTAATGTAAAGGAGGTTTCCCCCTCGAAGTGGATGATTTCTAAGGCGTTGATCTATATTTTCTTCTATTTTGGGAGCTTATGATCCAGATTTATGCAGGAACACAATGAAATACTAAAATACACATAAACAAAAAGATGCAGTAGAAATAAAACTTCATTTCATTAATAAAAAATAGCTGAAATATGCTTACAGAAATAATGGAAATAAACTAGCTAGGGCGCTGGTAGCTTATCTTTGAGAAGACATGTGGCAGATACAAGCCTCTGAATTGTGTTACAATGAGGCTAAAGGCCCTATTTATTATTGAGAAACAATGGAAACCCTAAACATCGAAAAACCTAACCCTAGGAGATGAAGAGCCCAAAACTATGGGCCCCATTTTGGGTAAATTGGTAGATCAACTTCCCGGGGACGTAACTTTGGCATACGATCTCCATTTGACGCGCACAATACCTTGTTAGAAAGATGTATTAGAGGAATACAAATTTTGATGTGAGAAACATCAAAGGAAGTTCCATGTTGCTCCTGTTTTTCCCAAAAAACTTCATTTAGAGCCTCAAAGTTGATCCGGAAGTTCAGGATCCGAAAAACTACTAAAAATATTAAAATGAGCTACAATTAAGGAAACTGAAAAATTGAAAGAAACAATGGTGGGCCCTCAAGTGGAATAGGTGGTTGGACACCAATATCCTCCTGGATCATTCCTCCCCCCTTAGGAAGAAATGATCCCCATTTCGTTGAGTTCCTCCATGAGATGAGGAAAATTCTGCTGAACTTGGTCCCTAGTGAACCACTTTACTTGGTGCAGGAGTTGACCAGCTTTGAAAACCAGAAACAATTGGATCTTATGATGGTGAGTGTTCTTTATTATTCATTTCCATGATACGATCCATGGTGGCCTGTTCCATGCAGTCTGGGTTTAACTCTACTGGTATGAGTTGTTCTGCAATGTCAGAGGTGTCTAGTAGAGGTGGGAAGTAGGGCCGAAGGTGGTCCACATTGAACACTGGGTGTAGACCAAGGAATGGTGGAATACTGAGCTCAAATGAATTAGCCCCTACAGCCTTGGTGATGGTGTACAACCCATATTGGAGCAGGCGAAGCTTGTGGTGGGGTACAGCGAGGCGCTCCTTCTACAAATGTAGCCACACTTTGTCGTCCACCTGGAAGTTATGTGGCACCCGATGTTGATCATGTAATTTCTTGTACTTAACATTGGCTCTGTCCAATATGTCATGAACCTATTGGCAGATGTGTTGAATGCACTCAATGAATTTTTTCGCCTTTTTAACTTCAGACTAGACCTGAGCCGAATCGGCTTGAGTAGTCACAAATGGCATAGCTATGTCATTGGGACATAGTGGATGGAATCCCAAACCCACCTGAAAGGGACTATGGCCGGTTGAGCTATGGAGATCCCGGTTATAAATGTGTTGTACATAGGGAAGGCTCTCATCCCATGTGCATGGATTCTTTGAATTGTACATGTGTAGAATGTGTACGATCATCCTGTTGATGACCTCTATATGGCCATCAGTTTGGGGATGGAAAAATGTGGACCTGGTGAGCTTGGTGTCAAGCATTGACCAGAGGTTGGAACAAAATGTGTCCAGGAAATTTCTATCTCGATCTGTGATGATAGACCATGGGATCCCAAAGTGCACCCACACTCATTCAAAGAAGAGTTTAGCAATGGCTTCTATTGCGATATTCTTCTTGCAAGCCGCCATAATGGAAACCTTCAAGAATTTGTCGATGACCACGAAAACACAATCGTTTCCATGCTTGGTAGAAGGAAGGTCTGACATGTAATCCATGGAGATGGATTCCCAAGGTCGACTAGGGGTAGGTAGCAGTGCATAGAGGCCTTGTTTCTTGATGGTTGGTTTGGAAATAATGCAAGAAGTAAAGGATATGATGTACTTCTCGACATCCTATAAAAGGTTTGACCAATAGAAATACTTCTGCAGTACTGCCACTATTTTCTCGACCTTGAAATACCCAACGACCTGACTCTAGGGCGCTTCCTAAATCATCTTGGCACACTTGCTTGACGGAACACAAAGGTGTCCTAGGTGACATAACAGTTCATCTTGGAGGTGAAAATTTGGAACTTGCGTACCCTCCAAGGGTGTCTTGTATGTGTGGCCGAATTTTGGATCTCTCTGGTAGAGAAGTAGCTAATCAGAAGTCTCGTGCCCACAAGATTTGAGAACAGTGGTTAGTGCCACAATCAGTGGTTAGTTGTGGCAATCTACAACATTATTGGTGCTACCCTTCTTGTACTTGACGTTCAAATGAAAATATTGCAGATATGTGGACCACTTCAATCGTTTTTCAAGTTCCCTTGCGTCAGTATGAATTGTAGGGGCCAGTGGTCTGTGTGGATGGCTGTTTCCTTCCCCAAACTGTAATGCCTCCATTGTCGGCAAGCCTGCACAATTGAATACATTTTTTTGTCATCAATGGGATACTTGCGGACTCTATCAGACAATGTATCACTGTGATATGCCACTGGATGCCCCTGTTGAGTAAGAGCTTCTTAAATAGCATAGTAAGAGGCATATGCCTCGATATGAAATGGTTGTTGCAAGTTTGGTAATGTCAGCACTAGGGCAGAGTAGAGGTGATGTTTCAATTCTATAAACGCCTTCTGTTGATATTTCTACCAAAAGAATATTTCTCTCGCTCCTCCCTTTCTGACTTGATAAAAGGGCTAAGTGGTATGAGAGAATTCCAACACGAACCTGCGGTAGAAATTAGCAAGACCCAGAAATCTGTGAAGCTCTATTAGAGTGGTTGGGTTTGGCCAATCCCGAATGAATTGAATATTGGTTGAATCCACATGCACCCCCTGGTCATCAATAATGTATCCCAGATACTAAACCTGGGTCATCCAAAAAGTGCACTTCTCCAAATTAGAAAATAAATTGTGTTGCCGCATTTTTTGGAGGACTTGTCAGATGTGGTGGAGGTGATATTCCCAAGTATGGTTGAAGATAAGGATTTCATCCAAGTACACTACTACAAATGAGTTGGTGAATGGCCGAAATATTTAATCCAATAGCCTCATGAAGTTTGCGAGAGAATTCATCAACCCAAAAGGCATTAACAAACATTTGAAAAGGCCCTCCTTGGCTTTGAAGGTATTATTCCACACATCGGAGCATTCGATTGGTACCTGGTGATACCTAGACTTCAAGTCGATCTTGCTCAAATATTTTGCCCCTTAGAGTTGGTCCAGAAGGTCATCAATCTGTGGGATCGAGTACCTATTCTAGAAAGTGATCTTTTTCAATGCCCGATAGTCAATATAGAGTCTCCAAGTACCCCCCTTCTTCCGTACCAACACAGTCAGGCTCCCACAAAGCATTGAAATCGACTGGATGTGACCTTTCTATAGCAGCTCTTGAATCTGCCTCTCGATTTCATCATTCTCTAGAAAAGAGTGACGATATATTGATCCAATATTGGGCAATGACACACGTGGGGTTAGATCAATGAGGTGCTTGACCTGATAGTGCATAGGCACCCTTGCGAGTGAGGTGAAGATGTCCTTGTAATCCTCCATGACCTTGTTCATTTTTTATTGTCGTGCAGAGGAGCCTTATCTGGAGGTCGTGGCCAAAATATTATTCTGGCTTTGACGACAGATTATCAAGAAAACAAATTTCCAAGTTTTGGAAATGATCTTATTGCATTGCTTTACAGTAAGCAAAGAAATAGTGGCATGTGGTTATACCTATGGTATCTTGTACAACTTATTGCCCAAAGTAACAATAACAACACGAGGCCGGGACTCATGCAAAGCATGTGGCTTCTACAAGTATGGTTGACGTAATAATACATCACAAACATTAAGAGGAGAAATGTCACATAATACCTCATACGTGAAGGTCTTGCTGCTGTAGGGAATGCGACACTGCTAGTTGATGTGGAGATCTTGTTATGGGTTAAGCCACTCTATGGTGTAAGGGTGCGGGTGTGATGTGGTCAGAAAGCCCAACCGCTTCATGACCTCTGCACAAATGAGGTTCTTTTGTCTCCCACAGTCGACAACGAACTATAGCGGGGAACCCTTTACCCACATATGGGAGTGGAAGAGATGCTCCTCCTCCTCTGGATCTTCCGGTTCCTTCGTCTGGATCTTCATGGTGGCAATAGTGGTGTTGGGCTCTGCATTTATAATCTACTTCCATTTTTCATTCCCCTTATTGGGTTCTGATTCAGAGTCAGAGCATACATATGATTCAGAAGCCTTCATCTCAGCCACTAGTGACTAATTGGCCCGACACTCACTTGTGTTGTGAGTGGAGCTCTTATGGAACTCACACCACTTTCCCGTGTCCATCTTCATTTTCGCTGTGTTTTTATTTGCTTGCGGATTTGGCAGGTTGTCTTGGGATTCCATGCCTTGGATTTTTCCTTTTTTCTTTGGTTTGGGGGCACCTTTCCCTTGATTTTTATTCACAGATCCAAAGTCTTGCTTCTTCTGTTTGAATTTCTGCTCAATCTTGGCAGCATACCGGTATGCCGTACCAAGAGAGGAGATTTCAAGGAACTCCATTTCATCCTAAATGTATCTGTGCATACAACTGCGGTACTTCAGCACCAAATATTTCTCTGAATCTTTGATACCCAACTTTGTGTGCAAGGTATGGAACAAATTCGTCAGCTCATGCACTTCTTGATCCCTTTGTTGTGACAACCTAGTCCATTGTATGTAATTGTTCTCATAGCTCCCCACGAGATAATATTGTTCCTTGGTGGCATCTCAGAAGGAATTCCACGTGGGTACAACCGAAAATAGAGAGGGTTCCCCCTCGTCCTTTTCTCATAGTAGGTTTCCCTCCAGTACTTGAAATGGGGGCGAATTTGAGGAGTGAAAAAGTAATCTTCTCTTGGTCAGAAAAGTCATGAACTGAGAAATATCCTTCTAATAGATTTAACCACATATCTATAGAATCTCCATCTATTTTTCCCTCAAATATGGGAATGTCAAAGTGTACTTTTTACCTTAAAAGGAGTGGCGCCTTCAGAGTGGTTTCTGGATGTAGATGTGTCGCTGATGGACAATCGTTGAAGGATATGAGCAAAGTTATCCATTATTGTGTTACTTTGTTTCTTGAGGGCCTCCTCGAGTAATATTTTGATAAGATCTATTTCTCCATCATCTTTATTTTCTTCCCCCGTGGGTGGCCATTGGGGGTTGTGAGGCTAATATTGAAAATGTTCAACTAGACTGAGCCCTAACTCCTTATACCCCGACCTCATTGGGGACATTGTCACTCCTAGAGACAACCTTGAGTTGCCAAAGACTAGTGCCTAGGACATCTTGATACATGAGTTTTTTAGATTATTTTGCATGCTTGAGGGGAGGGGGGGGGGGGGGGGACCTCCTGATATGAAATGGATTGAAATATTTTTAAGAGGTGGTCCTAGATCTCAGAGAAAGAAGGATAGTAACTAGGGGCTTTAGTTGCAGAGAGAAATGATTGCTCAAAATGGGCCTGAATCAGTCATGAGATAAAGCTGTTGCGAGAAGGTCCAGATGTGAAACAAATGAACAGTCATAAAATTTAATCAGGGTATGGAACTATGTGGAAAGTTTAGAGAAATTATATACGAGATGGGCTTAAAGAAGTATAAGAATCCACCCTTTAGAGACTTTAGTAGAAAAATGATATTGAAAGAGAATTTGGAACAAGAATCGTGCCTCAAGCTATATTTAAGATGTTACTATGAATTATGATGTGAGTAACATTAAAGATAAATTCACTCCTAAATCATAGAACGCCCGCATTCTGAAAGCAGCGATAACAAGAAGAAAAATGTAATCACAATAAACATTTAAGCTGATATAAACACATCCAGGAAATAAATATTGTTCACCCGTCTCAGTAGGAATCCATAAACACAATAGATATATTTTGTATTATTCTTCGAAATGGCTCTTCAGATATGCATTAAGAGAAAAACCTTAAATTACAAAATATGACACATATAATACAACTTCTGCCAGAAAATTCAGAACCATTTTTAAGTCTGTGGTCTGATCTTTTATAGTCTTTCACATGAACGTTCAGAGTAGATATTTTTCGAAACAAAATATTCTCTGGAGATATTTCTATTTAAAATCCTAATAAAAAGAAAAAATGATGATGAGGTGAAATGACCTCTCATCTTAAACAGTATGGCCTAACACAGGCTATAACTAAAACCTAATAGAAAATGGAAAATAAAGTGAGTGCATTTCACTTGTTTTTACATTACATAGAAAATAAAAATAAAAATAGGCTGCGTGGGCCAAATCATGAAATTCATCATTTTGTGTTGCGCTGAGGAGTTCCTGACTATGGCTGGCATGGCCAAGCTGAGGATGAAGAGGATCCAAGTGGATGAGACAGAGGAGGTGGCAGATGTTGTGAAGCAGAAGATACCGAAAGATTCGCATATTCACAGCACTTTTGCCACAACCTGTCCCATGTTGATGACATTGTGGTGTAGGCCTCGAACATAGATTGCATGTTAGTTAGCTCGGTATAGTCCACACAGATGGCAATGAATTTATTTACCTAACAAAGAAGGAAGAACTCTTTACGTAACACTGCTATTATTGTCTCTGCTTTTAGTCGGGCTATTCTCTCCAATTATATATTTGTATTGCACATAATTTCTGACATCTTTTGCTTATAGGCCATTAGCTGAGAAAATGCGCCTATCTATGGATCCCAACATGGTGGGAGGCCGACTTCTACTAGCTTGTTCCACTCCCGGTCTAACTTCTCCACTCATTTCGAGACTAGTGCTAAACAACCTAGTGCATTTGCACGTGCAGTTTCTTTCTAAATTACTCTTCCGACCTCCATAACCGTCCTAAAATGGTCAAGTATTCCCTGCGCACGCAGTTAATCAGGTGAGATTTCATTTAGGTACCGAATATATTTCTTGGCTATAGTGGCCTTTACTTCTTCGTCTATGTGTCCATACTGTTGTTGGGCTTTGAATTGGTGGATTGAAATCTTATTATCATTTATCAGTGCGAGGAGGTCCCAATTCTGCTTAACCTCTGTTATGATGCCTGCCAAAACTAGTCGCCTTGCTTCCACGATTGACATATTTCCCTTGATCTGCCCCTTTAATTCCTTGATGGAATTATCCTGCGATTGGGTTTCTTCGCGTAGTTTATATACCTCCTTTTATAAGGATGTCGTCACCTTCTGGTTTGCTGCTAGCGTAGCCTCAATATCCTTTAGTCACTGGCGAACTAAGTGGGTCTCATCCTCTGACACCTTTAGATCATACAGGGCCTTGGTGAGTTGTCTAGGAGCTATCCTGGGCTCACCCGACACAAGGGTCACACATGTATGTTGGTCCCATTTGACCTGCCATTCTGATAGCCTTTGATTCAGTCTGGCAATCTCCGTGTCCTTCTGTGCATTCTCTTCCTGATGCCTGGCGAGTGAGTCAGCGAGAGTTGATTTCTGATTTTCTACCTGAACAAGCTCCTCCGTCTGCACATGCTCCTTGCAATACAAGTTTAGCTTTCTCTTTAGCTCCAGGTTCTCCACTTGTAACTTGGCAAGAATTTTTTTCCGTGCTGCATCCTTATCAACCCCCTTCTCCCTTATCATTTTCTTGAGGATTTCCAGGTGGGTGTGGTTTGCTCTAGCGCTAGCTTTCTCTCTCTTCTGGTGCTATATTACCATATTGTAATTATTTTCGAGCTTCTTCATGGCTACTGCATGTTTCACTACCTCAATCCGTAGCATATCCCTGATACACTGGTGTAATTCTAGCTTGTCTAGCAGGGGAATGTTGGTTAAGTTCAGGATGATTTCCAAAGCTCGATACTAGGCTCCAGAAGCTGAGGGCTGCAAGGTTTCTTGCCGAATATCTAGTATAAGTTGTTCTTTATCCATATCTAGCACTGAGGAAAGTCGGGAATGGAGCTTATCCATGAACCCTGCTAATTCAACCCTCAGTTGCTCCCAAGTGAATATTTTTCTGAGATTTATTTCCTCCCTTGTCTCTTTCCTGTCCACCGTGACTGCCTGTGAAAGATATGAGGGGGCTGATGAGGAGGCTTTGTTAAAAGAAACGTCAAAATCTGGCTTTTCCTTGTCAAGACCCCCAAACTCAGGAATCTCCTCATAGGATATCTCGGCCCCTATATCATCTGGCCCTTCAGTACTCTATTTTTTGTTGGGATGAATTCCTCATCAATTTCCATGATCTCCTCGCTTCCTAAGGGGCCTTCCTGTCCTTGTTCCTCTGTTTCAATAGACACATTATCTCCCTTTTCTTCGGAAGCTGAGGACTCAACCTCCATCTGTGCATCCAAAGGCCACACATCAAGGTTAGATCTACATTCAATGAAGGGCCTAGCCTCATGTGTATAAGATGTTGATTTTATTTTCTTCTTCCTATTAGTGAGGACTCCCTTAGGGTCATAGGGCCAAAATTTTCTCTTTGGGAGGTTCATCTCTTGTGGCATTTTTTGCATGACTGAGAGGGCATGCCTCAAATTTATGGTGAAGGGACCGATAGAAGTCGAGAATTTGAGGATTTATCCTTTCTTCGCAGGTACAAAGTGGATCTGGTCGGCCTTCAAGGTTTTTCGAATGAATTTTAGGGAAAATACTTGCATAACTGGAAACACTGACAGATGGTAGGGAGGTACCTCTGTGCCATGGACTTTGATATCGGTATAGTCATCAAATAGGTACTAGTCCCCTGTGCAATCTTTCTCATCAAACTGTAGCCAATCCTTCTTCTCAGGAAAGATTCTAGGCAGAGGGCTGTGATGTAAAATGGCATAAGCTATGGACATGAACTCATTAACACTTTTTTCATACCCCTTCCCCTCTAGCTGCTGGCGAACTGTTGTAGTCCACTTGAAGACGGTTCTGGGTTGGGTATTTATCTTTGAGAATCTGCTCAGGCCTAAACCTTCAAATCTATCTACATGCTTGAATAGGAATAGGTAAAACACAAGGGAACAATACTTGAAAGAATTAGTTGAGGAAATCTCTTGAAACTGGGCTTGGATAGCCGAAGCTAAGAAAAAAGGAATATCCAAAAGGATATCCTTCTACATCATTAGCCATAGAAAATCTATACCCTCTTTAGTCACCTGGTATACCTCTTTAGACCATAACAACCCCTATATGAGTGCTAGGATGGGCTGTACATTGGTTCAAAAAGTTGATAAGGGAACAGAGTCTGTGAGTAGGAAAGATGATAGGTAGGAATCTGAGAGGAGGCTGAGGAAACCACTTTCTTTTTCCTAGGGTAGCTTTGAGAAATGACATGAGAGAGAGACCTCTGAGAACTCAACATAATCCTGGTTGGGAGGGTGGTGAATAGCTTTCGTTATGAGTTGGGGCATAATGCGAAAAAAATAGTTGCCTTGGGCAGAAAGAAACATGTTTCTACGCTCGTCATAGGCTTCCCCAAGCCAAATAATGAGCTCGGGCACAGGGTATGTGGTTGGAGCAATTTGATAATACAAACCCAACTCGATGACCCTGAACATTTCCTTGCATTTTCGATGATAATCGAAAATATCGACTCTGGTGCGGGATACACTAAACGGGGATACTGGGTCATGAATTTGTGCATGGGCATCGACGAGGGGCTTAGGTCCAGGAGTAGTCCTGACCTCGCGGGCTTGTGGGGTTTCAGGTGTAGACTTCTTGGTTTTCATTTTCCCCATGACCACTGAAAATAAAAGCACAAGGGAAATAGTGAAACATAAAATGACTAAGTACCTGAGAATAGTGAAGTAGCTAAGGGGAAAGTGACGCGGGATTGAAAATGACCTTGCACTTGCGTTTTAACCTCCTCTGCATGAAAAGCCAGTTAAAAACCAGTATTTTACATAGTTGAAAGTAAAACAAGCTTATATTAGACCGGGTTTTATGGAGTATGAGATAGGGTGACAGTTTTAGGGTTGGCGTCACAAGGACGCCGACAATGGGACACATGGCGATGGGTAATTTGCTGACAGCAGCCGGGTTGGTGAGAGCCATGTGTCGAATTAAAGCAGGTAGAAACCTTTGTACTGCCACCCTAGACTTACCTTACCTCTTTACTTACCGAAGCCGACTGTCATCTTCGGTGGGCCCCTTTAAACTTTGGCGAGGTGCATAATAGTCTTCGAGCTCATTTTCTTACCCCACAGAAAAATTTTGATTGGCTCGCCGAAAGGTGACGCTACCTTTTCCGGGGACCTGACTTTTAACCTTTCCGTTGTCCTTTGGGGCCGACGGAAAGCCCTTCCAACGCGCTTTGTGGCTCATGGTTCTGACGTAGAGCCATGAGTGTTGTTTTTCACTGTGTAGTGGCCCTGATCAGGCCTAGCCACCGCCCCTATCCCTTAGGGAATTTCTTTCCAAGACCTTCACAATTTACTCAGTCTTCCACCCTTCTAAACTTCTCAGACTTTTCCACTTGAGCGCTCCTTTTTCTTGATAGATGAGGAGGATAAAAAGCATTGGCTCCATCTGGGGACGACACGCTTATTCTCAAGGGTGTCAAGAACTTCGTAGACCCTTTTCTTGTGCATCAGTTAGTATATCTGGGACCTCTTCAAAATTTCAAGCATTTCTATGATTATTTGAACAAAAACAGATGTGGAAACACAAAATGGAATATATATACAATATGGAGGATATGTACAATTGGCCATCGAGGCCACTATTAGTATTGGAAGTAAGGCTTTAGAAACTTCCCATTCACAGGTGCTTCGATCAGGTCACCTTCCAAATTCTCTAAGATGAAATTATTATTGCCTTTCACCTCAGCAATTTTGAATGGTTCAAACCATAGTGGGTCGAACTTTCCATGTTTGCCCTTGTCTGCCCTCCTGACATCCCACCTCAGCACTAGGTCTCTTGCTTGTATTTCTTTATATTTTTCTCACTAATCAAATAAGATTTTCATTTTCTCATGGTAGTATGACAACCTTATGTTTACTTGGGCTCGAGTTTCTTCCAACTCGACCATCTAATTCATCCTCCTAATGACATCATTTGGCTCTTCTAGGCTATCTTGCAGGAACCTGGCAACAGGAAAGGCAAGTTGAATGGGAAACACTGTTGCTCAGCCATATACCAATTCGTAGGGACACTTACCCGTGGACCTCTTTCTGGTAATACGATTCGCCCAGAGTGCAATTTTTAGTTGGGAATCCCAATTCTTCTGATTTTCTCTTATGTTCTTCTTCAACGCCCTCACCAAGGTTTTATTTGAAGACTCGGCCAACCCGTTCCCCTGGGGGTAATATGCCATAGAGTGTCCCAAAGTGATGTTATACTTCTGTTAGAAATTAATGAACTTGGTGGACTTAAAGGCCTGAGCATTATCAGCTAAGACAAGCTTGACTGGGCACTCGAACCTTACTATCATATTTTCTTCCATGAATTTGATCACGAATGCATCCGTAGAATTTCTAGCAGGTATTGCCTCTACCCATTTAGTGAAGTAGTCAGTGGATGTGAGGATCCATTTTCATGACTGCTGGATGTGGGATGAATTTCCCCAATAAAATAAATTCCCCACTTTCAAAATGGATCTTTGATATGCACTGGTATCATCGACAAAGGAGCGAATTTCTACTTTTCTACGAACATATGGCACTTTTCATGTGCCCGAACATGAGCATGAACGTCTCTGAATAATCAAGGCTAAAAGAAGCCAACCTTCAAGATTTTATGAGCTGTGGACCTCCAGCTGTAATATCCCTCGCAAATGCCTTCATGAGATTCAACCATCACCTATTTCACTTCCTTCTCTGTAAGACATAATAGCAAAATTCCTGAGGGATCTCTACAATACAGTTGGCCATTAGCTACAACGTACTTCTGAGATCTCAATCTCAAGGTACGGTACTTTTATTTGTCGAAATTTAGCAGAAATCTTAGAGTAAGGAGGTACTCTACAAAATCTTTGTACGAAGCGCTGAGGAGGTATTTCATATGTGTCTTTTGTGCCGTGGTTTCTACTCCAGGTCATGCTTCCATACTCTCTGGTAGTTCTCCTCCTTCCATAGAAAAATTTATACCCAATGCTTGGCAATTTGACTCGAGTAATATTTTTTCCAACCCCTGTCCTTTAATTAGATTCGTAGGTTTGATATCTAGTTCGTACTCCTGAATTTTGGCAATCCATTTTCCCCTCTTGCCTTCACTATCTCCCTGAATTAAAATATCTTTTACTGTAGCTGTGGGAACAAAGGCAGTTATGGCTGACTGAAGAACATACATCCGGAAGGCTTTTAGGGACTTGACCAAGGCATAAGCCTGCTTCTCCAGGATATTTTATTTAAGCTCTGCATCCTGTAGCACTTGGTTGAAGAAGGAAATCGGCTGTTCATACCCATATACATTATTTTGCAGTAACACTGCGGCTATTGTGTGAGGTGATGCAAAGGAGAATACCATGAATGGCTTACTATAGTCAGGGCCTACCAATACTAGTGCTTTTGCAAAAGCGTGTTTAATTCTATTTAAATCATTCCTCGACTATGGGGTCCATTTTACTTCATTGTTATTCCTCAGCATTTTCGTGATGTGTCAAACTATCTCAGCATAGTTTGGGATAAACCTCCCTAAGAAGTTTATTCTTCCCAGAAAGACCTGAACTTATTTTTTATTTCGGGGCAGTGAGATGCCATATACATTGATTACTTCTACCCTTTTGGGGTCAATTTTCACCCCCTCTTTTGTTACTATGTGTCCCAATAACTTTCCTTCTTCAAAAGAAAACATAGAATTTTGGGGGTTCAATGACAAACCATACCTGTGGCATTTCCGAAAGGTCCAGTGCAGGTGCTCGATGTGCTCAACATCATTTTTTGAAAACATAGTGATATCATCTAGGCATATCACCACAAATTTATCTTGTTCCCCCACAAAATAAATATCCATTGCTTGCTGGAAAGTGGCGCCTACATTGATTAAGTCGAAGGGCATTCAGGCATACATGAAATTCCCCCATGTCATAGTGAACATTGTTTTCTTCTGATCCTCGAGGAGGACTACCACCTGATTGTACCCCGAGAAGCCATCCATCATGGACATCCGAGAATATCCTAATACTTTTTGCAGAATGTGGTCCATCTTGGGAAGAGGGTAATCACCTTTGAGGGAGGCCCTTTTTAAATTTCAGAAATCCACACACAGCCTTAGTTCCCCATTCTTCTTCCTGATTGGGACCAGGTTGGCCATCCACTCCGAGTATCTCAGGGGGACTATAATTTTAGCTCGCAAATTTTTTTTGATCTCCTTCTCGATGGATGGAAGCAACAATGGATCGATTTGCCTCAATTTATGTTTATGAGGCTTGGCATCTCCCTTGAGAGGGATCTTGTGTTGTATAACCTCCATGTCGAAAGTTTTCAGGTCTTGATACGACCATGCGAAAAAATATTTATAAACCTAAAACAACTGAAAGTATTGGTCTCGATATTCCTCTAGGAATCCTTTAGACAACTTCACTACTTTAGGGTATCCCTCCGTCCCAATGTTTATATCATTCACCTGTTAATATTGTGTCAACTTGCTGGGATTAATCAGGATGTCATTCTTGTCAAACAACCTCTCCAAGGGCACAAGGCCTCTGGGGATGACATTCCTTTTTAGTTGCAACACGTGATGTCTTGCCACTGTTTCTTCCCACTTGGTTTGGGGCTAACCCTCAGGTTCCTCATCCACAACATCAATCACTAGATTAGAGAATTCCCCAATAGTCTCTATGAAGCATTTAACTTTCTCGTCGTCTTCAAACACCTGCCAGTGTTTAATGTTATCTGGGATAGAAGGACAATAGTGTACTTCAACTTCTGAGAAGTGGGTTCTGTGGCGGGCAAAAATTTCTAGCTACAACAACGAGCAAATCAGCCATCCAATTTTGGTCTCTTGGCATGAACTGTATGTTAAATACCAAGAAGAAATTCTCCACCAGATCCCATACTTCATTTCTATAGGCTCTAAGCCGAGGGTGCTTATCTTGGAACTGATTCTTGATTTGTCTCACCACCAGCAGTGAATCTCCAAATACTTTGAGGCTCTGAATATTCATATTCTTAGCTGTCTGCAACCCCAAGAGTAGTGATTCATATTTGGGCACATTGTTAGTGGCTTCATACTCTAGCTTAAATGAGAAAGGGACCAACTATCCTGTAAGTGAGATTAGAAGCACCCCAGCTCCATTCCCTTCTCTTGAATTTTCCCCATCAAAATGTAGAGTCCATATATCCCTCTCTTCTTTACTTGAGGGTTGCTTTGGTTTTAGAGGGTGGAATGATGGTTCTTGTAGGAAATTTTCATATTGTTCAAACATCAGGCAAGAGAACTCACCTTCCTTGGTATATATAGGGAAATTTACTGAACCATTAGCTTTAGTAACCATATTTACGAATCTAGACTCTTGATATAACCTCCTTTCCTCTCCTCCAAATAATGGGATGGTAGCATAAGTGAGGTTGAATTTAATCGAACCACGAATCTTTGAACGGCATGATCTAGACAACAACATCCTGAAATGAGCTGGTATATCGACAACCACAATTTCCATCACCACACTTTTGGCTGGGATATGGGCCAAGTTCACCACTAAATCTTTAATCGTTCCCAAAAATTTGACCCTCTTGGAGTCAAAAGAATACAAATATTTGTATAAATGGGTAATTTGTAGCCCTAGTTGCTTCATAACAGACAATGGCAGTAGGTTGTGTGAAGCTCCGAAATCCAACATGCAATTGTGTAGCAACAGATCATGGATTACTAGGGATACAGAGAATGGGGGGGTTGTTGAGTCCAATTCTTCCACTTACCGGCCAGAAACTACCATGGGTCTCTCTTCTTGGAGGTTAAGACTGTCAGGGAGAGGAACCACTCCATGAGGGAGCATGAATTAGGATACCTTAGCTTTATAAGAAGGCTGCTTCAAAAGCTTGACTAAGGGGACCGGAATCTTAACCTTTTCTAATTATTTTTTAAGGTTGAAAATAGCAAGGTTATTTTTTGTAATGGCCTCCTTTGGTTCCTCTTTAGGGAGGAATGGTGGTTTCATGACAGCGATGGTAGCCTTAGGATTTACAGGGTACTTAGTGATTGACTTCGAGGAGGAAGAGGCAGTGGATTTTTGGGG
Source organism: Pinus albicaulis (assembly GCA_034641835.2). NCBI lineage: Eukaryota > Viridiplantae > Streptophyta > Pinopsida > Pinales > Pinaceae > Pinus > Pinus albicaulis. The sequence continues at coordinate 718,895,422 of CM076584.1, read as the reverse complement.
TAAAGGCTCTTCTATAGGATTTTTTTCCTTTGCAAATGGTATCTGATTGAGTAGGCTCTTTCGATGGGGATTCTCTCTCCTTCTCTTGCACACAGGTCCTCTTTCTAGAAGATCTAAGTTCATACTTCTTATGCAACTAGGCTTGCATAAAGTCTACGAATTTCCTGCAATAGTCATCAATATTTGGGTCTTCTGTAGACACTCATTTCTTACCTTGCTCTTCTTGTTATTCTTGCAAGGTAATTTATCCATATTCATCCTCCTAATAAGCCAGAAATTGATCCTCCTGACAGTCAGAAACTCCTTCAGCTGGTTCTTCCATTCATCCCTCCAAATATAGAGGAGGATAGATATGATCCTGCTGCTCCTTTCTATCTTGCTGCAATATTTTCAATGGAGGTTTCTGGTACTGTGAGTTGTAACCTTGGTTAGGAGCCATTGGATTGGGTCAGGAAGCTGAGCTTTTAGTCTTCAACTGTAGCTTCACCAACTTATTAGAAAGGTTTTTAATCATCTTGTTCATCTCTTCTATCTTGTAGTCTGCTGCTTCCATTTCTTGGTTAGAGGAAGAAGCTTCCTCTTTACCTCTTCTCCTGACATCATGATCTATTCTCCCCTTAGAATTTCCTGTAGAGGAAAATTTTTCCTCCACCTCTAACACGTCAGTCTGAGCCTAGTCTAGGGATGCAGATTTCCTTTCTCTCAAGGTGAAACCAAACTCAGACTCAAATTATCCTACAAAAACTACCTTGGCTACTTTTTGAGGAGGTTTCATATCGGCGGGTAGGTTATTGTACAACTTGTTAAACCTCTTGATGAATTTGGTTACATCTTCGTTATGCTTCTTTTTCAATGCATTGAAATCTATAAGAATGTAACCATGATCCCTCTTCTCACCCCATTTCTGCATAAAATAATTTTCCATTTCCTTCTAGGTAGTTATTGAGTTATCAGCAAGCGTCTTAAACCACTTTCAGGCTTTCCCGTCCAAAGATTGGATGAAAAGCCTCAACACTACATCCAAGTGTTCCACATTGAAGTTTTTAGCAAAAGCACAAAAACTTCAATATATTTCTAAGTAGCACTGTTGTCCTCCCCCATGAACCAGGGCAAGAGCTTCATGTAATCCTGAAGCATATCATTCAACACTTGAGGCAAGGCCAACGAGGCATATTTGTTAAGGAGGAAACCCGGCACAGCCATGGGAGGCGGTGGATTCTGATGAAAAATAATAGGTATGTGTTGGGTTGCAATTTGAAAGTTTATTTGAGGAGAGCTCTCTAGTATGGTGACTTGTTTAACTTACTTAGCTTCTGGGGTAGGGTGTAAAGATAACTGAGAGGCATTCACAGACTCAGCCTCGTGTTTTATCTCAGTATGGTGTAGAACAAAGTTATCCGGGGGGTATTCAAGCACTCGTGTAGTGGAACCAGGGCCTTGGACTTGAGCCTTCTGAGATGAGGACGAGGAATCTTCTAATGAGAATGTGGGTATGTTGGTCTGAGCTAGTTGCTTTTCTTTCCAAACTCTCTTGAATATAATTTTTTCAAGGTCAGAGACTGACGGTGTTATCAATTGAGAGGTGTCTGACGTTAGATGTGGCTTAGTGTAAGGAGATATTGCGGGTGATTTGACTTTTGATAACAGTGGGGTCGCCAAGGTGAGGGTTGTTCAACTCTCAAACCTTTGTGCTCACTTGATTGAAGGGTGGATACAATGTCGTATTCCAGGGGAAAATATTTTCAACTTCGTTCCCTGGCAATGACGCCAAAAATATGTTGTCACTCCTAGAGATAGCCTTGAGTTACCAAAGACCAGTGCCTAGGACATCTTAAGACAGGAGGTTTTTAGATTATTTTGCATGCTTGCGGGGGGGGGGGGGGGAACCTCCTGATATGAAATGGATTGAAATATTTTTAAAAGGTGGTCCTGGATCTTAGAGAAAGAAGGATAGTAATTGGGGTCTTTAGTTGCAGAGAGAAAGGCCTGATCAAAATGGGTTTGAATCAGTCATGAGATAAAGCTGTTGCGAGAAGGGCTGAATGTGAAAAAAATGAACAGTTATAAAAATTTATCAAGGTATGGAACTATGTGGAAAGTTTAGAGAAATTCTACACGAGATGGGCTTAAAGAAGTATAAGAATCCACCCCTTAGAGACTTTAGTAGAAAAATGATATTGAAAGAGAATTTGGAACAAAAATCGTGCCTTGAGCTATATTTAAGATGTTACTATGAATTATGACGTGGGTACCATTAAAGAAAAATTCACTCCTAAATCATAGAACACACTCATTTCGAAAGAAGCAATAACAAGAAGAAAAATGTAAGCACAATAAACATTTAAGCTGAGACAATCACATCCAGGAAATACATACTGTTCACCTGTCTCAGTAGGAATCCATAAACGCAACAGACAGATTTTCTATTATTCTTCAAAATGGCTCTTCATATATGCATTAATAGCAAAACCTCAAATTACAAAATATGACACACATAATACAAATTCTTCTACCAGAAAATTCAATTTTTTTTTTAATTTTGTGATTTGATCTTTTATAGTCTTTTGCATGAAGGTTCAGAGCAGATATTTTTCGAAACAAAATATTCTCTAGAGATATTTCTGTTTCCAATCCTAATAAAAAAAAAATGATGATGAGGCAAAACAACCTCTCATCTTAAACAATATGGCCTGACACAGGCTATAACCAAAACATAATAGAAAATGGAAAATAAAGTGAGTGCATAGGGTGAAATCAAGATTTCACCCGTTTTTACATTACATAGAAAATAAAAATAAAAACAGGCCGCGTGGTCCAAATCACGAAATTCATCATTTTGTTTTGCGCCGAGGAGTGCCTGACTATGGCTAGCGTGGCCGAGCTGAGGATGAAGAGGATCCAAGTGGATGAGCCGGAGGAGGTGGTAGCTGCTGTGAAGAAAAAGATACCAGGAGATTCGCATATTCACAACACTTTTGCCACAACCTGTCCCCTATTGATGGCATTGTGGTGTAGGCCTCGAACAAATATTTCATGTTAGTTAGCTCAGTATAGTCCACACAAATGACAAGGAATTGTTTTACCTGACAAATAAGGAAGAAATCTTTGCGTAACACTGCTATTATTGTCTCTGCTTTTAGCCGAGTTGTTCTCTCCAATGATATATCTGTATTGCACATAATTTCTGACATATTTTTCTCATAATCCGTTAGCTAAGAAAATGTGTTTGTCTGTGGATCCCAACATGGTGGGAGGCCGGCTTCTACCAGCTTGTTCCACTCCCGGTCAAACTTCTCCACTCCTTTCAAGACTAGTTCCAAACAAACCAGTGCATTCGTGTGTACAATTTATTTCTCGATTACTCCTCCAACCTCCATAACCGTCCTAAAATGGTCAAGTATTCCCTATGCACGCAATTCATCAGGTGAGATTTCATTTAGGTACCAGATATATTTCTTGGCTATAATGGACTTTACTTCTCCGTATGTGCATCCATCTTGTAGCTAGGCTTTGAACTCGTGGATTTCAATCTTGTCATTTATCAATGCGAGGAGGTCCCAATGCTGCTTAACCTATGTTATGATGTCTTCCCAAACCAGTCACCTTTCTTCCATGATTGACATATTGCCCTTGATCTGCCCCTTTAAGTCCTTGATGGAATTATCCTACACCTGGGTTTATTCACACAGTTTTTCTACCTCTTGTAGGTAAATCATCACCTTTTGGTTTATTAATAGCAGAGCCTCAGTATCCTTTAGTTGCTGGCGAACTAAGAGGGTCTCATCCTATGACACCTTTAAATCAGATAGGGCCTTGGTGAGCTGTTTAGGAGTTGTCCCAGGCTCACCCGACATAGGGGTCACACACATATTATGATCCCATTTTACCTGCCATTATGACAACCTCTGATTCAGTCTGGCAATATTCGTGTCCTTCTGTGCGTTCTCTTTCTATTGCCTAGTGAGTGAGTCGGCGAGAGTTGATTTCTCCTTTTCTACCTGAACAAGCTCCTCCGTCTGCACATGCTCCTCGCGAGACATGTTTAGCTTTCGCTTCAACACCTGGTTCTCCACTTCTAACTTGGTAAGAAGTTTTTTCCATGCTGCATCCTTATCAACCCCCTTCTCCCTTATAATTTTCTTGAGGATTTCCAACTGGGTGTGGTTTTCTCTGGCGCTAGCCTTCTCTCTCTTCTGGTGCTCTATTACCAGATTTTACTTCTTTTCGAGCTTCTTCAGGGCTATTTCATGTTTCACTACCTCAATTCGTCGCATATCCCTGATACATTGGTGTAAAATCTAGCTTGTCTAGCAGGGGAATGTTGGTTAAGTTCAGGATGATTTCCAAAACTCGATACTGGGCTCTAGAAGCCTAGGGCTACAAGGCTACTTGTTGAATATCTATTATAAGCTATTATTTATCCATATCTAGCACCGAGGAAATCCAGGAATGGTGCTTATCCATGAACCCTGCCAATTTAGCCCTCAGTGTCTCCTCGGTGAATTTGTTTTTGATATTTATTTCCTCCCTCGTCTCTTTCCTATTCACTGTGACTACATGCGAAAGTTATGAGGGGGCCAATGAGGAGGCATTGTCAAAATAAATGTGAAAAGTGGGCTTGCCCTTGTCAAGACCCCCAAACTCAGGAATCTCCTCAAAAGATAGCTCGGCCCCTATATCATCTGGCCCTTCAGTCCTCTATTTTTTGTTGGGGTGAGTTTACTCATCAATGTCCATGACCTCCTGGCTTCCTAAGGGGCATTCCTGTCCTTGTTCCTCTATTTCAATAGACACATCATCTCCCTTTCCTTTAGCAGTTGAAGACTCGGCCTCCATCTGTGCATCCAAAGGCTACACATCAAGGTTAGCTCTCCATTCAATGAAGGGCCTAGTCTCATGTGTATAAGCTGTTGATTTTATTTTCTTCTTCTTCTTAATGAGGACTCCATTAGGGTCATAGGGATAAAATTTTCCCTGTGGGAGTTTCATATATTACAACATTTTTTCCATGACTGAGAGGGCATGACTCAAATTTATGGTGAAGGGACTGATAGAAGTTGGGAGTTTGAGGATGTATCCTTTCTTCGCAGTTATGAAGTGGATCTGGTCGGCCTTCAAGGTCTTTCGAATGAATTCGAGGGCAAAGACTTGCATAGCGAAAAACACTGGCAGGCGGTAGGGAAGTACCTCTGTGCCATAGACTCTGATCTTGGTATAATCATCAAACAGGTACCAATCCCCTCTGCAATCTTCCTCATAAAAAGTTAGCTAATCCTTCTCCTCAAGAAAGATTCTAGGTCGAGGGCTGTCATGTATAATGTCATAAGCTATGGACATGAACTCATTAACAAATTTTGCATACCCCTTCCCCTCTGGCTGCTGGAAAACTATCGTATTCCACTTGAAGACAATTCTGGGTTGGGCATTTATCTTTGAGATCAATCTGCTCAGGCCTAGACCTTCAAATCTATCCGCATGCTCGAATAGGAATAGGTAAAACACAAGGGAACAATACTTGAAAGAACCAATCAAGGAAATATCTTGAAACCGGGCTTGGATAGGCGAAGCTAAGAAAGAAGGAATATCCAAAAGGATATCCTTCTGCATCGTGAGCCATAGAAAATCTATACCCTCTTTAGTCACCTGGTCGGCCTCCTCAAACCTTAATAACCCCAAGATGAGTGTTAGGATGGGCTGTACATTGGTTCGAAAAGTTGATAAGGGAACAAAGTCTGTGAGTGGGAAATATGACAAGCGGAAATCTGAGAGGAGGCTGAGGAAACCGCTTTGTTTTTCCCAGGGTAGCTTTGATAAATGACAGGAGAGGGAGACCTTAGAGAACTAAAAATAATCCTGGCTGGGAGGGTAGCGAATATCTTTCCTTATGAGTTGGGGCATAATGTGAAAAATATTATTTCCTTGGGTATAAAGAAACATGTCTCTACGCTCGTCATAGGCCTCCCCAAGCCAGCTAATGAACTCGGGCATAGGGTATGTGGTTGGAGCAATTTGATAATACAGACCCAACTTGATGACCCTGAACATGTCGTCGTCTTTTTTATGATAATCGAAAATATCGGCTCTGGTGTGGGCTACACTAAATGGATAGACTGGGTCATGAATTATTGCATGGGCATTGACGAGGGGCTCAAGTCCAGGAGCAATCCTGACCTCGCGAGATTATGGGGTTTCAGGTGCATACTTCTTGGTTTTTAATTTCTCCATGACCATTGCAAATAAAAGGAGAAGGGAAATAGTGAGAGAGAAAATGAATAAATACCTGAGAATAGTGAAGTAGCCAAGGGGAAAGCGATGCGGGATTGAAAAGGACCTTGCACTTGTGTTTTAACAACCTCTACTTGAAAATCCAGTTAATAACCATTATTTTACATAGTTTAAATTAAAACAAGCTTATATTAGACCAGGTTTTACGTAGTATGAGACAGGGTGATAGCTGTAGGGCTGGCGTCACAGGAGTCGGGTTGGTGAGAGCCATGTGCCGAATTAAAGCATGTACATGCATTCATAAATCCACCCTAGACTTACCTTACCTCTTTACTTACCGGCGTTGACTGTCATCTTCGGTGGGCCCCTTTAAACTTTGGCGGGGTGCATAGTAGTCTTCGGGCTCATTTTATTACCCCACGGAACAATTGTGATTGGCTCGCTGTAAGGTGACGTCACCATTTTCGGGGGCCTGACTTTTAACCTCAGTGTTCTCTTTTAGGGCCGACGAAAAGCCCTTCCAACGTGCTTTGTGGCTCATGGTTCCGACGCAGAGCCATGAGTGTTTTTTTCCGCTATGTAGTGGCCTCGATCAGGCCTAGCCATCATGCCTATCCCTAAGGAAATTTCTTTTCAATACCTTCACAATTTACTCAGTCTGCCACCCTTCTAAACTTCTCAGATTTTTCCACTTGACCGCTCCTTTTTCTTTATATATGAGGAGGCTAAAGAACAAGGGACAAGGAGAAGACGTCTCTGATACCACTAATCTGGATTTATGCAAGAACACAATGAAATACATAAATACACATAAACATAGAGATGTAGCATAAATAAAACTTCATTTCATTAATAACAAATAACTGAAATATTCTTATAGACAAAATGGAAATAAACTAGTAGGGTGTTGATAAATTATCTCTGAGAAGAGATGTGGCAGCTACAGGCCTCTGAAATATTTTACAATTAGGCTCGAGGGCCTATTTATTATTGAGAAACAATTGAAAACCCTAAACATCCAAAATCTTAACCCTAGGAAATGAAGCACCCAAAACTATGGGCCCTGTTTTGGGTAAATTGGTACATCAACTTTCTAGGGATGTAGCTTTGGCATACGATCTTTGTTTTACGCGCACAATATCTCATTAGAAATATCTATCAAAGGACTACAAATTTTTATATGAGAAACATTTAAGGAGATTTCATGTAGCTCCCGGTTTTCCCAAAAAATGTCGTTTAGGGCTTAAAAATGGCTCTAGAAGTTTAGGACTCGAAAAAATGCTAAAAATAGTAAACTGTGTTATAATTAGGGAAAATAAAAAACTGAAAGAAACAATGGTTGTTCCCCAAGTGGAATAGGTGGGTGGCCACCAATATCCACCTGGATCAGCTAGTTTCATAGAATTTTGTAACAAATATTTTCATTCTAGGGTTTCGCTGCTTCAAATAGGTCATCATGGAATTTCCACTATATTTTTTTTCTACGAAGGTTTCGAAGCTAAAAAAAAATTTTTTTTTTGAAGAAATCCTGAGGAACTTCATATATAAATTTCATATCTTGGTTCGCAATAATTTCGTATATATGATCTATGGAAGTTAGGGTTTTTACAGGCTCCCGAATTTCATCTCAAAGAGGTGATCTTGGGAAAATCATCATAACTCTCTCTCTGAGTATCATATTGGAATTATGTAAAAAGTGGTTGAAATTACATGAATTTTAGTTTTCGGTGTATCAATGTGTTGATGTTTGAAAATTTCTTGCCAACAGTAAGGGGATACCCCCAGTGCAGAATCCCAATTAGACTCTACACTGTTTGGTTTGGGGGTCCCATCTGATATGTAGGCCCAGTTGCCATTAAATTGGTGAAGATGTTTTTCGAATAGAGAGGGGACTCGCTGAGATGGAGAATGCACACATGTCTAATGAATACAAGTTAGTGATTGATGAATTCCCTGTGAAACATAATACCATGAATAGCAAAGCGGAATTTAAAGCATGAAAATTATGAAAATAATTGTTAGCAAAAATTTACCGAGATCATACTTATTGCAAGATTCACTTAACAAACGAGAAAAAGGTTCACAATGGTTAAGTGTTTCATTTATCAACTATGCACATCCCAATAAAGATTTAAAGAAAATATCGACAAAGCAGTTCATCAACATTTCTTTAAGTTGGAACATCATATATCATCCACTCGTTGCAAGGAAGCTCATAACACAAGGGAATACATGAGTAGAAATGTGTACCAATATTTGAAAGAAGAATTAATTCATTCGAAGAGACCATATTCATAGCATAACCACACAGTAGACTTCCATCAGATTCAATAGTGAGATCCAATAACACTTCTTTGCATTCATCTAGAGGCATCCATTCAATAAAAATCAATGTCTTTCTCTCAAAGGTCCACAACCCAAAAGTCCTTTAAAAAATTGCTAGAAGATGTACATATAGGCCGAGGTGACTCTTGGGCTTCCCGTGACCTTTGGTCTTCCCTGACTCTTGGGATTACTTGTGACTTTGTGACCTTGCGACCTTGTGACCTATCCGACCTTGCGACCTTGTGACTTTGCGAATAATGCAACTTTGCAACTTTTCGAACTATGTGACTTTTCGACCTATGCGACTTTGCGACCTTGCGACTTTGTGACCTATGTGACTTTGTGACTTTTTGACCTATGCATCTTTGAAAATTTGCGACTTTTCGACCATGTGACTGCGGCCTTGCGACCTATGCGATTTTGCAACCTTGCGACCTATGCGACTTTGTGACCTTGTGACCTATGCAACTTTGTGACCTTGCAATATTGCGACCTCGTGACCTTGCGACCTACACGACTTTGCGACCTTGTGACCTTATGACCTTGTAACCTTGCGACCTATGTGACTTTGCGAACTATGTGACTTTGCGACCTTGCGACTTATGCGACTTTGCGACCTTATGACCTTGAGAACTTGAGACCTATGCGACCTTGCGACCTTGCAACCTTGCGACCTCCCAACCTTGCGACCTCTGCAACTTTGCGACCTACGTGACTTTATGACTTATGTAACTTTACGAATTTGCAACCTATGCAAATTTTTCCACCTACAACCTCGAGTGATCTACGACCTGCAACCTTGGGTCATCTGCGACTTGCGACCTGGGATCATATGCAACCTACGACCTAAGGTTATTTGTGACCTGTGACATTGAGTCATATACGACCTGTGACCTAGAGTCATCGCAATCTGCGACCTTGAGTTTTATCCCTTCTGCATTCCTCTTTCAGTGATCTCCGGTTTTCACAGCAAGATGCCTTTTCCTGCATATCGGTCTTGTGCAAGTGACTAGGTGCCTTTTTCTCTCTCAAAATACCACAACCCAAAAGTACTTTACATAATCGCTAGAAGATGTACATATAGGCCGAGGTGACTCTTGGGTTTCCCGTGACCTTTGGTCTTCCCCGACTCTTGGGATTACTTGTGACTTTGTGACTTTGCAACCTTGCGACCTTGCAACCTTGCGACCTTGCAACTTTGTGACTTTTTGACCTTGCGACCTTGCGACTTTGTGACCTTGCGATCTTGCGACTTTGGGACCTTGCAACGTTGCGACCTTGCGACTTTGTGAATAATGTAACTTTGCTACTTTGCGACCTACGTAGCTTTGCGACTTTGCGACTTTGCGACCATGCGACTTTGCAACCTTGCGACTTTGCAACCTTGCAACCTTGCAACCTATGCGACTTTGTGAACTATGCGAATTTGTGACCTTGCAACCTATGCAACCTTGCGACCTCACGACTTATGCGACTTTGCGACCTATGCAACTTTTGTGACCTGTGACTTGGAGTCATTTGCAACCTGCGACCTTGGGTCACTTGCGACCTGGGATCATCTATGACCTATGACCTAGGGTTATTTGAGACCTTCGACCTTGATTCATCTATGACCTGGAGTCATTGCGACTTGAGACCTTGAGTTTTATCCCTTCTGCATTCCTCTTTCGGTGATCTTTGGTTTTCACAACAAGATACTTTTCCTGCATATCAGTCTTGTGCAAGTGAGCAGGGGCCTTTGAGCTTAAAGTGAGGCTCTTGGGGATTCGTGAGGATCCACCTCACTTTGAAAGGGTCCCCTTTCTTGCTGGGAAAACCCTGTCTCTTCGTGAAAACCAATAGATTCCACATGGACGGTTGGAACCTCATCTTGTAGGGTATTTTAATGGTGTCGTGCCAATGGAATCTTAATGAAATAGATACATTGTTCGATGTGTACTGATATCACCTTTGACCAATTTCCTAAAAGGAATAATATGAAAATGAGTTAGCTCTTGGTAATAATGAGAAAAACAAGTTGCTAGGAAAAATAGCTCATTCGAGGAGTAGCAACATTGAAATATACAACCTAAGATATTGTAACTTATTTCAATTTCTTGAGCATCTCTAAGTTTTGAAACTGGCTCAAAACTTATATACCCTAGCACAGTCGAGAGACAACAAGAAAAGTGGGTGAGGTGATAGGGATGGGCATAAATAGGTCATGGGAATATTACCGACTGAAGGCCGAGTCGAAAACTTAATGGGTCGAGTGAGTAGAGAGGGACCTGAAATTTTGAATATACCCAAAATTTTGGGTGGTTTTGTAGTGACTACAACACAATGTTAGAGCTGAAGGAGAAAATAGGGACACATGGCATGTTTTACAAGTTCACTCTACCCAACCAGTCCATAATTAGGTCATTCTGGGATATTGGGCATAACTTTGCCATGAAGAATCCGAAACAGGCCTGACCTATGGCATTGGAAATACGATTCAAAGGGTTACTAAAATACCAAAGATAAAATATTGGGGATCCAAAATTACAGAGATAAATAAGTTTCAATATATAGCTCCTCAAAAGAAAGAAAAATGTGTGTATTTTAAAAAAAATTGCATGTCTTATTTGAAAAATCAGTTTTAAGTGATTCCAAGGGCATATTGAAGCATATATATCAGTATTGGGTTCTAAAATGCCCACTAAAAAGAATTCAATACCCATTAAGCTCTTATAAGGCTCTACTATGAATCATGAATGGAAATAAGTGCAACATGATATATCAAAAATACAAGAACAAGTGCAACAAATTTTTCTCTCGCAAAGAGTAACAAAAAATGAAATGGAAGCTAAGATGGATGGTTTGAAGAAAGGCATGGAAGATAATATGGATGGCTTGAAGAAAGGCGTGGAAGCTAAGATGGATGGTTTGAAGAATGGCATGGAATCTAAGATGGATGGCGTAGAAGCTAATATGGATGGCGTGGAAGCTAAGAGGGATTGTATAGAAGGAAAAATGGATGGTTTGAAGAAAGGTGTGGAAGATAAGATGGATGGTTTGAAGAAAGGCATGGAAGCTAGGATGAATGGTTTGAAGAATGGCATGGAAGCTAATATGGATGCTGTGGAAGCTCATATGGATGGTATAGAAGGCAACATGGAAGATTTTAAGAAATACATGGAAGGTTTGAAGGAAGGTTTGGAAAATTTGCTACAAGAAAAGCTTCCTGATGGCGAAAAGGAAGTAGAGGAAACTAATGATGAGAACAAAAGAAATTTTAATCATGGTTTCATATAATTTAATGATGGATTTAAGACCCACCATATTCCAAAGATAGATATGAGGAATTTTGATAGAAAGTATCCGATAACTTAGATACTAAAAATGGAGCAATTATTTGAGCTCCATAATACGTAAAACACACAAAAGGTATGCATTGCAACTTTATATTTAGAAGAAAATTAGTTTTATGGTATCGATGGCTTTGTTCTCATAAACCACTAGTCACTTGGTCAATTTTTACGAAGGAAATGATAGCACATTATGAGGATACAAAGAGAAACACCTTTAGCCAATTGATAAATCTAAAAAAAAGGGTTCAATGATGGAGCACATTGAGGACTTCCAAAAATTGAATATAAGGGTAAATAATATTCTAGAGGAACATATGATTGATTTCTTCATAGGGAATTTAAAGGATAACATCCAACATGAGGTTTGCCTTTGGGAACCTAATACATTGGAGAAGGCATTCACGTTGGTAAGAAAAATTGAAATCAAAATCATGGCGAAAAGGAAACCTACCACTCATAACTATAAAGATGGAAGTATTGTTATTCCTAGACCTTCACAACCTACAAGGTTGACACCCTAACAATTGGAAGAAAAAAGAGCAAAAGGGCTTTGCTATAGTTGTGATAGAAAATACACGAAAGGTCATAAGTGTGTTGAGAAGAAATTATTTTACATAGATTGTGAAGAGGAGGAATAAAAGGAATAAGAAACTTCAAAAGAAGAGGATATACACCAAGAACCAACTCTAGAGGAAGAATAAATGAATCTGACCATATCATGTAATGCATTGGCAAAAATTACCACTCCTTAAACTCTCAAGATAGAAGGACATATCAAGAATAAAAAGTTAATAGTGTTGATTGATTCAGGTAGTACCCATAATTTTATTCATTGTAAGGAAGCCAAGGAATTGATTTGTTTCCTATACCTAGTGCCAAAGTGTCAAGTGATGGTGGCAAATGGAGGAACTATAAATTTCTTTGGGAAGTGCCATAATATCAAGATAACCATGGGGTAATATGTATTGAATAGTACAATGCTTTCCATTCCAATGGGTGGTGTTGATGTTGTACTAGGAGTACAATGGTTAAAATATTTGGGGATGGTATCTTTTAATTTTCAAGAATTTTTCTTCAAATGTTTTTCGAAAGGAAAGGATGTTGAATTACGGGCTATCATAGGAAAGTCAAGAAAGATAATAAGCTCTAACGTCATGACAAAGTGTTATGTTCCTATATTACTAGTGTAGTCCCTTATTTTTATTAGTGTAGCCCCCTTATTGTTATTATTGTACCCCTGTAACCCCAATATTGTTATTATTGTGCCTTTACATTATTATTGTTAGGTTGGCTAAGATTATATTGTGACCCCATGGACTCCTATATACAGAAGGAGGTTTTGTCATTTGTATCATCCAAGAATTTTTCATTTATGTAATGTAAAGGAGGTTTCCCCCTCGAAGTGGCTTATTTCTAAGGCATTTATCTCTCTTTTCTCCCATTTTTGGAGCTGGTTTCATAACATTTGGTATCAGAGATTTGGATTCTAGGGTTTTGCTGATCCAAAAAGGTCATCGTGGAATTTTTTCTAAAACAGTTTTTCTACGGAGGTTTAGAAGATGAAATTTTTAACAAGAGAAGAAGAAATCCCAAGGAACATCCTGTAAAAATTTCAGATCTTGGTTCGCAATATTTTCAGAGATATGATCTATGGAAGTTAGGGTTTTTTCAGGCTCCTAAATTTCATATAAAATAGGTGACCGTGGGGAAATCATCATAACCCTCTATCTGGGCATTAGATTTGAATTCTATAAAAATTGGCCGCTAGTACACGAACTGTAGTTTTTTGTATATGAATTTCAGATCCTAAGGATGAAACAATGACACATGGAACATTGTACAATTTCGCTCTACTGAACTAGTCCATAATTAGGACATTGTGGGAGATTGGGCATAAATTTGCCTTGAAGAATCCAAATCAAGTCAGACCCGTGGAATTGGAAAGAAGATTTAGAGGGATACTACACGACCTGATTTCAGATATTGACGATCCGAAATCATAGAGATAATTCAGTTTCAATGTCGAGCTCCTCAAAAGAAAGAAAAATGTGTGTATTTGTTTTCAAATTGCATAAGTCTTGTTTGAAAAATCAGTTTGAAGTGATTCCAAGAGCATATTTAAGCATAGATATCCATATTGGGTTCTAAAATTCCCCCTAAAAATAATTCTACACCCATTAAGCCCTTAGAATACTATACTATGACTCATGAAGATGAAGAAGTGCAACATGATATAACAAAAATACAAGATCAAGTGCACCAAATTTCGCTCTCCCAAAGAGCAACAAAAAATGAAATGGATGTTTTAAAGAAATGCATGGAAGTTAAGATGGATGGTTTGAAGAAGGGCATGTAAGCTAATATGGATGGTTTGAAGAAAGGCGTGGAAGCTAAGATGGATGGTTTGAAGAATGGCATGGAAGACATGGAAGAAAAAATTGAAAACATGAAGAATGATATAAAAGAAAACATGGAAGGCTTGACAAAGTTGATACAAGAAATGATTCCTAATGGAAAAAATATAGTAGAGGAAACTCATGATGAGAAAAAAATAAATTTTAATCATGACTTCATAAACTCTAATGTTGGGTGGAAGGCTCACCATATTCCAGAGATCGATATGAGGAAGTTTGATGGAAAGGATCCTGTAACATGGATACTACAGATGGAGCAATATTTTGATCTCAATAATGTGCAAAAAACACAAAAGGTACGCATTGTAACTATATATTTAGAACAAGATACATTTTTATGGCATCGATGGCTTTTCTCCCGTAAAAGAATGTTCACTTGGTCAATTTTTATGGAGGAAATGATAGCACATTATGAGGATACAAAGAGAAACACCCTTTTTAGGCAATTCATAAATCTCAAACAGGAGGGTTCAGTGGTGGAGCACATTGAGGACTTCCAAAAATTGAATATAAGGGTAACTGATTTTCCAGAGGAACACAGGATTGATGTCTTCAGAGGAACTTTAAAGGATAACATCCAACATGAGGTTTGCATTTTGGAACCTGATTCATTGGAGAAGGCATTCAGGTTGGCAAGAAAATTTGAATGTAAAATTATGGCGACAAGGAAGCCTACCACTCACATCTATAAATATGGAAGTGTTGCTACTCCTAGACTTCCACAACCTACAAGGTTGAAACCACAAAAATTGAAAGAAAAAAGAGAAAAATGGCTTTGCTATAGTTGTGATATAAAATACACTAAAGGTCATAAGTGTGGTGAGAAGAAATTATTTTACATAGATTGTGAAGAGGAGGAAGAAAATGAACTAGAAACTTCAAAAGAAGAGGATATGCACCAGGAACCAACCCTAGAAGAAGAAGAAATGAGTCTGACCATATCATGTAATGCATTGGTAAGAATTAAAACTCCTCAAACTCTCAAGATAGAAGGACATATCAAGAATAAAAAGTTAATAGTGTTGATTGATTCAGGTAGTACCCATAATTTTATTCATTGTAAGTTTGTTAAGGAATTGAATTGTTTCCTATACCTAGCACCAGAATGTCAAGTGATGGTTGAAAATGGAGGAACTATAAATTGCTTTGGAAAATTCCATAATATAAAGCTAACCATGGGGGAATATATATTGAATATTCCAATGGGAGGTGTTGATGTTGTACTAGGAGTATAATGGTTGCAATCTTTGGGGAAGGTAGCTTTTAATTTTTAAGAACTTTTCTTGAATTTTTTTTTTCAGAAGGAAAGGAAGTCGAATTACGGGGTATCGCAGGGAAGCTGAGAAAGATAATAAGCTCTAATGCCATGACAAATCTTCTGAAGAAAGAACAAAGAGGCGTGATTTCACAATTATGCTCACTAGAAGTTCCAACATCAAAATCATATATTTCTCCAGATCTCCAAAAAGTATTGGACAATCATTAAAAGGTGTTTGAAACTCTCAAAGGACTCCCACCTATTTTTGATCATGATCATGCTATTCATTTGATTCCAGGAAGTGTTCCTCCAAACATCAGGCCTTATAGATATCCTTATGTCCAAAAGATAAAAATTGAATGTATGATTACATAAATGTTAGAGGATGGTATATTGCAACCTAGTTAAAGTTCTTTCTCTGCTCCAGTAGTATTGGTACACAAGAAGGATGGATCATGGCGCATGTGTCCAGATTATAGGGAGCTCAATAAGCTCACTATTAAAGATAAATTTCCTATTCTTGTGATTGATGAATTATTGGATGAATTACATAGAGCAATTTATTTTACCAAGTTGGATCTTTGTTTAGGGTATCATCAAATTAGAATGAAGACTGAAGATATTTTGAAAACAACATTTTGAACTCACGAGGGTCACTATGAGTTTTTGGTCATGCCTTTTGGCCTTACCAATGCAAATTCTACATTTTAAGGGTTGATGAATTCCATTTTCAAACCCTTCCTTCGAAATTTGTGCTAATATTTTGATATGATATACTAATATATAATAGGTCTTGGAAGGATTATGTTCAACATGTTTACATGGTGCTCAAACTATTAGAGGACAAACAAATATGTGAAAAAAACATTCAAATGTTTCTTTGGAGTACAAGAGGTGGAATATTTGGGTCATATTGTACCTCACGAGGGTGTTAAGGTAGACCTTAACAAAATTAAAGCCATTAAGGAATGGAAAGTCTCCACAACCATAAAGCAGTTGTGAGAATTTCTCGGGTTAACATGGTATTATCACAAGTTTGTTAAGAATTGTGGGAGAATTGTGGTATCTCTAACAACATTATTGAAGAAAGATGCATTTTCATGGACTCTTGAAGAAAATAAGGCCTTTGAACAACTTAAATAGGAAATCTAGCACAGGTCTTAGCTACACCAGATTTCACTAAAACCTTTATTATGGAATGTGATGCATCAGGAAATGGAATTGGTGATGTTTTAAGGCAAGAAGGAAGACCCATTTCTTTTGAAAGTCGCCTAATCAAAGGAAAGTATTTACAGAAAGATATTTATGAGAAGGAAATGTTATGAATTCTACATGCACTAAAGAAATGGAAACCTTACCTAATGGGAAGACACTTCAAGGTAAAAACTGATCATGATAGTCTTAAACACTTTTTGGAACAAAGACTATCTTTAGAAGAGTAGCAAAAATGTGCCATAAAGATGTTGGGTTATGACTTATAAATCATCTACAAAAAGGGAAGCTAATTGTTGTTGCAGATTCACTCTTAATAAATAATGAAGAGGTGGAAGCATTTCTTTGTGCCATTTCTATTATCCAACTAGATTGGATAACCAAAGCAAGGGATGAATGGAAAAAGGACGAAGAAGTGTGGACACTCATTCAAAAGTTGTAGCAAGATCCTAGTACATATGATACATTTAGTTGGAAAAATGATTCCTTATGGTACAAATATCACTTATATCTTTGCAAGAATGCCCAACTAAAACAAAATATTCTTTTGGAATTGCACACTTCTCCTTGAGGAGGACACTCAGGATTTTTAAAAAGTTACCACAGTGTGAAAAAATAATTTTTTTGGGGTGGCCTTAAATCTGATATTCAAAATTTTGGGGCGGAATGTTTGGTTTTCTAGAAAAATAAAGTTGAGACAATTAATACCCCATGTCTTCTAAAGCCTTTATCCATTACAAGTTAACTTTGGGAGGAGATTTAAATGGATTTTATCATAGGTTTACCTAAGTCCGATGGAAAGAGTGTCATCATGGTGGTAGTTGATAAACTTACCCAGTATGCACATTTGTGTGCATTATATCATCCATTTAAAGCAAGTACAATTGATACTGCATTTATGGAAACAATTCAAAAGCCACATGGAAACCCAAAGATTATTGTAAGTGACAGAGATACCATTATTACTAAAAAAAATTTGGACAAAATTATTTTCTTGTTTGGGTACTCAACTAACTCATAGCTCATCTTATCATCCTCAATCCGATGGTCAAACTAAGATAGTGAATAAATTTCTAGAAGGATATCTTCATTGTTTTGTATCTGATAAACACGCATAATGGGTCAAGTGGTTACCTCTCGCTGAATGGTGGTATAACACTTCCTTCCATACTGCAACAAAAATGACCCCATTTATGGAACTTTATGGATATCATCCACCATCCATCACATCATATTTAAGAGAAAATGATAAGGTTCAAGCAGTGGAATATCACATCGAGCATCAACAAGAAGTTATATAACCCTTAAATGATAACCTAAATTTTTCACAAAATCGAATGAAACAACAGGCAGATCAACATCGCAACGAGAGAAGTTTTGATGTAGGAGACTGGGTATTTTTATGACTACAACCATAGAAACTAATGTCCCTCAAGCAAGATAATAAGGATAATAAATTATCGCCAAAGTAATATGGTCCTTACAAGGTGTTGCAAAATATTGGTACTATGAAATACAAATTGGAGCTTTTTGCTTCTTCGCGAGTGAATCTAGTTTTCCATGTTTCATGCTTAAAGAAGGTTATAGGTGAAAAACTTCCAGTTCAAACAATATTTACAAAACTTGATAAGGAAGGAAAATTCATATGGAACCTAAAGTAGTCACGGAAACAAGAACTTGATAGCTACGAAATCGATCAATTTCAGAGTATCTCATCAAGTGGAAGAACTTACCCACTGAAGATTCTACATGGGAGGGTAATAATTTTATACAGAAGCACCCAAAGCTACTCAAGCATTGAGGACAACACTTTTTTTGAAGGAGAGGGGCATGTTAGGTCCCTATATTACTAGTGTAGTCCCTTATGTTTGTTAGTGTAGCCCCCTTATTGTTATTATTGTACCCTTGTAATTCCAATATTGTTATTATTGTGCCTTTACATTAAATTATTGTTAGGTTAGCTAGGATTATATTGTGACCCCATGGAATCCTATATATAGAAAGAGGTTTTTTCATTTGCATCATCCAAGAATTGTTCATTTATGTAATGTAAAGGAGGTTTCCCCCTTGAAGTGGATTATTTCTAAGGCATTTATCTCTCTTTTCTTCCATTTTTGGAGCTGGTTTCATAACATAAAGCTTATGAAGAAAGAACAACGAGGCGTCATTGCATAATTATGCTCAGTAGAAGTTCCAACATCAAAATAATATATTTCTCCAAGCTCCAAAAAGTCTTGTACAAAAATTACAAGGTGTTTGAAACTCCCAAAGGACTCCCACCTATTCGTGATCATGATCATGCTATTCATTTGATTCCAAGAAGTGTTCCTCCAAACATCAGGCCTTACATATATTCTTATGTCCAAAAGCATAAAATTGAACGTATGATTCCTGAAATGCTAGAGGCTGGTATAATTCAACCTAGTCAAAGTTCTTTCTCTGATCCATTAGTATTGGTGCACAATAAGGATGGATCATGGCGCATGTGTCTAGATTATAGGGAGCTCAATAAGCTCACTATTAAAGATAAATTTCCCAATCCTGTGATTGATCAATTATTGGATGAATTACATTGAGAAATTTATTTCACCAAGTTGGATCTTCGTTCAGGATATCATCAAATTAGAATGAAGACTGAAGACATTCCCAAAACAACATTTTGAACTCATGAGGGTCATTATGATTTTTTGGTCATGCCTTTTCACCTTACCAATGCACATTCTACATTTCAAGGGTTGATGAATTCCATTTTCAAAACAATCCTTAGAAAAATTGTGTTAGTATTTTTTGATGATATACTAATCTACAACAAGTCTTGGAAGGATCATGTTCAACATGTTGATATGATGCTCAAACTATTGGAGGAGAAACAACTGTATGTAAAAACCTCCAAATGTTTCTTTGGAGTACAAGAGGTGGAATATCAGGGTCATATTGTATCTCAAGAGGGTGTTAAGGTAGACCCTAACAAAATTAAATCCATTAAGGAATGGAAAGCCCCCACAACCACAAGCAGTTGCGAGGATTGCTCGGGTTCACAGGGTATTATCACAAATTTGTTAAGAATTATGGGAAAATAACAACACCTCTAATGATATTATTGAAGAAAGATGCATTTTTATGGACTCGTGAAGCGACTAAGGCCTTTGAAAATATTAAAGAGGCAATGTACCAAGCACTAGTCTTAGCTATGCCATACTTCACAAAAACCTTTATTGTGGAATGTGATGCCTTAGGAAATGGAATTGGTGCCATTTTAATGCAAGAAGGAAGACCCATTTCTTTTAAAAGGCATCCAATCAAAGGAATATTTACATAAAGCTATTTATGAGAGGGAAATGTTGGCAATACTACATGCACTAAAGAAATTACGACCTTACCTAATGGGAAGAAAATTCAAGGTAAAAACTGATCATGATAGTCTTAAATACTTTTTGGAACAAAGAATATCTTCATAAGTGAATAAAAAATGGGTCACAAAGATGTTGGGTTATGATTGAAATCATCTAAAAAAAATGGAAACTAAATGTTATTGCAGATGCACTCTCAAGAAAGGATGAGGATGTGGAAGCATTTCTTTGTGTCATTTCTATTATCCAACCAGATTGGATAACCGAAGCAAGGGAGGAGTGGAAGAATGACGAAGAATTATGGATACTCATTCAAAAGTTGCAGCAAGATCCAAGTACATATGATACATTTAGTTGGAAAAATGATTCCTTATGGTACAATATCACTTATATCTTTGTAATAATTTCATACTAAAACAAAATATTATTTTGGAATTGAAAACCTCTACCTTAGGAGGACACTCAGGATTTTTAAAAACTTACCACAAGGTGAAGAAAGTTTTTTTTTTGGGATGGCCTTAAATCTGATATTCAAAATTTTGTGGCAGAATGTTTGGTTTTCCAGCAAAATAAAGTTGATACAATTAGACCCCTAGCCTTATAAAACCTTTATATATTCCAAATCAACATTGGGAGGAGTTTTCAATGGATTTAATCACGGGTTTACCTAAGTCTAAAGGAAACTGTGTCATCATGGTGGTAGTTGATATGCTTACCAAGTATGCACACTTTTGTGCATTATCTCATCCATTTAAAGCGAGTACAATTGCTACTGCATTTATGGAAACAATTCAAAAGATACATGGAAACCCAAAGATTATTTTAAGCGATAGAGATCCCATTTTCACTAGAAATTGTTTGACAGAATTATTTTCTTGTTTGGCTACTGAACTAGCTCATAGCTCATCTTATCATCCTCAATCCGATGGGAAAAGTGAGATAGTGAACAAATTTTTGGAAGGATATCTTCATTTCTTTGTATCTAATAAACAAATACAATGGGTCAATTGGTTACCTATGGCTGAATGGTGGTATAACATTGTTACACAATATTTTGTCATCGTCCCTGCAATCCCTCACCCCGCATATTGGAGGGTCATTCCCGTGACTTGTGAGCAGTGTCATATTTTTCAAACACATTCTTTACATCCTTCTACATAAGGACATCATTGATCCCATTGGAAATTTCCTCAAAAAGCACACAAAACCTCTATTTTGGCCTTGGCGTGGGTTGCCAGTTCACCCCTCACACCGATGTGGAAGGTTTGCACTAGAGCTCCCCGCATCAAGTTGTTTTAGGAATGTTTTTTAAAAATTATAGGAGGAGTTTTCCTTCTAACCACCTCAGGGATGATTCACTGGAAGTGGTTAAGTTGATCAGCCACGGATCTCCCTCTTTAGGCAAGGGTTTCCACCTCCCATGAAACACTCCTTGAAGATAGGTCTCCCTTCCATAATTATAGGGATCCTAACCTCTCCCTCCTCCTCTATAAAAATAGGCCTTCTCCCTTTATGAAAGCTAGCTGAACTTGGAGAAGAATACTATAGCTGAGTAATTTCTATTGAGAAGGTAGAACCAAGGAGAACTCTGTAGAGAGAGTCCCATCTGAATTCCCGACGAGCCTTTGTGAGATGCACTCCACTTGAACCCTATTGGAGGAGACCACAACGTCGAAGCTTGGTTGTACTCTTCCTTTCATTTATTAATATACTCGACTATGGTTTTGGTTCCATCATTGTGTTATGTTGATTATTTAAAGCAATTGATTTGGTCCTCTTCGACTGACTAATAGTTATGAATGTGAATTAGTATGTTGTATATTGTCATTGTTTCTTGTGTGTGTGCAGATGTCCATGCGTGAAAGTCGAGCGGACCATGATCTGTCAAACTAGGAGTGAGAGGTAGCCACTTTTTTCGACAACAACAACATCATAGGACCTCCGGTAAGTCATCTATCGAATCTCTGTCCATTCGTTAACTAGGAATCAATATTATAGCTTGTCTTGGTTGTGGCTAGACCCACTCTAGGGCTAGTGGGATCGCCTATGTCTGCAGAGGGGATTTACCTCACCAAAAAACACTTCCTTGCACACTGTAGAAAAAATGACCCCACTTATGGCACTTTATGGATATTATTCATCTTCCATCCCATCATATTTAAGAGAAAATTCTAAGGTTCAAGTAGTGGAAGATCACATCGAGCATCAACAACAAGTTCTCCAAATCTTAAAGGATAACCTAAATTTGGCACAGAATCGAATGAAACAACAAGAAGATCAAGATCACAGTGAGAGAAGTTTTGATGTAGGTGACTGAGTATTTTTACGGCTACAACCATACAAACAAATGCCCCTCAAGAAAGCTAAGAAGGATAATAAATTATCGCCAAAGTACTATGGTCCTTACACGGTGTTGTAAAATATTAGTACTATGACATACAAATTGGAGCTTCCTGCATCTTCCCGAGTGCACCCAGTGTTGGGTTGTTTACTGGGTAAACTAACACAAGTATTTTATTATCAATATGGGCTTGTAGAACTTAGAAGCATCTCCAAGATATATGGGTTTTAGCTATAGTCAAATTTATAAGATGACTTATTAATAATAAAAGAAATGCATATTACATATATAAATCTTAACTAAATAATTTCTAATTTAATTGTATAATAAGTAGCAGAAGAAGCTCCTAACTTAGGAGAACTTATTTGTTCTTCTCTTACAAAACTAATTCATAAATTAGAAACCAGAAACCACTAATGAACAATAGATCAAGATGCATGAAAGAATAATTGAAGAGACTCCTAACTAAGGATATCCTGGCTATCCTTCATTACAAATTCATTCATAATTAATACCATTGTTAGAAAACAGGAACTTTAGAAAATCATTTAAAAGCAGGAAAGATGAATTCTAGCTCTAGCTCTTGATTAGATAGAAGGAACGTTTAACTTAAACATTGGATTGTCCATTCATATGAAGAATAGAAATTATAATTATATTCATAAGCAATCATAACACATCATCATACAATTAATTAATAGATTAAGCATAAAACAAAACTAGTTCAAGAAATTGCAACTAAAATAACCAAAAAGTGCACTTAGCTCTATGTGGGGGCCCTCCACCCTTTGCTCACACACTGTGAGTAATTTCAAATACTGAAACTCAATAAATAATTCACCATATATAATAGTAGAAAAGGAAATAGAACATGTCTTTCAATTAGCTCCCAAAGTTTCAGAAATATCAAAGTTAAGTTATACAAATTTTACATATGAATACCTTCAATGTCTTAGGCTTAAATAGATAAAATATGAAACAAACTCATCTAAAATGTCTCCTACAGACATGGCTATCCTTATCCTATCTATTTAGGTCGAGCTCATCCATATAATCTCTCAAAATATGGGAAATCCCATAAAATGCTAAATTTTACCTATTTCCGAGGGATTTCCATAAAAATAGGTCTTGTTTGACCACCTTTGATTGGGCATGTTTAAGCTCAGTTTGAATGAACCAAAAGGTGTACATCCAATATTAATTCCCAATATTTCTATAAATGTGTCCAAATCGAGCCCAAGTGTCCTGCAAATATGACATCGATGAACCCATTATGGGAATTTCTGGTCTGGTCCAAAAATGCACTTAAAATTCATTTTTATAAAAACTTCTAAAAATTGCAAAACTTAATTTATATTCCTGGATATTCACTAATTTGAAAAAATAGAGTGAATATGATGGTATATGGATGGATAGCATGGTAATAAAGTGTATTTACTTAAACAAAATTGGACCTCTTGAGTTTTGATGCTGATACTATACTTGATCCAGATGCTTCCTGCTTTATTGCTTGCAAAAGAGAATCTATACCTTTATACTATTCCTCTTTGTAGATCGAAGCCTTGGCTTTCTGTTTTTTATACTTGATCTTCCATGAGTTTTTCTCTTTGACCCATCTAAATGATTTCATGGAAAGGAGATTGTTCTTTGTTTTCAATTTTCCCACTTCCTCATTCAGTTTCTCATTCTCCTTGATCCACTTTTCATTGTTTTTCTTGTATTTTTCATTTTCTCTTCAAATGCCTCTCCAATATCTTGCTTACCTTCAAACTATCAGTCAATTCTTTGATTTTATTAAGGTTTTTCTCCTTTTCTTATTATTTGGTGTCTTTAGAAAATGAAGTGGCTTCAATATCATCATTATCAAAATATGAGTCTCTTTCTAATGTGTTTTCATAGACCTCCTTCTGAAAATTTTCAAGAATTTCATCAGCTTGTTTTTTTAAGGGAGAAGTCTCAACAATTTTCACCTCAGGTTCTTTCTCCTTACTCTTATGGATGCTGGAATCTTTCTTATTTGTATCATGGGAATGGATAGGAAGGATGTCTCTCTTTCAATCATGATTATATCTTGTTGCTTTTTGGACCTTGTTCTTGGATAAAGGGGTGAATTCATTATGCTCTTTGTTTCTTGAACTGGTTTGAATTTTTATTCTATGGTTTGTTCTGCAAACTGATGTTGAGTTATGAATTCTCTCCACATCACACCCTTGGTTCTCAACTGGTATTCAACAAGAATTTTAATGAGTCCTTGATGGTGGATTTGTGCCTCTTTGGGCTTGGTTTCACTTTTTACATTTTCTATCATCTTGTTGAGGAGGTAAATCCCCTCTGAGGACAGAGGCAATCCCTACTAGCCCAGATCAGGTCTAGCAACAATCAAACACGCTACAGTGCAGGTTCCTAATCGTAAATAAACCGACTTGCTAGGAAGGAAACACGGAATCAACGAAAACATCGTTTGTAAGAGAAGAGGTAGTGCTCCAGTTCCTCAGCTCTGGCAGATCACAATCCTCACGATATTCGTGATCGGACACCTGCACACGTAAGAAAAAAAACAAACGCAAGCATAAAATCCAGTATATACAAATATATTTCAGTCGAAGAGGACATAAATCATTGTCATAATCAAGAACAAGAGTGGAACCATAACAATGATAACCAACGTACAACCAGGTCAAAAGAAGAATACAACCATAGCTCTGACGCCGAATTCTCCTTCGGAGGGTCGCCAGCAGAACACGTCTCAAAAAATCCTGTCGAGGATGGGACAAACCTCTCTCTTCGGATGTCTCGACAATGATCTCCTTGCTTGGATTTGGCCTTAAGGGAATGAATCAAGGCTCTTGCAGCATAAGGCTCTGATGACTCTTGGGAACTTGGAGATTGACTTGCCATGGTTGGAGAAAGATTTTATGGGAGGAAGGGAAGTTGGGATCCCTATAATTATGGGATTGGCCCTATCATCAAGGAAGCCTCCATGAGAGGTGGCAAACCACTTCCTCTCTATGGAAATCCGTAGCCAAACCTCCCAACTCAAGATAGATATCAGTCCAGGAATTTTTTAGGACGAAACTTCTGCCTTTTATTTTTAAAAAACACCTCTTAATATAGTTGCCGTGAGTGTGGCTCTATGACAGAGCGCCAATTGGAGCGCCCTCTTTGGAGGATTTGCCCCCTTGGCGCGAGGGCTGAACTATGGAACCACGCCAATGGAAAAAGAGCTATTTTTAGGGTTTTTTGCAGGGAGATGTCTTCAGGGCAATGAAAGCTCATCTTCAGAGGGATGCAATGAAAGTATTTTCAAGTCTTGTCTCTGCTCATAGGTCACGGAATGGGCCCTCCAATGTGCAGGATGGGGATTGTAGGTGTTAGTATGAATCCTTTGTCGAAGTGTACGAAAAAGGACCACTTTAGCTACGCATAACTAATAGCCCTAACAACAAAAGTGGCTGCCAATATCTTCAGATCTGCGGTTAGTTGAACATAAAAGAGCTGCAAAAACCAGATCTATGCATGGAAAGACATTAAGCAGAAAAAATAAGGGTTTGCTCCATATGCCAATAGACAAGACAAGAACAATTTTTGAAAGAATTTTTATATTAATTGGGCACATGGGAGGAAAACAAGAAGGCGTATCCAATTCTCCTCAGTGGGATGGGTTCTTGGAAGTCCTCAGCACTTTAGATCTAATATTTCTCTCTCTTGTTGGTGTAGAAAACCCACACAAAGAATAGAACTCAAAGGGAGCTCACACAGCAAATGGTAGAAAAGAGTGACCAAGTGTATAGATCCAGAGTGATCTAATAGGCAACAAAAGGTGAAGAATGGTAGGAAAAACCCTCCTATTTATAGCAAAATATTGGGTCATTCTAGATCTTGGTGCATGGGTTAACCAGATCTAGATCCACTTTTTATGGAATATTTTATTATATTTGTTGGAGGGAAAAGATATTTGACTTGGGTCAAATCCCTTAATTTGTCAAAAATAAATAAATAAATGATTTATTTATCTTTTTAAGGAAGCGGTTAGAAGATAATCAAATAAATAATGATTTATTTAATTATTTAAGGAAGTAGTTGAAAGATAATTAAATAAATAATGATTTATTTAATTATTTGTGGGTGATTTGGTCATATTTAACAAGGAATATTATCTAAATAAGGTTTAAATAATTATTCCTAGAAAATAACAAGATAAATAAAGGTTTATCTAATTAATTTCATTGACTTTGGGTTAAACATGACTGGGAATAATAATTAAATTATGGTTTAATTAATTATTCCATGAGGAAAATCAAACAAATATAGGTTTGTTTAATATTTCCTTTTGGGGTTTCCTGTTTTAACATAGTGAAGGCCATTTTACTTAGGGTAAAATTGGTCTTACATGGTGTACTTGGGTTCATCTAATGATAATAGGTTAGATGACCAAAAAATGGTGTAACAGATTGCCCCCCAGCGTGCGAGTGTCAGGAGCAAATCGTATGACCAAAGTACGTTGTAAGAACACAATCACTAGACAACAAAAGGGATGTCAGAGAGAGAAATGTAAGGTAGATAGTGTGCTGAAGGACTAGACCCTGAGGAGACGAGACTCGCAGGTGCAACAAGTCTCTTTTATGAGAGGGTACCTGTGCTGAAGGCGGCGGGGGAGGCATACCTATGCCCGCCGAGACAAAGTACAAAAGAATAGTGTGTCCAGTAAACAAGGGACCAAACCATAAAGTACAGCCGGCATAATCATGAGCCAGATAAAAATACAATGAGGAATCCCACATACATGATGTGCCTGGGATAACAGCCAGGACTGATACAATAATATCTGAGTACATGAGATAAAAATACAACCCAAATGCCCCCTGTAAATGGGGAAGGGCTCACAAAATCTGACTGATACATGCAAATCAAAGAGGCGCTGCAAGTGGCTAAGGCCAACATCATCAAATATCTGGAGCTGCATCGAAGGCTACAAGGAGGAGGTCATCCGGGCATGTGGGGGGCTACCTGCAAGGCCACCCCCTCATGAGGGTTGAGACATCTCACACACACCCGGGAATCATCAAGAGCCGCTGCTGTATCACTGAACCATCAAGTATACGGATCTCGATCATGCGGAAAGGAGCTGGAGTGGAGAAACAATCAAGTCAAAGGGAAATGAGAGATCCCTTTGCCTGATCCGAGGCACCGAACAAGAGTGGAAGCTGGAACCAAGGTACACCGCCCTCTAGACCTGGATTCTGGAAGGAATGAGCTGATGTCGACAGAAGGAGGTCCGCCATAGGTGAGGCAATGAGACATCCTCAACTAAGGCACGAGAGAAAATAGTGGAGCGACGGACAGACTGACACTAATGATGATAGGGAAATGGAAAGGACTGAGTAGCGAATGGACGACTTCCCTTGTTAGAGCATAAAGGGCATGAATGACCTGGCAGCGACTGACACAATATCATAAGGGATAGGGGAAAATGGGACTGAAGGTCATAAAGTGTGACACAAGAGAGAGACCAAGCAATGAAGGATGGAGGGCTATAGCGGGGTACAAAGGGACTCGGGATAGACTCCATGAATGCGATGATGACTCAACTTGGATGCTCTAAACAAGGGCGACTCGATGGTGTTGCCACACAGTAAAGGCCCAGTGGGGGACCATAAAAACATGAGTACAAGATGGGAACTCATGACGAAAATCGACACGAACAAAGACAAGTAAGGAGGCGAAGTGGTGCCCCGAGTACAAGTGTCGTAAGTGAGGAAATTCGATTTTAATGAGAGGGGAAGTGACCCTTCTTGGACAAAATGTGTCCTGGTGAAGTATTAGATCATAAAAAACTAACAGATACCCATTTGAGGGCTCGGTGAGAGCTTTCCAACGGTGCAAACGGTTTATCAAACGGGGCTACGGTGTGGTCGCAGCAGTCGAAAGAAGAAACAAGGGTTCTCTTTTAATAACGCAGTTTTCCCTCCAAATTCACTCATTTGCTATTGTTGCTGTGGTGAATGTAGAGAGGAGAGAAGGCCCTAAATCTTGCGACGAGCGTAGCGGACAAACCGACCGTTGGAATTGAGATCCGTCAGTTGCAGGTAAGAGGCCTAACCTTACTCTTTCATTTTGATGGATTGAAAGTTCAGTTTAGGGCCCAAAATCCCAGAAATAGACCCTCCTTCATATCTATGGCCGGGTCGCACTTTTTGGGCCAAAAAGTGCGACCTGGGATGTAGGTTTCAGGGTAAAAACTGCGACCTGGTCCTGAACTGGGCAGAAAACTGCGACCTGGGAGATGAGGGGGTTTTTGGTGCTGTTTTATGGCTGGGAGTTGGGTTTTTATGTTTGGTTATGGTATTCCTGATCTGTATGCTGACAAAGACGATGTTTTTGTGCAGGTATGGAAGATTTACGGGTTAAATAGAGAGAGAGAGACCTGGGTACATTACGGGCAGAGATCCAGGCGGATCAAGGTGTCCGTCGTGTGTTGGCCAGGTTTGGGGTTCTAAAGTTTTTGGAGAACCCGTTGATGAGAGCAGGAGAGCCCTTGTTGGCCCAGATTATCAGTTATTGGGATCTAGAGCATGCGGTCTTTGTAGTGCAGGGGCACATGATCGAACTGTCGGCCCAGGATGTATATTTCCTGACAGGTCTCCCACCACTGGGGATGGTGGGAAACACGCAGCCAGTATTACCGCAGGGGCGGCATATCATGGAGTTTCTCGAACAACATTGTCGACCGGGTCTCCAAGTCAAGGGGACTCGGATACCGATCGGGGATCTAGAGAGGCTAGAAACCCGTGCAGTGGCCGCAGCTGTGCTGTGTATCCTGGGCAACCAGGCATTCCATCACATCACTGGGGGGCATATGATGCTGGTAGAGATTGTGTTGAGTGGGACCTACTATGGGTGGGCCCAAATGATGCTGGTGTCATTAAAACGACAGTTGTCGCTCTGCAAGCGGCAAGTGAACCACGATTGCTCGTATGGGACTTTATTGTGTGCCTTCTTATTTGAGAAGATCTTGACCTTGCGGCCTCGTGTACAGCTTCCAGATGGGGGCCCGAGAGAGCCTAGGATGCGCCGGTGGGGGCGGCTACTGTGCAGAGGAGGAGGAGGGGCGGTCGAGAGAGTGTTTCGACCTGAGTTCTTTTCCCATTGGGATCAAATGCCGTTATACATAGACGACTATCCCTATAGTGGGATGAGTTATTGTGGAGATCCGGACCTGCCACTTTCGCCTGGTCGAGTCTGGGGGCCCGATGGTAAGTGACAGATTGCTATTCTTGTATGGGCATGTTACAGTTTTTTGAATAGTAGCTAGGGTACTGATTCATGTAGTGTTGGTATGCAGATATAGCACCGGTAAAACCGGCCGGATATATGGGACGACCGGCAGCAGCTGGAGCTGCAGGTCCGAGTGGGTCGAGAGCAGCGCAAAATGAGGATGCAGCCGCCCTTCTGGAGGACATCCGCCGTAGATGCGAAAGGTTGCTGACCGGAGTATCAGAGCGCGGGTGGCAGGACTTAGACGACCAATACATAGAGCCATGTATTGGTCTACCCTCGGAATGGCGAGGGGTCATGCGGCGCATGGCGATGGCCGGTCAAGGGATACATGATCTACAGGCTGCAGGGGCAAAGCCATTGGCTCAGGATCCACCAGATAGTGATTAGGTGTGGGGCATGTGGTGCTCCCTAGTGTGTATGTAGGGGCAGGTGGTGCCCCCAGTTTTGAGTTTTTTGTAACATGCTATGGGCATGTCATATGTATCAGAGTAGATGGACTCTAAACACATGTTTTTGCGACACATATTATGGATATGCATCGTTTTTAATGATTATGAATGTTATTGTCTTGTATGAAATGCGTGTGATAAATTCCAATCTAGAACATGGTTTGCAATACTATCTACATAGTGATTCTGTTCTCGAGGTACATGGTTGAAAGTTATGGTTTCAAATGCACTTGTCAAGAGTTTCACTCGTAAATAGCGTCTAAACAGCACAGGGTTATGCACACGATAAACACCATTTAGTTGCATTACAAGAAGAAGGGAATCCAAACGAACATGCAGATGGAGGATGCGATGAAAGAGGGCATCGGCTAAGAGACCACGAACTGCATCATATTCGGCCTGACTGTTGGTGGCAGAACCAATGCAGACCCCGTCGGAGAGAACAAGGGCATGCAAGGGGGTGAAGATGGCCCAACCTGCTGAGGCAAGATTCCAGGAGTAACGACTGGCACCATCGGCATAACCGATAAAGGGTGTGGACGGGGGGTCCTGTGGAGTGGTGTTACAAGACAACAAGTGAGGGGAGGAGAGGAAATGATGGCAGCGTGAGTGTACAGAAGACATCGAGCGGGAACTGCGGGATGGAGTGCAAGGAGCAGGATGACTATGACTCATATACAAACTAGAGGGTGGTATATGAGGGCTATCGGAAGTATGGGGAGGACTCGGGCTGCTTAGGTCAACAGAGATATGGGTGGAGTGATCTCGTGTATGGGTAGAAAAAAGGTGTTCAGGTGACACAATAGGGGAGGGTGCAGGGGGACTGGGCTCCAAGTGTCTCGCAGAGGAGGATAGGTAAAGAATGGTTGTGGTAGGCTCCGTCATCTGAACATCAGGGGGGGGGGGGGGAATGTCGATGGGAGTGGGGGGATCCTCAGGCTGGCCAGAAGCATACTGCGCGAGGATGGGAGAAGCAGATTGATTTTGTTCAACCTCATATTCTCGGACGACCTCTAAAGAGGCGTGGTAATGCGTCAGGTGAGGACAATGGTGGGAGTAATGGCCGTGGACACTGCACAAAGCACAGGGCTTTTTGGTGTGGAGAGTCTTGGGGTTCTTGGTTACAGACGAAGAAGAAATGGAGGTTTCAGGGACCGTAGCTTCAGGGAACGTGACTTTAACCATGGGCTGAATACGGGGCAGCTCGGGACAAGCATGAGTAGCATGACCGGCGACATCACATAAGGCACAAGGTTTTGCTAGCGGAGGAGGGGTCGGGTCAGTCGTGGTGGTGTTGTCTTTGGGTGCCCCCTTGCGAGATTTTCCTTTCTTCCTGGGGGCTGTCACGACAGGAGAGGGGTCCTGTAGAGGTGCTGGGGGCACAGGGGCAACAGAGGAAGCGAGGGGGACCGGTTGAACCGTTGTCAAAGCCATGTAGGGTTTGGGGTGACCAGGAGGGGTAGCTGCTGGAGGATCAAGGTACCAGACTGGTATGCCCAAGGTCAGGTTAGGGAGAGAGAGGGTGGCCATGACAGGGACAGAATATACTCTGGGAGGGGGAGCGAGGAAAGGGATCTGCCCAGCAGGGAAATGACCAGGAGGGACGGCTCCGAGATGGTTAAGGCCTGGGGGAACCGATCCAGGAGGATAAAGAGGTTCAGGGATACCAGCTGTAGGGGGAGGGCCAGAAGGAGGAGGTCCGGCTGGCTGAGATGAATGGCTAGGAGCGGGTTGCAGAGGGCGAGGGGAAGGTTGCTGACTAGCCGAGGTAGGCCGCTTACGGGCAGCCTGAGACGATTGCATCATGCAAACATTCGATAAGCTGGGATCAGTGATGGGAGGAGGAGGGAGATTAGGAAAAGTTCCAAGCAGGGAGGAATCTTTGTAAACGCCAGGGGAGACACTGATCAAGGAATCGACGGTTTGCTTGTTGGCTACAGAAGAGATGGTCATCTTAGGTGAGGTCTGAGATTTTGGCTCATGATATGTCAACTGGTCAATGGTGACTATCTTTCCATTATGGGGGAAAGACATCTTGCGGAAAACCGCGGATGGGACATCAGACATAGCATAGGTGTAGCTTCGCCCCAATAGAATGTTGTAGTCTAGCGGGGCGTCTATGACTTCAACATCAACGCAAATAGTCTTACCGACGAGGGTGATAGGACAATTACGGAAAAGGCCAATGGGCTGGGAGGCGTGGTCGTCCCACGCTCGAAGGGTGATCGTGGAAGGGGCCAGCTTAGGGGATCCGAGTTGCTTCCAAACTGAAGTGGACATCACACAGGTGGATGCCCCCTCATCAATTATGCACTGCGAAACGTTGGCGTTCCGGATTTTGACTGGGATTTGGAAGGCGACGGAAGCAGGAAGAGGGGGATGGTCCGATTGAGTGGCGTCGAAAATAATCATTTGGTCATCAGCAGGATCTACAGCGCCCACGGCAGATAGTAGAGCCTTCTTTTGGGAAGGGCACGACTGGAGGAGTTCCAGTGTGGAAATGGCAGCAGGAGATTGCGCCAAATCATCTACTATACTATACGAATGAGCAGCTCGACCGGAAGTAGCGTTTCGACGTAGGGGTCCCTTAGGAATCTTGGTATGAACCTCAACTTTGGGTTGAGGGATATGTAAGGGGCCACTAGATGTCGAAAGAGCTCTGTAGAACCAGAAGAAGTAGGCTCGGGGGCAGACTAAGTAGGAGGCTTGGGGTACTGGCGAGACCGAGTTTAAAGGTGAAGGTCGACGGTCAGGGAAGGATCAGAGTGCATCATAAGGATCTAGTAATCAGAGGAACCAGAAAGGGAAGGGGGAGTGGCGACCTGGTTGTCAGGCGGTTGGGTAGCCACGAATCCTTGCTGAGGGAAAGGATCAGTAAACACAGCTGGTTGGGTAGTGACCACATTAGGAGGAGCATGAGGGGAGGCCTGTTGTCCGTGCAATGTGGCTTGAGACTCCCACATCTGCCGCATCTGGGGTAAGAGGGGACAATCGTGGGTGTAATTACCATAAACACCGCAACACGAACAAGGCTTATTTGTGCGAAGCGGCCTGTCTGGCTTGGGCTGAGTGCCCTGTTGCTGGTTGGCAGGGTTTGGGAACCACACCAGGATTGGGTCCACGGGTACCAGGGGCAGATTGGTTTTGATTGCCTCTCCGCCTTCTTTGAGAAGAAGGGGGATTAGTCGCACCCTGTTGTTCAAATACTTGCCCTGGAGGGGGCTGTAAGTGCTGTTGCAAGTTTTGTGGAGGCAAGGGAGATGGAAGCGTGTATGCTGGAGGAGCCGGCGCACCAGGCTACGGATAAGGGTAATGGTGAGGTTGGGCAACATTGAGGTAAGCAGGAGGTTGGGCAAAAGGAGGAGGCATGCCGTATCCTGGATACATGCTACCGGGAGGGGGAAGAGTGCTAGAGGTGCTGGGCCCTCCCTGAGGGAGACCATAGTCCATAGAAGGTTGAGCATATGGATGGGAAAGGGCTCCAACGATACCGTCGGCGGAATGAGATGCCCCCGGGGCGTTAGCACCGCCGGGCCTGGGGAGGTCAGGAAGAACGGTATAAACATAACCAGATTGAGCGTAGATCAGGTCATATTTCAAGGCGATTTGGAGGGCGGCTTATTCAGTTTGAGGAAAGTGAGAGGTGACATCTTTGCTGATAGGAGCTAAGAGGGTGCGAAGGAACCAGTCCATGTAAACCTGATCTTCGAAGGGGGGGGCTCGACATAAGCTTCGTCTTCGTCGCAATTCCTGAACATGGGCGGAAAGGCGGGTCGAAGAGGTTTGCTTGAATGAAGTCAAGAGCTCCGTGCCAGTATCGTATCAGAGAGGGAGCTGGAAATAAGATAAAAAGGCTTGGGCAAGGGTCGCAAAGGTGGTATGGGAAGAGGTGGCTCGTTCAACATACCATTTAGAAGCTTCGCCGATAAGCGTGCGTTGGAACAAACGAAGACGGATGGAGTCATCGGTAATGGAATTGGAGGAACACCACATGTGGAAAGATCGGACATGATTGGTTGGATCTTCTCCAGCAAGGCCTTCGAACTTAGGGATGTCAGAGGGGAGCTTGGTTGGCATAGTAGGCCAACCAACATCATGGTGGATAGGGTCGTTGATCAACTGATTGAAATCGGGGAGGCTGAGGCCTGCAATGTACGGCAGCAAGGGTGTGGCTGAGGTAGTTCCTGTGGCGGTTCCGCTAGTGGCAGGTCCGGCATTAGGGCTTGGAGCACCACCAGCGTTAGGCCCTGGACCAGACATGGTGAAGGTGGTGGAGAACGAGGGAGAAGGGAACCGATGAATCAGGAGAGGAGTCGGAGTGCAGACTCGGAGGAGGACTGGCTCGACGACGGCGGGTCGGAGCAGGTCGATCGACCGGAAACTGAGGGTGAAGGCCAAGAAGTCTCCGGGAAAGGCGCCTTGGGGGTGCAATGACGACATGAAGAAGGAAATCGACAGGGGCAGAAAGGGACATAATCAAGTGAGGTCAAGGGCAGAAAAGGTGCAGTGACAATTGATTTTAGAGTCTTTGCCAGGCGGTGTTAACCAGGCGCTTCTTCACTTAGGGTCAGTGTGTGGCGTGCGTTAATTTTAATTTTTAAACCCTTTCCATTTTGAGAGCAAGAAAAAAGTGTGCTGCGTAACTGAAAATAAACCTACAGAGAACAGTATATAATGCTGAAATAACAGAAAATTAACAGTTACTTGTGCATCTATCTAACCCAAGAAGGTGGGTATCTCAAAACTCAGCTAAGAAAGGGAAAAAATCTAGGCAAAACACACGGACAAGAGGCCAATAGATCTAAGGTAAAAAAGGGACAGTGATCTAGAGGATAAGGCTACTGAAAAGAGGTGCAGATCACATCCAAGAGACAGAGGCAAGGTGGCTGGAAAAAGGGAGGAAATCAGCAAAAATCCGAAAGGACATGGAGGAGGTCCTAAAGAGAGGTCCAAACAAAACAACAAGAGGTGATTTGAAAGGAAGAGAGGCTGACTTAAAGGGATCTTAAAAGGAGGTAACAAATCTGGACAAGGGGGAGCTGAAACTCAGAAAAAAAGAGGCTGAAACAACTAAAAACTCTTCCACAAAAAGTGGAGGGTATTGAAGCCCTAGGGGGCTAGGTTCCCACTTAGATGAGCTAAAACAGATGAAAACCGAGTCAAAGCGGGCTGAATCAGAGGCTGGAAGACCTTGACAGAAGCTGCAGCAAAACCCAGAAAATTTGC
Organism: Pinus albicaulis; assembly: GCA_034641835.2. Lineage (NCBI taxonomy): Eukaryota > Viridiplantae > Streptophyta > Pinopsida > Pinales > Pinaceae > Pinus > Pinus albicaulis. The sequence continues at coordinate 718,860,012 of CM076584.1, read as the reverse complement.
AGAAAAATCACTGAAAAAATGGCAGGTCGCAGGTTCTAACCTGTTTTCAGTGCAGGTCGCAGAAAAGGGGTAGAAAAGTGCGACCTGGAGGTCCAGGTCGTAGGTTATGGGCCAAAAAGTGCGACCCGGGTTAGGTTGTCTCGGCGGCAGATTTTCAGAAAAGTTGCCGTCTCAGTTGCGGCTGGTGTCGCTTACCTGTGCAATAGGGCCAGAAACACACGGAAGTTAGAAATTTTAATGTTTTAGGATTTTATGTGAGAAAAACAACATAAAAATAGGAAAAATAAATAGCTGAAAATAAAACCTAGGGTCTGAAGTAGCTGGATATGCAGGAATATGAAAAACGATAGCGGTCGTAAATTAAAACCCGTGTGGAGTCGCCATTTGTTAGTATGAATCCTTTGTCGAAGTGTACGAAAATGACCACTTTAGCTACACATAACTAATAGCCCTAACAACAAAAGTGGCTGCCAATATCTTTCGATCTACGGTTAGTTGAACAAGAAAAAAGCTGCAAAACACCAGATCTACGCATGGAAAGACATTAAGCAGTAAAAACAAAGGTTTGCTCCATATACCAATAGACAAGACAAGAACAAATTTTGAAAGAATTTTTATATTAATCGGGCACCTGGGAGGAAAACAAGAAGGCGTATCCAATTCTCCTCAGAGGGATGGGTTCTTGGAAGTCATCAGCACTTCAGATCTAAGATTTCTCTCTCTTGTTGGTGTAGAAAACCCAATGTAAAGAATAGAGCTCAATGGGAGCTCACACAGCAAATGATGGAAAAGAGTGACCAAGAGTGTAGATCCAGAGTGATCTAAGAGGCAACAAAAGGTGAAGAATGGTAGGAAAAACCCCTCTATTTATAACAAAATATTAGGTCATTCTAGATCTTGGTGCATGATTAAAATAATATTAACCAAATCTAGATCCACCTTTTATGGAATATTTTATTATATTTGTTGGAGGGGAAAGATATTTGACTTGAGTCAAATCCCTTTATTTGTAAATAATAAATAAATAAATGATTTATTTATCATTTTAAGGAAGTGGTTGAATGATAATTAAATAAATAAATGATTTATTTATTATTTTAAGGAAGTGGTTGAATGATAATTAAATAAATAATAATTTATTTAATTATTTATAAATGATTTAGTCATACTTAACAAGGAATATTATTTAAATAAGATTTAAATAATTATTCCTAGAAAATAACAAGATAAATAGGGATTTATCTGATTAATTTCCTTGTTTTGGGTTAAATATAACTTGGAATAATAATTAAATTATTGTTTAATTGATTATTCCATGAGGAAAATCAAACAAATAAAGATTTGTTTAATATTTCCTTTTTGGGTTTCTTGTTCTAACATAGTGAAAGCCATTTTACTTGGGGTAAAATTGGTCTTGTGGTGTACTTGGGTCCATATAATGATAATGAGTTAGATGACCAAAAAAATATGGTGTGATAGGGACGGTGACAAATTGATGTATAACAGATGCCCCCTAAAGCATGAGGCTCGAGAGAGAGAGAAGGGTGAAATGCTTTACGAGAACACGCCAACTGAAAACACTGCCATCAGAAAACCTGCGGAGCGAAGTACAACTGATGTCTCAGATACATGATATATATACATGGTATGGGTGCAGCCATCCATAACAAAGTTTACAATAATCTAGATCCAAGGCATGGACGCAGCCATCCAGTGAGGATTGATAAATAGACTCAGGTATGGTCGCATCCATCCAATCAGTGAGTCATGTAAATAATCATAATAATCCACAATATCGCAGCCTGGATTACAAAAGACACAATCCAGGGTCTTGCGCTCCATCTCGACCCAAACAAAGTACAAGTTCAAGCATGCGAATGTGTGAGCTGAATTTGAACATGCAAGAATATCGTGCGACTACAGAAGCCAAGTCCACCAGGACATTACTTAGACAAGAGACTCATACAATGAAAATGGCCCTCAAGGTACTACAGGTACAATCTACGGCATGCGAATCAATGAGCTGGCGTCGAACACCCGCAGAATCACTCGATCGGAGGCCAATGATGAAAACCTCTTGTCGAGTGTGAAGAACCTGCCATTGAGGCATGCCGGCTCCAAGGTACCAAAAGGAGTCTCTAGATCAGCTTCCTGGATAATGAGCTAAAGTCGACAGGAAGTGACCTTGATCAAAGGTGGGCCATAGTGTTTCCCACATCATCAACGCGAGACAGAGGAACATAATGTTTTTGTGAATCAAGACCAATTGAGAATCAGAGGGAGGTTGTAGTTTTGCAGAGGTCAACTTCTCTTGAACATGTAACGACACGACAGTGAGTTTGGCAGTATAATACATCAACAGATCAGAGGTCATGGTGACGAGGCAAAGAGCAGATGAGAGGTCAAAAAGGATTACCCAAACCCACGGAGGCAAGTGAAAATGAGATGAGATGTCCCCAACCCGACACGAATGCAGACAAGTGCCATGTTCAAGAGCGACATACTGCCGACACGACTATGAATATGGTTCCATTTTTCCCCACCATTTCTAGCGAGTACCCCAATTATTTTTGTTGACAAGCTTGAAGGGGATAGCATATGCTTGTAATATAAGTTCGCCCTTCGGGCGAATCCATCCTAGTACATTTAACGAGCCCTAGGAAGGAGTAACTCGGAGGAAACGTCATTTATTGAATCCAATGTCATCGGCAAGGTTTAACGAGTCGACAAAGGAAAAAATCGGCGTCTTTTCATATTAGAGAGTTTGAAAAAGACGGTAAAAAGTAAACTCCGGTCCCTTTTCGTAGATAGTTCCTCGGACCCGAAAAAGGTAGAAACCAATATACGAAGAAAACCTCCTAGTCGTGATAGGCTAGAATTATTCCTTTTTAAGTAAATAATCCATCCCAGTGAAAATTAGCGATATCTTTGGGTAGATGTCGTTCGTGTCCAATTTAACTAGATGAAACGACAAGGGCCTCGACAATCTTTTCATGTTTAGAGAGTCAGAAAAGAGCTGAAAGATGACTCCAGAGTGACTTTTTCGTGTATTTACCGAGTTCGAAAAAGTATAAAATACAACTCGTTTCACCATCTAAGTTGCGTAAAAGACCTGTTGCTGCACAAAAAGGCAAGTGTAAAACCCATTTTCGACAAAATATATTAAAATATTCAGAAAAATAACTTTCAAGACCTATTTTGAATTCAAAAAGTTATAAACATGTCAAATGGTAAAAATAAAATTACTTTTTACTTTTTACCTCATCGAAGAGCAGCAGTGGTCCATTTTGTGTGCGAATTTCTGACAGCGATTGCGACCGATCCGGGCTACCATTCAGAGCCTCGTCAGTTCCAGGTAAGAGGCGCTTCTTTGTACTCCATTTCAATCCATTTTTTAATAGTTTTCCATCATGCATTAGACTATTGTGGAAACCTTTTAGATTTTTAGGGCTCTGCTCATTGGCGCAGGTATCGGGCACGGACCCGCGCCAATGGGATTTTATATGCAAAGGGCTCGCGCCGACTGGCGCGACTATTCAGGAAATAGCCACGCCAGCGGTGGAACCCAAATTTCCGCCTAAAAATTCGAGATTTTAATCAATTTGGATGAATTTTGAAGCTCATCAGAGATCTAATTAAGGGTTTGTGACCATGTTGATGTAGGAAACCGAGCAAAATGGTGATTGAGTGGAAAGAGAGAGAGCACGGTGAAGAGGATGAAAAAGCCATGGAAAATGAAACTTGCATGAATGCCCTCAAGAACTATGGGCTAAAAAAGTTCTTCCTGACACCTTGTTTACGAGCTCAGCCTAAGCTTCTACAGTACTTGATCAATATGTGGGACGCAGATGAACAAGTATTCAAGTTGCGGGATCAAGTGTTAGAACTGGAGGTTTCTGACATGTACTTCATAACCGGATTATTGCGCAGAGGTCCGGTACCCATATTGACAGGGAGCAGACTGTCTGGTGATTAAATGGAGCAAGTGATGGCACGAGTGTGCCGAGGGGCACAACTGGGATCAGGAAGTGGAAAGGTGGACATCCACACCATTCCTGATTTGGCACTGAGAGTGGTGCTACATACCATCACGCAGGCTGCGGGGTCGCAGGCACCACACGAGGCCACAAAGGCCCAAATTTTGCTAGCCTCAAAGTGTATGACTCCCCTATTGTTTGACTGGGCCACAGCAGTGATGATAAAAATAAACAGACAGCTCACGAAGTGAAAGCAGGCCAAACTGAAATAGTTCGGCTACGGTTCCATCCTGGTATCGTTCATTCTGGAATGATTACCAATCTTCCAGGGCCAAGGGGCCATAGTAGCTAAGCCGATTCCATGAGAGCCAAGAATGGCTCGCTGGGCAGCACTGATTCCCAGAGCTGGAGGAGGCCAACAGATGTCCTGGAGGCTGGATTTTTTTGGGTGGCTGCGGCGTCAGTTGATCGTAGTGGAAGACTGGCCATATGCAGGAACCGATTTCATTGGAGACCCAGATCTCCCACTGTCAGAAGGAGATGATTGGGACGAGGAGTTGGGTATGACCTCTTCTCTTTTTTATTTTTATGTTTTATGATTTTTTTTTGTTAATACATATCCATCCTAACACATTTTATATGTATGCAGACGTGGGCCCAGAGAGACCATCCGGTATGTCTCCTATCGCTCGGAGGACTCTTCCCGCACCTGATCCTCAGGCAAAGGGTGCAGAGGGGGGGGAGTTAATCCAGAATCTCGAGGGCATTGCCCGAGGGATCCCAGACTATGCCCGGCTGGCGGATGTACCGATGGCGTACCAGAGACATACGGTGGGAGTGCCTAGTTGCCTCCACCGACTTCTGAGACGCTTAGTGCGTGTAGTCACTTGTTATCATGAGCACCATGCGTATTAAACTCCTAGGGCTTTTATCATGCATATTGTTTGAGAGACATGTCGTCTCCGGATGTATTAAGACGAACATATATATTTTTTGATTCTATGTGATGCACACTATGTAAACATTTCGATATCTATATATATACATATCTATATATATATATATATATATATATATATATATATATATATATATATATATATATATATATATATATATATATATATATTTCTGGATGTATCTTTCTTTTCACGTGATGATGTTTTTATATGTCATGCGAACATCTAATACAATGTTATCTAATGTATCAGTTGCATAAAAAATGACCCAAATGAAAAGTTCACACAATGTATCTAATCACACATTTCATTTTCCTGCAAGCTTAAAAGCACACATGGACACACATATGCAAGCTATGCTTGAGAATGAGTTTTATTTTTATGGAAGCTTAAAACACAAACTATGCTTGAAATAAGGAAAACGGGCATGCACCCCAGCATGGTGTCTCAATTCGAGGAACATGCCCCCAAAGCTTCAGTCCATTGGAAATGGAGTGAAGGTTCAACACAAGAGATTTGATCTAAAGTTAACAAAACTTGAATTAAACTGGCTCGTGTTTCATTATTTTAACGAGGTTGACACACTTAAAAGAACTATCCTCAAACAGCTTGTTTCATTGTTTTAGGAGCTTGACACAAGTGGAGGAATTATGCTCCGACAAACTTGATTTCATTTTTAAGGAGCTTGACGCAAGGGAACGAACCATGCTCTGACAGACTACTCGTCATGATGAACAAGAAGTCATGGCTTCCAAGAGTCCCGCACTAGGTGGGAGGATGACATCTTGGAAATCAGGACCCAATGCCCCCAGTACACGATGCACGACGGCATCGTCACTGAGTGCGGGCATGGGGTAGGTAGCCACATAGTTGACCTGCGGTGGGGCAGATACAACGGGTGGATAAAAACCAGGAGGGGGTGATGGCGGGCCAGTTGCCACATCAGGACCAAAGAACGAAAGCTGATCAATGGTCACGATCCGTCCTTCATGCGGAAAATAGACCACACGAAAAAGGGAGGAGACGAGCGCTCCCATGGCATAGGTGTAATCGCGCCCCAAGAGAAGATTAAAATCCAAGGGGCCTGGAATGACCATCATGTCCATATGGACGGTTTTACCTCCCAAATTAACAGGTAACCTTGGGAGGATCCCCAATGGTTGACTCGTCCTTTTGTTAAAAGTCAGCAGATTCTGCGTAATAGGCGCAAGCGGTGGCGAACCGAAAGCTTGCCAGGTAGTTGAGGATAGAATTCTAATAAAGGCGCCTTCGTCTATAATGGTACTGGGTACAACCAAACCGAAAGCCTGTACTATGATTTCGAAAGGCACATAGGATGGAAGGAAAAATCCCGCAAATCGATTCCAATCAAAGGAAGCGACCAAACTACTCGGAGGGGCTACCATCGAACGGAGAAGGTCTTCCCCTGATGTTACGAAAGCAGGAGTCTCCTCCATGACCTCCATCTCGAAGGCAGGAGGAGTATCCTCTGGGACCTCCATTACGGGAGGTGAAGGAGCTGCTTGTTGAGGTATAGGGACAGGAGAATCTTTCTCCAAGTCCGAAGAATCTGAAGAAACCAGAAGGACATGAGGGATGTGAGATCCAATCTTGACAGAAGAGACCTGGTGTACCGCGGACGGGGCCAGCTCAACCGATCCCACGACCAATGGTTGGTCAGGGGCGGATTCTTGAATTAGAATTTCTGAGGGAGTGGGATGGACCAAAGATGACTCTGGACCAATTGTATCATCAATAGGTGGAAGACTCAAAGATAGATGTTTATAACCAGCTGGGAGGCATGGTGTGGAAATGGTTGCATTGTCCAAGATTCGCTTGGCTTCATCCATATAAGGACAAAGGTGAATGGCATGGTGCCCTTCACACAACTTACAGGGATTGGTGATCTTATCCTGCTTCTTAGGAGCCTTATCAACACCAGTTGAAGACGTGCCCCCAACCTGGCTCCCAGAAGTCAAAGGAAATGGTGGAGGGCCGTTGGACCATGCTTCAAGCACCTTGGGAATTCCAGGGCAGTCTCGAAGAAGATGGTCTCCCGTGCACAACATGCAGGGGAAACTGACTTTTCGTGGAGGGTTGGAAGGTATATCAAAAGGAGATGTTTTAGAAATAGTAGTGGTAGGTTTAGCCTCTCTTTTATCGAACTTCTTCTTCTTTGTCTTCTTCTTCTTCTTCTTAGCCACCTGGTTACTCAAATCCAGACTCTGACTAGGCGAAGTAGAAGAAGGGGATGCAGAAACAGGCGAAGAAGGGAAGAGGTCCACTTGGGAATCAACATGATGTTGTTCCAGTGGAGGAACTGATTGAACAATAGTGGAGACATTTGGGACCACAGAGGTTGAAAACAACCAAACAGGCAATCCAACAGTTAACCCAGGAAGGGACAACGTTGCCATGTAAGGAGCACCAACATTCCCAAAAGGAGGAAAATGACCAGGATTCCCTTCTGAGGGGATTCCTTGGTTGGTAAACTCTGAAAAAGTTTCCATCAAAACTCAAAACCACACACGGGCTAAAAAAGAGTCAAGACACATGATCAAACGGTCAACAAGCAAAATCTAATAGGGCGTGTGGTCATGGGTGATTAATTTTTACCACATTGAAAAATGAGAAACTTCACTGTTTCATGTTTTAAGAGTCGATAAATGGTCAAAAATGTGACTATATCTCTTTCATATTTGACACAAGCGTGAAAGGACAAGCGCTTGGTGATCCTTTCAACTTTAGGGAGTCAGAAAAGATCAAATGACTGCTCAGGAATACTAGGCAAAAACCGGTGTACCAAATAACCGTGAACTGAAATATACACCTTGGCTTCAATAATGAAAGAGAAATCAACCAAGGACCTTCCGTACATGCAGGCAATCTCCCCGAATGCTGTGTCCGGTGTATCACGGGTATAGGGCAGCAGACTCGGTTTCCTATGGATAAAGGATTGAATCCTAGAGGGGTCTCCCTTTATATACACGACGGTACGGGGAGCACAAGTCCGTACTAGTGCTGTCTAAAGCCAAGAGGCGAACGACAGCTACTAGGTTTTAAGACGCCGGAACACATCTCTAGCCTAGACCTCTAAATGTGTTTCGTTAGATTTCAATGTTGCCTTAGTGTAAATTGAGTAAATTTTAAAGTTTATCTTCAATTACGTTTCAGTTTTCAGGCCCTAACGAATGTGATGTCTCAAAAATCTCCTAAATGCAAAACTACATGCCACAGTACATCATTTCGTTCGATGAAAGCTAGCTACAGAAGAGTTGAGAGCTTTTTACACAAACAAAATGATCAGAAGACAATCAATGATATCTCTAATGCAACTAATGAAACTAAAAACTTTTCTTTCAAATTCACTAAATACTAGTAAAATTGAAAAGATTTCAATTTGCACTAATCAACCAAAAGCAAAAGAGATTTTTTTATTTTCAATGTTTGATAGCTAGATGCACTAAACAAACCGAAAACAAATAAGAAGCAATTCGAGAAATGATATTAAGAGAGCAAAAACAAACAAATTTCACTCAATGGCACAAACAATCAGATCTCAAATCAACCAAAAGTCTCTCAAAACCAAGAAAAGTCCCAAAGACACCAATGAGCCGTGTGATCTAGGCCCAAAATGAAGCAAAGCGAAATTCGAATGAAAACGAAATCAGTCACTCAAAAACGCAACAATATGATAGACAACTGTCAAACGAATGCAAGGAAGCAATCCCACAGCCGACTGAACGAACGGAAACCAAAAACTCCCAAGGGAGGCTCGACTCACAAAGGCACCTAGATGCCCTAGGGCTCGTATGCAAAATCGAAAGAAATAGGCAAACAACCAAAGGATGGAGGTTACAACCAGTCAAACTAGGCTCCAGTGCACTCAAACAGCCGAAAAAACAAGATCAAAATCACAAGTCAGCCTCAGAAAGCATGAAACACAGCAAACCCTAATAGCTCACAGGATTGGCGCGACTGTGAGCTTGAAATTAGCGCCAGAAAGGCAATGGCGCGGGTGATACACAGGCAACCTGCGCCAATGGGCGCGACTGTTACGCTGAAAAGCGCGCCAGCCGAGTTTACTATGGAAAAAATAAAAAAAAAGCAATCTCAGACACAGACAAGTGATGACAAGGCTAAAACAAAGCCAAACAAACAGGAAAATCCAGTCCAAAAAGCTGACCAAGCAAGCAAGACCAAGAAGTTGACCGGGAAGAGAAGACAAAACTCCAAGTCGTTCAGTCCGTAAACCAAACCGGAGATTGACTGAAGCAGCGTTGATCTACTCCGCTAATGCAGAGAAAAAGCGTTTCGAAGGCTATCTGGCTGTGCTTCAGACTCCGTCTATAGTTTACAAATCAAACAACAAGCTGAGACACTAGTGGAGTCGCCAAATTGTTGAGGAGGTAAATCCCCTCTGCGGACAGAGGCGATCCCTACTAGCCCAGATCGGGTCTAGCAACAATCAAACACGCTACAGTGCAGGTTCCTAATTGTAAATAAACCGACTTGCGAGGAAGGCTTACCTGGAATCCAACGCTGTCATTTGTAGAAGAGGTGGTGCTCCCGTTCCTTTGCCCTGGCAGATCACAATCCTCACGATCTCCGTGATTGGACACCTGCACATGCAAGAAACAACACAAACGCAAGCATAAAATCTAGTATATACAACTATATGTCAGTTGAAGAGGACATAACTCATGAACATGATCAAGAACAAGAGTGGAACCATAACCAATAGTCGCTTAACATTAATGAGTCAAAAAGAAGAATACAACCAAAGCTTCGACGCCGAATTCTCCTTTGGCGGGTCATCAGCAGAACATGTCTCGATAAAGCCTGTCAAGGATGGGACATGCCTCTCTCTCTGGGTACTTGGCAATAGTCTCCTTGCTTGGATTTGGCCTTAAGGGAATCAAGAAGGCTCTTGCAGCATAAGGATATGAAAGCTCTTGGGAACTTGGAGATTAGCTTGCCATGGATCTGAGCAAGCTTTTATAGGAGGAAGGGAAGTTGGGATCCCTATAATTATGGGATTGGGCCTATCATCAAGGAAGCTTCCATGAGAGGTGGCAAACCACTTCCTCTCTATGGAAATCCGTAGCCAAACCTCCCAACTCAAGATAGATATTAGTCCAGGAATTTTTTAGGACGAAACTTCCGCCTTTTATTTTTAAAAAACACCTCTTAATATGGTTGGTGCAGGTGCGGCTCTATGACAGAGCACCAATTGGCATGCCCTCTTTGGAGGATTTTCCCCCTTGGTGCGAGGGCTGAACTATGGAACCGCGCCAATGGAAAAAGAGCTATTTTTAGGGTTTTTTGCAGGGAGATGTCTTCAGGGAAATGAAAGCTCATCTTTAGAGGGATGCAATGAAAGTATTTTCAAGTCTTGTCTCTGCTCACAGGTCACGGAATGGGCCCTCCAATGTGCAGGATGGGGATTGTAGGGACGGTGACAAATTGCTGTGTAACACATCTTAATCAAATTATTAGAGAAAATGTATGGACAATTTATTTTCATATCTCCCTTGATGTGTTGAAGCAATTTAATATGATAGAGGTGCACTATACTGTGCCTACTATCACATGTGAAGAATTTTTGAATGATCAACACTAACTCTGCCCAAGGCTCTTTAAACCATTCTCTTGGAATCCCCTTAGTTTTGTCAAATGACCCCTTTCTATTTTTCTCTAGAAAGAAGGTCCATCCCTTATCTTTAAAATGCAAACCCTTGTGATACTTTTCTCCTGATAATGACAAATATAAGGCTTGAGACATTGACTCTAGATTTAATGGGATGACTAAGTCTCCCACCATAGTTTGCTCTTGTTTGTAATTATTTATGAATTCCCTTGTAATGTTCTCATTATGCCCATTAAACTTCTGAAGGAAACCTATTAGATCAACTTGGTAAATTTTTTCTGTTGTGTCTTTCTCCCAATGCTCGATATGGAAGTCTTTAGGTTCTATCCTTGTTGCCATGTTTTCTGAAAACCAATTAATATATCCTTCCACTTTCATTATTCTCATTTTGAAAAATAAAAAAATCATGCACTACATCTTTGTTGACATATGCATTATGGTGGTAAGGCTTACCTCTCTTTGATGCCCTTGAAAAAGAAGTGAAACCAATCCTCTTCAACCTCTGTTCTCTTGAAAATAAAAATAAACTCACTACTTCTACAAACACAAAATTTTGATGTAGAAAATAATATAAAAACATAACAAATATGTTTTTATTAATATATTCTTCTTATCTTATCCTCCGTTTCATCAAAAAAATTTAAAAAACTCCTCTGTCTCTGATGTAGAATTCTTTTTCTTTTGTTGATTGCGTAATTTTTTTTTTTTTTTTTAATAACAGAGTATCTTTTTGTTCTTCAAATTCACACAAAATTCCTCCTCTCTTAAGACAAAATCATCATCCATTCAATCTGAAATGTCCTCAGCTCACTATGTGCAATAAAATTTCAAATAATGGCCCATTGTATCTATGTCAACATTCATCAAAAATCTCATGAAAAATGGGTTCACTATGTTTTCAAAATTCATAAAACATTGCTCTATGTATAAAAAAACATTTTGACAATGTTTTTATTGCTTCTTAACCCACAATTCAATCTCTGTTTTTACCAAAACTCATCAAAAATATCTTCTCTATTTCGAAATTTCTCACTATGTATATAAATGAAATGAATTTTATCAAACAAACCATTCATAAATAAAAAAAATGATGCCACTTTGTGTTAAAAACAACACTCTGTTCTCTAGATGTATCAAAATCAAAATCGAAGACTGCATTTTCACACACAACTTCACATGAAGAAATTGAGAATTTACCTAATCTGGGAGTGATTTTCGTGATATCTCTGAGATAAATTGATTTCTTGTGTTTAAACAACCCCATTTCAATCAGAAATCTCCCTCAATATTTCTAAGGATTCGTTCATTAAATCAATGATAAATACGTGTTTATTGGTGGTAGAGTTTATGTGAATGGAGACAGTGATAAGTTCTGTAGCAATGACAAGTTTAAACAGTGGCAGAAGCACTCATTTATAACCTGTATTTTCAACCGTTGTTCACAAAAAATCTCGAGATTTTTTTATATGAATATCCATTCAATTTAATGATAAAAGTTCGTGTTTTTTCTCTTACCTTCATGCTCCACAGGATATCTGCACTTTGACAGTATGTTTGATTGACACGAATGGCAGATCTCTTGGCTCAAATCCTAGTCAACTCTGCTCCTCTTCTTATCTCTTTGTCCTTTTGTTGCTATATATTTTTCTCTTTTTCTCTGTGCTTTATTTCCTTTATTCTTTCACATCCTTCCTATGTTTTCCTCTGTCAATTCGTCCTTCGCAGGGTATTTCAAATGCGTGTCGATGCTTTACATGGAATTCAACTCCCTCACTGAGCCTACAATGGCTATGATGGTGAAGAAAACATGGTTTTTCAGAGATATGTAGTTTGAAAATGGCGGAGGCTCTTACCAGTTAAACAGGGTGAATCACTCAGTTTTTAAATTTTCTCAACCGTTCTTTATTCACCAACCTTTGACTATGATGCCTTCATGGCTTAACCTTTCTGACTTGCTTTGTGTACTTTCTCCATGGTGTATTCCTCCATCATCCACATTCTCGACTTTAATTATTACACAACCCATCTCTCATCTCATATTCATGACATATGTTGACCATCCACATTCTCATTCATCTCTCCCATCAAAATGCATCATACCCATCAAAAATGCATCATTTCTTTCCATACCATGCATCATATCTCAGTTCATTCCATCGCATCATTTTAACTTAGGTTAGCTCATTGCATTTGCACTTCTGTTTTTATCATAATTGAATTTTTTTCCCATATACCTTAGCTTTAATCATATATATGAATGCTCCCTCCAATGATATTTGTATATTGTTTTGATATTTGCATATTGTGCCCTCAATTGATATTAGCTTAGGTTTTGATATTTGTTTAATTTAATTTTAAAAATGACCAAATAATGGCCATGTTTTAAAATTAAAATTTTACCATGAAACTAACCTTTTGTTTTCTTTTTGTAGGTCCAACAAGAATTTGATAATTGAGCCTTTCATTTATGATCCTTATGTTTAAGAAAATTAGGGTTAATGTGATATGGTTTATGGAATGATAATTAAATGGGTAGGATAATGGATATGGATAAGGATATAATGGGTAAAATAATGAATAGGAATAGGAATGTAATGAGTAGAATAATGAAGGTAGTGAAATGTAGGTAAAATATATGTATCAAGTACTAAATTAGTCTTAACAATCTCTAGAATTTATTTAAAAATTGAAATTTTAAGAGAAAAATTTTCACTTACTGTACTTGTACTCCCATAAATTATTTGATGTCAATGATGTCCTTCAGTCCAGTGATGGTTGACATTGTCTTTATTATCATAACGATGGCCCTTCATAATATTCAAAAATGTAGAGACTTATTTCTTCTTTCACGTCTGATTATTGGTTCAGGATGATATTGTTCAGGTCCCTCTGTAGTTTGTATTTGATGTTTCAGGTCCCTTTTGTCATGTTTTTCAGGCTTGAATATTGATGTACTTAGAGTCCCTTCTAACATTTTTTTATTTCAGGTCCCTTCTGACATATAATTTTCAACAATGCTTCAACTTTCTTCTATCATATGATACAATTCCCTTCTCGATAATATTCTCAATGATATCTCAGGTCCCTTCTGCACAATATTTTCAGTGATGTATAAAGTCCCTTCTGCATAGTATGTTCAATGATGTATCAGGTCCCTTTATACTTGTAATTTAGGTTCCTTCCTCAATTCATCTGTTCCAACTATTTTCATAGTTTTATTACAAGCTTCCCCCTTACTGATGTTAAGACTTGTCCTCAAGTTTTGCATGTCTTGGAGGATAAACCTGCAAAAATCATACTGAAGTAAAAAAAAATAAAAATCATATTGGCAAAATAAGTTGGTTTTCCAATATGAATTCAATTTTGTATTGTGCCAGTCTCCTGGATTTTCACAACCAAAATATTTTATTATTTTCTATATGTATTTTTTATTTGTTTTTATTTGTTTTTTAATTTTTTTTTTTACATATATATTTTTTTTCTTCTGGAATTATAGAAGGCATATTGCTATGTTGTTCCATTAGTTCCAGATCAGTATCCGTTGAAAATGTTTTCATAAAATCCTCTTTATTTATAGGCTTATTATAAACTTTAAGCCTATGTCCATTAACCACAAATGAAATAGATGCTTCGTCAATTGTTTTTATTTTTACATCTCCATTGCCAAAAATTTCTTCAATCTCATATGGCCCAAGAGAATGAGTTGTAAAATTTGCCTTGAAATCTTAAACTTGAAGTCGAAAAATAGTGCTCAGTCTCCCTTTTGAAACACTTTATTCTTGATGAATCGATCATGCCATTTTATTCTTTGTTCTTGCACAAGAGATGTGTGCTCTATTTCTTGTTGTCTTATCTCATCTAGTTGATTTAATTCCATGACTCTTTGTTGTTGTGCCTCAGATAATTCCATTCCCAACTATGCTGCTAACTTGAATATATGTATTTGAAATTCTATGGGTAACAAGACTTCTTTTCCATACATCAACTGATATACTCTGAACCTAGTTGTGTTTTTCCATGTTATCCTATATGCCCATAGTGCATCTCTCAATTTTTCTGACCAATCCTTTCTATTCATTTGTAAAGTTTTCATCATGATATTCTCCAGGACCTTGTTTGTTGACCAACTTGTCAGTTTTCTTGAAGATGGTACAGAGTTGATTTTCTATGTTTGATATTGTACTTCTCTGTAAGATCTGGAACAAGATTTGATGTGAACTGTGTGCCTTGGCCAGTTACAATCTGTTGCTAAACTCTATCCTTACAAATATTTCTTCAAATAGAAAAGAAACAACTGTATCTTCTGTTTCTCTTGCCACTGCCTTTGCCTCCACCCACTTAGTAACATAATATGTACATACCAGGATGTAATTATTTTCATTTGATGGTGGGTTGATTGGTCCCACAAAGTCTAGAGCCCATTTCTCAAATGTTTCTATCAGTACTTGCGGCTTTAATGGAATTCCATCTAATGCCAGTAGTCTTCCAATTCTTTAGCAGTTGTCACATCTCTTTACATAGGCCTTGGAGTCTTTCAATATTGTCAGCCAGTAGTGGCCAAGTTTCAACACTTTTTATGATGTCAGGTTGTTTGCGAAATGACAACCACATGGCTCATCATAACACACTTTCAAAATATCTATAATTTTTTCTTCTCTAAAAAAATTTCTTATTATCAGATCATAAATAGTATAAAAGAGGTCACCATTGACCCAACTATATCTAGCAATTTCTCTAATTATCTTTATTTTATGTTTGTTTGTGTAATGGGATGGTAGGATTCCATATGATAAATAGTTGGCTATATTTGAAAACCATGGAGTTTTTTCAGTTATAGGAAATAGATGTTCATCTAGAAAATTATCTGAAACTAGATTTGGATCACCAGGTGAATGAAGTCTTGATAGAAAGTCTGCTACTTGATTATACTTACCTAGTCGATCTTGTATAGTAATGTTAAATTCTTGCATCAATAACACCCATCTAGTTATTCTACCATTTGTGAATGCTTTGTTCATTAAATATCTTATGGCTAAATGATCTGTGTGGATAAATACTCGACAACCTATTATATAATGTCTAAATTTATTAAATTCATGTACTACAACTAACATTTCTTTTTCTGTAACAGTATAGTTAAATTTTGTCCATGTTAAGTTTTTTCTTATGAAGTATATGGAATAATTAAACTAATTCTCTTTCTATCCAAGTTATTCTCCTATAGCAGTGTCAGATGCATCAGTTTATATATGAAATGGCAATGAAAAATTGGGTCCTCGAAGAATGGGTGCAACTCACAATTTTTATTTTAATATCTTAAATGCATTTTCAAAATTATTTTTCCATTGGAATTCCACATCCTTTGCAAGTAACTTGAATAAAGGAAAAGCTATTTTACTGAAATTTTCAATAAATCTCCAATAGTAGCCTGCATAACCCAAGAAAATTATTACTTTTTTTTTGTGGGTGGCATTAAATTCTTAATGACTTGAATTTTTGTTGGATGCACCTTAATTCCCGAAGAAGAAATATGGTGTCCCAACACTATTCCCTCAGTTAACATCATAAAGAATTTTTCATTACTGAGTGATATATTTGTCTCTATGCATCTTTTCAAAAAAATTTCAATATTTTTTAAATAATCATCAAATGTTCTGCCATACACAGTGAAATCATCCATGTAGACCTCTACACACTCATGGACAAGATCAACAAATATTGCAAGGACTGATCTCTGAAAAGTAGCAAGTGCATTACATAAACCAAAGGGGAAACAATTATATGCATATGTTCCCCATGGGCATGTAAATGTTGTCTTATCTTGGTCTTCCAATGCTATATTTATCTTATTGTACCCACTAAATCCATTAATAAATGAAAATAATTTCTTCCCATATAATGAATCTAGTACTTGATTAATAAATGGTAAAGAGAAATGATATTTTAATGTGGTTTTATTGATCTCTCTGTAATCTACACAAATTCTCCAATTTCCATTTTTCTTAGGCACAACAGCTAATGGTGAAACCCATTGACTATCAGAAATAGGATAGATAAATCTGACTTGTAACAGTGTCTGCAATTATTCTTTCACTATTTCCTTCATCATAGGATTCATCCTTCTTTGTGGTTGCCTTAAAGGTTTGATTTGATCATCAGTGTAAATGTGGTGGATACATGTGTTTGGATGAATCCCTTGCATGTCTGTGTAATCCCAGGCAAAAGCTTTTGAGTATTTCTATAATAGTGCTATTACCTCTTGTTCTTGTGATGATTGTAAGCTATTACCGATATTCAAATTTATCCCAGGACTGATCTCGATGAATTTACTCTTTGAATTTGTAATTGAGTTAACAGGAAAAATATTTTCAAATGAATTTTGCAATGATTGTATAGTATAGTTTTCCTGAAAACGCTGATTTAAAAGGTGACTTGCAGCTTCATATTGTATTATTCTAAGATGCTCTGAAATATTTGGTTCTGAGATGAAAAGATCTAATAAATCCTCATTTTCTTCCTCTTCTTTAAAATTATAGACTTGATTAATACTAAGAACATATTGAAGTTCTTGTTGTACTTCTCCATCAAGTTGTGATAATAAAGAAGGAGATTGTGCTGGAGGATACAATGTAACATGTTTTCCTTCATCTCCATGTGCAATAATCATACTTCTTGACCTGCATCCAATGTAGGCATCTGCAGTGGCTAACCATGGTCTGCCTAAAATTAATGGATGGCCTCCTAAATTTGTTTTTGGCTACAAAATGAGGAAGTCTACAGGATATTCCCATGAATCCAGTGAGACAATGATATCTTCCAATATTCCTTCTGGTAAAAATTTAGATCTATCTACAGGTTCTAAAACTGTAGTAGTAGGTCTAATGTTTTTCAAGTTCAAATGTTTCAGTCTCTATAGTCATAACATTTATAGCTGCTCCCATGTCTATTAATGTGTTTGGCACTGAAAAATTGTTGATTGAAATGGTAAACATAGGGATCCCTAGATCAACATATTTTTCAATGGTTGTATTTGTAGATATGAGACTAGCTAAACTTCCAATGCTCTGGATTGTGGGTGGATCTCTTTTTCTTCTGCCAGATTTCTTAATGCATAACTCCTTTATTGTTTTTTCATATATTGGAATATCTTTGATAGCCTGCAACAAAGGAATTTTGACATATGTATTCTTCAATTCATCTAAAATATCAAATTAAGGGAGAGATATTGGGATTTTCTATTGTATTAGCCTCTCTAGATATGGTGGAGTCTGAGTCATAATAGATTTACCCTTCTAATTTTTTGTTCTGGTTCAGATTGTTGAATTTTTCTCCCTGTTCAGTTTGTTCTTCTATTATTGGAGGATAATATTTATGTAACACCTTCCGAGACCTTAAGTGGACATATTGTATGGGAATAATTGAATATGTAGGATAGTATGTTACTTCTTCCACATTGTATGCTGGTTTATCCACTTTTTTACTTGGATTAGCTACTAGCTGAGCTGGCAATTGTATTGGTCTAGGAGGTGGTTGGTTAGTAGGCATATGAAGCTGCTGAGGTTGAGTTAACATTGGTTGATGTCATTGGAATTGTTGGTCTTGAGAGTATCATTGTTGAGGGTATGGTTGTTGATATTCATATTTTTGAGGGTACATATGCTCAGGTGGTTGGTTTCCATAACCACATCCCCTCCAACCTTGTATAGGTTGGTTTTGATATTGTTGTGGAGGCCAAGCCTGCCATGGCATTAGAGTGTTCCATGAATTCTAAGGATATTGAAAGTTATGGGGGTTTTGTTGAGGGAATTTT
The DNA here is from genome assembly GCA_034641835.2 of Pinus albicaulis. Lineage (NCBI taxonomy): Eukaryota > Viridiplantae > Streptophyta > Pinopsida > Pinales > Pinaceae > Pinus > Pinus albicaulis. The sequence goes on along the minus strand of CM076584.1, from coordinate 718,841,616 downwards.
TGAGGCATCCTTGGTTGCCAAGGTCTCCTTAGTGCCATATAGTAGAGGGAGTCTACCCCTTGCACTTATTCCATTTGCAACTTTTTAAATTTAGGGTAGTTTTCAGTTGCATGATTCTCTGTGCAAAGTCCACACCCTTTCATACCTTGCAAAGGACATTCCTTAAGTGGATGTTTTTTCCTACACTTTGGACAGAAGATTGCTAAGATTTCATCTTGTTCTTCCTTTTTCTTCTTGGCTTTTAAGAGATCTACTTGTGTTCCCAAAGTGCTTAAGAGATATTTTTTGAAAATTTCTAATAAACTTCATATTTCTGCTCTTGTTACTGCACGTGTTGTAGATTTGGAAGCTCTTGATGTAATATCTCTCTTTCCATTTTTTACTCTTCCCGTAGAGTATTTTTGACAAAGTTCAACAATTTATTCAAATGGTAGATTGGACATATCTCATTTTCATATCACATTAAGGATATATAAATATTCATCTCTAATACCCTTAAGAAATATTGTATGGACGGTATCGGGATTTAGAGAATGTTGTTTGGATTTTTGCAAATTATAAAGAAATCTTTCTAAATACTCTTCCAAACGTTCATATTCTTGTTGTGTCATTATAAAAATGTCTTCTTTTGAGTCTCTAGCCCTGCAGTAAGCATGATACTTTTTAAGAAAAATTTTCTTCATATCATCCCAAGAAGTGATTGTATTTTCTCCTAAACCCATAAACCATTTTAATGTTGTTTCTTTCAAAGTAGCAGGAAAGAGTCAAAGCTTGTGTGTATCATCCGTGTATCCATAAGTTCTACATAATATATCAAACTCGAACATAAATGAATCAGGATCTTCTGTTGAAATTCCATAAAAGTTAGGCAATACAGAAGGTGGAATGTTTTTCATTTTCACTTCTTCTCCTAATATTGCTCTTGTATCTAAAATTGGAAAGCCAAAAGTAGCTTCCTGATCATTGTTAATTTCTTGTTCATTATCATGTAGTATTCTATTTTGATTTATTCTTCTTGCTTGTTCTTCTATCCTTCTTAATGCTTATGTTCTTCTATCTTCCTCTCTCTTTCTTTCTTCTTCCAATTTCCTTTCTTCCTCTATTTTTCTTTTCCATTCCCTTTGTTGTCTCTCATATTCAATTCTTTTTTCAGGAGCCATGATTGGAATATTAGATCCTTCTCCTTATTCATCCATTTTATTAGTTCAAATTAAACCTCATATAACAACAACAAAGTAAATAGATTAGGTCTTTCAATTAGCTCCCAAAGTTTTAGAAATATCAAAGTTAAGTGATACAAATTCTACATATGAATGCCTTCAATGAGTTAGGCTTAAATAGATAAAATATGAAACAAAATCATCTAAAATTTCTCCTATATCCATGGTTATACTTATCCTATCTATTCAGGTCAAGCTCATCCATATAATATCTCAAAATTTGGAAAATCCCATAAAATGGTAAATTTGACCTATTTCCTAGGGATTTCCATAAAAACAGGTCTTGTTTGACCGCCTTTGACTGGGCCTGTTTAAGCTTGGTTTGACTGAACCGATAGGTGTGCATCCAATGTATCCATATTGATACCAAGTGTCCTGAAAATGTGACATCCATGAAGCCATTACGAGAACTTCTGGTCTGGTCCAAAAATGCACTTAAAATTCAAATTTTATAAAAGCTTCTAAAAATTGCAAAATTTAATTTATATACCTGGATATGGATTAATTGGAAAAAATAGAGTGAATATGATGGTATATATATGGATAGCATGGTAATAAAGTGTGTTTCTGAATCTGACTATAGCGATGTCGTCAAATGCAATGTAATAAGTAGTTTTAATAGTTTAGTTAGTCGAAGTAGTTTCAAGAATTTCTAGCAATTAAAAACTGTCTTTGATGTATTTAAGAAAGATAGAAAGAAAGAAGCAGGGTTTCGATTTTTAGACCTCTGGAAGACTAAAACTTTGGTACTTAATTTTCTGAGGAATTAATGAAAGAAGCATCAAGTTTCTTGAAAATGTTGATGGTGATTCGTTTTTCCTGTGCCATTTTGTATCCCTTCTTCCTAGAATGAAGTGAAGTAAAGTAGTTGTTGGTCTCTAAATTACATATGTGAGTAAGAGTTAAATAAACTTAATTTTCACTCTTAAACTCCAACTCCTCTCTGTTCACAAATTCTCTCTGGAACTTAAAAGTAATTGATTTTGTGTTTACATCATATTATTTTGTTTCCTCTCTCTCCATAAATTCATTCTGAAATTTAAAGTGATAGATTATATGTTACAACATATTACTTTTAGTTTCCTCTATAGTTCTTCTTTTCCATTCAAATATCAACAGTTAAGGGTTTTAAAGAATTAGTTTCCAAAGGGATTGAACAAAGACCACCTGATATAATTAGTTTAAGGTGACACGTTTTTAAAAATGTCTTGATCACTGATTCCTTTCCATAGCCAAGGAATTATCTCTTAAGATACAACATTTTCTGGTGCTGTTGCCGAGGACGAAGAGAAGAAGTTTATTTTTCCTTGGTTTTTCACATTATTTCCTCCGGTTTTTCAGTGAGGAAGAAATATTTGGTTGTGTTTGTTATTATCAGAATTCTGGCTGACAGAAGGCCTCACATGAGGTCATATACATCACAACAGAAGGTCCATGATTTTTTAGACCCTGAAAGATTGGTTTCTAAAAGTGTTCGGAAACCCAAAACCCCCTCAACACCTAGTCCTACAATGTCTACTCCTGACAATAGTTCTAGTAATCCTTTGTTTAAAGATATCTCTAAAGTACTTCCTTTCTTGGAACAGGATTCACCTTTCACACCAATTTATTTTTAGGAACCTAAGTTGGAAGAACACTCCTTTGAGTCTGTTTATTTTACTTTTACTCAAGCTCAACAAACTCTAGCAGCTGGTCCCTCTGCCATTTTCCATCAACCCACTCCCATATCAGTTTTACCTCCACCTTTGTTCATTTTCACAGCAGGTTCATCGACTGCATCTAACCAAGGAACAATCAATCAAGGTGAGAACATGGTAGCACCAACCTCTTTTTGCACATATATTCTCCACTTAACCTTCCACAACCAATTAATGTGATGCCTCAAGAGTATCTTAAATTACTCCCATGTTTTACTGGAGAATATGAAATAACTGCAGAAAAACACTTGCCTATGTTTTGCAATTTTGCTGAAAGTATGAATGTAAAACATCTTGATGTTGTAATGAATCTTTTTGTTTAGTCTCTGGATGGAGAGGATAGAAAGTGGTTTAAGGGATTTCCAAATTATTCTATTAATACATGGGAAGAACTGGAAAATCAATTCACTCAGAAAAGGGGTGAAAATTGATCATGGATTTTCTCTAACAGAATTCAATGCAATCAAAAGAAAACCAGATGAGAATATATCGGATTTTATCAGAAGATTGAATAAATTGTATAACATTTTTCCTGTAGAAATGAAGCCCCATCCTTTTGGAGCAAAGGTTGTTTTTTCTAGGGCTTTTGAAGCCTATTTTAGTTTCATACTCAGAGAAAGGAGATCCCCTACTCTAGAGTAGATACAGACTGATGCTTTAGAAATTGAAGGTAATATGACTACAGCTGGGAAGGCGTAAGGGAAATAGTCAGTCCAAGAGAAGGGGAAAGAAAAAGAAGAATCATCACAAGATCAAATAATTGAAGATATGACAAAGGTGATAATTTTTTTTTCAAATAAGCTAGTCAAGATGGAATTGGAAGCTAAAAAATCCCAAATACAAGTACAAAAAAACCGAGGAGGATTTAACCCTCAATTCAGAAGACAACCCCTGCAAATTTTAAAGAGGGAAAGAAAAGGTCAAGACTAGGTTCAAGCAACATTGTACATAGAAGCAACACCCGAAGAGTCATCGGAAGATGAAAGAAAGGAAGTTGAATATCAGATATCTTCTATATACACAATAGAAGAGGATGAAGAGGAAGATTGTGAGGGAGAATATGCTGAAGCTTAAGTATATTTTGATCAAGATGAAATGGATGAATACTGTAGGAAATTCTCATATTTCATGCAAGTTGAGTTACATAAAAAGTATGATTTAAGGTCTCGAAAGAGATCTAGGGTGTAGGAAATGAAGGTGAACAACAAGTTTCTATTCCTCCTCCAATGGCGACTCCACGAAAAAAGGACCCTGTAAAACAAGTCAATAATGGGAAGCAACCTGTAAATTCAATTAATAGAATAGATATGTGGCAGGGTGAACCTTCTCAGAGCAAATCAGTTGATACTAATATTTTGGAGAGAGTTTTTCCTATACCAGAACAAGCAACAAATTCTAGAAAGAGTGAAGAATAACCTGAAAATAATTTTAAACAAACTCATGCTTTCAGTTTGACAAAAGAGTTGGAGAAGGTAAAAATTCAGGTACATCTTCTAGAATTAGCTAAAATACCAGTCTACAAGAAATAAATTTTATAATTTATTAATATCACACAAATTGAAGATATAAGTGACACTGTGAACTTACAAGAAGAAAATCCAGTGGTCACCTTTGGTGCTCATGTAGAAGAAGTAGATCCTTCTATTCCACCATTCTATATTTCTCTATTGCTTCATGATTTTATTCTCCATAATTGTATGTTGGACTCAGGTGTATCCCATAATCTCATGATAGTGTCTGTTATGAAGGAACTAAACTTGGAGATTACCAAACCTTACAGGGATCTGTATTCCTTGGATTCCAAAAGGGTGAAATGTGTTTGGTTAATTAAATATGTAGTAGTTTCTTTGGCACAAATTCCAACAAAGAGTATAGTCATGGATATAGTTGTTTATGACATTCTAGCCAGGTTTGGAATGCTCCTGTCAAGATATTGGGGAGAAAATTTGGGAGGTGTTCTAAATTTATATTTCACTTATGCTATCATTATTTTTTTCAATGGGGAAGAAAGGAGATTGTACAGGGAAACAAGGTTCGTGAAGACCACTACCAAGAAATATGTAGGAAATTCCCCTATTTATAGTTAAGAAACATAAGATCTTTCATGTTCCATGCTGCATGAAGATGCAGAATTTTATGAAGACACAGGGAAGCAACTCTCTTCAGCAGTTGTAAATAATGAGATGCACTCAAAAAATATTTGTAAATGCTACTTTGATTGTGCCTAATCCAATGAAGGCACATGAGTTATATTCTTGCTGATATCGCCAGAAGGTAACCTCATGCCTTTTTCTTTCAAGTCAGAGTTTGATTCAACAAACAATGTAGGTGAGTTTGAGGCCTTGATCATTAGCCTTCAAGTTGCTAAACATATGGGAGTTTGGTGTATTTCAATTTTTGGTGAGTTTGAATCGATAATAAGAGAGATTAAAAATAATTGTCAAACCAAGCATTTGAGATAAAGATCATATAGGAATGAACTTTGGGATCTGATAGAGAACTATTTTGAAGCCTTCAATCTTTAGTTTATTCCGAGGGAGGAGAATAGATTGGAAAATTCTTTAGTAGTTGCAACTAGCACCTTCAAGCCACCTATGAATCCAAGGTTAAGGTATGAGATTGAAATTAGACATAGGCTCTCTATTCTTGATAATGGGAAAAACTAGCAGGTGTTTGAAGATGATGAACAGATAAATCATTTCTTGAAAATGATTAGAAACTTTGAAGATGCTGAGATAGATCAAGAAGAAGAACAAACAGAGCAGAAAATAGAGGTAAGACATTTCAAAAATTCAATAGGTGATTAAAATATTATTCAGTTGAAAGATAATGTACTCCCTAAAGGTTTGGTTCCTCTTGATATTTTGTTTGATTCAAATGATGTTGTTGTTAATTCAAAGAAAATACATCAAGAAGAAGAGATGGAATATTGTAATTTGGGAACTCAGCAGGAGCCAAAAATGGTGAAATTATTAAAAGGTGTTCCCAAAAATTATAAAGAAAGATATATTGATATTTTTAAAAAGTATATGGATGTGTTTTCTTGGTCATATGAAGACTTCAAAACATATGATAAAATCATAATACAACAAAAGATCCTATTGAAAGAAAGAATAAAACCACACAGACAAAAGCTCAGACAAATTAATCCATTACTGCTAGCTCCAATTGAAAAGGAAGTGAAGAAATTTCTACAAGAAAAAATCATAGTCCCTCTTAGATATTCAGATTGGGTTTCTAATCTAGTTCTTGTGAGGAATAAAAATGGAGAGATAAGATTGTTTGTGGACTTTAGGAATTTTAACATAACATCTCTAAGGGATAATTATCCTTTACCTAAAATGGATTATGTCTTACAGAAGGTGACAAGAGCTTACATGATGTCTATGTTTGATGGATTCTATGGATATAATCAAGTGGCCGAGGATTAGGAAGATCAGAAAAAGAAAGCTTTCACAACCCCTCGACACACCTTCATGTATCCAAGGATGCCATTTGGTCTTATGAATGTAGGTGCAACTTTTCAGAGGGCCATGGACATAGCGTTCGTTGGAGACAAGTATGTGGTTATATATTTGGATGTTCTTTTAGGATCAGATGATGAACATCTGGAACATCTGCAAAGAAATTTTGAAAAGTGCAGGAAGTATGGTCTGTCACTAAATCCCAAAAAATATTTGTTTGCCTTGGAGGAAGGTAAATTATTGGGTCACATAGTTTCAAAAAAAGGGGTAAATATTGATCCAGCAAGGGTGGAGGCAATTCATACCATTCCTTTACCTAGAAGTAAGAAATATGTTTAGAGATTTTTGGGAAAAATAAACTTTCTGAGAAGATTTGTACCAAATTATGCTGAGATTGTGAGAAATATAACTAACATGCTAAAGAAAAATGCAGAAGTGAGGTGGAATAAAGAAGCAAGGGAAGCGTTTTCCATAATAAAATAAGCACTCCAGGAAGCTCCTGTTCTAATAAGTCTTGATTATCAAAAGGTATTTCAAATATTTTCATTCGCTTCTCCCAGTACTATTGCTACTGTGTTATTGCAGAAAGATGAGGATAGAAAGGAATGGTCAGTGGCATTCTTTAGCAAAGTTCTCAGAGATGATGAGCTCAAATATAAAATTTTGGAGAAACAAGTGTATGCATTGGTTAAAGAACTCAAAGCCTTCAGGACTTATGTGTCACAATCCCAAATAACCACTTATGTACCTAATTCTGCTGTCAAGGACATGCTGGTTCAAAGTGATGTTGAAGGAAAAAGAGGGAAATGGATAGCTAAAATCCAAGAGTATGATTTGGACATTAAACCCACTAAGTTAATCAAAGGACATGTTTTAGAAAAGTTTCTAACAGAAACAAATTTTCAAGCATTGGGAATTAACTTCTTGGAACCAGTGGATGGAGCTGACAATGAAGAAGGTTAGAATAAGCCCAAAATAGGTATTCAATATTAATTTTTTTGTTCATATTGGTATAAAGATGTTGTTCATTACCCGTGAGTATTTTCTTGTTCATCTTCACTAAATAGAACCAAATAAAGATCTCTCAAGCTTAAATCTTAGCCGTATGTCATAGTAGAAGAAAAGTTGTACTGGAAAGATCCTACTGTTATTTTGATGTTACGTTGAATTGAAGGTGAATCCATTGAGGTTATCAAGGAATATCATGAAATTCTATCTGGAGGACATTATATTTGGAAGGTCACAACCCATAAAATACTCAAGTCAGGTTTCGATTGACCCACCCTGTTTGCAAATGTATAGAGATTGGTCAGAAGTTGTCAAAAATGTCAGTTGTTTGCTGAGAAGAAAAGACTTGCTCCATTACTGCTTATCCCTATATTCATAGAAGAGACCTTCAGGTAGTGGGGATTGGAATTTATTGGAGAGATAAATCCACCGTCAAGTGGGCAGTTCAAATGGATTCTAACTTCCACTAATTTCTTCACAAAGTGGGTTGAAGCAATCCCCACCAAGAAATCAAATGACCAAGTGGTGATGAAGTTTCTGGAGGAGAACATATTCAGTACTTTTGGCTATCTAGTCAAGATTTTAACTGATAATGCTCAAGTATTTAATTCTCCTTGATTCATTAATTTATTCCAAACATGTATTGTAATATTGTCACATTCCACAGCATATCATCCACAAGGGAATGGGTTGGAAGAATCTTCAAACAAGACCTGGTTAGGATTTTGAAGAAGACAATCACTGAAAATCAGAAATATTGGGATTCAAAGTTTAATTTTTCTCTTTGGGAAGAACGAGTAACCACCAGGAGGTATAATGGAAAGTCCCCCTATGAATTGGTCTATGGAACTCAGGCACTATTTCCCACTCAGTTGGCCAAACCAGCGATTGATTTCCTTCAAGAAGCTCATGAAGAACCTAATTCTCAAGTGAGAATATTGAACAAAGTGATTGAATAAAGTGAAAAAAGAAACAAAGTTAGAGATAAATTAATTTCTTATCAAGAAAATATGAAGTCCATATTTGACAAAAAAGAAAAAGAAATCATCTGCCAAGTAGGAGATTTAGTATTAAGATGGGACACTAGGAGGAAGGATAAAGGAAAGCATGGTAAGTTTGACCCTTTCTTGTATGGTCTGTACAGAATTTTAGAAGCCAGATCAAACAATACTTTCATCCTAGAATATTTAGATGGAGAATCTCTGCAGCTGCTTGTGAATTGGTAGTATTTGAAGCATTATTTTGAGCATTAAAAGTCAACATTCCACCATTGTAAATATCGGGTTTCTCATTGTCCATATGGCACCAAGAAATATTTGAATCCATGCCAAATGGATAAGGCACTAATATGTGGTTCTTAGTGATTTCATGGAAAAAAGAATTATCCCTAGGTGGAGCCAGATGTTGTGGCTCATTTGCATTTACTTTTGAAATAATTCTAAAAACACCAAAAAAACGTATATGTTAGAAAATGTAAAATTTGTGTATATCGAAAAAGAATTTTTGATTTATATGTTGGTGTATTAACATTATGTGTGGAGATGTGAAGACAGGTCAAGTCGGGCTTATTTGCATGCAAAGCAGTTCAAGACTCGGCCCGATTTATGTGTTAAGAACATTGCACATAGGTTAGGGTCGAGTCGTGCAAATATACGTGTAGAATAGTGTTTAGAGGTTTAATCACAATCACATGTGGAAGGCCTGCCCGCACATCGCAAATTGCAATCGAAAGCTAAGGAGGAATGACACTAAGGAATATGTTATAAAGGTCGAAATGCGAAGTGAGACAAGGGCCGGATGTGATGCAACTCAGAACTATCATTTAATATATTCCAATTGCACATCGCACATCGCAAGCTCAGGAGGAATGGCACCAAGGAATATGTTATGGATGCTAAAATGCGAAGTGCGATAAGGGGTGGATGCGATGTAGTTTCAGTGTTAAACTGCAAATGATTTCAAATCCGAAAGTAAGGGCCTTTTCTTTGAGAAATCACATCGGAGGTAAGAGGAGGCTTATAATGGAGCAACATCGAAAGATGAAATGCGATGGAAAGGAAGGCACGATACCATTCAAAGGCTGATGTAAATTTATTTAAAGTCCAGGATTATTTGTAGTTGTATTATTTTATGAAGAAAAGTGAACACGGGCAATAGGCTCGGGTAACACCGAACCCCGTGCAGAAAAATGTTGTATGCGGTGGTTCCTTGTAAATAAATGGAAGACTGAATGCTGGGGGCACGAGCAAAAGAGGTAGAGTCAGGCATAAGTGGACATGATAACATTGTTTGAAGCACAGAGGCATAGGTAGAGTTAGGAAAAAGGAGCATATGGTGGCATTGTTGGAAACGCAACAACTGGATCAAGTCGGGAAAAGAGGCGTTATTGCAGAATTGTTCGAATACCACATCAGAAACATAAAAGACATGACAACAAAAATAAAAGACAAAATATTGAACTCTGGAAGAAACATAGGGAAAGGATGTCCGATCTGTCAGGGAGACACATCAACACTTCAGGGAGATGCATCAACAACAAATCAGATTCATCAAAGAGAATTATATTTCAAGTTTTAATTTGTTTTCTGTGTTTGTTAATATCGAAGCTATAATGATGTCCTCAATTGCAATGTAATAAGTAGTTATAACATTTTAGGTAGTCGAAGTGGTTTCAAGAATTTCTAGCGGTTACGAACTGTCTTTGATGTATTTAAGCAAGATAGAAATAAAGAAGCAGGGTTGTGAGTTTTGGACCTCTGGAAGACTAAAACTTCGGTACTTATTTTTCTAAGGAATTAATGAAAGAAGCATCAAGTTTCTTGCAACTATTGACGGTGATTCATTTTTCCTATGTCATTTTGTGTCCCTTCTTCCTGGAATGAAGTGAAGTAAAGTAGCTTCTGGTCTCTTAATTACATCTGTGAGTAAGGGTTAAATAACCATAATTTGAGCTCCTTCACTCTAGCTCCTCTCCCTTCACAAATTCTCTCCGGAACTTAAAAGTAATAGATTCTTCATTTACAACATATTATTTTAAGTTTACTCTCTCTCCATAAGTTCATTTTGAAATTTAAAGTGATATATTCTATGTTACAACATATTACTTTGAGTTTCCTCTACAGTTCTTCTTTTCCACTCAGATATCAGCAATTAATGGCATTATAGAGTCTTTCATTATACCAGATTGTTAAATTTTTTAAATAATTAGTTTCAAAAGGGATTGAACGAAGACCAACTAATATAATTACTTTTGTGACACATTTTTAAAAATTTCTTAAGCACTGATTGCTTTCCACAGCCAAGGAATTGTCTCTTAAGATACAATAGTCATAATGAATGATGGGAGAGCTGGCCTGCCGATCCACACCCTGATCGAGGATATTCGTTTGATTCTTTATTATTTAATTTTGATCATACTTTTTTTTGACCTATAATACGTTGGTCACTTTTTTTTTCCTTTTTTATTTTATTTTATTTTATTTTTAAGGAGCTGTCTACCTAGGCGGCAAATTCGCTTTGCTCAAAGAGCCAAAACCTATGGGAATCCGACCATTTGATTTTGATGGTGGAAATGGATTCAGTACCATCAAAAACCCGTGGGACACCAAAAATATTGAGGCTTAACAACTAAAACTAGGATTTCCAAAAAATTTGGTTGGATTTTACCAAAATCATGTTGGAATTTCCATTGTTTTTGGTGCAAATTTGTAGCCTCTCTACTATGCTTATTTTTAATCTTTAAAACTTTTCTAAAATATTTCTTATTAATATATGATATTTCTTTATTCAAAAATAATCTTTATATTCCAACCATTAGAAATTAATTGTTTGTACACCAATCTCTTTATTTAATCTGATGCCAAGATCTTATTCTCCATCTTGTCCTGATGATGAACTACACTGGATGGTTTGAAATAGGTAGACAAAATATTTCTGAAGTGATTGAGTAGAGAGGCTCATTCTAAAACCTAGTATGAGGGGATGTGTAAGTATGTTTGTTCGTACATCCATTTAAAATAAAAATAAATTATGCTCCAAATAGAAAAATAATGTCGGCTATAATACAAAAAAATGAATATGCTCTAAAGTAATTAGAAGTAAAACAAAGTGTGAGTAAGGTGTACCTTATATTTTTCCAAAATCTGTCAACAAGAAACTTAAATAAACTATTTGAAGATCTATGTTAACTAATTTATGTTGATGTCAACTTCATATATATCTAGCTAAAATAAAATATTTTAATGCAAATTGATATTGACATATACTTAAAAATATATTAATTATAAAAACCATTTTAATTTGTCCTAATAAAATGTCTTGATATAAATGTTATGTAAAATATTTTATTTTGATCTTATATAGACTCTATATAGCATTCAAAAATAAGATTTAACCAATGAAAAATTACACATTATACTTTGTACTCTAAAGAAATTTACACGTGAATAAATTTGATCCCTCTGGACTCATGTTAAATTTGTACTTAAAATGGATCTACGTTGATTTTTAGCAAAAAAATTTCTTATTATTCAAATTTAAGATATAAATTACAAAAACTTAAATTTAAAAAATACATATACTATATTAAAATATTTTTTATTTTTTATTTTTTAAATTAAAATATTCTTTAATTTTTAAATAATAAATAAACTATATCTAAGTTCAATAAGCTTTAATCATCATTATTGTTAAAAAAAATCGTATCTATTAGTTTTTATACCTCTTGGTGTAATATTAACGTGAGACTTCGCATTCTACATAATAGTATCCACTTGGTAAGTTATAAAGTTTCATGAAATACAATTATAGTTAATCATATTTAGACATAATCACAAATATCAATGGAAAAGATATGAGATGAAAGACATTTTCAAGTTAAATATTTTTTATTCAATTATTTTTTCATAATAATTATCTGTATTTCATCCAAATGTATTTGGAAATTGGATTTAAAAGTACCAAACTTGTTTTTGTTTGGACATTGGATCATGGAGACTTTGTGAATGGGGAAATATAAGAATTCTCTATCCTAGACATTGCAGGCTAACAATAAAATTTTGAAATATTTTATTTTGTTTTTTAATGTGTTAATTTAGTAAAAGTGTTTAATTTTTGTTGAAGTTGATTTTTTTTATTTATTTTTATTTATTTATTTATTTATTTATTTTTATATAAATTAGAAATTTTTGTTAATATTTACATGGTTATTTTAGATAGTTTTATTGGTCTCATTTCGATCTAGTTTGTTGACCAGAGTTAATCGACTATGACAAACATTCCAAAAATTATATAACCTAGCCGACTATAGTCCTGAAGGCCAAAAATTCCAAAAAACATCAAAATCAACAAGACACTAGTGGACATATTCAATCACTTGAAGTGACAAAAGTCGGTTTGTCTAGCCCAATTCCCGGCGGAGGGGGAGGGTGGTAAGGGAAACCAACATGTTGCTCAAAGTGTACCATCCAAGCTTCCAACTGCTCTAGTTCAAATAGGATTTGGATATTCCCATGTCACACTAGCACTACATGTTGCCTCAAATGACATTGAAAGTACTGAATCTGATTCAGGCTCACCATCAAGGCCTCATGCTCCTCTCTACGGTTCTTCTCAAATATATCCAATTGAGCTTTTAGAGACTAATGCAGTTGAGCTGGAGTGGCATGAGGGGGTTTACCACCCCTCCTCTACAATTTCTAACGACCTCTGTAAGAGCTTGTGGCTCACATTCCTCCTCTCCTAAGAAAACTAGAAAACAGAGTCACCTTTCCCTATCGACGTCTGCTTAGAGTAAGCTCAGGGTCCTTGTTTTTGTCATTAAGAACCAAGCCACTAGGCCGATGCTTCATCTAAGGGACATGGGAGAAGAGAATGAAGGTGAGCCTCCTGATAGCGCCTCCCTTACAGACCCCACAACACCTCTCGACATAAGAAAATGGTGGCTCCTCCTACAACTGTAGGCCACCGCTGCCCTACTTCCAACACCGCACTAGAGTTGTTTATATGAAGCATCCATTGGCTCCATAACTAAAACAACCCTTTAGATGAATGAGGTATAATTTCAAGACTTCCACCACGCTGATAAGGACACGGTGGCGAATGGGGAAACTTCAAACCAAAATTAAATACCACCACGGGAAAAGATCAAGCCACCAAAATTTGAATTGTGACCCCTGAGTTTCACATCCAGAAGCCAAAACACCCTAATAATAAACTCTGAAACACAAAACCAGGAGCCAACCATAGAATAAACCCAAAAATTATGGCATAATCTCAAGACAAACAAGGGTTAAGGTGAGGAGGCGAGCTCAGAATGAGCTTCCAAGGTAATACTCTACCCTCTGTGTGGGTGTGACCTGCTTGTGGGTTCCCTACTCACTCTAGCTCCGTTACCAATCTCAAAAAATAGCCTAGGGAAAGTTCCAAACCATAACCAACACCTGAGCTGTACAAAATTACCTTTTGATTGGCACCAAATAGATTTCAAGGTGGGTCGAGGAGTGATGTTGCACCCAATAATCATTTGCAGGCTTTTGCCTCCCCAATTTCCAACAGAGTCATAATGTGCCTCCTAGTATAACCTCCCGTAACTTCCAAAGGACTGGAATTTATGAACACGACGTCAATATACCTCTCGTTCTCTACACCCTAAACATAAAATCATCATGAAGAAGCCCATACTGCATCTTATGTAGCACCTAAACCACCTATGTGGGTGTAAATTCCTTCCTTCACTGACATCTACCCTCACACGAACAATATGGTTCAGGTATTTCCACACTCCCCAATGTCATCCCACTTGTATGATTAACCTTAAAAAGGGTCAGGCACGACTCCCAATAGCCTCAATATTTCCACCACCAATGGGGAAAATTGATTTGAAAATTTTGGTACTTCTTGTTTTCCTTAATATTAGCTAAAGGTCATCTAATTAAAAATGAATTAAATCATGATAAATTTTAACAACCCTAATTTAAATTTACTATTTTATATCATTTTTATAAAATAAAATATTAATAAAATTACTATTTACTAATATTAATAGTAATTTACTATTTTATATTATTTTTAGAAAAACGATATAAATATATATTCATAAATAAACAACATATCATATTAATTGATATCTAATTTTTGCTCATCTACATCTAAAGGTCCTTTCATGGATATAAAAAGTGAATATGGAAGTGTCCCATGCCTTCCTACACTAGAACATAGGTAATGTATTATAAATGAAATTTATTTTAAATGGAATTCCATGTTTCACTCTATACATTAGTAAATAAACAACATATCACATTAATTGATATCTAATTTGTGCTCATCTACATCTAAAGGTACTTGCATGGATACTAAAAGTAAATATGGAAGTGTCCCATGCCTTCCTACACTAGACCCTATGCCATGTATTATAAATGAAATGTATTTTAAACGACATTACATTGTTTACTCCATACACCTTACAACTTTAGTTTTCTTACTAACATAAAGCTATACATTCTTTTAAGAAAAAAAATAGGTTATAAAAGATGAAAATAATAACTTCATAACAAGAACTTTAAGAAGTCCTTTAATTGGGTCTAGAGGCACATTTTACAACTTAGTATGTGGGTAATGTGTGATTTTGTTGGCAATGCTTAATGTGGAGTTCACATGTGTCCCTTTTAAAATGAAAATAAAACACTCTAAATAAAAAAAACCAAATATGTCATAATAAATAATAATAATAAATAGATAAATCTAGTTAGTTTTAATTATCTTACATCCTAGTATGAAAGAGATGTAAAACGATTTCACTCTCACTCTCACTCTCCACCATAAATAAAATATTTCTATATCCATGAGAAGTAACATAATATAGTAATTAAAAAAATATTATATTTTTTGATTTTAAGTGTTATATATATATATATATATATATATATATATATATATACAATGAATATTTTAATTTACTTTAATATCAATTTCTTATTTTCATATATAGAGAGAGTGTTTTATATATAGATCAGAATTGAAAGTAAACTAGCTTAGATCCATCTTAACTCCAAATCTACCAAGCGTTGAGAGAGATCAAATCTCTTTTCACTTTAAAATATGTTTACACCTCAAGGAATTTAAAGTAATATGAATATAGACTAGTAGAATGTGTGTGTGTGTGTGTGTGGAGCTAGAGTTAGAAGAAATTTTTGGGAACCTCTTGGCTTCTATGTTGTAAAGCTTCTTCTTATACATCAAATACCTAAACATAATCATGCTTTCAATGGGGGAAATGTTGGATTCAATCAAGAGGATATGGTAGGGAGTATTTCCTTTAATATTGAGGTTGTAGCTTATAAATTTATTTTGGATTAGCTCGATCTTCCTCTAATATTATCTAGATATACTACAATCCCTAGCCCCACATCCATATAAAATAATAGGAGCGACGAGAGTCTCAAAGAGGAACTTATTTTTACTCCATACCTAAAGATCAATTGACTTATAATTACTTTCAAACTTAGAATAAGCTTTCAAGCCTCTATTATCCTTTTATCAATGTTATAATTCCGATTGAGGCAATGATGAATGTCAATACCTAAATATTTGTATGAAAAAATCCTCTCCAAGTAAATGTTACCAGAACTCAAATTATCATAGTTAATATTTTTGGATTTAATTATGAGGAATTTAGTCTTGTTGGTATTAAAAATGATACCCATTTTGGAGTAGTAATCATGGAGGATTCTAGGATACGTGTCGATATCATCATAAATTATGGCTAGAAAAACAATACCATTAGCATAAAGGAGAAGAGTAATGAAAATACTAGTGAGCTTGGGGCCATCACATCCTACAGCTTTTAAACACTCTTATAGATTATTAATGTAAATACCAAAAAGTGTAGGGGATAGGGGACCAGGGAAAATTTTAAGGATGGAAAATTATTTTGAAGTTTAAAAAATTGGCGAATCTCACTAGTCCCTAATGTGAAAAATATAAAATCTTTATTGATGTATTTGTAAAATTATTCAAATTTATAATGATATTACATATATTTTCTATATAATGTTGGCGATTTTTAAGGAAAAATAATTTTATATTGTGAAATTTGGGCGAATCACTCTTATAAAAAAATGGAAATTGGCGAATCTTTTTTCTGGAAAAACCATGGAAAACTAGCCCACCTATGAATATTATCCCCTAAAATTTTCCATGTAGGGGACACCCTTGCTTAATTATGATATTTCATTTAATTTCTTCAGACCAATCCTTGGTAGTCTTAAGCTTGGAAATAAAATTCTCGTATAGCCTAGTCACAACAACCCTCAACTCGAGAGGAAACATTGTTTCTACGAGTCTCTGTTGTAGCTTATCCCAAAGAACGATGTTGAAATATTTTCTAAAGCCCATAAAACAATAGAAGACATCAATTTTATTATTATGACATTCTTCGACAATGATCCTAAGAGTAACAATATAGTTAATATTTGAGTGAAGTCTCCTAAAAGTAACTCGCTCTTTATCTCTTTTACTGTGTCTTTCAAGCCAGAGGCTAATCTTTTTATTCAAAATGAGCCAATACAGTTTGGTTAAAAAGTGACTAATAATAATGGGCTTGTATTTAGAGGGAAGGTTATTATCCCCACTCTTAAGAACATACACAATAAGGCTTTTCGTCCAAGGCTTAGGGAAGTCATGTTTCATTGTAAAATTGAGGAGTTTTTGTATATGAGGGATGAGGATAGACCTTCCCATTTTGAGAATCTCAACTTCGTAGCCTTCAATATCCCTAGATTTCCCATTAGTGAGATTCTTAATCTTGAACAACATGTCTTCCAAAGAAAATATATCATCCTCTATAAGAGTGTTTAAGTTATTTCCCATGGTGTCTTGGGAATCATAACGATCTTAAGATAGATATCCCATTTCTTTAAGGGGATCAAATTATTTTCTTTCATTTTACGAATAAATATATTCCTTCAAAACTTGCTAAGCCATATATATATTTCTTACATAAGAATATCATTGGAAAAACCATGGGTTGTTAAAGCCCAAAACCAACTACTAATGGAAAATTGACTAGTTTACTTCTATTTCATTAAATGAATTAATATTTTTATTTAATAATATATATATATATATATATATATATATATATATATATAATCTTAGAGAGTCAAAATGTTTACAGAACAAGGAATTACAACGTCTCTTCCATACTGGGTTAGAGAGCACCTCATGACACAAAAATTCAATTATTTCTTGATAAGAATAATAAAAGGGAGATGAGTAATTCATTCAAATCTTTAATATGTGGAATTTAAAATGTTACCATCCTAGATCCATAATAACTTTGGATTTTCCAATCTATGAGAGGGTTCACATATCTTTTCATTGTAAAAGAGGTTTGCATGTCAAGAGATTTGATCTCTCTTAGCAATTGGTAGATCCAGAATTAAGATGGATCTATGTTGGTTTAATTTCTCCCTTTAAATATGTTACATTCCACATGAATACCATGGGTCATTTTTATTTTATTTTTATAAGGCTATATTTATTTTATTTTGACCTAACTTAAATGTTTACATTACATTATATTAATTTATGACATCTCTACCATACTGAGTTGGAAAGCACCTCTAAATGAAACAATAAAAAAGAATTGAGAGAGGTTGTAAATAAAATATTTTAATATCTAAGTTAACTAATATTACCATGTGTTTAAATGATATTAATAAAAATATATTTTACTATGTACCATGTGGTTCATAAATAAAATATTTCATTGTTAAGTATAAATTTTCAATATCGACCATGCATATCTTATAAAAAAAATTATATATATATATAAATTTAAAAAAAATGATTATTTTCAAATAATCTGGTTTTTTTACATTTTGGTCATATAAAACATTTTTTTCAAATTTTACATTATTATGGCTTACGCCTTAAAAAAATTAACACATTTACTAATTTTGTATTTAGTATAAATTTACACTAAAAAATATCACAATGTACCCTACAATGAACTTTGAATGTAGATGAGACAAATTAGATATCAATTGATGTGATGAGTTGTCTATTTATATATGTGTATTCTTATTTTTATTTAAAAATAATATAAAATATTAAGGTAAATTTTATAACATTCTCAATTTTTTTAAAAATGACTTTATAAATAATATCAAAAGAAAACAAAAAAAAATAACCCACCTTTTAAACTGATTTCATAAAAATTAAACACATTTACCGAATACAATTAAAAAAAGAACCTTGATATTAGTTTGGCCATCCTAAAATTGCAATATCTCGAAAAACCCAAACATAGCAATAATGGATAGAGACCTAAGCCTAACAACAATGAATAGGAATCTAGAGTGGTTGAACCTAATCCTCCTATAATGAAAAGTTTAAGGAATCTCCCAAGGGACAATGACCCCTCATGACATGAATTCGATTCTTACACGATCTTGATAGGTTTACAATTTTATTTAAGTGACATGTTTATCATATGTTTATTATTTTATATTTTGAATATTGAAACACTTTATGACAATTTACTCTTTTACTGGCTAGTTTTGATGATTATTTAGGTTTATTATGTTATATGTTGAATATTGAAATACTTTATGATAATTGCCTCTTCTACATGGATAGTTTTGATTAGTTTGATTTTCTTCCCTGGTTATCTCATTATTCTCAATACCATTTTTTTTGGGTTAAAAATGCATGTATTATTTGACTTTATATTTAATATATTTATGAAATATAATATTATATAACTAATTAATTATATAAGATATTAGATTTTTAGTTTTGTTGATAGGTGTGTTTTATTTGGATAATAATAATTAAGGTCAAGATTTATTTCCAAATACATATGTTTTTTTGTCCTTTTAATGAAATTGATTAATTTAAAAAAAGTCATGAATATAAGTTATGGTTCTTTTTGACATGTGATATTAGTAAGTCATGGTATTATAACAATGTTTGTTTACAGGAAAACACAAGCATGTAAATCCAAAGTTAAGTAGCAGCTAGACATGAGATGGTAACTCAACCCAACCCAGTAGAGACAAGGTTGAAGTTTGCTTGGTGGGTAAGTGTTCTAAATATAGTTCTATGCGCTAAAGTTAACCCTAGATGGATGTAGGGTCGATTCAACCTGGTTGAAAATTTTGCTATATGTTTTTTTAAATGTATATATGTTTAGCTCGTATATTAATTTTTTATAATTATTAATAATAGTAATAATACTAATTTAAAATAATTTTACATTTTGATTAGTTTTTATGATTTTTTAAAATTTTGGTAATTTGAAATATATTATAAAGTAAGTGTTTTTGATGTGTATAGAAATTTATTACCCATTTAATTTATATAACGACTCTCACAAATATATTAATATATTACAAAATTTATTTTAATTAAAAAAAATATTTTATTTCCCTCGATCAGGGTGTGAGTGGAGAATTGGATTTCGCGAGATCTGTGCCATGGTCATAGTTTTGAGGTGAAAGGATGGTGAGTGAACTTGTATCAGCCCTCACACACTTACCATCATCTGCAAGGTGGCTATACACATGCAAGGTATTAATGGTAAACAAAGAGATCGATGTGATTGTTTCTTGTTGGGGTCCTATGCAGTGAACTTAAAACAAGTGAGAGGTAGTGTTGTTGGCATGGTTACATGTCTACTGGAACATTCTAGGGAATTCATGAAGGTTTCTCATGAAGCCCACCACCTTGTTACATAAGGTATTTTCTCCTTCCCTGAGGCTAACAATAGCAGGTATGTTCTCTCGGTGTGTTTTCTCTTCCTCCCCTACGTCTAATATTTTTTTGATAATTTGTTGGAAAATTATTTTTGGGTCTATGTATGGCGTTAGAAAGACTACATTCCACAAAAATTAGAAGGAAAGGGTAGTTTTTTCTGAAGGGAAGTCTCAATTTGATAGCGTTGTTTCAATTTATTATGATATTTACTCTCTCTGATGGGCATGTATTTGGGGTTTGCACCTAGGAATTCACTTTGAATTCTCTACATGGATGATTTAGTTTTATATATTGTTTTATTGCTGTCTCTGTTGGTTATGAGAAGGGTTCTTCTGAGAGAGTATCCACCCAAATGGATTTTGTGTTTTGTGCTATGAAATCTCGGGGAGCCATTGGTTGATGTTTCAGGCCTATCTCAGTATACTCATCTCATATTAGCGGGAAAAAGTATGTTTTATTGTATCTATTCCCACAGTTATGTGGAATTATTCTATGATAGACCTACAGGTTCGAATTCTCGGTGCATGTGCTAGGTCCTTAAGTTAATTACCCACCTAAAGCTGGGTTTTTTTTTATCATTCCAGGGCTCTGTATCATTATCATGGTCAGCAGAATTCCATTATGGTGTTCCCTTCCTCTGGTAGAGACACTATGACAGGAGAAGAGAGGGACCAAGGTCATAAATTGACCTCTGGCCTTATTCATGAAGTGGCTCAGACTTCTCATATTGGCACTCAGCCTCAGATTCGCTAGCTCATCTTTGGATGGGAAGCAGAACTGAATCTATAGGCATCACGTGGAGACTTGGATATGGAGGAATGAAGAGAATTGGTGCTCGACCTTGGTCATTCGAGAGGTTGGTACTCTCAGTACAAACGAACTATCTATCTCTATTGGTTGATGAAGAATATAGTGGAAGAGCCTTGCCAAATCCCGCAGCTGGCCCATCCAAGATTGATCTAGGACTCCAGGAAATTCATAAGGAATTTAAGCTTATAAAACTCTAGATTTAGAAACATAATGCCTTCCTTAGCCACATAAAAAAGAATATTCCATGTCTCCCTCGGACGAAATTACCTGGCTCGAGTGTGAAAGATCCAGCCCCTATGGACTCTTCTGATGATTAGTGGTATGTCATGCATACTGTGATTTTCAATTTTGGTTCTTCATAGATGCATATGATTTTCATAATTTGTTATTATGTTTTAGATATCTATATATTAGGAAAATTAAGGATATTCAGACATAGATAGATATGCTATATAATCTTAAACTATTTTTCTTTTGGATGATTTATAATGTGGTAAAGTGGCCAACTTTATCTAGTTTCCCAATGGGCAGATTAAGACCACCTCACCACATGATTATAGATGTAATATGCTCTATTTTTTTATGAATGAATGAAGAAAAACCTACAAAAATTAAACAAAAAAATTTATTTTATTTTATTTCATATATTTAATAAATATATTAATATAAGTTATATAAAATTTATTTTATATAATTAATTATTTTTTATTATTTAAAATAAATATTTTAATTTTATGAAAATCGAGTTAATAATAATTTTACAATTATTTTCCTAATAAAGAAACATATTCCAAATGAATTTCACACATTTTATTGTGTTTTGATATTTAACTCCATTTATTTAAAGTGACATAAAATACATCTACCTACTCCGTTTATTTAATGTGACATAAAATACATCTACATTACATACATGATTAATTACGTCGTAAGGTGTTTTTATTTGAAAACAACTTCCCTAGCTGCCAATATGTCCATGTCTGAGCCATTGGATCAAATGTTAGACGATTGAAATGTTTTAGGCAATTAGATCCATAAGTAAATAGTTTTATATTTTTTTTTTATAATGTTAGTTTTTCCTTTTTCTTTTTAATAAGTTAGATTGATTTTAGGTGTATAATAGAAATGTTGTAATGCCATGTTTAACATTTTGACCATGTCAAATTACACAAAAATAAAAATTAAATTAAATTAAATAAAAAGATTGACATAATGTAATGAACATTTTAACTAGGTCTAAATACAATAAAAAACAAAAATAATAAAATAAAATAATAATAAACTATAAAAACAACCCATGGTATTTACCTTATTTGAAAACAACTTCCCTAGCTGCAAATTTGTCCATGTCTGAGCCATTGGATCAAATGTTAGACAATTGAAATGTTTCAGGTGATTAGATCCACAAGTAAAAAAATTTATATTTTTTTTTAAATGTTAGTTTTTTTTCTTTTTAATAAGTTAGATTGATTTTAGGTGTATAATAGAAATGTTGTAAAGTAATGTTTAACATTTTGAGTATGTCGAATTACAAAAAAATAAAAATAAAAGTAAATTAAAAAGATTGACATATTGTAATGAACATTTTAACTAGGTCAAAATACAATAAAAAACAAAAATTATAAAATAAAATAATAATAAACTATAAAAACAGCCCATGGTATTGACCCATGGTATTCATGTGGAATATATTTTATTAAACTATTTCACAGTACATGATTTATCTTGAGCAATAATGATGAATGCTCATAATTATCATTTCTTAAATAACACTAAATTTACCTTAATAGTTTGTAACTACATACATTCTCTTTCCTAATTTTTTTGTTAATGAATATCAAATTTCTTCTATAATATATATATATATATATATATATATAATTACCTAATTGTAGATAAAAATTATTACATGTTTTTTACTTTATAATCATAAACAAATTTCATATTATATGATGTCAAACTTACTCAACTTTTTATTCTAAAATTTTAAATAAAGTTTTTCGCTACATAATTTTAGCTTTTATAATTTTTTTTTTATTTTTCAATTCAAACAAAACTTACAAAAGAAAAAACCCACTCAGCCTAGCCTTACTGTAGATTATAGTTTTACAAAATTGGCACTATGTGATTAACAATAGAGTACGTTGACATAACCCTAAGGGGTTCTTTTACAAGTTTTATCATAACCTTTCCCTTCATCCAATATATATTGTAGAGTCTTCTAAAGAGAGAGTGTATTCTAGTTTATAACCTGATCCACAATCAAAGAAAATGGCTAGGTATTTCACAAAGTATTAGTTTGTAACCTGATCCACAATCAAAGAAAATGGCCAGGGATGTCACAAGTTATCATTCACATAATGATCTGTTGGTTCTCAGTTGGAATGGATCCTATTAGATGCATGGTGGCCAGAGACACTAAAAATTCAAAATAGATATATGTTATGACATCCATATTCTCTACAAACCATACAAATTTCCCATCTTATACAAAAATTTCTAACAATAACCGCTCAATTTAGTCTCCAATTTTTGAAACCTCCACCCATGCTGGGGAGATCAAAGTGTAAAATCAAATGTTCCTGTGGTTTTTTTAAAGGGTTCATAAACAAAACAAACAATGAGAAAGTCAATAGTGTGGTATAATAACTGATTTTTGAATCATTGTGACAAACAAAACATCACATTAACTCACAAAATATATCTAATGCTATAAGGATCCGGTATGATAACAATGTTTTGAATCATGATAACTAGGTGACAACCAAAAAAAAAATTTAGCCACAAGAAAAAAAATCACAAAAACTCACAGAATATATCCAAGGTTGCAATGAAATCCAGACATAGTGATGGACATCATGGGAATTTTAGTGAACATAGAACACCACCCTAAAAATTCTATACTCTTGATCAATTTAGAATAACCTAAGATGTCTAGATTGGATGTCGAGGTGGGTGGTACAATAATTGGGGATTCTTCTTAAAGGTTAAGGGAATTTAGATACTCTATCCTTCCACCAAAGCTATAAAAAGTGAGACTTGTACATCTACGCTAGATAGATTGTACTTGAATTTATTTAAAATATCTTATTTGAGTTAGATGCTCATTTCATGCTTGTTTCAGAGGATTATTAATCACCAAAGAATTTTCACCCCCAATTTCCTATTTCAATATCTATAACAATTTTTTTATATGTGAACATATTATGTTGATTTATATATATGTTTTCAACCACAATTTCCTATTTCAATATATATAACAAAATTTTCCAATTCATAACTATTATCATCAATATCTTTGAAACCTCCATGACCTGCTTCCATGGAAGCAAAAATTTCCTTTCATTCCTTCACAATGGCTCCTTCTCTGCAACAACTTATTTCTTCCAGGCTACTCTTTCTCATGCTATTTCCTTACGGCGTTTCTTTTGCAACATGTGGTACAATTTCTAGTTATTTTCCTAATAAAGCAAGATATTCAAAATGAATTTCGCACATTTTGTTGTGTTTTGGTATTTAACTCCATTTATTTAATCTAACATAAAATCCATCTACATTACATATATGTCTGGAAATTAATGTTTAATTTTATTTACTTTATATATATATATATATATATTAATTTTTATTACAATTTTTTATATTTAATTTATATATGATTTAAAATTTAAAATTTATACAAATTATAATTTTAAATTAAAAAAAACATTATTTTTTATTTTTACATATGTTATTATTATTATATTTTTTATTGATCTAATTCTACGTTCCATATAAACTTTTGCAAATTTACATTTCTCACCTTAAAACTTGTATTCCTCGTTGTTGAGCTTCAAGATATTTGTAGCTTGTGGTATTTTCTTTAAAATTTGGGTTTTCCTTCAAACCAAAATAACATCTATAAATTTTTGAAAAGAAAATATCTCCTTCATGAATATATGAACAATGTCCATTTCTTTGTTGGTGGATTTGATAACTATAAAGTGATCTTACTTGCTCAATTTTTCCACTACCACCATTATAGCATCATGTTTTTTATATGTCTTTGGAAATCCTATGATGAAGTCCATAGAAATGACTTCCCACTTCCACTGAGCGATTGAAATGACTTGTAATATTCTCACTGGGTGCTTACACTCCACTTTAACTTGCTGACATTCTTAGCACCTGGAAATATAATCAGAAAATTCCTTTTTCATGTCCAACCAATATTACATTTTCTTCATAGTTGTTATCATTTTCTGATAACTAGGGTGACCTAAATAAGTTCTTTTGTAAAATTCATCCATGTTGAGTTTCTTCAAATCACCCATGCAAGGCATGTACCATCTATCCTTTTACGTAAACATACCATAATTAGCGAGTGAATAATTGATGCTCAATAATCCTTATGGATATTGCTGCATGCATTCCTTCGCATGTTGATAATGCTCATCCTGAAGTAATGGTTGTTTGATCCCCTACTTGATATCAACTCCATAAGTGCTTATGGCTTCCAAATGTGACACTTGTAGACTTCTACTGAGTGCATCTGCTACTTTTTTCTTCTTGTCTTTAATGTACTTTAAAAAAAAAATTGAACTCACTGATCAAAGATATCCATAAAAATTTTCTTGCATTTAACTTTGGGTGGTCAAATAAATATCTCATCTCTCCATGTTATAACATTAAAACAAACTTTCTTCCAAGCAAGCAGTGCCTCCAGATTTTTAATGCATGCACTATTTTTTCAAGCTCCAATTCATGAATGAATTAATTCCTCTCATGCTCATATGATTTTATCGATTCATAACAAACCACATGTCCTTCTTGCATTAGGAATTCACTGATCTCTTCCTTACAAGCATCCACGCAAACCACAAATTATTTTTTCGGATTAGCCATTCTTAATATTGGGGAATCCATCAGTAGGTGTTTTAGTTGTTTAAAACTAGATACACACTCTAATGTCCATTTGAATTAACTATTTTCTTTTGCAAGGTTGCGATTGGATGCCCAATCTTTGAAATTTTTTGAATTAACCTCTGATAATATCCAACCAATCCCATGAAAGATATGACTTCTGTAACATTTCGAGGAGTAGGCCACTCCATGATGGCCTTGATATTTTCAGGATCCATTGCCACTTCTTCGTTGGAGACAATATGTCCTAAGTATTGAACTTGTGATTGAAAGAAATTGCAAATGCTAAGCTTGGCATAGAGCTTGTGCTCTCTCAACAATTGTAACAATGATTTCAAATGCTCCTCATTCTCTTCTTTGTTTTTATTGTAAACCAAAATGTCATCTATGAATGCCAACATAAACTTGTACAAATATGGGTTAAGAACATTGTTCATTAGACACATAAATTTGGCTGGAGCATTTATGATCCAAAATGGAATCGCCACAAATTCATAATACCCATATATGGTTATGAAGGTTGTGTTATGGATATCTTCATCCTTAATTTGAATTTAATGGTACCCATACCTCAAATCGATTTTTGATAATATTGTATTTCAATTAAGTTGATTAAATAAGTCATCAATCCTATGTAGAGGATACTTGTTCTTTATTGTGGCTTTATTTAGCTTCGTGTAGTCAATGCACAACCATAGTGTTCCATACTTTTTATTTACAAACAATTTTGGGGGTCCCTAGGGTGAAACTTGGGCCTAATATATCATTTGTGCATCATTTCCTTCAATTGTAATTTCGGCTCCACCAACTCTAGTATACTCATGCAATATGGGGATTTTGAAATTGGTACAAATCCTAGAAATTATTTGATAGAAAAGTCGATTTCTCTCATGGGCAGTAATCTCAATATTTCCTCCGGAAATACATCACTGAATTGTCTTAGCACTAGGTGCTCTTCCATTCTATCCCTATTATTTTTGGCTTCACTGGTCACCTAGACTGCATACAAAGCACATGCTTTATGGCTGCATATTTTCATTTGTAGGATTGACATTTTCTTGATGGTCATAGGCTTTCTTATCCCCTGTACTTTCATTCTCTCTCATTCATCTCTAAAACATTCTAGCAATTTTTTGTAAAAATCAACTTTTGTCTTATGGGCTGCTAGCTAGTCCACGATGACTATCACATCATATGATCCCAATAGTAACAGATTTAAATTAGTTGATGTGGCCATGTTTTTTATCATTATTGGGCTTGATTTCACCATGCATGCAACTCATTTTTTGGTTTTCGTGGCTAACTAAACCAACCATGATTTTCCATGGGTTTTCTTCTATAGTGAACACTTTTGTGTGACCTTCAGACTAACATAACTGAAATTAGAACCTAGTTCAATCAAAATCGAAATAGCTTGGTTAACGACCACACCTTCCATCTCAATCACTAAATATTGGTGGTCAACCTACATGTTATCCAATGCATCATATATTTGTGGCACGTTGAGCCATATCATTCAACATTTTTGCTTCTTACACGTTATACAACCTTGGGCTTGACTAGTGTTGTTGAGGTTAATCTTTCTGCATGTGGTTTTCTCCACAATTCCAAAATTGTATGGGTCCTCTTCTAAACACCTTGGATTCCTCTCTTGTTGGCTTATAGGACTGATATCTGCTGGTGGTAGTATATTTTTGTTGAAACTCACCCTTGGTAGGAGTGGTGAACTTCACATTCTTTCCTCTTGGCTGATGTCCTGATAATTTCTGCCATTTTCCATTTAATTTGGCTCTACCTTTTGCTTTCTAATTAGATCAGAAGTTAGTTTTATGATTTCACTCTTCATAGCAGTACTTCACCTTTCATATGGTGTCCTCCAATGTTTTTAGCTAGTCAAATTCAACTTTTTCTCTGTAAGCCCATGGTAACCCACTAAGGTATCTCTAAATATTTACTTTTTCATCCTTAATATCTGGTACATACAAGTTTCTAGTTTTTGAGAACTCTACACAATTTACTTCCTAAGTATTCCTTCAACCAGGATATACATATCGTTAGAGGAAAATTGAGATTCAAAATAGCATTCATTATTCTGTTAAAAATGGTTGATTATCATTTTTATTAAGTGTTATATTATTATGTCCTTTGGAGTTTTAGATCAACTACCTTTACATAAGGAGTACTTTAACATCTTATATTATTAATTATATTTCTTTTAAGTGATTAGGAGGAATGATTGTTATGGTTCCTACCCAAGTTTAATTTCTAGAAGTAAGATATTACTCACATGAAATATATTATTGTATTAGCTTCACATCTAACTAGAAAATGAAATGATTTTTTTTGGTTGGAAACACACACACACACACACACACATATATATATAATGGTGAACAAGCTGAAATAATTAATGTTATATTGTATTAATGGTTAAATGGTTACATGGTTGTAACATAAATCCTTAAGTTAGGATTAGCTCTTAGGTTGTAGGAGTTTGTTCTCAACTCTCTATTATTTTGAGATGTATTTATTGATGTATCTTTGACTAATTGAATGTAGAGTGTACACTCTAGTTTGTTCAGTCTCTAGGTGTAGCTTTCTCACCTGTGAGTTGCTGGTTATTCAATTCATTTATTTTCTTTCCAATTTTTATCATGGTATTAGAGCTCAAATCTGGTGAGCTTGATTTACCTACATAGCCTTAGAGGCTACAAGTCCTTCGTGGATACAATACCACAATGGAAACTTAGGAGCCTCAATGCTCACAATTTTTGAGTTTAGGTGGTCGGGAGAAATACCTAACTCATAGGAGAAATTTGGTTTCTCACAGGCCTCAGCAAACTGAGCACAAAGTGGTTAACACTGTTTTTGGAACCACAGTAGTGCTGATATACACGGATTTCAAGGTCATTCCAGGGTTGATGTCCATTTACTGAGCTCGATTTTGATAAGCGCGATTTTTAAGCTAAAAGGTGTGTTGACCTCGTTTTTATAGATCTATGTTTGAGATTTTTCCAGATTGGTGGCAGATCTGAGTTGCAGACACAAATATCGTGGAAGATTTGTGATCAGGTTCTGGTACGTGTTGATTTTTTTTTTTAGTGTAGCTTTTAATTTTTCACTTGGTTCAAATCGACTTATATCGGAGATTCTGGAATCCGGTCAGTCCAAAATGAGCAATTTTACAGAAAGTTATCCCAACGAGACTAGAAAACTTGATGGGACCAATTATACTAGTTGGAAATTCAAGATACAAAAATTGCTTGAGGGAGCGAGCGCATGTTCGATCATTAGTGGTGATGAACATAAGTCGAACATTGTGACAAGTGTGACTACACTCATACAATATTGGGATAAGAGGGATACTAAGGTGAAAGTCTTATTGAAGATGTCTGTTAAAGACAACATAATCCCACATATTAGAGATGGTAAATCGTCTAAGGAGATCTGGACGAAACTAAAGAATCTAACCAGACACATAACACTAATCACATCTTGTCACTCAAAGGAAAGTTGTTTTCCATGAGGATGGTGGAGAATGAATCTGCTATTGGATTCATTGCAAGGGTCAAGGACTTGAAGGACAGATTGGGTGACATAGGGGAGAAGGTGTATGATTCCGATATTGTCACAATTAATTTGAACGAGATGACGAATGGATACCAGATGTTCATCTCAAGCTTGTATGCATGAGATAAAGCCCCTGCATGTGAAGAGCTGATAAGAATCCTGTTACAGGAAGAAGAGCGGTGACAAATTTTGAGAACACAGAGTGTCGATATTGCTCTGATGGCGAAAAAGAGTTTATACAAAGGAAAACAACCAAAAGGTTTTTTCAGAAAATACCATTTAGAGGTATATTTGCAAGTAACAGTAGTAACATTTCTAGCATCAAATGTTTTTATTGTTGGAAAACTGGTCATCTAGCTAAGTTTTGTTTTAAGAGACAGAGATATGAGGCTAGAAATAAACATAGAAAGCACACATGACACTTTTCCAATGAAGGTCACAGTCATGATCCTTGATTATTTGTAGCTGACTGTGCTCTTTCAGCTTCTGAGGAGGATGACGCCAAAATATGGTTTTTTGATTTAGGTGCATCATCACATATGATATGTAATAGAAGTTGGTTCGAGAATTTTGAAGAAACTACTTGTGGTGCTAAAATTTATCTAGGTGATGACAAAAGTTATGAGATTAAGGGGTACGGTGATATTATGGCAATGATGCCTAGAGGTAATATCATATATATTAAAAATGTATTGTATGTACCTGAGATCAAGAATAATTTAATCTCCGTGTCAAGGATAACAGATCAGGACCCGCAAGTTGAATTCTTCATAAAATATTGTGTCATAAAGGACTACAAGAGGGAACCAGTTGCATCAGGAGTACGTGTGGGAAGCCTGTATAGGTTGAATTTCAAGAGCATGCCACACCAAGCTCTGGTTTCAACAGGATTAACAGCTGGGAAACTTTGGCATCAGACATTCAGTCATCTTAACCTATAAGATATCATGCTGCTTCAAAGGAAAGGTGTGGTTGATGGAATTCCTTCTTTTCATAATGTTTATTTAGATTGTGTTGGGTGTGCATTAGGGAAAATGCATAGGGAAGAGTTTCCCATGAATGCTGATAGGAAGAAAAGAGATATTTTGGAGCTTGTACATACAAATCTATGCGGACCTATGCAGACTAGGTTGCTAGGTGGTGCATATTACTTTTTTCTATTTACTGAAGATTGCACTAGATTCTCTTGGATATATTTTATAAAAAAAGGGTGAGATATTTCAATGCTTTAAATAATTTAAGAATATGGTGGAGAAGAAGGCAGGGAAATTAATTAAGATTCTCCACTCAGATCAAGGGGGAGAATACAAGTTGGGAGAATTCATGAAATTTTGCAGAAATCATGGGATTATTCAACAGTCCACAATACCTCACACTCCACAGCAAAATGGAGTTGCAGAACAAAAGAATAGAATTCTTGTGGAGTGCGCATGAAGTATGCTTCAATATTAAGGGTCTATCCAATGGTTTTTGGGTTGAAGCAACAACATTGTATTTTGCTTAAAAAATAGGATTCCAACTAAATGTCTTAATTTTAAAACTCCTTTTGAAGCAATTTATGGATACAAGCCAGCAGTGAATCATTTAAGATTTTTTGGTTCAAAATCCTTTTCCCATATACCCAAGGAATATAGGAAGAAGTTAGATTGTAAGGCCATGAAATGTATCTTTGTAGGATATTGCACTGAGTTTAAAGCTTATAAGTTGTGTAATTTGTTGAATCATAAAGTCTTTGCAAGTCGAGGTGTGATATTTCATGAGTAGGTTGAGGAAGGAAATAAGGATAACAATCTTGAATAATGCCACATTCCATTGTTGATGGAAGAAAGCAGTGAGGACAATCAACAAAAACAACAACAACAAAAAGAGGAAGAGGTAGGTGATGTAGTCAGCAAGTCAACCTCGCTAAGGTCTGAAGCAGGAAATTTTGATGTGAGTCATTTACCAAGAAGATCAGGTAGGAAAACTCAACTACCATCTAGATTGAAAGACTATTATTTAATGCCAAACATTTTAAATGTTATAGAGCCCACAAATTATAAATAGCCTAGTCAATCTCATGAGTGGAGGACTACAATGAATGAAGAATTTGAATCTATTGTTAGAAACAATACTTGGGTACTAGTTGAATTTCCTGAAGGAAAAATAACCATAGGTTGCAAGTGGCTTTAAAAACCTAAATTTAATGCAAATGGGAGTATAGACAATTTTAAAGCTAGACTGGTCGCAAAGGGTTATTCATAGAAAGAGTGAATTGACTATGAAGAAACCTTTGATCCTGTAGCCAAGCTTAATACTGTTAGAATTTTAATTCCTTTAGCTACAAAACATCAGTGGAAGCTATACCAGTTAGATGCTAAGTGTGCATTCCTAAATGATGATTTAAGGGAAGAGTTTTATTTAGTGCAGCTTGAAGGGTTTGTTAAGAAAGGACAGGAACACTTAGTGTGTAGATTGAAAAAGGCACTTTATGGTTTAAAACAAACACCTAGGTCTTGGTATGAGAAAATTGATTCATTTTTCTTACAACATGGTTTTCATAGGAGTAAGAATGATCCAAATCTATATACCATGTATGATGAACAGAGGCAAATAATTTTGATTTCCTTGTATGTGAATGACATGATTTTAACAGGGACTGCAAATGCATTAATCAAAGAAATAAAATTGCAAATGTCACAGGTGTTTGAAATGAAAGACCTTAGAAGTTTACATTATTGTCTAGGTCTGGAAGTATGGAGAGACTATGGACAAAATTTCCTTACTCAAGGGAAGTATGTCAGAGGGATGCTTAGAAAGTTCGGAATGGAACAATGTAAGAAAATAACAACACCTTTGTAGCAGAACCTGAAATTGTGCAGTGACGATGACTCTAAGGAGATGGATGCCACTTTGTATATGCAACAAGTTGGTAGTCTTATATATATAACTACAACTAGACCAGACTTGGCATACTCTATGAGTGTGCTGAGCCAGTTCATGTCTAAACCTCTTTAAATTCATTGGGTGGTAGCAAAAAGCATGCTGAGGTATCTTCATGGTACTAGTAATTATGGTATTTTAAACACTAATACATTTGATGCTACTTTAGTAGGTTTTTCAGAATCTCAGATTGGGCAGGTAACATGGATGATAGACGATCTATCATAGGTTATGCATTTAGTGTTGGATCTGGGGTCATAGCATGGAGCAGTAGAAAATAGATCACTGTGTCTTTATCTTCAGCTAAGGCTGAGTACCAAGCATTATGCGCAACAAAATGTGAAGCTATTTGGTTGAGGAGGCTTCTCCATGATGCAGGAGAAGAGTAGAAAGACGCAACTGTCATCAAATGTGACAACCAAAGTTCCATTAAGCTAGAAAACAACCTAGTGTTTCATAAGAACATGAAACACATCGATACTCAATTTCACTTTGTTAGGGAAAAAGTCTAGTCAAAATATTTTTTTATTGAATATTGTAAAACATGTGACAATGTGGCTGATATTTTTACAAAGCTTCTTGGGAAAGTGAAGTTTGATTTGTTTAGAGGGATGTTAGGACTACGGAATAATCCTTTCTCCATTAAGGGGGAGAGTTGAAAATAATTAATGGTATATTATATTAATGGAGAAATGGTTACATGGTTGTAACTTAACTCCTTAAGTTAGGATTAGTTCCTAGGTTGTAGGAGTTTGTTCCCAACTCCTTATTCTTTTGAGATGTATTAATTGATGTATCTTTGAATAATTGAATGTAGAGTGTACACTCCAGTTTGTGCAGTCTCCAAGTGTAATTTGGTCACCTGTGAGCTGCTGGTTATTCAATTCATTTCTTTTCTTTCCAGTTTTTATCAGTACATCCCCATTCAAAGTGTTTAAATGTATTTTAGAAAACCGATCTCCACTCTCTCGCTACCGTGCAGATTTGAATAACTCACAATTGCACTGGCTACACTTTCTCTAGCTCAGTCATCCAGTGATAATGTCCAGCTCTTACCATGGCCTTGGCCTCCATCAAACATTTATGGAAAAATAATCTTCAACTATTTACAAAGCAACAAAAGCATAAAATATAAAAGCAAATTTTGAAGTCTAAGTTGACAACATGTTCAAACATAAATTGTAGGAGGCTTATGCATATTCTCAAACATAAATAACGTGTGTTCATAGTAAGCGGATTGTTTCTGTAATGTGTGTTCATAATAAAAGGAATATTTTTGTCTTCTTCAAAGATAGTTTCAAAATGGGTATAAGGATTGAATATTTATATTTTTTATTTATTTTTATTTGTTACCATTATAATTTGGTTTAGTTTTTTTGTAATGAAATTAATTTTTTAATGGAAAAAAGTGGCTTCTATATTTGTATATATTTTATTTTAAATAAATTATTTAATATTAATTTATAATAATTATTAAATTAATAATTCATTTCTGGTAATTTAATTGGTAAGGGTCGTATTTAAAATATTATGGTAAAATTCAAATCTTCCAAATAAATTTTGGAAAAATTATAATAAATAAATATATATATATATAATAATCATCATTATTAAAAAAAATTCATATTTATCCGTTTATACCTGCTGTAATATTGACGTGAGGTCTGATTGCATTCTATGTTGCAATATCCTCTAGTTAGTTTTTAAAATACAATTCTATTTAATTGTATTTAGACAAACAATCTCAAAATCAATGGAAAAGCCACTAAATGGAGGTTTTCAAGTTAAAAGACTTTTTATTCAATTATGTTTTCTAATAAGTTATTTTTATATCATTGAAATCTATTTGGAAATTGGCTTTAAAGTTATAAAACTCGTTTTTGTTAGACCTCGGGTCATGGAGACTTCATGTATATGGAAATATAAACATTGGTTAATAATAAGATTTGGAAATATTTGATTTTGTTTGGTAAATATGTTAATTTTTTGTATGGTAAATGAGTGTAATTTTTAAATGTTTTTATTTGTTGTTTTCTTTCAATAATGTGTATAAAATCATTTTATTACAAGAATAATTTAAACACTCTAAATTTAACAACATTAATTTAAAATTAAATTAATATTTTGTATTATTTAAAAAAAAGAAATGAATATATATTCATGAATAGACTACACATCACATTAATTGATATCTAATTTATGCTCATCTAAATCTTAAGGTCCTTCTATGGATACAAAAAGTGATGGAAGTGTCCACACTAGACCCTAGGTCATATATTATAAATTAAATGTATTTTAAATGGTACTTTATTTTTTATTCTATACACCCTACAAGTTTAAATGATTGTCATACCACCACAAAGTTATATATGGATTTTTTGGTTTTGAAGGGATGTTAAGCACTTTGGATACAATTGATTTTAGAGTTTTTGGGGAGCCAAATGACACCTCTTATTTTCTTTTGGTCTCTCGAAATCCACCCTAAACCTTCTCGTTTCTCATATGTGCTCTCCTCTTCGTCCTCTTTGTTACCCTTTCCTCTTGGTTAGACTAGTTTCCCTCCCTCTCATCCTATCCCTATGGTCAATGAAACCTCGTCTATATGTGCTTCTGTGTTGTGAAACCAGCTCCAAAAAGAGAAGAAATGAGATATCAACGCCTTAGAAATAAGCCACTTCGAGGGGGAAACCTCCAATACATTACATGAATGAACAATTCTTGGATGATACAATTTACAAAACCTCCTTTCTATATATAGGAGTCCATGGGGCCCTGATGTAATCCTAGTGGGCCACAATGTAATCCTAGCCGACCTAACAATAATAATTTAAGGGCACAATAATAACAAAATGGGGGTTACAAGGGTACAATAATAACAATAAGGAGGTTACACTAACAACAATAAGGGACTATACTAGTAATATAGGGACCTAACATGCCCCTCTCCTTCAAAAAAGTGTTGTCCTCAACGCTTGAGTAGCTCTGGGTGCTTCTGTATAAAATTCTCATCCTCCCATGTAGAATCTTCAGTGGGTAAGTTCTTCCACTTGATGAGATACTCTGAAATTGATCGATTTTGTAGCTGTTGAGTTCTTGTTTCCGTGACCGCTTCAGGTTCCAATATGATTTTTCCTTCCTCATCAAGTTCTGGCAATATTGTTTGAACTGGAAGATTTTCACCTATAACCTTCTTTAAGCATGAAACATGGAAAATTGGATGCACTTGTGAAGAAGCAGGAAGCTCCAATTTGTATGCCATAGTACCAATATTTTGCAACACCTTGTAAGGACCATAGTACTTTGGCGATAATTTATTATCCTTCTTAGCTTGCTTGAGGGACATTTTTTTGTATGGTTGTAGCCGTAAAAATACCCAATCTCATACATCAAAAATTCTCTCGCTGTGATGTTGATCTGCTTGTTGTTTCATTCGATTTTGTCCCAAATTCAGGTTGTCCTTTAAAAGTTGGAGAACTTCTTGTTGATGCTCGATGTGATCTTCCGCTGCTTGAACCTTCGAATTTTCTCTTAAAGATGATGTGATGGATGGTGGATGATATCCATAAAGTGCCATAAATGGGGTCATTTTTGCTGCAGTATGGAAGGAAGTGTTATACCACCATTCAGCAAGAAGTAACCACTTGACCCATTGTGTTTGTTTATCAGATACAAAACAACGAAGATATCCTTCCAAACATTTATTTACTATCTCAGTTTGACCATCAGATTGAGGATGATAAGATGAGCTATGAGCTAATTGATTACCCAAACAAGAAAATAACTCCGTCCAAAAATTTCCAGTAAAAATGGGATCTCTGTCACTCACAATAACCCTTGGGTTTCCATGTAGTTTTTGAATTGTGTCCATAAATGTAGTAGCAACTGTACTTGCTTTAAATGGATGAGATAATGCACAAAAGTGTGCATACTTGGTAAGTCTATCAACTACCACCATGATGACACTCTTTCCTTCAGACTTAGGTAAACATGTGATAAAATCCATTAAAATCTCCTCCCAACGTTGACTTGGAATGGATAAAGGTTTTAGAAGACCCAGGGTCTTAATTGTCTCAACTTTATTCTGCTGGAAAACCAAACAGTCCACCACAAACTTTTAAATATCATATTTAAGGCCATCCCAAAAAAATTCTTTCTTCACCCTGTGGTAAGTTTTTAAAAATCCTGAGTGTCCTCCTAAAGAAGAAGTGTGCAATTCCAAAAAAATATTTTGTTTTAGTTGGGAATTCTTACAAAGATATAAGTGATCTTTGTACCATAAGGAATCATTTTTCCAACTAAATGTATCAGATGTACTAGGATCTTGCTGCAAATTTTGAATGAGTGTCCACACGTCTGCGTCCTTCTTCCATTCATCTCTTGCTTCGGTTATCCAATTTGGTTGGATAATAGAAATGGCACAAAGAAATGCTTCCACCTCTTCATTATTTCTTGAGAGTGCATCTGCAACAACATTTAGCTTCCCTTTTTTGTATATTTTTTCGAAGTCATAACCCAACATCTTTGTGACCAATTTTTTCTGCTCTTTTGAAGATAGTCTTTGTTCCGAAAAGTGTTTAAGACTATCATGATCAGTTTTTACCTTGAAGTGTCTTCCCATTAGGTAAGTTCTCCATTTCTTTAGTGCATGCAGTATTGCTAACATTTCCTTCTCATAAATAGGTTTCTGTAAATATTTTCCTTTGATTGGACGACTTTCAAAAGCAATGGGTCTTCCTTCTTGCATTAAAACAACACTAATTCCATTTCCCGAGGCATCAAATTCCACAATAATTTTTTTTGTGAAGTCTGGCGTAGCTAAGACTGGTGCTAGGCATGTTTCCTCTTTAAGATGTTCAAAGGCCTTAGTTGCTTCAGGAGTCCATGGAAATGCTTCTCTCTTCAATAATGTTGTTAGAGGTGCTGCTATTCTCCCATAATTCTTAACAAAATTTCGATAATACTCTGTTAACCCAAGAAATCCTCGCAACTGCTTTATGGTTGTGGGGAATTTCCATTCCTTAATGGCTTTAATTTTGTTAGGGTCTACCTTAACACCCTCGTGAGATACAATATGACCTAGATATTTCACCTCTTGTACTCCAAAGAAACATTTGGATGTTTTTGCATATAATTGTTTCTCCTGCAATAGTTTGAGCACCCTCTCAACATGTTGAACATGATCCTTCCAATACATGTTGTAGATTAGTATATCATCAAAAAATGCTAGCACACATTTTCTAAGGAAGGGTTTGAAAATGGAATTCATCAACCCTTGAAATGTAGAAGGTGCATTGGTAAAGCCAAAAGGCATGACCAAAAATTCATAATGTCCCTCATGAGTTCGAAATGTTGTTTTCAGAATATCTTCAGTCTTCATTCTAATTTGATGATACCCTGAATGAAGATACAATTTGGTAAAATAAATTTCTCCATTTAATTCATCCAATAATTCATCAATCATAGGAATGGGAAAATTATCTTTAATGGTGAGATTATTGAGCTCCCTATAATCTGGACACATGCACCATGATCCATCCTTCTTGTGTACCAATACTGCAGGAGTAGAGAAAGAACTTTGACTAGGTTGAATTATACCTACCTCTAACATTTCTGCAATCATACGTTCAATTTCGCTCTTTTGGACATAAGGATATCTATATGGCCTGATGTTTGGAGGAACACTTCTTGGAATCAAATGAATAGCATGATCATGATCACGAATAGGTGGGAGTCCTTTCGGAGTTTCAAAAACCTTGGAATGATTGTCCAACACTTTTTGGAGATCTGCAAAAATAGATGATTTTGATGTTGGAAATTCTAGTGAGCATAATTGTGCAATTATGCCTCGTTGTTCTTTCTTTAGAAGTTTTGTCATGAATTTAGAGCTTAATATATTTCTCGGCTTCCCTGTAATACTCCTTAATTCGACTTCCTTTCCTTCTGAAAAAAATTTCAAGAAAGTTCTTGAAAATTAAAAGCTACCGTCCCCAAATATTGTAACCATTGTACTCCTAGTACAACATCAACACCTCCCATAGGAATGGAAAGCATTGGAATAGTCAATACATATTCCCGCATGGTTAGCCTGATATTATGGCATTTTCTAGAGCAATTTATAGTTCCTCCATTTGCA
The DNA here is from genome assembly GCA_034641835.2 of Pinus albicaulis. NCBI lineage: Eukaryota > Viridiplantae > Streptophyta > Pinopsida > Pinales > Pinaceae > Pinus > Pinus albicaulis. The sequence goes on along the minus strand of CM076584.1, from coordinate 718,803,131 downwards.
ACCATCACTTGCATTCTGGTGCTGGATATAGGAAACAATTCAATTCCTTGGCTACCTTACAATGAATAAAATTATGGGTACTACCTGAATCAATAAACACTATTACCTTTTTCTTCTTAATATGTCCTTCTATCTTGAGAGTTTGAGGAGTGGTAATTCCTGCCAATTCATTACACGATATGGTCGAACTCGTTTCTTCCTCTTCTTGGGTTGGTTCCTGGTGTATATCCTCTTCTTGTTCATTTTCTTCTTCCTCTTCACAATCTATGTAAAATAATTTCTTCTCAGAACACTTATGACCTTTAGTGTATTTGCTATCACAACTGTAGCAAAGCCCTTTTGCTATTTTTTCTTCCAATTGTTGTGGTTTCAACCTTGTAGGTTGTGGAAATCTAGGAGTAGCAGCACTTCCCTTTTCATAGAAGTGAGTGGTAGGCTTCCTTGTCGCCATAATTTTACATTCAATTTTTCTTTCCAACCTGAATACCTTCTCCAATGAATCAGGTTCCAAAATGCAAACTTCATGTTGGATGTTATCCTTTAAAGTACCTATGAAGAGATCAATCTTGTGTTCCTCTGGAATATCAGTTACCCTTATATACAATTTTTGGAAGTCCTCAATGTGCTTCCCCATTAAACTCTTTTGTTTGAGATTTATCAATTGGCTAAAGATGGTGTTTCTTTTTTTATCCTCATAATGTGCTATCATTTCCTCCATAAAAATTGACCAATTGACAATTTTTTACGGGAGCAAAGCCATCGATACCATACAAATGTATTTTGTTATAAATGTAAAGTTGCAATGTGTACCTTTTGTGTGTTTTGCACATTATGGAGATCGAAATATAGCTCCATTTGTAGTATCCATGTTACAGGATCCTTTCAATCAAACTTCCTCATATCCATTTTTGGAATATGGTGGTTCTTCCTGCCAACATTAGATTTTATAAAATCACGATTAACATTTATTTTTTTCTCATCATGAGTTTCCTCTACTATCTTTTCACTATTAGGAAAAATTTCTTGTATCAACTTTGTCAAACCTTCCATGTATGCTTTTAGATCATTCTTCATGTTTTCCATTTTCTCATCGATCTTAGCTTCCATGTCATCCATCTTAGATTCCATGCTAGCTTCCATGCCATCTATCTTATATTCCATGCCATTCTTTAAACCATCCATCTTATATTCCACGCCTTTCTTCAAACCATCCATCTTAGTTTCCACGCCTTTCTTCAAAACTTCCATGTCATTTTTTGTTGCTCTTTGCGAGAGCGAAATTTGTTGCACTTGCTCTTGTAATTTTGATATGTTATGTTGCCATTCTTCGTCTTCATGATTCATAGTAGTGCTTTCTAAAGGCTTAGTGGGTGTTGAATTCTTTTTAGGGGCCATTTTAGAATCCAATACTGATATCTATTCTACAACATGTACTTGGAATCAATTCAACTTGATTCTTCAAACAAGACTTATGAAATTCGGAAGAAAATACACACCTTTTACTTGCTTTTGAGGAGCTAGATATTGAAATTGAATTATCTCCATAATTTTGGATCCTCAATATCTAAAATTTAGCCCTATAGTAGCCCTCTGAAACTTCTTTCAAATGCCATAGGTCTGATCTGAATTGGATTCTTCAAGGAAAATTTATGTCCACTCTCCCATAATGACCCAATTTTGGATTGATTCAGTAGAGCGAACTTGTATGACTTTTCACGTGTCACTCTTTCCTCCTTTGGCTCTGAAATTGATAGAAAGAAAACTACGGTCCGTGAACTTATGGCCACTTTTTACAGCATTCCAATCCGATGCTCAGAGAGAGAGCTATGCATATTTTCCCACAATCACCTCTTTGAGATGAAATTTAGAAGCCTCAAAAAGCCCTAACTTCCATAGATCATATCTCCGAAAGTATTGTGAACCATTATTTGAAATTTTGCGACAATGTTCCTCATGATTGCAACTTCACACGCTAAAAATTTCAGCTTCTAAACCTTCGTATAAAAAATGTTATTACATAAATACCATGATGACCTGTTTAGGTTAAATTCAGGAGCCTGAAAAATGACCTAACTTGCACAGATCATATCATCGACAATATTGCGAACCAAGCTCTAAAATTTTGCGACGATGTTCCTCAAGATTTTGGCTTCGTACTCTAAAAATTTCAGATTCTAAACCTTCGTAGAAAACAAGTTATAGAAAAAATTCCAAGATGACCTGTTTGGAGCAGCGAAACCCTAGAATCTCAAAGCTCTGATACCAAATGTTGTGAAAATAGCTCCAAAAAGAGAAGAAAAGAGATATCAACGCCTTAGAAATAAGCCACTTCAAGGGGGCAACCTCCAATACATTACATGAATGAAAAATTCTTGGATGATTCAAATTACAAAACCTCCTTTCTATATATAGGAGTCCATGAGGCCACAATGTAATCCTAGTGGGGCCAGAATGTAATCCTAGCCAACCTAACAATAACAATTTAAGGGCACAATAATAACAATATCGGGGTTACAAGGGTACAATAATAACAAAAATGGGGTTACACTAACAACAATAAGGGACTATACTAGTAATATAGGGACCTAACATTCTGAAGGGATTTTGGTCGAAGATATCAACATTCTTGTTTCAAAAGGTGCTCATAGATGTTCTTCTAGTTTAAGGGAGCCCTATTTTGATGTTTTGGAAATTGAGGGATAGAATAAATATTTGGGCATCCCAAGGGTGCAAATTTCTCATGTGGAAATTTTGCAGAAGGCTATAGTCTAGGAGTTGTTGCAGGAGGTTCATTCCCCTAGTTTAAGAGATCCTTCATTTTCAACGCCTAAGTCTATTTGTTCAGGGCTGCGAGGTGAAGCAACAAAATATTGACAATGACAACAAGCTCTGAACGTTGGTGAGATAAATCCCTATTTAGCTATGGGTGTAGATGTTAACTTAAATAGGGTTTCAAGTCTAGTGCAGAGGACATTGGTTGGAAGAATGTATTATATATCGTTCACTAAGGAAAGTATTTAGTCAGGGGTTCAGTCTTCTTGGAAGACTCTTCTTGGGTATTCTCCTAAGATTAGCCTTCTAGATAATGATTGGCTTTCCTTTCATTTTCTGTGGGGAGGAGGACCTGATTAAAATCTCTTCTAAACCTTGGGTTTTTGGCAAGGGTTTTCTCTAGACTCAAAGGTGGCTTGTGAGCTTTAATCCCGTGAATTGAGAAACCTCACCTCAAGTATTTATGGGTTAAATTACTTGGGTTTCCTCTTGAGATTTGGATGAGGAACATATTAATTAGTGTAGCTAATGCCCTTGGGAAGTTTATATATTTTGAAAATAAATATTTAGTGTAGTTTGACAAGTGGGTTGTTTGGGTTTTAGTGGAGTTGGATTCAGAGACTAATATTCTTGAGGAATTGTTTATCTCATGTGGTGACTGAGCATATATCCAACCCTTAGACTATAGGAAAACTCCTTTCATATGTCTTCGTTGCCACCAAATTGGTCATCTACATAAGGATTATAGTTGGCCTCATCATGGAAGGGGTACATGTCACTAAAACAAGTATTGCCAAGACATGACAGAATTTCTCCTTGCTCGAATTAGTATTTTGGATTCGCCGAGTAATACAGAGGCTCCTCCTAGGTCTTTTGATGACAATAAATTTTGGTACAATATTTAAATCATATCTAAGTCGCAGGGATTCAATTCGGGTCATATGGAGTCATCCTATTTTCTTTCTGACTCTACGGAGTTGCTGTCATATGGGAATGCCACCTTAAGATATCCTTCACAGGAATCTTTGTCTTCAAATGATTTTTTTGCCTAGGGAATGCTCCTATACAAGATTCTTTAATTTAGATCCTTTCTCATAAATATGTAGTAATGTTGGATGATTTAAATAAATTTTTTGTGTCAAATAGTTCCAACCTTAGCTTGAAGGTTAATATTTTGAAAAATTCCTTAGTTGTTCTTGGCCTCAGTCCTATTTTTAATAGTCCTCTTGATAAATTCTCAAGTCATTTTCCTATTTCCAAGTCTCCCTCCCCTTCTTCATGGATATCAGATGTCGATATATCCCTCCCTTCTAGTTTCCTTGTTATGAATTCCTCTTCATCGTCTGCTGGAAAATCCAATTGTAGCTCTTCTTTTTTAGGTCAATCTAATTCCTCAGGAACCCTCGATTTGTGTTTCTTTCCACCTTTGATCCCTTCATCATTAGCATCCTCCTCCCTTGTTTTAGTACCCTTGTCACTTGTGTCCTCTGGTGAATCAGTCCCCTCATATTTAGTTCCTTTCTCTCACACTTCTATCTCCTCTTCAAATTTCCCTCTTCCTTCTTTCACATCCTCTTGTGATATCGTTAACTTTGTCTCTCTTTTGATCCTTAATTCCTCATCTTCCCCTCTGCCTTTTTCATAATTTCCTTCCCTCTCAGATGCATTCATCATTGTTCGAAAAAAGAAAAAAGATAACAAATAAAATATGGCTAGATATGTTCCCTCTTGTGGTGCTTCTAGTGTCTTATCCCCTTGGGCCCTTGGAGCACAGTTTCTCGTAGAAGGAAGTTTGGAATGAAAGTTCTATCATTGAACACCCCCCCTCAAAAGAATCTAATGGGAATCAAACCTGAGTCCAAGCACTGATACCATGAAGAGGTTTTCCATTACACCAAAACCCACAAGTGTTGGTAAACTTTCCAAACTAGTAACTAGGATCCCGAGGGTGGAAATTCTAGATTCCATAGAGGTGTGCTGATTCCTCCAACAATATAAAACATTAAAAATTTTATTATTTTTTGTTTTACAAGTATTTTTATTATAATATTTTTCTGTTGAAATAATTTTATGTTCCAAGTAAACTCCTACAAATTTACATTTCCAACCACAAAAGTTTTATTTCTCGGTATTGAGCTTCAAAATATTTATAACCAATGGTATTTGCTTCAAAATAAATAAGAAAAACAAAATAAAATCTATAAATATTTGAAAAGCTTTAGTGATTTTATTTTATGGTTACCTACCTCACACTTTCACCTTAGAACTCTTATTTCTTAGTGTTGAGCTTCAAAATATTTGTAACTTATAGTATTTGTTTAAAGAGCCACTAAGGAGAACTATGTTTTCTATTAAACCAAAATAACATCTATAATTTTTTAAAAGCTTAAAAGCTTTATTTTATTAATTAAATATCTTAAAATGCATGTACTAACCTATAATATAATGTTGTTTGAATTTTGGCCAATTTTGTCAAATAAATTTCACATTTTTTTCTCCAAAATAAACTAAATATTTGAAGGGTTTTATTTTCAAGAATTTTAATATCTAAATAAGGTGAATGTATACGTAACGTTATATTCACTCTAAGCTAGGACATATCTGAAAATAAATGTAATAATGTACATTAAAAATATAATAGAAATCTCATTAATTAGCTACAAATGGGGAAGACTAAACGAGAATAGGTGGCTATGAGTATGTGAGAGGTGAAAAATGGGGAATATAAAGGGTCTAGAGGACCTTAACCTAAGTCTTGACCTTATATTCATGTTCATTGTTTCTTACGTATGTTACCAAGACTAAGTATGAGGTACCAAGACTAAGTATGAGGTATGTGGTCTCATTTTTCCCATGCATATATAAACTTAGATTTAGGGCCCTTGAGATTTACTATTGTTCATTTTTGTAATTTGAGGAAGGGGAAGACTCCTAAGCAAGGGAAGGGGGATTTCCAAAATTAATTTTCTATATTTTATTATATGTGATATCTAATTGTTGAGCATATATTTTGAAAATTTGATGCCATGAGAGTAGGTTGTTTTCTTCATTGGTTTATAGGTAAAAATTGAGAGAAAATGATCTCTAACTATTATTGAATTTATTAGTTACCAACGAATTAGATTCCTTAGCTATTCTTCCCTTGAGCATTGTAGGTAAGGGGGTAGCAAAAGGAACTATTTGGTAGAGAAGGGGACCTCATTCCGAGTGTTGTGCATGCCAAGGAGAAGAGATGTTGGTTTAGTTGGACTATTGTGGTTGAAATTGTTTGAAGTGTGTTGGAACGGGGCTCCCTAAAGCTGCGAATTTTGTATAATTTTGTATTAATTAGTCTAACGCAGGGGTTTTGGGGTGGGTCAAAGCCCCTAACGCATTGTAATGGGTCAAAGAGTAGACCTAGAGTCCGCAAACCACGGTTTGCGGACCACAGGATAACGTAGGCTATATCGATATAAATAGATGGATAGTTTGAGTCTAGAGGTAGACATGAATTAAAAATGATGCCACGTGCGAACTGTTAGATCTGTTTTGGGTTTTTTTGGGTAAGGACTCCTGCTGGCTGTGTGCGCAAAGATCCTCGATCATGCTATGTGCAGACCCTGCTAGGCTGTGTGCGCGGGCTGGTTTTGGTTGTAAGTGGATTTGAATGTTAATGAATGTGAAGTATTGTTAATGCACTTGTGTGTTATTTGGATTGGTGATGTTTATTGATGAAGCGTATCTGTGATGGTTATTTAGCTGCGAATATATCTTTGCTTTTGCATAAGTATATCTGTAAATGTTCTGTGATGGTATTTGTTTAAGCTATGAATACTTATGTGCTATCTGTTATGCTGTGAATGTATCTAGAGCTGCGTTTATGATATTATGTGCTGGTAATTGCTGATACGCATGTGGATGCAAATGTGTTGATAAGATATGTCAATGATAATATCCCTGTTATGGTTAATAACTAATTATACTGATAAAAGCCTGTGAATAGACTTGCTCTATGCGAACCCGATAAGTTGCGAACACAAATCTACCTCAAATTACCTACTCTCTCTCAGGGTGCGGAAACTTGGTTCCAACACCCTCCCATACTACTTCGGGTGAGACTTTGGCCTACACAAGTAGGTCATTGCTGAAAGGGCCAGTAGTATATGGGTTTTTTGGCAAACCTTAACCTCTAAACCTGGGTCAGGACCCCTCAAGCCAAAAAATGATTCTATTTCCAGGACCGAGAGAATTTTGAGAGAGAGATCAGGTAATGCTAAGGGAACATTGGAGACTTGAGAAGCTAGAAATTGAAGACTGGTTCAAAAGACAGATTCGGGAGTTTTCTGTAAAAGAGAATCGCAGCGTGAAGCTGACAAGTGAGAAGTGGAAAAATAAGTACATATTCACAGAATTCTAAGAAATTTTCTTTGTAACCTTTGCGCACGAGCTCCAGGAGTGGTTGGCAAGGCTCATAGATTTCTAGACGTGTTGGAAGGATGAGCGGGTCATGCAGTGGACTCCAGAGTTGATCCAACAGTTGTAAATACTTGACAATACCATGACTCGGACAGTAGATCACTGGGTGGATAACACGCTGGGAGGATTTGTGACAGAATTCACAGTCAATCAGTTCGTATCTTACTCTGATGTATAATAGAGGTTCTTCAAGGGTTTCCAAGGTAAGTTCCTGAAAACATTGCATTTGTTAATCAAAATATTACTGTGCGAAAATGGTGATCCGTGTAGCCATACCGAGCGAATGAACTATGATCTGAGCGAGAGAACAACACGAAGTGGTAAGTACTATCGAAATAATCAAGAAGGAGATAGATTTGTCTACATTCTATTAAGGGAATCAGTTGCGCATAGCCCTCCAGCTACACCACCTTCAAGTCAGCATAAGGGGAAGAACTCACCCATACCTCCACCGCCACCAGAAGATGATATGGCCACGCACATGAAGCTACCTACCTTCAAGGGTGTAGGGGATGAGGATATGGACCGATTTTCGTTTGTCATAGAATCAATATGGGCTACGTAGAATGTGGCTAGCAATGCTGTAAGGAGAGCGCAGCTATCGTTCACCTTTGAAGGACAGGCCTTGGATTGGTATATGGTATATATAGGCCAACACGTGGATCCATATATTCTAGAGATTAAGATGGCGTTAAAACAAAAATTTTGGAAACCTAAGTCCTACTCTAAAATAGTGGTGACTTGAAGGAATTTAGACAGGGACCCACTGAATCAATATGGGAAGCTGATCAACGGCTAAAAAGGGTTATCAGAGGTGGGGAATTTTAGTATGATGATAGGCAACACAAAGAATGGTTTATTGCTATGCTGCTGCCTCACCTGCGCAGAACTATGGGTCAACAATCGATCGCAACACAAGAGAAGGCCTTGGAGATTGCTATGAAACTAGAGGCTACACTAAGGGACGATGCTCAGTTTCAGGTACATCAGATCCAAGGACAGTTGGAGGCAATGCACATTGAAATACAAAACCTGCAAAAAGAATGGGGGAAAGAGGCTAGTCCAGATATATGGTGCATAAGATGCAGGGTGTCTGGCCATACCAAGGATCAGTGTCCTCTGCTGGTAGATTACATGCAAGCTGGAGGACCTAGCCCATTGCGTCCTAAGGAGGCCGCGGGAGCAAGTGGCCCAAAATTATGGTGCACTGATTGCCATGTTTCCAAGCTACATGATACTAACCACTGTCCCCATCTTGGTGCATACATTCCATAATTAAAGCAGTAATGGTGTCGATTCTGCTCCTCTGTGGGGCATGATGAGCATAATTTCCAGACCTATGATTTGATGATGGACCGAGGCAACCTATACAGGGTACAGGCTGACCCTTCTTCACCACTATCTCCCTCAAGCAGAGGAGGCTCCCCAGCTAGGGGCAGGGGAGGGGGAAGGGGTGGAGGCACAGGTCAAGGAAGAGGAAAATTGATCTGTTACAACTGTGGGGAGATAGGGCACTTTGCAAGGGATTGTTTGAACCCTGCGCGACAATCTTGCCATTATTGTATACAACTGGACCATGTAATTGAAGACTACCCAATTCTGATAGAAAAAATACAGGAAAAACAACATACACCTATGCAAAATGTATAAAGGGTTAAAGCAGAACCATGTGATGAAGGACCAAGTGTTAATGTCATAACACGCAGTGGCATGGCTATGGGAGGGGCTGAAGAAAAAGTTGTTGTGGAACCTCTTATCTGAAAAGAAGCTGCCAAATAGGAAAAATTGGATCTACAGAAGGAAAAGGAAACCTTCATTGTAGCTGGCAAGGACTTTACTAAGGATGAGGCATCTACTTCAAAATCTCTAGCAAATCTAAGAATAGACGATGAAGTTAAACCATTTCTATAGGCATGTATGAAGCTGTTATGCAACTAGAAGGCAGTATAAAATATGCAAGCACTAATAGAAAACTGCACAGAGAGAACTAACCCGCCCTTGGAAGTTAAGGATGTTCAAAAAATTTACAAGCATAAGAAACACACTGGTCGAGAAATGCAGCTAACAGCGCAGATTGGTGACTATGAAATGGATCAGGCTATTTTGGACCTGGGATCAGATGCAAACATACTACCTAAGCGAACTTGGTAGCGAATGGGAGAGCCTAAGTTGGAATGGTCCACTATCCAGCTCCACATGGCCAACCAACAGAAGATCATACCATTGGGGAGGCTGTCGAAGATTATAGTAGATATTGCAGGAGTTAAGGTCTAGGGCGACTTTGAGGTAATTAAAATTGTGGAATATGTGGACCCCTATCCTGCGCTCCTAGGATTGGATTGGTCCATAGATATGGGAGGCATCATCAACCTAAAGAAAATAAGCATGGTGTTTGAGAATGAAGGTACATGGGTGATAGTCCCACTAGACCATGCAGAAGGAGAATAGTATAAAAAACCAGTGCACGAAAAAGAGGATGTGGATCACCTCTATAAGTTAACTTCTCGGAATGAAGATTGGAACAATTCTATAGCTGATGGTGTTCTTTATTGGGAAAAGGACATGGAATGCTTCTCTAACTCCGACAGGGAGATAGAAAATTGGCAGAATCGGTTACATGATGTATCTACGCTGCGATGTCTTAGAATCACAAAGAAATTATGATGCATATCCTCAGAGGTAAGAGAACTGCCCTAATTTGATGGTTCAGGCAGTATTAGAGAATTTTTGTGAGCATTTGAAGCTTAAGTCCCACGGGAGCACAGGCTATGGGCCCTTAATCTAGCCATGCATGCAACACCTGCGAGGTGGTGGGACACACATAAAGAGGTGTTGCAGGATTGGGAAGAATGACGAGACATGATGGTCCTATGATTTGAACCCTCAATTCACCTATGCATAAAGACTTTCCTTGGCCTAGGGGACCTACGGGAGCACTTGTTCGCATGGATTGAGAATTGGTGCAAACGAACTACGGAAGAATGGGTTCACCTGTTCATTCATGCCTAGGGGCCAACCCCCACTTCATGGTATTTAGATTTAGAACTACACTAGTGCACCCACCACTGGGAAACATTTATGGATGATTTTGTAGGGAAATTTGGGTTGGTAGGTGGAATGGAGGCACTAGATGAAGATTTGCAGGATATAGTTGCCTTAATATTCAATGAATCACGCCTTTGCGCAACACTTGGGGCACCAACATGGGAAACACAGATGCAAGATATTGTCAACTGCCGCAATTTAGAAATAGAGGAGTGTGATGAAGACCCGAAAAATGTCTCTACCCTGGAGTTGGAGGGAGAGCACGCAGTTGCTGAACCCCCACTGCAGACTATCGATGTCACTAAGCCTTTGAAGCTCTGAGAAGTCAACAATAGAATGGAGGAGCACCCTAATATGGCTAAAATTGGGGACTACTAGGATGATGATACAGAAGGAAAAGTTGTAGAACTGCTCAGAGAATACCAGGACTTATTCTCGACAAAATTTTCAGAACTCAAAAGGATTACAGGGGACCTAGGAGTCATGCGCATCAATTTAAAACTAGATGTGCGCGCTGTGAAGCAACGTCCTTACCTACTGAACCCTAAGTAAAAACAAAAGGACAAGGAAGAAATTGAAAAAATGATAGTCGCAGGTATCATTGAACCAATCGAATAGTCAGATTGGGTAATTCCTATGGTCGTTCAGGAGAAAAAGACTAAGGGAGAGATACAGATCTGTGTTGAACTACGCAAATTGAATGATGCCTGTGTACATGATCCCTTCCCGACGCCATTCTCAGATGAAATCCTTGATAGTGTAGGGGGGTAGGAAGCGTATTCGTTCATGGACGGGTTCTGGAGCTACCATCAGATCAGGATCGCACCTAAAGATCGTAGCAAAACTACGTTTTCCACTGAATGGGATGTTTTCAGTATACTGTCATGCCATTTGGGCTCAATAATGCCCTTGCCATATTTTTTCATGTGGTGGTCACAGTATTCATAGAGTTCATCCACAAGTTTTTGGAGGTTTATTTTGATGACTGGATTGTCTTTGGGTTGGTAAAGACGCATGTCTCAAACCTGTGTCTGATATTGGACGCGTGTTGAAAGCACTAAATTTCCCTGAATATGAAGAAGTGAATATTTTGTGTACCCTTTGGGATCTTGCTCGGTCACATAGTTTGTCGACAAGGCTTGATGGTTGATCCAACCAAAGTCGTAGTTATCCTAAACCTGGCAGTACCTACAACTGAGAAATAGCTGTGCTCGATCCTTGGACACACAGGCTACTACAAGAAGTTTATTCAAGGGTACGCGCTGATCACAACACCTATGGAAAAATTTATAAAGAAGGATGTTTCATTTTTTGGGACTACGAGTGTCAGAAGAGCTTCGAGCTAGTGAAGGAAAAGTTGATGTTTGTGCCTATTCTCATCTTTCCTGACTAAGAAAAGGTTTTCCATGTTCAATTAGATGCGTCAGGAATCGCCCTGGGAGCTGTCCTGACACAGCTTGGAGACGAATATATTGATCATCATGTTGCATTCACTAGTAGGAAAAATTCTGGTGTGGAGCGCAACTACTCCACTAGAGAGCGAGAGGGATTGACCATGGTATATGCCTTGCAGAAATACATGCATTACCTATTAGGAGGGAATTTCAAGATGTTTACAGATAACTCGGCTTTGAAGTACCTGGTGAATAAGCCTGTGTCGGGGGGGAAAATATATCGATGGCTACTACTGTTCCAGGAATATGACTTTGAGATCATCGTCAAACCGGGGAAGTTGAATCCTGGGCTAGACCACTTATCCCGAATCGAAAGTGGTGAAGAACCTTCCAACCTAGAAGAGGGATTGACTGATGCGCAGCTGTTCTCTATTATGGTATTTGATGCACACTTTGCCGACATCATTCAGTTCCTAACTATGGGGATGGCACTTGTGGAGTATTCAGTACAACATAAGAAAGAATTGGTAACCCGCACAACAGATTTTACCATCATCGCAGGCCATCTGTATAAGCTAGGAGCTGACGAGATGCTGTGGAGATATGTTTTGGAGCACGAAAGACACTCTATCTTAGCGTAAGCTCACGAGGGCATAGCAGGAGGTCACTACGCAAGGAAAGCGACGACACAGAAGATCTTGAGAGCAGGGCTATGGTGGCCAACATTGCATAGCGACTCGCATGACTATTGCAAAACATGAGATACGTGCCAATGGATAGGAAGGCCATCGCGCAGAGATGAAATGCCCCTGCAACCGCAATTAGCCCTGCAAGAATTTGAAAAATGGGTCATTGACTTTGCTGAGCCCATCAAGCCACCCAAAAAGAAGACAGGTGCATGCTACATCATCACTGTAACTGATTATGTAACCCGATGGGCTGAAGCACAAGCTGTGAAGGATTGCACTGCAGATACTGCTACGCACTTCATTTTTGAGCAGATTCTAGCTAGGTTTGGATGTCCAAAGATCTTAATGAGCAATAGAGGTATGCACTTTGTTAATGAAATGATACAGGCCTTGAATGCAGAATTTCAGGTCCACCATGAAAAAAGCACTCCGTATCATCCACAAGAAAACGGAGCGGTTGAAGGTTTTAATAAAATCTTGGAGTAGGCACTGACTAAGGTCTGTAACGTTGATCACGATGACTGGGACGTGCACATCCCGTCTGTTCTTTGGGCCTATCGAACCACCTACAATAAGTTGACAGGGAAAACACCATTTCGGATGGTCTATGGCAAGGAGGCCATTATGCCCATGGAGTATATTGTTCCTAGTCTTCACATCGCAGCCTTTACGAACATAGCGGAGCTTGATATCATGGAGGAACGTCTAGCGTAGCTTGTGGCTTTGGAGGAAGATCGTTTAATTGATAATTTCAATTAGCAAGTTCAAAAGGCCTGGGATAAGGCATGGCATGATCGACATATTCGGCAGAAGAAATTTTCGGAGGGCGAATTGGTCCTACTGTACGATAGCCAGTTTGCGAAACAACTGGGGAAGTTCTGCCAGCACTGGCTAGGTCCCTATATGGTAAAATAAATCACTGATGGAGGAGTTGTTCGACTAGCTACCCTTCACAGTGATATGCTACCATTATATGTCAATGGTAGCCAGCTAAAATCATACCAGATCAAATGACTATATGGTCGGAGTAGCTGTATGGGGCATAATATACACCCAAAGGGAAGTAATTACAGGCAGGACCATGGAACACGCAGGGATTGATCGCAGGTTTGGAGGCTCAAAGAGGTGTGTTGGGAGTGCAGGGGTGTGTTCAGAGCGCAGAAGGTGCGCTAGGAATGCAGGGGTGCATCAGGAGCGCAGGAGGTATACTGGGAGCGCAAGGGTGAGCTGGGAGCGTAGGAGGTCTGAAAATTAGCTATTGGAATAGTAAAACTAGGTAAAAAGAAAATTTTACTGTTGAAAGGAGCGGGCGACCGACAATTAATGAGGTGATTTCCAAATATTTTTTTACCGTTTACTTGATGGTAATTTCTTGATAAGTTTCACCCAACCATTGGTTGATCTCCAAGGCTATAAAATCAGAAGGATAACTCAGAAGAGGGTTTCGTGTATCTTTTGCAGTTGGTGTTTTGTATGATTCCGTGACTACCACGCCTTGTTCATGTCTGAGCATGCATCCCCCTCAGATAGTAGCCACCCTAGGTTTATTTTTCGCACTAGAATGACTGCATCTTATCTCGTTGAATATTCCCATCCCATGACCTCGATAGAGCAATAATTTGAGGAAGTACTGGAAGTTGAACCTGAAGTTGAGGAGGTTATATCTATGCCAAGCCAGGGAAAGAAGAAGGGGAAAGAAAAATCGCAAGGGTCGGGGAAACCTGCGAAATGGGCTAGGGTGAAGCCCCGCACCTCCCCTTGAAATATGAAGTCCCCGCGAGCGGTGCCCTAGGCACATTCACCCAACCCATTGAAGAGACCTCTATCATCTCAAGAGGAGGCTCGGATCGCTGGATCAATCAACTAGATGCCGCCTTATGTTCGGCCTCGCAGGCCTTCGACATGCACGCCTAAGAACCTCAATGGAAATTGTACCTATCTGCAAATTTCGTTGACTCCAGGTGAGGTCCCCATCATTGGAGAACCCTTTGGCAAGCTCCATGAGGTAAAATTTGATGACCATGACCTGGCCAATTTGGAGGCCTTCCCCGAATTGGCACCAGAACTGTATCTTGAAAGGGTATTGGAAGATGACAGGATAAAAACAGTCCCCATGCCATGGGTATGCGGGTTGGCTAGTTCTGGGATATTAAACCTATTGAGGATGCCTCATTTCGGCCACTACAACATCACATACCGACTTGTGTGCCAGCTGCTTTCCCTGGTCCATGATGGCAGCTTCTTTATCAAGGATCGAATCCCCATTGATGTCGCGCTTATTCACCGTATTACTAGTCTCCCCATGGAAGGGCCAGACCCTATGTTGCGCGTTGGAAAAAAATATGAGCAAAATATCACCAAAAAGGTGCGCAACGATTACCATGTAGAGCGAAATACTCGAGGGTTCATGATCATCACCATCAGCGACCCTGGTGCGCAGATGGGTACCTTGTTGTTGGCGTGCAAGATGATGCACAAATTCCAGGATGCAACTGTCCCTGTGTATGTCATTCAGCTGGCAGGTTGATGCGAAAAGGGGGTCTACTTCAATTAGTCACAATTCTTGTGCAACGAGTTTCTGGCGAATGTACACGAAGCCCAGGATCAAGGACGAGCGTTCTGCTACTTTTGGCTACTTCTTCCCATCGCGTTAGTCACATGGGAAGCCCCTGAAGACTTGGTCCTCCCTAAGATCACCATAGATATGTGCGAGGGAGAGAGATATGCGAATTTTTGGGACTCAAAGGACGTGCAACGTATTGAGGAAAATCAAGTCTTCTGGGTCCTATTTCAGAGCGGGCTTGTAGCAGCCATCAATTCTCGACTGCACTTGTCACTGACAGTTTATGATAAGTATAAAACCATCGCAATTTATTAGGTAACTATGCATAATGTACAAATATGAGGCCACAAGGATTGAGCATGGTTCTCACTCCCATACATGGTTTTTGATGAAGAAATTAACTGCCTACTTGCGACTTGGCCCCCACACTAGAAGCTTGGATTCAAATCCGGTATGAAGGACACTGCAGGAATGAGCACCAGAAGGGTCACCCCACCCACCACTACCAAGGAAACCAGAGGACAGGGTAATAATACTGGGAAGGGCGTGGAACCGGAATTGCAGACGGATTCGTAGTAGGGTAAGAGTACTGGGAAGGGCACCGAACCTGCATTGCAGAAGGATTTGCAGTAGGATATGGGCACCAAAGGTCTGGATGTAGGAAGTGCTAACTCCCCTCAAGGTATGAAGCAGACTGATGACCCTGTTAAAGGGCCATGAAAGAAGCAATGATCTCAACGATCAGAACGCAACATAGGGGTTACGCTGATAGAAGAAGACCTAGAGCAGATCCTAGATGCAGTCACATTGGCTGCAGAAGATAAATGGTTGCTATGGAAGAGCAGTATAAGGCCACAGTTGACACCCTCTAGGCTAAGCTCCAGGCTCTACAGCTCAAGGCTGATCCATTGCAAACTGGTATGCTTCACGCAAGGTTGACCCCAGCAACAAGCAGCGCAGTAATCAGTGCGCCAGAAAGCCACCTCTCCCTGCTACCTGGCGCAGCCCTCATATTGAGTCCACCTGACTTAGGAGTGCAAGTCCAGGCCTGCGCAGAGGTGCAGTTGGATCTCGCCCGCTTTCTGCATGAACCGTTGCAGATCCTTCACACATCCATGTTTGAAGAGATTCAACATAGAGATTGGCAAGTGCACCAACATTTCAACACAGCTGAGCAAACAATTAAGGAAAAAACCACTGAAGTGTCTCAGGCCTAGGCTGCATGTACCCTCGCCACCGCATAGAAGACAGAGTTGGAGCACCTAATTAGTAGACTCTGCGCAGACGTCACCGAAGATATCCTGGCTTCTACCACCCCCTAGGCCAAGATTGAGGGGTTGGTTGCAGCGCTAAAGGCCTCAAGGAATGAGATCCAGGCGGTCAAAATGGAGATGGAACAACAAATTTCAGCCTTGTAGGCCAAGTTACAGCCAGAAACGCCACCCGAGGTACGGGCCTAGCGAGCTACGCTAGTTATAGAGGCCACAAATTTCATTACAGGCGAAATTGCTCAGGGTGCAGAACTATTGGAAACAGCTACACAGCTATGGACCAAGGTGCAACATGACCCTCTCCTGCGCAAAATCAACCAAGCACTGCGCCAAAAAGAATAAGAGTTTGACCAAATGGAGGCTAAACTGACCACCCTGGTCCCCACTCAGTGATTATCCCAACTGCGCACTAGCCACACAATCAGGGACAACATGGAAGCCCTTCGGCAACGGAAGAAGACTTTGAGTGATCACCTAAATCCATGGGTTGTTGAGGCCCTTAAGATGTCACAGGATGTCAACATCGCAGTCAAGCAACTAACTAGATGTTGGAAAGCGTCACTGCTGCTACAGAAGGCCCAACTTTGTAGAAGTTGGTGGAGATAGCTTATAATGCTGTTGTACAAAGTGAAGGTGTGTTTCCCCTACTGGTTGAGGCAATCAAGTAGCTGTAGGCAAATATGGAGAACCCACAGCCACAGTGACTTGGGACGAGTCACAAGATTGTGTTGGGGGCCTATTGGAACAGGGCTCCCTAAAGCTAAGAATTTTGTGTATTTTTGTATTAATTAGTCTAACGTAGGGGTTTTGGGGTGGGTCAAAGCCCCGAACGCATTGTAATGGGTCAAAGGGTAGACCTAGAGTCTGCAAACCACAGGATAGCGTAGGCTATGTCAATATAAATAAATGAATAGTTTGAGTCTAGAGGTAGGCATGAATTAATATTGATGCTACGTGCAAACTGTTAGATCTATTTTGGGTTGTTTTGTGTAAGGAATCCTACTAGTTGTGTGCACAGGGATCCTCAGTCCTGCTGTGTGCAGACTCTGCTAGGCTGTGTGTGTGGGCTGGTTTTGGTTGTAAGTGGATTTGAATGTTAATGAATGCAAATTATTGTTAAAGTACCTGTGTGTTATTTGGATCGGTGATGTTTATTACTGAAGCATATCTGTGATGGTTATTTAGCTATGAATATTTCTGTGTTTTTGCATAAGTATATCTATAAATGCTCTGTGATGGTATCTATTTAACTTGCGAATACTTCTGTGCTATCTGTTATGCTGCGAATGTATCTGTAGCTGCGTTTATGATATTATGTGTTGGTAATTGCTGATACACATGTGGATGCGAATGTGTTGATTAGATCTATGGATGATAATAGCCCTATTATGGTTAATAACTAATTATACTGATAAAATCCTGCGAATAGACTTTCTCTGTGCGAGCCCAATAAGTTGCGAACATAGATCTGCCTCGAATTACGTACTCTCTCTCAGAGTGTGGAAACCTGGGTCTAGCACCCTCCCATACTAATTCGGGTGAGACTTTGGCCTTTGCAAGTAAGTCATTTCTGAAAGGGCCAGTAGTATAGGGGTTTGTTGGAAAACCTTAACCTCCGAGCCTGGGTCAGGACCCCTCAAGCCAAAAAAGTGTAGGCAGTAGTAAATTATGTATGAGTGTAATATGGGAATTAGACTAAATGCCAAATATTTAAAGCCTCACTATAGTGAAATTATTCTTTGTGGATTCATCGCCATGTCTTACATGTACCTTTGTGATAAAGAGCCTATGGTTGGTTGGAATAATCTTCATTTGTAGTTAGTGGGTGAAGAATTCTTAGAAAATTTGTTGGGTATGTGTTATATTATTTTCAAAAAGAGCCCCACATGCTATTTATATGAATTGAGTGAATGGAGAGGTCAGAGAGGGGGAAACAACCCCTTCTATTTGGGGTTTTGTAGGGGGTGAAGCCCCCTACCAAAAAAAATGAGTAGTTTTTTGATCCATTTTTGGTAGTTTTAATCACATGGTTTTCACTTTTGGAAGTTTTTTGGTGCATGGTTTTTTAGCCCATGGTTTTCTAATACTGGTTAAGGAATTAAGGTTGTAATATAATCTAGATTAATACATTAGAGGTTGTAATAGACCTAGGTTAAAATTTCATGTAATAAAAGTTAATAAAGGAAAGAATAAGACCATCGTTAAGGGACACTTATTCCAAGATAGATGTTGGGAAAATATATCCCAGTGGGCATCATTGGATGTGTTTATGGATAAAGGGAAATTGGAAAACACAATGGAAATGGCTTTGGAAAGGCATGAGGCATTAATTGGCATTTTATTTACGAAAATAATGGAAAATAGGAGAAAAGGAAAGTGAAAGGTCACAAGTTGCATGTGAGGAGGAAAATGAAAGAAAATAATGGAAAATGAAGAAAATAGAGGCCTAATTGATAAAAAGGTCTAAGGAATAGTTCAAAATATTTTGGCTCAAAGCTTTTGTTAGTTCAGTTTTGGAGCTCTCTCTTTATTCTCTCTCTCACACTCTTGGAAACATACAGCTTTCTTGGAGCATTTCAACATTGGACCAAGAAACATGAAAGAAAGAAAAGGAAGGAAAATGAAATGGAATGAAAGCACAGATCAAGCAAGGAAGAACATGATCAAGAAGCTTCAGCAGGAATACTTGCAAGTAACATATTTCATGTGTGATTTCCTAGCTGGTTTGGACATGCATGGCTTATGCATGTTGGAATTTTGCTCTCTTCTTGTCAGTGGCATGGTTTTTTTGGGTTTTGATAGTGGTTTTAAACCTTTCCTTGCCTTTTTGAGCTTTGGAATTTCCAAATGGTTTTTGGAATCTGAGGCAGAGGTGGTCTCACGAAATTCCAAACGCCTAGGATTACCTTGATCGATTTTAGAGGGATACACGGTAAAGCCTGAGGGCGGTGTCTCAGTTTAGGGCCTAGTGATACGGTGTGGATTGCATTAAAGTTCGAGAGACAAGGAGATGGAAAATTCATCATGGATAGTGATGGAATCCATAGGAATTCCAAACTCAGTTCATTTTTTGGATCTCATCGCCGATTTAAGTGTGATCACGGTATGGTGAGGGTGGAGGTGGTTTAATCTCTAGATTCCCTTGGTTATTTTTGGATTGGTTTATCCATGATATCCCACATTCATGCTTGCAATATGGCATGGGGGTGACTGGATGAAGAGAGATTTGGTTCAGCAATGTCTATGGTGGGGTGGTACGTGGAAGTCATGAACCTAGTTGGCTCTTGCCTATGTTTAATGAAAGCTAATTTCTCTTGGTTTTGCACTTGTTAATGTGTATATTTAATGTATGTTATCTCATTTTTATTTACATGGTTTTATGTTGGTTATAAGCATGGTTATATGACTAGCTCAGTTCATGGTTATTTCACGTGCTTACTTGTAATTGTTAAGATAATGGATGCAAGATCTAATTGATGTCATGGCAGTTCAATAAATAGGGTAGTGATCCTTCTTGTCTTGTCTCATAAGATTTTTCAGTCACTCATGCTCTGTCTTGTATCCTAGACCTTTAGATTTCATTAATGCCAAGTGTTTGAAAGAATGTAAATCCCATTTGGGGATGATCAGGCATAGTCCTAGAGTCATTTTTTGGTTCATTAGCCTTGTCATCATGTGTTTGATAGATTATGGAAGCTACAAGAAGTTATGTGCATTGACTGAGATTCTGGGCTTTAAAAGTGGCACAAATACCATAGACGTTGGGACAGGTCTGAGGGAAAAAGTCCTTGGATGCACACATACCCATGTTTTGGGAGCGCTTAGGGCCTCCCAGACGCACCCCTACCCATATCAAGGGAGTGTCCGAGGTATTTCTTCACTAAAAATTAGTGGGACCCATGGGCTGGTTAGGTGGATGACTAGGATAACCTTTGGGGGTACTGTAGCATGTACAAGAGGTATGTGTTATGGGTTACCGTTGATTCCACTTCCTTAAAGTCACTAAGGAAGTTGATTCTAGTCATAACTTCACCTCATCTCATGTTTACTCTAGTTGGCTTGTTACTTAGGTAGGTGTGAGGGGATGTGTAAGTTATAGGCGATATCAGAGTGTGGTTGGGCTCTCCTTGGGTGATTGTGTTTGTAATGCATACATGTTGATTGCATATGTGTTCCTTGTTCTTGTAGTTTATGTGCTTGTTGCATATGCATAGTGGTGGTCATTTTTGCAGTTGTGTTGCCATGTGGAAGTTGATGGTATTGTTGTTGGATGTGACCATCATGAGTGCATGTTGTTTATTGATTTTTTATGCATGTCAGTGTCTATATGTTGCTATTCATGCATTTTCATGGTTAAGTTGTTGTCCATGAGGCCATTGTAGGCATTTTAGGTCATTATGATTTTGTTGATATATTATGATGTTGATGTGTTGGTTGAGATAGAGAAAAATATGAAGATCATCAAAGTGATGTTGTAGCACTAAACTTTAGGGTAGGAGCAGATCATCATATAAGTATTGTATGTTTGGCATGTAGGTATGTTAGTTAATGGATTATTAAATGCATGTTTGTCATTTTATTGTTGATGGAGTTACATGCATGGTAGATGCTAGTGAATCAATGTGATCATATGTACATATGTGGAATAGTCATGAATGATAGTAACTTTTTGTTACATGCATTGTTGTTGTTGTTTTACGATAGTTAACTTGATGATTATGTTACATGTTGTTGATGAGTATGTTATATGTTAACTTGTGGTTGTTATATGTTAGTTAAATTGGTTATTAGGGCTATTGTATTAAGATCTTGATGTTATATGTATCATGTTAATCTAGATTGAACTATGAAAATGGTTATGGTTACGATATTCAGGTATGAGCCAACATATTTGTGATATTGTGTCATACTAATTTGGACTCGCTATGTAGATGTGATTTTTATGCATGAATGACAATTGTTTGTGAATTTATGATGTGAACATGTTAGCTAGTTATTGTTAAGGATATCATGACCTTATTTATATTTGATTGGCTATGTTGTGAATTTATATCATGCTAATCTAGATTGATTGTGTAGACAAGATAGCCTCCCCTGATTTACATTAAGGTATGAGGTTGCTTATGTCGTGTACTTGATGCTTAATTTTTTGATTATGTCATATATATGGCGTTGAGTGTTTGGTGTCTATTATATCATCTATTTTATTTATCTAACATGGTACGTTTATATTTTATTTGAATGTTTGATTAATCATATGATATGAGTATGTGTCTATAAGATTGCATGAAGTAATGATCTTGTTTTAAGATGGTTGTACTGACACACTATGTGTTGAGATAGATGATGTGTACTTGAGTATAAGTAGGTGATAGTTGTAGTATTATGATTTTCATTATTAGTTGATTATGACATGGTTGCTAGTCTTGGTAGGGTTGATTTTAGTTAATAGATATGATGTTTTGATATTTGGAACATGTGATTGACATGTATGAACAATTGCGAGGAAACATGCTTAGTATTAGCATGACAAGGTAATAGTTTATGTGTTTATATAACTAACAGATGGGTGATGTGACAATAAATAATAAACACTCAATTGTAGCAAAGTAAATGGTAAAAGAAAAGAATTGGGTAAGAATTCCTTTGGCAATGTTTGGAAACCACAATTCCAAATGGATGAATTCTTTTCATACAGGAAGTCTTCTTGACTCTAATCTTGCCTAGAATTATGTGGAAATGTGATATATTTATGAAAATGTATTTGATAGGTATAACAATTGATTTCTAGTTATGATTGGTCTCATCAAGGGATTGGAACCCCTTGAGAGTTGATATATGTATATGTTCAGATATAAGGAAGTGTGTCTGGCATAAAAAGGTAAGGTAATTGGTATATTGTACGTTTATATTATACATTGAAAATTATGCGTTTATGGTGGTATGACGCAAGAGATTGCATGGAAAAAGAGACTGACATGAAATCTTGAAGAAGGTTGGGGTTGATCTTTCCCTTGGAAGATTTGGGAACCCATGGGGGATTAAGTCATGGTGTTTTTTGCTAGTATTGTTCTTTCAGTATTTTATGATTTGTTTGCGCTTGATTTGCATTTTTTTTTTTATGTCTAGTACAAGGCCTTGCCACTTTACTATGGTGTCGCATTGCTTTTGGTTTTTCATGGTTTTCTTCTCATTTGTTTCTTGTTCTTTCATTTTATGTTTGAGAGTCTTGGGAATTGGTTTGGGAAAGAGGAAAGTTGATGGAGCTCAGGGAGAGTTGTGTGGTACCCAATAGGTAATGAAAGACTTGGATTAAGGCTAGTGCATTTATAAGGATAGTTGAAGGTAAGAATATGAAAACTAGTTGGATTGGTTGGGTCCATTGAGGTAAATGGACGGTGTCAAAAAAATCGCTAGAAAGGTAACACTAAAGTTAAAGTGAATTGATTTGCGGTGTTAGATTCCTTGGCTATGTTGGGAACTTTTTTTCTCAACATTGTGCATGTTGTTCATGAATAAAGCAAGTTATCTTAACCTATACCTTATGATATCTAGAAATTGTGTTGTGATCATGATTATGTTGATGTTTATATATGTATACATATATGTATGTGTCACATGTCACTTTCTGACAGGATCATGATTGTTTTATGATAATGTTTATATATATGTATGTATGTATGTATTTATGCCACTGAATGACTTGGTTTTCTGGGATCATTCTTGTGGAGGAATGATTTCTTATGCAGGTGAATGGAGTGAAGAGGTTCTTGGATTATGAGGAATATAGTGGGAAGAATAACCCTAACAGATATATGTGGAGGCTCAATATTACCTCAATTTTGATACTCCTTTTCACTATCTTTCCTTATTTTTGACAACACCATAAGCTCAAACAAGTGTTGAATTGCACATGTTGACTTGTTAACGTATCTTAATGATCTATTTTTCATATATTTAATTGTTCCTTATTATTAGAATAAAATTTGTAGTTAGATACGGAATTAATGAAACTCCACAACCAAACTCTGTTTCTATAGCCACCGCCATAGTTCTATAGGATATGAGGTATTAATGGAGTAGTGAAACATATGGGAACTTGGAAAATTATCTGGTCATGGATCCTATCCTATCCATCTGTATAGAATCAAGCAATAAATCACCCAGAAATGCAGTCAAAGGGACGGTCAACCAAGAGCTGGAACAAGCGAGCGAGGAAGTCTATAGTTTGACGATTTTATCTGCCACATAGCAAATCGTGAAGCAACGAAATTATCATTTCTATTTATAAATTTAGATAGAATTATCTTAGTCCTTGAAGGCATAAAAGCCTCAAAACATTTAATGGAAGGATTTTATAAATATCGGGCTGAGTAATTATAAACAATACGAATTATTGTGAGGCTGTGATATCATTAAAACTCTGTTTTTATTTCCTAATCGAATGAAGAAGCGTTCAGGAGTTTCAATGCGAAGTTAGTAAAGAGTAGATTCAAAGCCATCTGTTGTAGAGCCCCCCTACAACATAAGAGGTTCTATTTTTTTACATTCTTTCATTTATATGTTATTTCATAGCTTGATTTTTATGATTTTACTGTGTTTTGTAGCGTAGATACATGATTTTATTTTATTTTTATTTTCATTGCAATCATTTTCATATTTCTACATTGTAGATATTGTTCAATTTATCATTGTCATTTCATTACTTGTTATCATCATTTCCAGAATGTCATTATGTTAGAGTAGATGCTCTGTTTCTATCATTTGAATAGATTTATTACCTAGATGGTTAAAAACACAACGATAATTTATGATAATATCTTGGCACATATTAGTTTAGCATAGATTAGTTTATCATTGATTATTATATTAGTTTATTTTCAAGAAATAGTAGCTTATCATAGATTAGTTATTGTAAGACATATTTGAAGAAGTAGCAGAAGATTTCCTTTCTAGTTTTGATTCAATTCCATCTGTGAATTCAAACATTTTTTCTTCGTAATAGTGATTTCTTTTCTGAGCATAAAAATATTTTTAGTGATTATTTGGTTTAAGTTTTATTCGCATTAAATTCTCAAAAGATATAAAATTAGAATTAATTTTTGGTTTGAGAATTTCAGTTCTTCTCAAAATTAATCCTTAGCTACTAACAAGATTTGTCATCTCAATTTTTAGGACTTAGTTAAATTTGGATTTAGTTTAATTTTCATAATCCAGTTTCTTAAATTCATTCAAGGACATCCAAAATAAAAACATTCTAAAAAACAACCTTCACACATAAAATCACCAAAATAAACTAAGTAAGAAACGCTTCTAGCATATATAGTGCACCTGCACTTCACAAGATTACCAATTCCAGTTGATAATTTATGATAGCAATTTAAGACAATTAAATTGACTAAAAATTTTTGCGCCATTGTCAGGGAAGTGTAAATAGGAGCCTTATCTCTTAATCCATAAAAAAAAAACATAAAAAAATGACATGCATAGAGAAGGAGATTATAGAGGTACATTTGTAGCTAGAGGTAGAAGTTTGATTCCAACACCACTCACCCCATCAAGAACTCGTAGTGCCACACCACCCACCCAAACTAACATACCATTCTTAGTAGGTACTAGACTATACTTCCTGTGGTATTAAGATCAGAAATTCAACCTATAGATTCACCAACTTCATTAACTGAAGCAGTAGTGGAAGAACAAGATCCCACATCCTCGACGGAAGGAGTAATATTTCTAACCTCTACTAGAGAACAATTTTTAGCCTAGGCACTAGAAATATCTAGTGAGGAATAAGAAGAAGAAATCTTCTTTAATATACCATTGATAGAAGAACCAAAAGAATCAGAAAAGGAACAAACAATTCCAAACTTAGAATCATACATCAGTTCTGAAGAATCTACAATGGCTATAGAAGGGAAAGGATAAGTACACAACGTGAATTATGAACATTTAAGACTACACTACAAGAAAAAATGACATTGGTGAGGGGAAAAAATGGTCACCATAAGCTCATTGGTGAGGGTCAAAAGAGCCTTCGTCACCAAAAATTTGACATCACCAATGGTGGCGTTGCTGAAAGTATAGTTGTTGTGCTGACATTCAAGGTCCTTCACCAATAATGATTTATAGTGACGGATAGTGACCATCACCATTTCATATGAGCAATGGCGATAGACAATAGCCTCTGTCACCAAAAAATTGAATGTCACCAAAGGTGGCGTCACCGAAGTATGTGTTGTGGTGACATTCAAGGTCGGTCATGAATATTGATTATAATGACAGATAATGACTATCACCATTTCATATGAAAAAAAATGATTTTTTGTGATGGACCTTTCATGGCCGTCACTATTGGTGCATATATATGGCGACGTTCATTGACCGTCACCATAAACTCATTGGTGACATCAAAGTCCGTCACGAATAATGATTGTAATGAAAAATAGTGACCCTCACCATTTCATATCAACAACAAAGATTTATTGTGATGGACCTTTAATGGTCTTCACTATTGATGTGTAGGGTCGAAAAATGTCACCATGTGCTCAATGGTGATGGTCAAAAGAACATTTGTCACCAAAAAATGATCGTCGTCATTCCCTATGAATATCAAGGCACGATGGAATCGAACCACCAATGTCCTGCTTGTAAATCAGGTGCTCTTCCATTGAGCTAGCACCGTTTAAAGAATTAGATTTTAAACTAGCAATTGCCCCTAAAGGTGTGAAGATACACCATAGGAATAGAAAATCTAGGAAGATCAAAAGTTTCTAGAAATAATATGTTCAATATACATAATAAAAAGACAATAAGAATAACTTTTGATATAATCTAAAAAAGCATATACTACGTAGGAGAATAACTGGAAAGCACAACTAGAAATTTGAATCACAACATAACAATATAAAAGAACATGCAACAACAAAGGAACAACTCCACAGTTTGAGAAATATGAACAATCCATGGGACTGTTATTATATATTGATATAGATAACGAAAAATAAATATAGATTTATGAAATTCAAGTATCACACAAAAATGTCTTGAACAAATATCAATATGTAAAATAGTATTTTTTGCATTTGGATTTACCTTGCAGAACCTCAGGAAAAAGTTTCCATAGATACAACCAATAAACATAACAACATGGACCTCAGGAGCACTAGAGAAGTATTCAAAGAAAATTATAAAAAGCGTATCTAGAAAGAACTGAGAACCCTCTGAAAGTAAACCACACATTTATCATCATGACTAGTACACTTGCAAAAAAATATCAAAATAAATTATGAACTATTCCACCAAAAAACAATAATTTTTTCCACTAAAATATAGTTTCAAATTAATCACTAGCATGACGCTAACTTCTTTGAAAAAATAGGGAATTTCAAGACAATGTATAATAGCTTGCATGGAAATTGTGTTGATAAAACCTTCCAAGGAATAAGACCACAACAGTCAACAAGAGTGTCATCATACTTAACACTATCAAAGAGTGGTCAATAGAAAAAGTGAATTGACAGACCTTGATAACTTGCATTGGTTCCTTATCCTTCATCCAACCCTAAAATTTTAGACCAAGGTTAACATTTTGAAGGAAAATTAAGAAAATTCACATGATCTTGTGAAATAAGATTTTTATCACTATCATTAACTATAAGGAAACAATTTTGCACAAACAAAGCATCCTTGTCTAAAGTGAAGTAGTCAATGATGATTAAGACTAATTGTGGGCTTAGAATTGTTTTTCCATTTTTTTTTTAGAATTTTTAGAATTATCGTACTTAGTAGTAGAGGCATTCCCACCATGGACTAGGAAGTCCACAACAACCACTTATGTAACCGGGATTGTTGACTATAATCATTTTAACCTTCTCCTTCCTTTTGCTCAGCCACTGAAATATGTGTTGAGAAATATTTACTTAAGACATCCCTCATTAGAATGGGCAGACCATTAGTGATAATAACAATATTCTCGTAACATTTCCACTATCATTACAATTGCTTTTGGGCTAAAATTTAGACTTACGGGTATCTTTTTCATGCCTTGTAAACAAATGAATATGACAAGGGGAAGGATCAGAAGAAGAGGGATTAGAAAACATCCACTGAGAGGAGATTGAATTGTTGTCAATGATGCTCCATCTTTAGGGATCACTTCTGCAACTTGCTTTCAATATTCAAGGCAATCCAAAAAGCCTTGCTCCAATGAACTGAGTGGATGAAAATTCCATCTTTTGTTGAATATGAAGCAAGAGACACTTGATAAAATTGAAACATTAATCCCCGACGATGAATTTTTCAATATACCAATGAACAATCAATACCAGTAATTGTCAGAGAGGTAGCCACCGCTAATAGCTCCTTCCTAAGAGGTTAGAAACATTGTCTAATAACTAGTTTGTAGAATCCATCGAAATCACCCAACATGCACCACATTGCACACAACGTGTTGAGTTGTGGGAGAAAGAATCTTAAATTAGAATGCACCCTTTTGCGAGAGTAACGGAATTTTGGAGAAACAAAAATGCCTATGATAAGTGATATAACTATTGGAGGTATAGAAATGATGCCAATAGATCAGGAGGTTGGTCCAGACCCCAAGATATTTCTAGGGAATAACCACAAAGCCGAGTAGCTCTAAGGTTATGGCGGAAACATTGAGAAGGAATGTGAAGGCAAAAGTCTTGCAATGAGACTAAACTCACAGGATAACTACGAACAAAGAGTGACGAAGTTCTGGACAGTTCCTTAGTCTAAAGAGGCTAGAAGATCATGCAACACTAGAAGGTTATTTTATTGGGAAAAGAGAATGCTATATGCATCTTGCAGATGCAAACTGCTCTTGCACATGATGGGAAAAAGGGATTGCAAAAATATGCCTTGTGTGTAGCATCAACGCACATAAAATTCTCTTTTTCCCAATGCACCAACCTTCTAGTTGTGGCCAAATAGCACTTGGGTCATAGTGGCAAGGCTTTCAGTAGCAAGCACTTACCAAATCTTCCACAATTTGCATTATTGTACCAGAAACAGATCTTGGACCTATGCTAAGATGTGAGGTGTTTCCACTCCAAGACATCAAGGAACGTGTTTAGCATTCAGAGCTGACAAACGTGAGAAACACCTTGACCAGGGAGAAACATTCAGAAATAAATGAACAAATAATAATAATAATAATAACTCTAAAATATTATAAATAGGAAACCTTGCTATCATTGGACTGCAGGTGAAGGCCTTCACTTTTTTATTTTTCGTTGTAATTTGCACAAAATCCCTCTAATCCTAGCCTAACACATTTTTTCATTTAGAAACTGTTAAAGCCTTTTTCATTTGTTCATGTATGAATCCCAATGGACAACTGGTATTATATATTCCATACATAAAAATGAGGAAGCCAAAAGAAGTAAATTCAATGTTTCAGCTGTAACTTATTATCAGGAAATTTTAGTTACAGTAACAACAATGGTATGCCAATTGCATAAGCCATATGTATCTCATGTGGAAAGGCTGATTGTAATCTTTGCGTGAGCCAAAATCTCAATAAATAGCAACATAAAGAACTAATATGTAGCAAAATTGTTGTAGAAACTATTTTATAAATGGGAAAGGTAGTGAATTATGGAATAACATATCATGTGTACTACTTATTTAGTTGCTTACCATACAATATCTATTATCATTTTCAGTTTCTTTATTATTTGGGTACACTCCTCATTTTATCTAGAATTACAGTGATATAGTTGTCTGATAGTTGGTCATATTATAGTAGGAACGTCATCAATATAGGAAATCTAGTTTTTGACAGAAAATGAGATCAGGGCATAAGGAAAATCATTGCCACAAGGTAAAACTATGATTGAAAACTTATTATTGGAATGTATATTATTTGTATTTAAATACAAACTATGATTATTTGTGGTAATTCTATGGATGTTGGATAATATACATTCAAGAAAGTATTGTCACTGTAACACGTCTAGAATGTAGCTGTAGATCCTTTTTCACCTTGGTTTCTATTTTCTGCAATGGCTTGTAGTAGTAGCATGATGTGTGCATTAGATATTTGCTTCCAATGTCCTAGTGAATGTGGTATTTTGAAGAGGGTCATAACCTGTTAGGAAAAAAATTATTTTTTCATAAGAGGCATTCCTAGAAAAAATTGGTCAAGAGTCCAAACTGCAAGACAAATTATAATATATATTGTGACTTCTCCAAAGCTTGAAACTTATTCATTGGTTTATACTTTACTAGTCAGTCAATAATGCAGCAGCCTTCAGAAACCAAAACAAAGTGGTGACTTCCAGGTCATGTTTGCATTATGCTAGTACAAGCTTAGTCTATTTAGAGGCCCACCATATGCAACAAAAGAGATTTGCAGAGAAGCTTGCCATGTGCACTATTGGAATTATAGGACAAATGAAATAGTTAGTTTATATATATTTAGCGATTTTTAATTAGGAAAGAAGCCCTTAAAATGTACATCCATCATAAGACTAGGCCGAGTTCATTCTAGTCAAGTGTGTTGCTTCTTGCACACACTTGTTATTTATTTTTCCCATCTTAGGCCTTAGCAAACTGACATAGTAAATGCATAAGAGTTACCAAAACAAGTGTCTAAGTGAGATGTAATACATGTGAGAAAAGTCAAGCTAGCCTATCCATGTTCACCTATTATTGGGCTTCTTTAGGATTAATAGTCGAGGAAATTTTTTCAGCACTGTGGGACTAAGAAAGTATGCCAACTTGTAAGATTAAATAACATTGCAACACCATGAGAGTCATCTATAATTGTTGAACTGATGCTAACCAATTTAGAATATTAGTAGTAGAAAACTTAGCAACTACTTAGTATCATGTTGCATGAAGAATTGACTCGACCCTAAGTTTTTGAGGCTACAGATATACAACCCAAATCATGTCCTTTAGGAGATAAAGTTTTCACATTGAGTGTGTGAGAGAGCGAATGGGTATCATGTTCACATGGATTAATAAATTAGTCCAATTTATATTTTCTTATCTTTTCCTAAAGGATAATATCAGTAAATGAAAACATGAGAGTGGGTGCCCTCACATTTGAAGAGACAAATCTAGAGGGATTGTGTTAAATTCCATTTAAGTTAATCATTCTAACCTCATGCTTAATGGAAATAAAAATTTCATATGATTCATGTCATATGTGCCCAAGGTTTGAAAACACTAAATTTTAAACTCCCAACATGTCCCTTTTGAGAGTGGGTTCCCTCACATTTGAAGAGACAAATCTAGAGGGACTGTGTTAAAGACCATTTAAGTTAATCATTCTACCCTCATGCTTAATGGAAATAAAAATTTCATATGATTCATGTCATATGTTCCCAAGGTTTGAAAACACTAAAGTTTAAACTCCTAGGATCTCATCATTCCCTCTAGTTGAAGGAAGAAGAAATTTGAAAAGAAACATTGATCGCCTATAGTGACTTGTACCTTTCTTATTTCACCTTTTCACTTGAGAATTTGATGCCTCGGGATTTGAACCTCAAATTAAGTGGTAGGTTCAACATATAATTGAGGTTGTTTGACCTTTTGGAAAACTATGCAACAATGAGTGCTTTCTATGTCCAAGATTATAATGATCCATTTTAGATGAATCTCTTAGCTTTCACTACCTTAAGATTTTTGAATATTGATCTTATTAGAAATTGTAAGTTAAAGGTAATTTTTATTGCAAAATATAGCACCCCTGTGGCATCATAGGTATGGGAACCTGAAATTAACCTATCTCTCTCAGTTGGCATGAGAGACACTAGTAGATGGACTTCCGAACATTCTGTAGAAGATCCATAGAGTTTGCAGAGCTTGTCAGGCAAGGAAGCTACATTGAATACCATTTTATGAAGGACAAGATTGGAGAGCGTAGAGGGTCCTTCAGTTGGTACTTTCAGAAATATGTAGACCAATGAACATGACATCAACCACTGGTGCTAGGTACTTCCTTCCATTTGTTGATTATTTCAGTAGAAAAATGTGGGTATATTTTCTATAATTAAAATATGATGTGTTTAATGAATTTCAAAAGTTCAAAGCATTAATAGAGAAACAATTAGGTTTTGATATTGCCTCTCTTAGATATGATACTAGTGGGGAATTATACTTAAAATATTTCAATAAATCTTGTGCTAAACATGGGATCCAAAGACAATATGGGATGAAAACACCTTTCAAGACCTTATGGAATCCATAAAATAAGAAGAAGCTCCCACCCCTCTTGATGATGATAAAAATATCACTAAAAGGGACCCTCCAAATTCACAATATTAGTTCATGATGGACAGGCTACTTTGTGACCAACATAGCCCCAAAGCAAACCCCATCCTCATCAAAGAACTACTATGTGTTTATGTATGTGTCCTAGATTCTATGAATTATTTGAATGAAAAAAGGAGCATGATAATAATTTTCACCATTGTGGGGAGGCTAGTCATGATGTCCAACATGACAAAGAAATAAACATAGGAAATGAAATTCTTTTGAATAGTTCCACCAATGATACAAGATGTATGTAGTTCTAGTCGGGTAGAAACCATGTTTCCACCCAAAAGGATCAACCATTTGAAAAGTATGATGAAGATCATGCTTCCCTTGCTGATAATTTAAATCCTAAAAACACTTTTGAGGTCACATAATTATACTTCAATCGCACTAATCCTATTTTTTCAAACAATGAAATTAATGGAGCTACAGACTTTCATGGTAATATAATTGGCACCTCGACATTCCATTGTGAGTTTGAGTAGAGCAGTAATGTACCCCCACGTTTCAATTTTATTTTCATCATGATCGTGTAAGAAATAAATAGAAGTAATCATGGTTTCCTAGAGTTTGAGGTCAATAAACTCAAAGGGTTTTTCAAAACCATGAAAGCAATAATGTGACCCTTGTGATTATCTAAGTGAAGAAACAATTAATTTTATAGTTCAACCCTCAAATATCCTATATCATGGAATATATTGGTCCCCCTATTTTTGATGCCTATGATCTAAATTTATTCCTCAATCTCGATGGGATAGGGAAGTTTCTCCCTTTTACTGTCAATACTCATCTAGAAGACAAAGTTATTGAAATATGTAATGAATATTCCATGGTAGAAAAACAAAAGGTATGTTATAAACATGAAATTAATGAAGCTCTTAGTCATACAGATCCATTTCCACTTCTATATGGCTCTATTGTTGACAATAATTAATTTGGACAGCCGTAGAAGATTGATGAAACCTGTAATGAAACCCTCAATGATATTTACAACTACAATGCTAAGAATGCAAGCGATTTCAAGAAATCATTGATGAAGAATATGGGCTTGACCCAAATAAAAATTCTCTCTAGACCACATCAAATGCAAATATATTCTCTTCTCCATGAACATGTGGACAATCATTCATGCACTATATTTTCACAAGGAGATGTAGACAACGAACATCTAACAAATCCACATGAAGTCGACACTGAGGGAAAACTTTGGGGCCTAGAAAAGGTGCATTTTGGAATGATCGATGATATAGGTCAAAATTATATTGAAACGAAAAAGAGGAAATTTTCTCAACATAGTCATAAATAATATTTGGTTGCTCTGACCACTCAACTTATGGAGTACCTTTCAAAGTGTGATTCACATAAATAAGATCTATATATGCACAGGTAACCAAAAAGACGAATTGCAAGATTTAAAAAAAAAAAGGCTACTAGCAGGAGTAACAAGTTTGGATATGATCATGAGCCTTATAATATTTTCATAGGGAATATGTTCTCTAGCACACTGAGGATGTGGTTCATCCTTAGTGGACTATTTGCTTGCATCGTTGCATTGGTGTCAACAACGTGAGTGAAAGGGCTGATGCCAAGTTAAATATTTGACTCAACCATGTTGGAACCAACCAAACAGTGGTTCACAACTATAGGCCTATTGAGCACCATGCAAATATAGCTAAAGGAGAACATTCTAATGCACAATCTAGTGCCAGAAACCCTATACAACCCTGTTACACATCAAATTTTCACCGTCCCTATACTCCCCATTCCTTGATCCTGGAGGACCCATATAGTAACCCTTGTGTACTTTCTAAGCATGGAATACACACCCCTGAACCACACTTTGTCTGCCAATTCATATCCCTTTACAACTTTTCTGGAAGATCCCTATAAAAGCCTGGTTTTCAAGGTTGACGCTTTGTCTCAGTGTCTGACCCGTGCCGATAGTAGAGATTTTCACTGAGACCCATGCCGATTAGTGCTCTGTCTTAGTGTCAGACCCGCGCCAATCCTATTTTGGAAAGTTTTTAAAATAGAAATGAAGCTTTTGTGACTAGAAGCTTCGCAAGGCGATGAGCTGGAAGTTTGTTTTGAGGATATGGATGAGGAATTCCCCTTTGTGCTTCTTGTTCCCAAAAAATAGGAACTACTCCAAAGGATAAGATATTTTCCCATTATTGGAGGGCCCATAACCTCCTCCTCCATTGTTATATAAGGAGACCTCTTTGATCTCTGCTGCCTTAGTTAGAAAGTTAGAGTTAGCATAGAGAGAAGAAGCAATCATAGCTTTAGGAGAATAGTGCAGAGTGTGATTGTTTTTGTGTTTTAGGAACATAATGAGATCTTAGAACTTTGTGTATGAGGGTGTTGCAAACGTGCTTGGATACAGACCTACTAAAGGAGAGCCTCAACATCAAGGTTAGGTTGTAATCTCTTTCTTTCTCTTAATTAATACATGACTGCTGTTTTGGTTCTCGTCTTGTGTTGATGTGATTTATTTTGTGCAATACGTTTAATTATCCTTGACCAATTAGACAGTTATGAATGCAGATATTGTTTCGTATGCTGCTTTCGTTCCTTGATCCTTGTTCAGGTGTCTGAGTAGCATTGCTGAAGGACCGCGACGTGTCAGGACGAATATCAGGAGAATTCTGCCACAGCTATGAAAATTGTGTTGGATCAAAGGTAGGACAATATATCCCGACTCAGTTTCATTAATTAACTATGAATTGACGCATTAGCATGTCATCTTGCTGCTAGACCCACCCTAGGGGTAGACGGATCGCCTCTGTCTGCAGAGGGGATTTACCTACACAACAAACCCAGTCAAGAAACTGAAATATTTATAAAAAATTTTAAGTGTCACTTATATGACGTGATCCCATAAATGTTTGTAGTTGTAGACATGTACCTGACTACTTTGTATAAATATCATAGAACACAATCGATGAATGAATTTGTACCCACTCTTTTGCATGCTCTCAGGGACAGGACTAGTTCTAATATAATTAAAAAATAATTAAGAATTGGCAAAGGTGATCAATGTGAAATTTTTTTGAAGAGTGCTCTTCATGATACTAGAAGAATAGCTAACTCAAATGATATTTTATATCCATAGGAACAATGGGACCCAAACCCCTTGCATAAATTTGAGTACCTTATCCACAATAAAAGAATGGAAAGAATTTTAAGCTAAATGATTTAGAGTTTTCATTTTTAGCACAGAAGGGAAGGGTGGTTGACCACGAGTCAATTATGATGTGGAAACCATATTAAAATAGCCTAATAGACAAATACAATGTGCTTGCACTCTAAAATTACTTAGTGTTTGACATGAGATTGAGAAATGAAAATTGGATTTTGGAAGTATTTCACATGGATCAATGCTGGCCCCAAAAATTATTGAATGGGGGTCAATTTTCTATCAAAAATTCCACAAGTACTTATCTTTGAGGTTGTTTCATCTTACTTTGGATTACATAGACCTTGCAAACCAGTACAATTTAATTGGATCAAGCAGTTTATTAGTGCAGCATTGTCCAAGAGAGCGACAAAAGCGTGCGATTACATTTTCTAGGGTAATTGTGCAATGTTTTTCAAAAGTCTGAGCCAAACATAGCCTTCAAGGTTAATATTATCCCTAAGAAGAGGGACGAAGCCTACTGGAGTTCGACAAACAAATTGATTTCTTGAGACTCGTAGAGACATTTACAGGTCTGTGGTTATCTCTAATATAAGTCAGAGCCCTATGCAATAAACTTAGAATATCCAATATACATTAAATTAAGATAGTACGCTTGTATTGGTAAGTGTATCGGAATTGTAGTGTGTATGGCTTTATCAACCGTGTATTGACTATTGATTGGACACATTCATTGCTACTGGGCAGTCAACCTTGAGTTGTTGTGCTTTGACTGAAGTATTACTTCTATGGGAATTTTATATTCATGCATACATTATATAGTTGTTGAGACTCTTTATATTTATGCATATATATATTTTTATGAATGTGTACTACTACTAAATATTTACTGAATAAACCCTCATCAGAATAGCAACCCTAAGGGAAAAAATCACCTTAGGAAACTAGATAATATTGGATAAGAACTGTTGATAAATCTTAAGCCTAATGATGTTAATTGGTTGATGCTTGTGTTCGAAAATACAAAAGGTTGTGGAAGTGTGGATGTGATCTCTCAAGGGAAACTCTGTAGCTATGATAGTGGACTGCATTCCCCAACTATTTATAGGCGTATCACTTAAATCCTTAGGTGCAGAACTTCTAGATGGGTTGGATCACTAGCACTTGTGGTGGCCTAATAATGGTTATGGAAGAATGTGGAATCAATATTCCTTAAAAGACAAAATTGCAGATCATGCTTCCCTTGTGACAAGTTTTCATATATCCAATACAGAACTTTAACAACAATAATTTGGCCAATAGTATGTGCTCTCATGTGATGGAAAAATGGTAGTTTCAAGAAAAGGGGGCATTATGTGGTTTGACAGAGTTCACAGAAATCCTCTTCAGGACGACTACACATATCTTGTGGCATATCATGTCCACTGTTGCATCAAAATTGATGATATTTTTCATTTGCAGGTACCTAGGTTTTGTTGTAGCCTAACAATGACAAGATTCCATCCTGAAAACATTTTGGTTTTGAGGTTTTCTAGTTTTGCATGATGACTAAGCACATAGGAAATGACCATTGTATCCACGAGGAGCTGCGATGGTCGCATTAATTTACTAATTTCAACTGGAAGCCTTATTTCGGCACATACTACAACAAAATAGGAAATGAATAAGCTCTATTGAGCAATAGTTTAGAGTTGAATAAGATCTTTTGAGTAGTAGTATTGATTTCTTAGATTCATAGGCTTTAATCTCTTGTGATTTTCTTTATAAGGGCCAAACTTTTATGTAGTGATGATATTTTTGTTGAACGTGTAAGCTAGTTTCATATGTGCATGAAATGATTCTGAGGTTATCATGCACTTCTAAGAATAACACGTCCCCAAGTTGGAACCAAGTGTTGTCCACCAATGAAAAGGCACTGCACATGTGATTTTCATCACATTTGCAGAGTAGCACGGTGATCCCAACTTTCCAAAAGTTGGAATTATGTAAAAATCCCTTTTCATCAAACACGACTACATGCACATGTTTGAAAACATCATAGACTGTAAACCCCCACGGAAAAGACCATCAGCTATAGCACTATTGTTAGGCTACATGTGGCATATTTGTGAGCTTATCTCTTGGATGACTTGTACTTTCTTGACTGTTATAGCCAGCAATAAAGGTACAATAAACCAGCACCCGCTCTGAATCCTATGAGGCAAGACTTAAGGGAAAACCACAAATTTTCAGATGTTTCATGGGCTTGATGACAGCAAGAAAGACAGGCATATTGGTGTGTAAATAATCTCTGTGAATGATTGTTTTGACATATCTAAAGGTAGAGCCATTGAAGAAGAGGAACGCACAACCCATTAAAAGAAAAGAGAAAAGATTTACATGGCACATGTGAGAGATAAATTCAACATAGAAAGAAAGTGTCATAAGGGCATTACTTGGGAGAGTGTCCAGCTTAAGGACCACAGTCAAAAGGGTGTAAATAATGCATTTCTGATAAAAATCCCAACAATAATCAATAAACTTGTAGATAAAGTTAGCTATGGAAGATTCATCTTTGAAAATGGTCTCATATCTCATGTCTGGACAAAGGTACGATAAACAAACACTTGCTCTAAATCTTATGAGGCCAAACTCAAGGGAGATCCACATTTTTTTCATATGATTTGTTGATGAAAATAGGAAAATTAGACATTTTTTTTTACAAAATGCCTATGAATGGTTTTTTGGGAAGATATAAAGGTAGATGGACTGAAGAATAGGAACGCCCAATCCATTAAAAGAAAAATAATTAGGTTTACACGATGCATGCAAAAGAAAAATTCAACAAAGAAAGAAAAAATCATAAGGGCATTACTGGAGAAAGCATCCAACTTTAGGAGCATGACCAAAAAGGTGTAACTCATGCATTTCTGATAGAATATCCGAACAATAATCAATAAAATTATAGAGAAAGTCCACTATGGAAGATGCCTCCTTGAAAATGGTCTCAACTCTCATGTTTGAATAGTTGTGTAGCAATAATATGTAGTTTAGACTTATGCATGAATATAAGGCCTTTAATTCTACATGTTTAGTCCCATTCTAGTGTTTTTTAAGTAAGAGGTTTGCAGATTTAGGAAATTGGATAGGCCTATATGAATCAAAGCTTGGATCACCTAAGAATTTTGCTCACTTTGCTCATAAAAATTCAAATGCACTAAATATGTGAAAAATCCTCTTTGTAATACAAAACATTGAAGCCAAAAAGATACCTACTTTAGGAAACAACCATGTAAGATCAAGCCTCGC
Source organism: Pinus albicaulis (assembly GCA_034641835.2). Classification (NCBI taxonomy): domain Eukaryota; kingdom Viridiplantae; phylum Streptophyta; class Pinopsida; order Pinales; family Pinaceae; genus Pinus; species Pinus albicaulis. Next base: position 718,765,224 of record CM076584.1, on the reverse strand, counting down.
AGAGCAAATGGCTATAACTTCATAGCTCGTAACCCTGTCATGCTAGACTAGAAGGGTTGCCACCAGAAGAGCCTCACCTGTTAATTAATCTCTCTAAAACAACAATTTACTGCATTCACATAGAAAGAAAGAAATAATAGCTATTTTAGTCAGACCCATTAAATCTTGGAATATCAAAAGACAATAATTAACATCCAGATGATGAATCCTTGACACAGGTCTAAAGTGAAATCAGCAGTCCCAACCAAGAATAGGGCTGACAAAAAATGAAAACCATTTAACCAAATTACCATGCGTAAGGGGAAACTCAAGCACATTTATTGCTCTGAAATATTTTTAAATGTATGGATTTGTTTGAGTCAATAACTCCAAATAGAACAACCTTGAAACTGGTATTTTCGTTAAGTGTCTGAATCTCGGCCAAAAAAATATGAAGCACTAAAGATCATCCTTCATACCTTAAGAAAAATTGAATCTTTTAAGTGGAAATTCTTTGGGCACCAGTCAAACATATTATCTTGTAAGTGTGAAGCATAACCCCAAAATCTCACCAATGCAACCGCATGCATAGCATTCTAGTGCAAATAGAACATCTACTCCAACATCCTCTACTTTAAGCTCCTGCCTATTTTTCAATTTCTGCTTCAGAAGGTCCACTTCCTTCCAGAACGATTCATATAGGCCAAGAATTCTTTGAAAGCTCATTGCATTTCTTGACAGTAGCTAGTTCCTGGATATATTGCTTATTCTGCTCCAATAGTTGCTTGTAATAGGCACTACCATGCTTTGCTACAAACTATGAAGCCATAGTTGCCTTGTTCTTCTTATGAACAAAATTCGAAGCCATGTCCTTCGAAGGGAGAGGAGTGATCTACTGATTCGAATAGAACCCAGTGATATACTAATGCAATGCAATGTAGAGTAAGAGAGGGCTCCACCGTGCTCCTCGATTTTAAAAGTGCTTGAAATTTGAAAAATTTCCCACAAAATGGTTTGAGAAGCCTTTTAAATTTGAAAAGTGCGCCATCATTTTGGGAAAAGGAATCTCCCAGTAAGTAATAATGATTACATAATCTTAATAAAACCTATTAATTATGATTTATTATATACTCTTAATATAACCTATTAATTATGACTTATTGATTTAATAATTAGTAATTATTTAATTTAATGCGTTAATTAAAATTTATTGATTTAATATTGATGAACACAAAATTTACAAGGATAGACATGTTGGTGAAGTAAAACTAGTTTTCTACTAACCCAATGAGCATGGTTGTGTTAAACTTTATATTAAGGAATGGATTACAATGGGGTTGGAAAAGCTGAGAGCTCAAAGAACCCAAAGACCATGGAGGACACAAAATTTAAAGAGAAAGTTGAACAAGCTTTTAGGAAGTAGAGATAACTAATTAATGGTGGTTGAACTAGATGTGAGAAAATGAAGAAGGAAATGAGGAGTTGCAAAAGAAATTAGAGAGGAAGGGATTTGGCCAGAGAATGGTTGTGAAACAAACAATAGATGATAAAATATAGCTCAATAAGGAGGAGTAGTCAAGGAAACTAAGTGAGGTATGATGAACACACTAGAGTGGGTTTACAAGAGGTATGTGATTACAAAGTGATAGGTTGGATGCAATGTAGAATTATATTGTGGATGAGAAAGAATAAAATTAACTAATGGGAAACCATATCCTAAGGCCAACAGATGTGTCCCAACTATTAAGGGAGGACGATAACCTAGTAATGGGCATGGCACTAGACAATAGATAAGTTGGAATTGTACCAACCCCACCCCTTACGCTTCTTAAATACAATTAGGTAACACTACACTAGCTTGTTAATAATGGTTCAAGCCCACCTAGTAGTTAGCTTACTTATGGAGGAACAATAAGAATTAGAGGAAGTAGTCTTAACAGTAGGGAAAGTTTGAGTATTAAGAGTAGCACAATTGGGAGTTTTGGTTATTTAGAGGAAAAAAAAAGTTTCATGAGTTTTAGTACCTATGTTGCTTTGAATTATAACCTAGGAGCATGTAAGAGAAATAATATTAGATTAATGTACTATTTAAAAATTTTAGTCATACATAATTTATTTGGAAAAAAAATTAATGATCTTCATACCTTGATATAAAAAAACCCTAAAAATGTCATTTTTAAACTCTCTTGCGTAGTTACCTGACGCCATTCAAGTAGAATATCACAATTACTTATGTTAGTAATGGTGCAATCATATTTTTTGTTCTCTTAAAGTAACTCTGTCTAGAGATGCACCCCATCAAGCATAAATCATCCTAACATATACCTTTGAAGTAATATAAATCATCCTATGATTATCCACAAAAGAATTATCACCCATAGCCTTGGTTATGGTGTAAGGATCATATCCAAGTGGTATGAGCTTCTTGTCAATTTCTCTTTATGCAAGTCTAACCATAATTTGTCACCAATATGAGACTTATCTGGAACCCAATGGATTGTGTATCTAGTTGTACTTGGAGTTGGAAACTTTCTACAAAATATCATTAACTCAGTGTTGAATTTTTTGGATACGTTCCTCAAAATTGGTTTCTTTTCTTACCTCGTTCAAAGTATGGGAGGTATCTTCATGTTTTATTCCATGAATATAGCCACATCAATTTGTGCCAATTGTTGGGACCCTGAGCACACCTGAAATGGCTTGTGGCTAATATATATATGAAGAGTTATGTTAAATTTATGTTGAAAATATGGAAGGATTTCAACACGTGTATGTGGATGCTCACAATTGTATACTCTAAGGAAATCTACAATAATCCTATTGACTACTTTTTATTTATCTATCTAGGGATGGAAGGCAATGGATTTGGTCAAGCTTCATGTCCATCATGGACCAAAGATTAAACCATAAAATATTGAGGAATCTACTATCCCTATAAGGAAATATGGTCTTTGGAAACCCAAAATGAACCAAATTATGCTTGAATAAGAGCTTATGATTGGGTTTTGTGACAACAATCTTCTTATAAGGTGCCAAAATTCCCATCCTAAGGAAGCAATCAACAACAACAAAAACACATTTGTTGCCATGCTTGGTTGATGGAAGCATGACATAAAATCCATGGGCATTAACTCCCAAGGACTATCTAGATTAGGAAAAGGCCTACAATTCATGTGGATGGCCATTTCCTTTGGAAAAATATAAGTTTTCCATTGCTTACAGCCTCCAACAATAGAATGCAGCTCGTTGTCATAGGTTGGGTATCTATGAAACCCATCATAGAGTGTTTGGCTATGATAGACCATAAAATGTACATGTCCTATGGGAACTAAGTCGATGACATGAACAATTGGCTCATAGGGTCCCTATTGTGTAACCATTCATTGAAGAAAGTTACTTCCCCAATGGGATAGAAGTGAAAACTTATAGTTGTAAAGGTAGGAATAATGGTGTCAGAGATAATATTGTTTCCATAAATAAGAGAACCAAAAATAGGCTCATCAACACCATCAATATATACTGGAGATGTTGCGATGAAGGAAATAATGAATACAAAATTTGTGGTCAATAGGATAGGGATCATCAAGATGTTGAACCATCCAATGGAAAGATGGTTTTCAGTGCTAGTGATCTAGTCACATAAAAGACCCCATAAATTTTCACTTTGGGATAATCCAAGATTCAATAAGTAATCCAAAGTGAGAGGATTCATTGTTAAGGTGACATGGGAAATAACCCTGAGTTGAACCAAAGTGACATCTTGTCAGCCTTTCACAACTAGGGTTCCAATTTGAGCATCATCAGGAAGCACAATTGCACAAGTGGCAACATTTCACATTTATGGCACTTGGTCACAAATATTTATGCATGATTTTCCATTCAGGGTACATTTAATATTTCCTAAGGAAAAAATCATATAATTGGAGGAATTTTGGATAACTTGTTACATTCCACTAGCTTCATTCCTGAAGAGGAGCTCCCATCCTTTAAGAATATTTTGGAGGATTTCATGGCATAGTCAAGGGTCACATGTTTGAAAATAAGAGATTCATAGTCAAGAATATGAAAATTGGAATTGGTATCATGTGGTGTAAAGGAGGACATTGGTGAAGAGTACTCCATTTATAAGCATCTAAAAGCTTTTTTATGTCCTCTTTCCAAAGAAGAGAAGATATCTTGTGACAAAATGCCCAAATTGCCAACATAAAAAGACTAGGGTAAGGGTTTACTTTTTCTTCCACATGTTGAGAGGCATTCATGTATTTAAGGTGTATTTTGTTGTTGAGTTCACATATTTGGAAGCACAATTGCACAAGTGGAAAAATCTCATATTTGGGGAACTTGGATACAAATTTTTATGCATGTTTTATATTGAGGTTATCTTTCACATTCCCCAAGGCACAAATCAAATATTTTTGAGGTATCTAGGATGACTTGTCACATTTCACTAGCTTCACACATGAAGTGGATCTCCCATCATTTAAGAATTTTTTGGAGGGTTTTCATGACATAGTCAAGGGTCACATTTACAAAAGAAGAATGCCCAAGTCAAGAAGATGACAATTGGAATTCATATCACATGTGGCATAAAGGATAGGAACATAGGTGAAGAGTGCTCCATTTTGAAATATCTATAACATATTGTTTATGTCCTCTTTCCAAAGAAAATATATCATGAGACAACGTGCCCAAATTGTTGACAAAAGAGGACCATGTATTGGATTATATGGAATTTGGTTTCTCCTAATTAGTTGAACCATTGTATAACCCATATCATTAATTGTTAGGTGGACACTATCATACAAGGCTATTTGTTGGAGTTTGTTGTAAAACATTGTCAATCATTTTCAAAGGAAGAAACAAATTAGTTCAAGAAGGGATCTTGTGCTAAATTATTATGAAAAAACCATATTTGACAAAAATGTTATTGGTAGAAGGAATATTTCTATTTATCCTTGTTGAGATGGTCACATATGCCCACTATGATAGGGTTGGCTAGCTATAATACTAATGGTGATTTTTGGTGGTTAAGATCTCTATGGTAATGGGAGCCTTAGATAACAGGGCGGGGAATGAGTGATTTTGAGAAAGGAATCCATTGAAAATTATTGTTATTTGAAATATATAAACACGATAAGGAAGAGGAATGAACAATTACAAAAGGATATTGATCATGACGGAAGGAAACATTGAAGAAAGAATAAAATATTTAAAAAATATTAAGAGATAGGGAGACTTAGGAAACTCATGGTTAAAGGAAATATATTGGTGTTGGAAGGTAGCACAATAATATGGAGTAGTGAGAAAGGAGTGTCATAAGAGTCAAAGGGATTTAAATTTCCCACCAACATTTGTAAGAGTTTTATGCCATTTGTTTAGCATAATTTAGTTTAAATTGAGAATAGAACTCATGATTTCTATTCCATATTGGGTCCAAAACCCCTTCACTTGGGTTATTTTCCCAAAAAGCCTTTTGTGACCAAACTAACATAGACCCATTTCACTATGCTTGTGGAGTAACTCCCAAGCTACACAATTCAACAACATAGTCTAGTTGTAGTAATCGTAACTTGGTCAAGCTCTTGTAGTCAAGTAAGGACTTGGTTGGGTTGTGAGGACATGATAGCTAGGGAGGGTAAGGGCGTGCCTGCAAGGAATGAACAGGTGTGCTAACACATGTCAAACAATGCCAATGCATGCTAAGAAGTGTTATGGAGTTCCAAGGCAACACAAGGGAGAACTAGGTTAAAATGCATGGAAAGGAACAAATAAGAGTATGTGTCAGAGAGTGTCAGTGAATTCAAATGTGCCAAGGATGAAGTGTGTTAGGATAAGTTCAGAATAGGATTTGTAGGAGGCAAGCCTACAGTTTCAATAAGGGACTTAACATAGTAGTTTTAGACAAAGGGATACTTTGTATTTGGAACAACACTATTTTTCCTTTAGGTATTATTTTTATATGAGATGTGGCACACTTTGGCCACATGCTCATGTTTTAAACCATTCTAGATAATTGCATATTTTACATTGTTGTGTATAAGTTTTGGGGCACTCGACATATTTTGGCTTATATCTTGTGTGTCTTGTGCATATTTTGGTTCTTGCAAACTCTCATTTAATGCTCTATTGTTTATTTGAACTGGACATACATGTTAAATGTTTCCTATGTAAGTTATGTCGCTTAGTTGTTTTATGACCATGGCTAGATGTGATCCTTGTCTTGGTAACTAGTTAAGTGGGACAAATTGAGCTTGGACACGAGTGGCCTAAGATGAGTGATAGGAAGTTCTTAGTTTAACAAGGCACAATCTACTTGTAGTAGGTGCAATTGGTCGAGTTGTTCTGGCTAAAGTAGGCCAGTGTCACATAAATTGCAGTATCTAAGGACTTGATTGGGTTCCCAAGTCGTGAAAAAATGCAAGGCTAGTTGTGAGGGCATGAGTGCCAAGGTGTGCTAAGGAATGCTAACATGTGCTAGATAGTGCAAATGCATGTCAAACATGTTAAGATGTGCCAAGTGCTAAGGCATGCCAAAATGTGCAAGGGTGTGACAATGCATGCCAGGGAATATCAAGGAAACAAAAGGGAGAAACAAGTTAAAATACAAGGAAATGAATAGATAATAGGGTTAATAATTCATCATTTTTCCTTTTCCAAGAGGGGCATGTTAGGAACACCAACACTAGGTGCCAATAGGTGCCAAGTCCTAGTGAATTCTAAGTGAAAATCCTTCCTCTATTTCTTCTCATTTAATTTCCAATAATTGATATCAAATAAATTTAATATTAAACCATGCGAAAGCATACCAAGGCATTTCAAATCATGTGAGATATCCTAAGACTTGCCAAGCTCCAACACATGCCAAGTTCCAATGTGTGTTAGGGAGTGTTATGCATGTTATGAAGTGGTAGGGCATGTCGAAGAGTGATAAGGTGTGCTAGAGTGCCAATGCATGTTGAGGAGTGTTAGGGAGTACTAGGACAACATTTGGGAGCACTAAGTCAAAATGCATGGAAGTGAATGAATACGAGGGTGTGCAGGGAGTGTCAATGCGTGCTAATTTTCATGCCAAGGAGGGAGTGAAAAGGTATGCTAAGCACTGGTAAGGTATACCAGGGAATATTAGGTCATGTAAAAAAGTTCCAAACTATTCTAAGGAGTTCCAAGGTGTGCTAAGATGTGTGGAATAGTGCCAAGGGATTCCAAGATATGCCAGGTGATAAGGCATGCTATTATGTGCAAGGTTACAAGGTATGCAATATGTGTCAAGGAGTGCCACTACAATAAAAATAATAACCAAGCTAAAATGAAGGAAATGAACACATAAGAGGGTTAATAAGTTAGGACTATATATTTTTCAAAAGGGGTGTGCTAGGAACACTAATAATAGGTTCCAATACATGCCACGTGTCAGTGTGTGATAAGTGTTAATGTATGTCAATGCAAGCCAAGGTGTTCTAGGGCATGCTAGGGAGAGTGTTATAATGTGCTAGGGCATGCCAACATGCACTTGGAAATCCTATTCATGGCAATATGTTCTATGTACAAATATGTTCCAAGATATGCGAGGTGTCAAGGAATGTTAGTGTGTGCCAAAGCATGTTAAGGTGTGTCAGGATTGTTGATTAGTGTTAGGTCTCTCTCATTAGGTGTGCTAAGGAGGCAGTGCCATGGTATGTTAGGCATCGCTAATTCATGATAGTGTTCTAGAGTAGCATGAAACTAAGATGTGACAGGGTTTCTTCCATAATGGATTTGGAAATTCAAGGGTTTGCACGTGCTCAGTTTTTCCAATAATTTGTTTTATGGAGAGATTCCCACCCCAAGTATATGAATTTTAATCTCTTTGGACTACACCTGATCCATCAAAGGCAAGCTCTTAGGACAAAGGTCTGTGGGGAATTTTTGATGCATTGTTTGATAATGGTTTCACTAGCTCCGACAAGACTGATGCTATGTTCTATGTTCAATTTCAAGGGCTAGGAACAAAATTTTCAATTTAAACTTCTTTATTTGTCTGTGGGTTTCATTGAATTTTTAAACAATATGCCAAGCAGTATAATTCCTTCAGAGTTTGGGTTCCTCAAAGGTCTCAGGAGTTTAAATATCTCCATCAATAAGTTGAGAGGACACATACACATCAAATATGGGGTCTAGACCAAAAAAATACTAAGATAGGTTAGAGACTACTGCAAACGCAACATGCAAATGAGATTCAAGACATCAAAATCAAACAAGCTCAATAAATTCACTTCCAAGGCATTAAAATATGGGGTTTTGACGAGCTAAACACAATCAGAAAATAGAAAAATACTCAACTTGGTCATTTTCGGAGGTTAATTTTATAAATACCCAGTGGACAAGCTGTCGAAGAAGGTGAGAAACATCTTGAGCTTACTTCCCCCTCAGAAGGCAATCTGACGTGCATCTCCATAGCTATTTCATTTGGCATGCATCTCCAAAGCTATGGCATCAACTAGCTGCATCAAACGATATAAAGGAGTAGAGCATCCCTCTTCGAAATCCAGCAGAATGCTCACCACACTGCCCCACTTGCTCTAGCTCCTGAAGGGTGGATTTTTTGCAGGAGAAAATACAAAATTATCAAAAATTAAAAATTGAATTGTTCGCTTCAAAAATAGAAGAAAAGAGATATCAACGCCTTAGAAATAAGCCACTTCGAGGGGGCAACCTCCAATACATTACATAAATGAACAATTCTTGGATGATACAAATGACCAAAACCTCCTTCTATATATAGGATTCCATGGGGCCATAGTGTAATCCTAATGGGGCCACAATGTAATCCTAGCCGACCTAAAAATAATAATTTAAGGGCACAATAATAACAATATTGCGGTTACATGGGTACAACCATAACAATAAGGGGGGATACACTAACATAATAAGGGACTAAATTATTAATATAGGGACCTAACATGCCCCTCTCCTTCAAAAAAGTGTTGTCCTCAATGCTTCAGTAGCTCTGGGTGCTTTTGTATAAAATTCTCATCCTCCCATGTAGAATATTAGGTGGGTAATTTCTTCCACTTGATGAGATCTTACGTGATTGATCGATTTTGTAGCTGTCAAGTTCTTGTTTCCGTGATCGCTTCAGGTTCCAATATGATTTTTCCTTCCTCATCAAGTTCTGGAAATATTGTTTTAACTGGAAGATTTTCACCTATAACCTTCTTTAAGCATGAAACATGGAAAGTTGGATGCACTCGTGAAGAAGCAGGAAGCTCCAATTTGTATGCCATAGTACCAATATTTTGCAACACCTTGTAAGGACCATAGTACTTTGGTGATAATTTATTATCCTTCTTAGATTGCTTGAGGGAAATTTTTTTGTATGGTTGTAGCTGTAAAAATACCGAGTCTCCTACATAAAAAATTCTCTTGTTGCAATGTTGATCTGCCTGTTGTTTCATTCGATTTTGTGCCAAATTCAGGTTATCCTTTAAGAGTTAGAGAACTTCTTGTTGATGCTCAATGTGATCTTCCACTGCTTGAACCTTTTAATTTTCTCTTAAAGATGATGTGACAGATAGTGGATGATATCCATAAAGTGCCATAAATGGGGTCATTTTTGCTGTAGTATGGAAGGAAGTGTTATACCACCATTCTGCGAGAGGTAACCACTTGACCCATTTTGTTTGTTTATTAGATACAAAAAAACGAAGATATCCTTCCAAAAATTTATTTACTATCTCAGTTTGACCATCAGATTGAGGATGATAAGATGAGCTATGAGCATATTGAGTACCCAAACAAGAAAATAACTCCGTCCAAAAATTTCTAGTAAAAATGGTATCTCTGTCGCTCACAATGACCCTTGGGTTTCCATGTAGCTTTTGAATTGTGTCCATAAATGTAGTAGCAATTGTATTTTATTTAAATGGATGAGATAATGCATAAAAGTGTGCATACTTGGTAAGTCTATCAACTACCACCATGATGACAATCTTTCCTTCGGACTTAGGTAAACTTGTGATAAAATCCATTGAAATCTCCTCCCAACGTTGACTTGGAATGGATAAAGGTTGTAGAAGAGTCAAGGTCTTAATTGTCTCAAATTTATTCTGTTGGAAAACCAAACATTCCACCACCAAATTTTGAATATCATATTTAAGTTCATCCCAAAAAAAATATTTCTTCACCCTGTGGTAAGTTTTTAAAAATCCCGAGTGTCCTCCTAAAGGAGAAGTGTGCAATTCCAAAAGAATCTTTTGTTTTAGTTGGGAATTCTTACAAAGATATAAGTGATCTTTGTACCATAAGGAATAATTTTTCCAACTAAATTTATCAGATGTACTAGGATCTTGCTGCAACTTCTGAATGAGTGTCCACACTTCTTCATCCTTCTTCCATTCATCTCTTGCTTCGGTTATCCAATCTGGTTGGATAATAGAAATGACACAAAGCAATGCTTCCACCTCTTCATTCTTTCTTGAGAGTGCATCTGCAACAACCTTTAGCTTCCCTTTTTTGTAGATTATTTCAAAGTCATATCCCAACATCTTTGTGACCCATTTTTGCTGCTCTTCTGAAGATATTCTTTGTTCCAAAAAGTGTTTAAGAATATCATGATCAGTTTTTACCTTGACGTGTCTTCCCATTAGGTAAGTTCACTATTTCTTTAGTGCATGCAGTATTGCTAACATTTCCTTCTCATAAATAGGTTTATGTAAATACTTTCCTTTAATTGGACGACTTTCAAAATCAATGGGTCTTCCTTCTTGCATTAAAACAACACCAATTCTATTTTGTAAGGCATCACATTCCACAATAAAGGTTTTTGTGAATTTTGGTGTAGCTAAGACCGGTGCTAGGCAGATTTCCTTTTTAAGATGTTTAAAGGCCTTAGTTGCTTCAGGAGTCCATGAAAATGCATCTTTCTTCAATAATGTTGTTAGAGTGCTGCTATTCTCCCATAATTCTTAACAAACTTACGATAATACCCTGTTAACCTGAGAAATCCTCGCAACTGCTTTATGGTTGTGGGGACTTTCCATTCCTTAATGGATTTAATTTTGTTAGGGTATACCTTAACACCTTCACGAGATACAATATGACCCAGGTATTCCACCTCTTGTACTCCAAAGAAACATTTAGATGTTTTTGCATATAATTGTTTCTCCCGCAATAGTTTTAGCACCTTGTCAACATGTTGAATGTGATCCTTCCAAGACCTGCTGTGGATTAGTATATCATCAAAAAATACTAGCACAAATTTTCTAAGGAAGGATTTGAAAATAGAATCCATCAACCCTTGAAATGTAGAAGGTGCATTCTTAAGTCCAAAAGGCATGACCAAAAATTCATAATGACCCTCATGGGTTCGAAATGCTGTTTTCGGAATATCTTCAGTCTTTATTCTAATTTGATGATATCCTAAATGAAGATCCAACTTGGTAAAATAAATTGCTCCATGTAATTCATCCAATAATTCATCAATCATAGGAATGGGAAATTTATCTTTAGTGGTGAGCTTATTGAGCTCCCTATAATCCGGACACATGTGCCATGATCCATCCTTCTTGTGTACCAATACTACAAGAGCAGAGAAAGAACTTTGACTAGGTTGAATTGTACCCGCCTCTAACATTTCTGCAATCATAGGTTCAATTTCGCTCTTTTAGACATAAGGATATCTATAAGGCCTGATGTTTGGAGGAACATTTCCTGGAATCAAATGAATAGCATGATCATGATCATGAATAGGTGGGAGTCCTTTGGGAGTTTCACACACCTTGGAATGATTTTCCAAGACTTTTTGGAGATCTGCAGAAATAGATGATTTTGATGTTGGAACTTCTAGTGAGCATAATTGTGAAATTACACCTCGTTGTTCTTTCTTTAAAATTTTTGTCATGAAATTAGAGCTTATTATATTTCCTAGATTCCCTACAATACCTCGTAATTCGACTTCCTTTCCTTCTGAAAAAAATTTCAAGAAAATTTCTTGAAAATTAAAAGCTACCGTCCCCAAAGATTGTAACCATTGTACTCCTAGTACAACATCAGCACCTCCCATAGGAATGGAAAGCATTGGAATATTCAATATATATTCCCCCATGGTTAGCTTGATATTATGGAATTTTCCAGAGCAATTTATAGTTCCTCCATTTGCAACCATCACTTGACATTCTGGTGCTGGGTATAGGAAACAATTCAATTCCTTGGCTACCTTACAATGAATAAAATTATGGGTACTATCTGAATCAATCAACACTATTACCTTTTTCTTCTTGATATGTCCTTCTATCTTGAGAGTTTGAGGAGTGGTAATTCCTGCCAATGCATTACACGATATGGTCAGACTCATTTCTTCCTCTTCTTGGGTTGGTTCCTGGTGTATATCCTCTTCTTGTTCATTTTTTTCTTCCTCTTCACAATCTATGTAAAATAATTTCTTCTCAGCACACTTATGACCTTTAGTGTATTTGCTATCACAACTGTAGCAAAGCCCTTTTGCTCTTTTTTCTTCCAATTGTTGTGGTGTCAACCTTGTAGGTTGTGGAAATTTAGGCGTAGCAACACTTCCTTCTTTATAGAATTGAGTGGTAGGCTTCCTTGTCGCCATAATTTTACATTCAACTTTTCTTGCCAACCTAAATGCCTTCTCCAATGAATCAGGTTCCAAAACACGAACTTCATGTTGGATGTTATCCTCTAAAGTGCCTATGAAGAGATCAATCCTGTGTTCCTCTGGAATATCAGTTACCCTTATATTCAATTTTTGGAAGTCCTCAATGTGCTGCCCCACTAAACCCTTTTGTTTGAGATTTATCAATTGGCTAAAGAAGTTGTTGCTCTTTGTATCCTCATAATGTGCTATCATTTCCTCTGTAAAAATTGACCAAGTGAATTTTTTTTTATGGGAGCAAAGCCATCGATACCATACAAATGTATTTTTTTCTAAATGTAAAGTTGCAATGCACACCTTTTGTGTGTTTTGCACATTATGGAGATCAAAATATTGCTCCATCTGTAGTATCCATGTTATAGGATCCTTTCCATCAAACTTCCTCATATCCATTATTGGAATATGGTGTTTCTTCCCGCCAGCATTAGAGTTTATGAAATCACGATTAACATTTATTTTGTTCTCATCATGAGTTTCTTCTACTATATTTTCACCATCAGGAAAAATTTCTTGTATCAACTTTGTCAAACCTTCCATGTCTGCTTTTAGATCATTCTTCATGTTTTCCATTTTTTCATCAATCTTAGCTTCCATGTCATCCATATTAGATTCCCTGCCAGCTTCCATGCCATCTATCTTAGATTCCATGCTTTTCTTCCAACCATCCATCATAGTTTCCACACCTTTCTTCAAAACTTCCATGTTATTTTTTGTTGCTCTTTGCGAGAGTGAAATTTGTTGCACTTGCTCTTGTAATTTTGATATGTCATGTTGCCATTATTCGTCTTCATGAGTCATAGTAGAGCCTTCTAAAGGCTTAATGGGTTTTGAATTCTTTTTAGGGGCAATTTTAGAAACCAATACTATTATCTTCTACAATATGCCTTTGGAATCAATTCAACTTGATTCTTCAAACAAGACTTATGCAATTCGGGAAAAAAAATACACACCTTTTACTTGCTTTTGCAGAGCTTTATATTGAAATTGAATTATCTTTATAATTGCAGATCCTCAATTTCTAAAATTTGGCCCTGTAGTAGTCCTCTGAAGCTTCTTTCAAATGCCGCAGTTCTGACTTGATTTTGATTCTTCAAGACAAAGTTATGTCCAATGTACCACAATGACCTAATTATGGACTGGTTCAACAGAGTGAACTTGTACGACTTTCCATGTGTCACTGTTTGATCCTTTGGCTCTGAAATTTATAGAAAAGAAACTAAAGTCCGTGTACTTCCAGTCACTTTTTACATAATTCCAATCTGATGTCTAGAGAGAGAGTTATGAATATTTTCCCACGATCACCTCTTTGAGATGAAATTAAGGAGCCTGAAAAATACCTAACTTCCACAGATCATATCTCCGCAAATGTTGCGAACCAAGCTCTCAAATTTTTTGATGATGTTCCTCAAGATCGTGGCTTCACACTCTAAAACTTTCAGCTTCTAAACCTTCCTAGAAAAAACGTTACAGTGAAAATTCCGTGATGACTTGTTTAAGTAAAATTTACGAGCCTGCAAAAAGCCCTACCTTCCATAGATCATATCTTCGAAAATATTGTGAACGAATCTCTGAAAATTTTTGGAGATGTTCCTCAAGATTTTGGCTTCATACCCTAAAAATTTCAGCTTCTGAACCTTCATAGAAGAATATTTATAGCGAAAATGCCATGATGACTTGTTTGGAGCAGCGAAACCCTAGAATCCAAAGCTCTGATACCAAATGTTGTGAAACTAGCTCCAAAAATAGAAGAAAAGAAATATCAATGCCTTAGAAATAAGCCACTTTGAGGGGGAAAACTCCAATACATTACATAAATGAAAAATTCTTGGATTATTCAAATTACAAACCTCCTTTCTATATATAGGAGTCCATGGGGCCACAATGTAATCCTAGTGGGGCCACAATGAAATCCTAGCTGACCTAACAATAATAATTTAAGGGCACAATAATAACAATATGGGGGTTATAGGGGTACAATAATAACAATAAGGGGGTTACACTAACAACAATAAGGGGCTATACTAGTAATATAGGGACCTAACATTCATTTTATAAATACCTGGTGGGTAGGTTGTCGACGAAGGTGAGCAACATCTTGGGCTTAATTCCCCCTCAGAGGCCAATCTGACTTGCATCTTCATAGCTATGGTGTTTGGCGTGCATCTCCACAGCTATGGCATCAACCAGCTATATCAAAAGATGTAAAGGAGTAGAGCATCCCTCTTCGAAATCTAGTAGAATGCCCACCACACTGCTCCACTTGCTCCAGCTCCTCAAGGGTGGATTTTTTGTAGGAGGGAATACAAAATTATAAAAATAAATAAAAATAGAATCATTCGATTCAACTTTAGTTTAAAATTTTGTGTCGGCTATTTTTGGCTCGATAACATCATGGAATTGTTTCTTTCTTTAAACCCCTTATTTTTTCTCGGCGTGCCATACATGCACAAGATCCATAAAAATGAAACAAAACCATAAATTTTCGACCCCTGCAGTTTGAAAAAAAATATCTCTCCATTCTGGATTCTAACAACTATTTGTATTAAGAGGAAAAATTAAACCACATAGATATAAGGGAGAACTAGGTAAAAGTAATGCATGGAAATGAAAAAATAATAGTTTGTGACAGGAAGTGTCAGTGAGTTCCAGGTGTGCTAAGGAGGGAGTGACAAGGTATGCTAGAGGTCAGGGAAACATGCCAATATGTTCCAAGTTCTAAGGTATGCTAATGCATGTTAGGGAGTGTTATGGAGTTCCAAGAAATTCAAGGGAGCACTAGTTTCAAATGCATGGAAATGAATAAGAGTGTCCGACAGGGAGTGTCAGTGAGTTCTAGGTGTGCTAAGGAGGGAGTGACAAGGTATGATAGGTAGTTCCAAGGAATGATAGAGTGCCAGTGCAACAGAAAATATGTGTTAGGTGTCAAGATGTGACAATGTGCCAAGGAGTGTTATGGATTTCCACTGAAACACAAGGGAGAACTAGTTCAAAATGCATGGAAATGAATGGATAAGAGTGTGTGATAGGGAGTGTCAATGAGTTCCAAGTCTTCTAAGGAGGGAGTGACAAGTTATATGTTAGGCTATGCCAAGACATGCTAGAGTGTTAGGGAATGTCAGAGAGTGCTAGGGTGTGCTAGGGAGTGAAAAACATGCCAATAAATGTAGGGGATTCTAACACATTCCACATAGACTTGCTAAGGGAGTGTTAAACATGCTAGGTGTTATGGCATGCCAAGATGTAAACTATGTTTCTTAGTTGTTTTATGGCCACAATTGAATGTGAACCTTTACTTTGTAACTTGTTAAGTGGGATGAGTTGAGATTGGAAATGAGTACCCTAAGATGAGTTATAGGAATTTCTTAGGTGAAAAAGGCATAGTATAGTTGTAGTAATTATAACTTGGTCAAGCTATTATAGTCAAGGAAGGACTTGGTTGGATTCCAAAGTCTAGAAAACGGTAAGGATAGTTGTGATGGCATGATAGCTAAGGAGTGCCAAGGCATGCAAAGGAATGAAAAGGTGTGCTAACAGATGACAGAAAATGTCAATTCATGTTGAGGAGTGTTATGGAGTTCCAGGGGAACACAATGGAGAATTTGGTCAAAATTATTGGTAATGAACGAATAAGAGTGTGTGCCAAGGAGTGTCAGTGAATTCTAGGTGTCCCAAGGATGAAGTGTTTTAGGAGAAGTTTAGAATAATACTTGCAAGAGGAAAGCCTATGGTTGTGATAAGATGTGGAAAAATAAATTTAAGAGAAAGGGATACTTTGGGTTGGGCACAACATTTTTTTTCTAATGACTTGGTTGGGTTCCCAAGTTGCAAAAAAAGTAAGGCTATCTATGAGGGTATGACAGCTAGGAAGTGCCAAGGTGTTCTAGGGAATGTAAGGTTCCAAAGTAAGGCTAGTTGTGAGGGCATGAGTGTCAAGGCATTCTAGGAATTCTAATATATGACATATAGTGTGAAGGCATGTCAAACATGCTAATATGTTCCAAGTGTTCAGGAATGCCAAGATGTGCAAGGGTATGACAATGCATGTCAGCTACGGTCAAGGAAAAAAATGGAGAAAAAAGTTAAACTACAAGGAGATGAACACATAAGAGGGTTAATAAGTCATCAATTTACCTTTTTAATGAGGGGTGTGTTGGGCACACCAACACTAGGTGTGAATAGGTGCCAAGTGCCAAGTGTTAGTGCATTCTATGTGCCTAATATTCCCCTATTTCTTCTCATCTACTTTCCAATAATTTATCTCAAATAACTTTAATATTAAACCATGCCAAAGCATATCAAGTCATCTCAATGCATATCAAACATGCTAAGACTTTTCCAAGAGCTAACATGTGCCAAGTGCCAATGTGTGTTAGGGAGTGTTACGCATGCTATGAAATGATAGGGCATGTCGAAAAGTGCTACGTAGAGAGTGCAAAAGCATGATGAGGATGTTAGGGAGTACTAGGACAACAAAAGGGAGCACTAGGTCAAAATGAATGGAAGTGAATGAATATGAGGGTGTGTCAGGGAGTGGCAATGAGTGCTAGTTGTCATGCCAAGGACAGAGTGAGAAGGTATTCTAAACATTCACACACTATATTAACCACTCACTTCTTACCATTCCCGCACCATAACAAAAAACCCTAAAAATCACATTCTTGAAATCTCTTGTGTAGTTTCCTAATGTCATTCAAGTAGAATCTCGAAATTACTTATGTCAGTAATGGTGTGATCATTTTTTTATTCTCTTAAAATATCTCTTTCTAGACATGCACACCATCAAACATAAATCATCGAGTGAAAATAATGGAAATGAATAAATAAGAGGGTTTTTTGGGGGTGTCAGTGATTGTTAAGTGTGCCAAGGGGGGAGTGACAAGGAATGTTAGGGAATGCTATGGAATTTCAAGACGTGCCAAGGTGTGCTAACATGTGCCAAATAGTGCCAAGGCATGCCAAGCTATGCCATGTGTTAAGGCATGAATAGATGTGCCAGGTGTTAGGGTATGCAAACACATGTCAAGGAGTGTCAAGCAAGAAAAGGGAACACCAAGTTAAAATGAAAATAAATTAACACATATGAGGGTTAATAATTCAGGACCTTACCTTTTCAAGAGGGGAATGTTAGGCATACCAACATTAGTGTCAATTCATGGAAACGACCAAGTTTTAGCGTCTCTTAAGTGAAAAATCATCCTTTATTACTTCTCTCTTAATTCTGCATGATTGATCTCAAATAAATTTGATCTTAAACCATGCCAAGGAATTCTCTGAAATCCAAACACATGCCAATAATTTTCAAGTACCACTAAGTGCTAAGAGCCAATATGTGCCAGGGAGTTATAGGGGATGCTATGGAGTTCCAAGTTTTCTAAGGAGGGAGTGGCAATATATGATAGATATTTCCAAGGCATGCTAGAGTGCTATGGAAGCATACCAAGATGTGCCAAGTGCTAATGTGTGTTGAGTGTTAGTGAATTCCAGGGAAACACAAGGGAGCATTATGTAAAAATTCATGGAAATTAATGAATAAGAGTGTGTGACAGGGAGTGTCAGCGAGTTCTAGGTATGCTAAGGAGGGAGTGACATGTGGTCAAGATGTTCCAGGTGCCAGGGTGTGCCAACACATGCTAGGAAGTGTTAGGGAGTCCTAGGGACACACGAGGGAGCACTAGGTGAAAATAATGCATGCAAATGAACAATTAAGAGATTGTGATAGGAAGTGTCAGTGAGTTCTAGGTGTGCTAAGGAGGGAGTGACAAGGTATGCTAGGCCATGCTAAGGTATGATAAAGGTTAGGGAAACATGCCAAGATGTGCCAAGTGCTAAAGTGTGCCAATGCATATTAGGGGAGTGTTTTGGAGTGCCAGGGAAAAATAAGGGAGAAAAAGTTTCAAATGCATGGAAATGATTGAATAAGAGTGTGTGACAGGGATTGTTAGAAAATTATAAGTGTGCTAAGGAGGGAGTGAAAATATATGTTAAGTAGTGCCAAGGAATGTTAGAGTGCTAGGATGACATGCCAAGCTGTGCCAAGTTACAAGGTGCGCCAATGTGTGCCAGGGAGTGCCACAGAAACATAAGGGGGAACTAGTTCAAAATGCATGGAAATGAATGAATATAGAGTGTTTGATAGGGAGTGTTAGTGAGTTCCAACTATGCTAAGGAGGGAATGACGAGGTTATATGCTAGGCAATCCCAAGACATGCTAGAGTTTCAAGGCCTGTTAGGGAATGGTAGGGTGTGTTAGGGAGTTCCAAATATTTTCAAGGAATGCAAGGGATGCTAACATGTGCCACATAGTTCCAAGGGATTGTTAGAAATTTCAGGTGTTATGGCATGTCAAGATGTAAACTATGTTGCTTAGTTGTTTTATGGCCATGATTGGATGTGAGCCTTAACTTGGTAACCTGTTAAGTGGGATACGTTAATATTGGACATGAGTAGCCTAATATTATTTATAAGCCATTATTAGGTGAGCAAGGCATAGTCTAGTTGTAGTAAATGAAATTTGGTCAAGTTGTTGTAGTCGAGGCAGGACTTGGTTGGGTTCCCAAGTCTAAAAAAAATAAGGGTAGTTATGAGGACATGACAGTTAAGGAGTTCCAGGGCGTCCCAATGAATTAAAAGGTGTGCCAACACATTTCAGTTAGTGTTAATGCATGAAGAGGAGTGTTTAGGAGTATCAAGGCATCACAAGGGAGAACTAGTAAAAAGTGCATGGAAACGAATGAATAAGAGTGCTTGTCAGGGAGTGTCAGTGAATTCTAGGTGTCCCATGGACGAAGTGCATTAGGAGAATTTCCTAATAGTACTTGAAGGAGGAAATATTATGATTGCGATAAGGGGATGGAAGATGCAGTTTCAGACGAAGGGAGACTTTGTGCTAGACACAACACTATTTTTTCAATGACTTGGGTGGGTTCCCAAGTTGCAAAATAATTAAGGTTATCTATGAGGGCATGACAACTAGGGGGTGCCATGGTATGCAGGGAATCCCAGGAAGTGCTAAAACATGATATAAAGTTCCAACGCATGTTAGGCAGTCCAAAATGTTCTATGTGGTAGGGTTTGGTACCGACACATGCTAGGGAGTGCCAGGGAAACAAAATGGAGGACTAGTTTCAATTGCATGGAAATGAATGAATAAGAGTGTGTGATAGGGAGTGTTAGCAAGTTATAGGTGTGTTAAGGAGGGAGTGACAAGGTATGCTAGCAAATTCCAAGGAATGATAGAGTGCTCTTAAAGCATGTCAAGATGTTGCAAGTTCCAGGGTGTGCCAATCTGTGCCAAGGAGTGTTAGGGAGTGCTAGAGAAACACACGGGAGAACTATGTAATAATGCATGGAAATGAATGAATAAGACTGTGACAAGTAGTTTCAACGAGTTCCAAGTGTGATAAGGAGGAGCGAAAATACATGCTTGGCAGTGCTAAGGAATGATAGAGTGATAGGGTGGCATGCAACTAAGATGTGCCAATGTGTGCAAGGAAGTGTTAACTAAGAGTGCTAGTGAAACACAAGGGAGCACTACGTCAAAATGCATGGAAATGAACAAATAAGATTTTGTGATTGGAAGTGTCAGTGACTTCCAGTTGTGATAAGGAGGGAGTGACAAGGTATGCTAGGAATTGTTAAGGCATTCTAGAAGTAGGTGAAATTGATCAACTTGTAGTAGGTTCAATTGATCAAGTTGTTACAATTGAATCAAACCAATGTCACATGAACTGCAGTAGCTAAGGACTTGAGTGGGTTCCAAAGTCATGAAAAAATGTAAGGATAGTTGTGAGGGAATGAGTGCCAAGTCATGATAGGGAATGCTAACATGTGCTAGATAGTTGGAAGGCATGTCAAATATGCTAATATGTGTCAAGTTCTAAGGGATGCCAAGATGTGCAAGGGTGTGACAATACATGCCAGGGACTATCAAGGCAAAAAAAAGGAGAAACAAGTTAAACTACAAGGAAATGGACACATCATAGGGTTAATAAACCATCAATTTACATTTTCTAGGAGGGGAATGATATCCGCTCCAACAATAGGTGTAAATAAGTTTTAAGTGCCAAGTGTTAGTGCATTCTAAGTGCCAAGTAATCCTCTGTTACTTCTCTTCTGCTTTCCAATAATTGATCTCAAATAAATTTAATATTAAACCATGTCAAATCATACTGAGGCATCCTAATGAATGCTAGACATGCTAATGATCATGACCTCTTTAGGACTATATCTATCTTATCCCCCTTGATCAAATGAGCTCCTTCTCACTTGATGTTATTTCATTTATCCCAAGGAATCCTTAAATATTTTTTCCTAGACCTCTTAGGAACCCTCTAGAACTTACAAATTTTATCCACCTAGACCTTAGGAAATATTAATTTTTCTTTTTAATTTTATTTTAGATTTTAAACCCCATATTGGGTCCAAGATCCCTTTGCTTGGATTCTTTTCCCACAAATCCTTTTGTAACCAAACTCACACAAACCCATGTCACTAGGCTTGTGGATTACCTCCCAAGCTACACAATTCAACAACATAGTCTAGTTGTAGTAATTGTAACTTGGTAAAGCTCTTGTAGTCAAGCGAGGGCTTGGTTGGGTTCCTAAGATGAAATTTGACTAAGGGTAGTTGTGAGGGCATGATAGCTAGGGAGGGTCATGGAATTCAAACGAATGAAAAGGCATGCTAACAAATGTCAGACAATGTCAATGCATGATGAACTAGAGTGTTAGTTTGTGTCGGGGCATATCAAGGGATAAGTAGGTCAAAAATGCATGGAAAGGAATGAACAAGAGTGTGTGTCAGGGAGTGTCAATGGATTCAAGTGTGTTAAGGACAAAGTGTGTTAGGAGAACTTTAAAATAGGATTTAAAGGAGGAAAGCCTATGGTTGTTATACGGGGCTCGACATAGTAGTTTTAGACAAAGGGAGATCACTTTGTGCTAGGCACAACATTGTTTTTCCCTTAGCAATTTTTTTTATATGAGATGTGGCACACTTTGGTTACATGATCATGTTTTAAACTATTCTAGATAATTTAATATTATACATTGTTGTGTATAATTTTTGGGGCACTCAGCTTGTGTCAACTTATATCTTATGTACCTTGTGCATCTTGTGGTTCTTGCAAACTCTCAGTTAATGTTATACTATTTATAAGAACTTCACATACATGTGAAATATTGCTCGTGTAAGCTATGTTGATTAGTTGTTTTATGGCCATGGCTAGATCATATGATCCTTGTCTTGGTAACTAGTTAAGTGGGACAAGTTGAGCTTCGACATGAGTGGCATAAGATGAGTTATAAGCAGTTCTTAGGTGAAAAAGTCACAATCTACTTGCAGTAGGTGCAATTGGTCAAGTTGTTGCAGTTGAAGCAAGCCAATGTTGTCATATGAACTGCAGTATCCAAGGACTTGATTGGGTTCCCAAGCCGTGAAAAAGTGTAAAGGATAGTTTTGAGGACATGAGTGCCAAGGCGTGCTAATGAATTCTAAGATGTGCCAGATACTACGAAGGCATGTCAAACTAGCTAATATGTGCCAAGTGATAAGACATGCAAAGATGTGCAAAGGTGTGTCAATGCGTGCTAGGGACTGCCAAGGAAGAAAAAGGGAGAAAATAGTTAAACTAAAAGGAAATGAACACATAAGAGGGTTAATAATTGATCAATTTACCTTTTCCAAGAGGGGCATGCTTGGCACACCAAAACTAGGCACCAATAGGTGCCAAGTGAAAAGTATTAATGAAATATTCTAAGTGCCAAGTATTCCTTTGTTTCTTCTCATCTACTTTACAACAATTGATCTCAAATAAATTTAATATTAAACCATGCCAAATCACACTGAGGCATCTCAGCATATTCCATACATGCTAAGACTTTCTAAGCACAAACACATGCCAAGTGCTAATATGTGTCAGGGAGTGTTATGCATTCTATGAAGTGGAAGGGCATGTTGAAGAGTGCTAAGGTGTTCTAGAGAGTGCTAATGCATGTCAGGGAGTGTTAAGGAGTACTAGGACAAAACATTAAGGCGGAACTAGGTCAAAATTCATGGAAATTAATGAATATGAGGAATGTGTGCCAGGGACTACTATTAATGAGTGCTAGCTGTCATGCCAAGGAGGGAGTGACAAGGTATGCTAAGCATTGGTAAGGAATGTTATGGAATATCAAGGCATGTTAAGAAGTGCCAAAGTGTGCTAGGGATTTCCGGGGTGTGGTAATTATATGTGCCAAGATATGCCAATACATGCCAGGTGCTAAGGATGTGTAGGGTGCCAGGGTATGTCAATATGTGGCATGAAGTGTGAAGGCAACAAAAGGAAGAACCAAGCCAAACTGCAATGAAATGAACACATAAGAGGGTTAACAAGTCGAGACTTTATATTTTTGAAAAGAGGCATGCTATGAACACTAATAATAGGTCCCAATACATGCCAAGTGGCATTGTTTGCCAAGTTTTAATGTATGTCAATGCATGCAACCAAGGTGTTACAGGGCATGCTAGGGACTACATGCATTCCAACAAATGCTAGGAGAGTTATATGTTGTGCTAGTGCATTCCACCATGTGCTTAGGTGTCAGTGTCATGGAAATATGTTCTAGGTACAAAGATGTTCCAAGACATGCGAATTGATAATAAATGTTAGCATGTGCCAAAGCATTAATTTAAGGTGTGCCTAGATTATTGAGGAGTGTTAGGTATTTCTCATTAATAGAATTGACAGAGTTTGATTAAGTATTAAATAATATATTTCCTACACACACTAGTGTAAATTTATCTAAAGGGAATTTCCTAGATAATAAACTTAATAGATATGAATCATGTGTTGACTCATAGGAAAAATCTATTCAACTAGTCATTACTTGAGGGAAATGATACACACTAATTACTTCTTAACAAATTGACTGACTCTAACCACTATGGTGTTGGACATATTATAAAAATGACTCCACAATAATGGTATTAAATCATTATCTTTTAACAAAAAATATAGTAACATTCACATAGCGTCATCAAAAACTCATTGGAATGATCACTATGATGACGAACATTTTTTGACCATCACCAAAAGAAACAAAAAGAGCATTGGTGAGGGTCATTAAAGTTCATCACTAGAAGTGTCACCAAAGAGAAAATTAGTGATGGGCCTTTTATGACCCTCACCAAAAGTGTCATTGAAAATGGCTTTGGTGATGAACCTTAAAGGAACATCACTATATACACTTACAACGACGCTTTTTTAAGGACCATCACCATATGTGACATTGGTGATGGACCTTAAAGGTCCGTCACAAGCATTACCCTCACCAATGTCCTTTTTTCTTGTAGTGCTAGGAGGAGGTGGACCTAGGATTAGAGGTGGAGGTAGAGGTAGAGGAAGAGATGGAGGAGGAGGAAGAGGTGAAGGTAAACGAGATAGGGGAGAAGGTAGAATATATCCAAATCCTGTTGGATTTCCTATACTTGATGAAGATATTACTGTCATAATGAAAAATATCTCACCCTCTATCCTTCCTAATTTTTGTGGATTAATAAGTGAAGATCCTGAAACATTTCTTTTTGAATTAAAAGTTTCATGTAGATCATATGAATACTTACTTGATTCTCAAAAATTGAAATTGTTTCCAACAAATTTTAAGGATGCAGCATTGAAATGGTTTATGGGGTTAATAAACAATTCTATTAAGACATGGGAAGAAATGGAGAATGCATTCTTACAAATTTATATAAGGACTTGTTACACTAAAAAATGTCACCCTGACATTCTGCTGACTGTATGAGCTCATTGACACTCATACTTACCTCCTCTACAAGTCTTACAACCTTTGTTTCTCATTCCAACCCCCGAAACTGGAGGAAAAACCATTAAAACTAAGAAAATCCTTGGGTACGCAGTTAATATGAGGCTTACCTGTGTTTTTAGCTAGGGTACGCAGGTAATGTGAAGATAAACTGCATTCTAGAATGCATTTTTCCAGTGTAATGCCTGCGGTACCCCTGTAAAGTCAAAAAGCGCGAAAGAAAAGATTAAAAAGTTAAATTTTGGTCAATTCTAGAAGGTTCTGGATGAGATTTTTTGGGGATGAGTACGCTTTAGTAAGGTGCATGTATCCCACACCTTAAGGAACTAATCCCTTTATGTGAGGAGCCTATCCCTTTGAAGAAGGGTTCTATCCCTTTAAAGGTGGAATCCTAACCTCCTCATCTGCTCTATAAAAGGAGGCATTGGGTAGCCTCAAAAGGTTAAGTTTTGATTGAGTTTTTGGAGATTGAGAATTGGAATTCAAGCTTTATGTGTGATTGAGTTGAAGTTCTGTTGAGATTCAAACTTCTTTCTATTGAGCTTTTGAGAGGAAAGATCACATACCTTTTTATGCTCCTGAAGGAAGAGTACAAAAATTATCAAAGTAGAGGAGATTACTGCTTTGGACCCCGGGAAGGCCTTTCAAACATCAAGGCTAAGGTTGTAAGGTTCTTCTGTATATTTTAAGATTAATACAATCAAGTTCTGTTTTTCTCAATAAATTTTTGTTCGATTGTTTATTTCAATAAGCTGTCGTTTGATCATTTATTTCATAGATTTCTTGATCACTATGATAGGTATGTTTTATAATTATTTATTATACAGGTGCTATTAATATTTTCTTGTTTGTGATTGCAGATCAACGAAAGATGATACTTTCTTGCAACAAAAGAGTTCTTGTTGCGATGAAGGATTATTGATGCGACGGAAGCACTACGACCGCAAATAAGCATTTGGATCTAAGGTAGGATCGACACCTTCATAACATTTATTTGTAAAACGAATATATCTAGAGAAAGACAAACTTAGTTGTTCGTTTGTTGCTAGATTGTCTTCTGACACTAGGGAGATCAGTCTTGTCCGCAAGAACGATTTATCCGGCCAACAAATTGGCGACTCCACTGGGGAAAGGAACTTGTTGTTTTTGGTTCTTTTTTATTTTGATTTGAGGAAACGTATTTTATGGTTTTTAATTGATTGATATCTGCTTGGGTAGCTTAGGTTTTCTCTGTTTTTGAAAATTTTGAAATCTTTTTTGTTTTTCTTGAAGTTTTCAGGGGACCGCACTTTGTATTCACACACAGTGCGGGCATCTCCGCACTTTCCTTAAGTAACTAGTGCGGGACTGCACCTGTTACTTCTGGGACCTGCGGACCTTGTTAAAAGTCTTGAAAAACTTAGATTTCTTCTTTCAGTTTAGTTTAGATTTAATTTAGGATTCTTAGCATCTACCCAGATCTGTAATTTTCTGTCAAAAATCTCTTGTTTCTGAATTTCTTTCAGCAAATTCTTCATCTCATCAATCTCCATTTAAGTTAATTGGGTGTTTTGAGTCTCTTTTTTGAGAAATTCTTAATTTGATTTTCTTAATTGTGTATGAGTGTTAATCGCCTTTGAGTGTTTTTTGATCTTTGGAACTCTCACCCAATTTTCTTGACTTCCACTTGATTGGTTATTAGATTAAATTAGAATCATCTTGTGTTTGAGAATTCTCTTGCATAGATCACATTTGCATAATTAGAATTCTCATTTTCAGAATATAAATGAAAAATGTGCATAGATTACATTTGCATACTTTTCAAGTGAATTGTGCATAGATTACAATTGCATAGTTTACATTCTGAAAAATCAATTGTAGATTTAGATCAGTTTTCTTTGATTTGAATTTAGATGTTTTTATGTTTGTTTTAAAAACACAAAAATATAAAAAATTTGTTTTGGGATTGATTTGCATTAGTTTTTCTTAATGAAATTAGTGCATTAGAGAATTTGTTATATTTTCTCTTAGTAATCAATCTTTGCATTGTTGGAAGTGGATGGAAACTCTCTCCTTACTTTAGTTAGGATTCATCGAATTGAAAAGATTACATTATAATATTCGATTGCATTCAGTTTTGGGTCGGGTCATAACACCATTGGTTTCATATCCATTTATCTTTTGAGTAATAACAGCCTAAATAACACAGCGCTTAATTAAAATTCATCTAGTAATTTTTACATTTTTAGGGCTCTTTCCACCAATATAGCTTAGGCTAGTGTCTTGGAATAGGTTTTAGTTAACTCTCCAAGAGAGTAAAACAAACAAGTAGTCGATCTTGCGGTAGGAAAAATTCCAATTGTTGCATGTATGCTCTAGGAAGCTCCTCCTAAAGGAGTCAAGCACGAGATCATATCTGAACCAGTGTGGTAATCAATCCTTCCTCATTGGGAACGATAGCAGATATACACATATTAAAAATAGTAAACCTAGGATAGACCATTGTCGAGGAGCCTGGGGTCACTTGTCGGTATACCTTGGGTTATTTCAAGGAGCCTTCAAGGGGATTGAGCTTTGTTACTCTTCCCTTGCGTGTGTATCGGATCGTAGACTATTCCCCCAGGTATATTTGTTTCTGTTGGTAACCTTAGTGGCCATAATCTATTGGTTTCTTTCCTAAGGTGACGGTGGAGGGAAGATCCCACTGTACCTGGAGCAGACGTCGACTAGACTCACTTGGACTCTCTGGGGGTTCTCTTCACTCGAGATGGTTTTGTGAAGAAACTTGTGCCAGTCTGTTTCATTAAGCAGGTTGTCGAGGTAACTGTTCCAACCGCCCTTTCTATATTAAATTCTACGATGTTGGATTTCATCACCAACTAGTGTTTTTAGTACGGGAAGTTACTGTTTGTGTGTGGTTTGACTCCTAGATTTGATAGCGCGTGTTAATTTGTTTGTTTTTACTTTTAGGGACCATAGGTGTGAATTGTGAATTTTAATTGTTAGGTGTGAATTGTGAATTGTTAATTTTAGTTTTAAATTGTTAATAAAATTCACTGAAGTCGAATATAATGGCAACTGTTCCGGAATTTACCAACCAAGGAACTCCTCTTAACGAGAATCCTAGTACTTTTCCTTGCTTTGGAAATGTTGTTCCTCCTTATATGGCTACATTGTCATTACCTGGATTTACAATAGGTTTACCGATATGGTTATTTTCAACTTCGTTGGCCCCAAATACTCCAATTGTTTCACCTCAACCGGATGCTTCACCTCAACAGAGTTCACCATCTCAATATCACCAACCTTTTGTTGACCCTTCACCTTATTCGCCTAATATTTCTTCCTCCATTTCTTCCTCTTCGCTTGGTAAAAGCCTTGACGCTAGTAACCAGGTCACTAAGAAGAAGAAGAAAGGGAAGAAGAAGAAGAAGAAGAAGCAAGATAAGAAAGGAGTCAACCAACCAACCATGGATGTAAGTGTTAGTTGTGTTGAGGAAACCTCCAACATGCATCGTACACCCAAATACCCTTGCAGGATTTGTAAGGGTGACCACTTCCTTATCAATTGTCCTGGTATTCCAAAGGTCTTGGACGTATGGTCCAAAAAATCCCATCAACTTTCCGTTGATCCATCAACCAGTGATAGTCAGGTTCTTGGGAAAAAGGGTAAAGTTAGGTTTCCTTGTAAGTTATGCAAAGGGAGTCATCAAACTCACATTTTCCCTCACATGGATGAAGCCTCAAAATTATTGGAAAACTTTCCAACTGGTTACCGTAAACTTTCTACCAACCTACCGTCAACTGACAGAGTGATTGATCTAATTTCAAGTACAGTCGATCCCACTCTTCCATTGGAGAGTAAAAATCATATCACTTAGTTTGATGATCCATTAGTTGATCAAGTGGTTGATTTGATTTCACATTCGGTCGATCCCATTCTCCCTCTAGAGAGTGAAATTCATACTGCTCAGGTTCTTCTTGTTACATCAGATTCTTCTACGCCGGGGGGCATTATGCCTGTTTCTACAGAACCCCCTCCAAGTACTGAGGTCTTTTCCTTTGATTGGAATAGATTGACAGAACCTCGTCTTCCTTCCTCCATCCCTTTCCAAATCATTGTGAAGTTTGGTGGTAGGGACATACACCGCACACAGGTAGATGAAGGTGCTTCTGTTAGTATTTTATCCTCAACTGCTTGAAAATCTTTGGGTTCCCCTCAGCTTGTGCCTATTACGCAGAATCTGAAATCTTTTAACAGAACCGTTAGTAAACCTTTAGGGATCCTTCCTAATTTTTCTATTACTTTGGAAGGTAAAAATATCTGTATTGATCTTATGGTAGTTAGAGGTCCCTTGGATTTCAATTTACTCCTTGGGCGAGACTATGTCTATGCAATGAAAGCTGTCGTATCGACACTCTTTCGTGTGATGTCTTTCCCTCACAATGGAAATATTGTGACTATAGACCAGCTTTCGTTCCCTAGTCTTGTTTCGACTACCAATAATATGACACCCCTAAATTTTCCTGATTCTAAAGTGGTATCTACCCCGCCACGGGTTAATTATGTGGCAACTAGTCCCATGTTTTCAATTACCAATGAAAGCGAGCCTCTCACTGTTTGCTCGACTTCAGATCCGATAACTGACATGGGAAACTCTATGGGATTACTTGAACGCGATGTTATTATCCCTTTTGAGTCCCTTGACATGTGTTCCTTCCAGAGGATTGTTCTTCCTTCTGATGGAGACGTCTTGGAAGCCATGATCAAGGTGTGTCCATTGACATGTGTTTCTTCCAGTTGGAAGCCATGATCAGTGGATGGTGAGGAGAGTTCCTTTTACTGTGTCAACCTCATTAAAAAATGAATCAGTTAGTCCGAGGAAAGTTCCTTTTACTGTGTCAACCTCGTTAAAAAATGAATCAGTGATTGTGAGGATAGTTCCTTTTACTGTGTCAAACTCGTTAAAAAATGAATCAGTGGGTGAGGAGAGTTCCTTTTACTGTGTCAACCTCGTTAAAAAATGAATCAGTGGGTGAGGATATTTCCTTTTACTGTGTCAACCTCATTAAAAAATGAATCAGTTAGGTATGAGGACAGTTATTTTCCTGTGTCAACCTCATTAAAAAATGAATCGGTAGGTAGATTGTAGAGAGTAGATTGGTAGATTAGAATAAATAGTTTATGAGGACAGTTCTTTTCCTGTGTCAACCTCGTTAAAAAATGAATCAGTTGGTCAGAGGATAGTTCCTTCTACTGAGTCAACCTCATTAAAAAATGAATTAGGTATGAGGACAATTCTTTTCCTGTGTCAACCTCATTAAAAAATGAATCAGTAGGTTATGTAGGTAGATTAGAAATAAGTAGTTTCTGAGGATAGTTCCTTTTACTGTGTCAACCTCGTTAAAAAATGAAACACGTTGCCATGAGCATAGTTCTTTTCTTGTGTCAATCTCGTTAAAAAATGAAACAAATCCTCCCCTAATTGAGTCAAGTCTTTGAATAGACCTCGTAAATGTTAAGTAGTATATTTAGGTTAGTTTTTAGGTCGGGTCTTTCATATGATCTCGTAAATGAACCTTCATTCCATCCAGCTATTTATTACTAGTGTACTTAGTTGAATGAAATGAAGCTGGGGGGGCATGCACTCTAGCAGTTACACTTAGGGGGCATCAAGCACAGTTTTCTCTTTGTTTCAAGCTTGTGTAAAAATGAAACCACTCTGAAGCATAGTTTTTCTCTGTTTCAAGCTTTTGTAAAAATGAAACCTATCTTGAGTCTATTTCGGTTATTATTTTCGAGACTCGTTAAACTCATGAAAATCCCGAGATTATTTTGCTATCTTTCATTCTCGTAAAACACATGAAAATGCCGAGTTCTTTTCGTCTTTTTCTGCTCGTAAATTAAATTGAAAGTCGGCCATATGAGTACATTTTTATCCCTTTTTCAAACTTGTTAAAACTTACGAAAAAGTGAAAACCATGAGTACATTTTTATCCCTTTTTCGAACTCGTTAAAATTTACAGAAAAAGCGAAACTACTGAGTATACTTTTATCACTTTTGAACTGCGTTAAAATAAAACTTCTTGAAAAAGCGAAACCTTGGAGTCCTCTTTTCAGCCCTTTTCAGACTCTCTAAGATTGAAAAGATTGCCGAGCACTTGATTATTCGAACTCGTTAAAGTAAATGAATAATCGTCCTTTCAGTATAAGTTTACCCCTTTTACGGACTGAAATGGACTATTTACGAAAAAGGTATACATTGACTAATTACGGTCAATAGAGTTCTCTCCTGCATTATTTTATCCTTTTTTGGGCTTGGGAGACTAAATTTACGAAAAATTACACCCATGGAGTTTTCTTAAGTTTTTTCTTCTGACTCCCTAAAATTGAAAAACACCGAGTTTCTCTTATACTGGACTCGTTAAAATTTAACAGTAAGGACCTGTTCAATTTCAAACAGGAAAGAACCACTCCTTCTTAGGGTTCGAATCTTAAACTAAGTTGGACTCATCCGAAGGATGAGCTTATAAACAAGCAAATGTTATCCTCCTCAAGCTTGTCAAAAATAAAGAGGTACTTGCCAGAAATGGTGGGGGAAAAGAGAGAAAAACGAACCTGTTTGTAAATTAAATTGAAAGTCGGCCACATGAGTATATTTTTATCCCTTTTTCAAACTCGTTAAAACTTACGAAAAAGTGAAAACCATGAGTACATTTTTATCCCTTTTTCGAACTCGTTAAAATTTACAGAAAAAGTGAAACTACTGAGTATAATTTTATCCCTTTTTCGAACTCGTTAAGACTTACTGAAAAAGCGAAACCTTGGAGTCCTCTTTTCAGCCCTTTTCAGACTCTCTAAGATTGAAAAGATTGCCGAGCACTTGATTATTCGAACTCGTTAAAGTAAATGAATAATCGTCCTTTCAGTATAAGTTTACCCCTTTTACGGACTAAAATGGACTATTTACGAAAAAGGTATACATTGACTAATTACGGTCAATAGAGTTCTCTCCCGCATTATTTTATCTTTTTTCGGGCTCGAGAGACTAAATTTACGAAAAAGTACACCCATGGAGTTTTCTTAAATTTTTTCTTCTGACTCCCTAAAATTGAAAAAGACTGAGTTTCTCCTATACTGGACTCGTTAAAATTTAACAGTAAAGGACCTGTTCAATTTCAAACAGGAACGAACCACTCCTTCTTAGGGTTTGAATTTTAAACTAAGTTGGACTCATCCGAAGGATGAGCTTATAAACAAGAAAATGTTATCCTCCTCAAGATTGTCAAAAATAAAGAAGTACTTTCCAGAAATTGTGGGGGAAAAGAGAGAAAAACAAACCTGTTTGTTACATTTTGATTATTCGAAAAACCATTTAACCACTCTTGAACACGACACTTTTGTCCACCTGGGTTGGGAAATCCTTTTCCTAACAGTTAATCAAACCACATTGAAAGTCTTCAGCCGGTTTCTGGGTATTAGCTTTGGGTCAATTGTTACCAAGCCATCTGCAGTGTCATTATGTGTTCAAGAGGACAGTTCAAATAAACCATTCATTTGCGAAATATCTGTCATCCATTTTTTAACATCCCTGAGTCAGCCCTTGCCAATATATTTTCAAAACTTGATCTATGATTTCGTGTTGTAGGCTTTCCTACGACGGATCAATTTCTATCGATGATAGCTCATTATCTAGGAAGTTGATCCAGAAATCGTCAGTACCATGAAATCTGCATGCCTCAATGGCAGGTTTCTCGCCTTCGACGACAAGTTGCATCATTGACCTTCGATCGAATGATTCCGTGACATGTTTGACTTCAGCTCATTCATTCACATTTCATGGATTGTACTGAGTACTTTGAGAGCCATTGGCATTAATGGTGGTTACTCTCACACTTGTTAACAGTTTACATCATTGAATGGTAATCAAGTGGTTTCTACCATGTTCGACTTCAACACATTTATTCACATGGATAGAATCGTGCTAGTTCGAGAAGCGGAAATTAAGACCCTGGATCTAGTTTCTACCATCCAGGCTACGAGGAATTTTGTTATCATTTATACAGTAGACTATTTATAAACAGATGGCTACGTCCATACTGTGTCTACACATGTCTATGTTGTGATGTATTCAAAATCATTCCTATATCAGAATGATTTAAGTTAGTTCTAGTTAGTTTTTGATCTGAGTATAGGAATGCCTACCTCAGCGATGATATGATTACATATATATATTTTGCATTGAATGTTTTTACAGGTTCCGACTGGGGTGTCCACAGGATGATCCTTGAAATGATAAAGTACTTCACTCTTCATATATGACAGACTTCATCTTCATCTATTCCAGACTTCGCACTTTAGGGGGAAATCTGTTACAATAAAAAATGTCACCCTGACATTCTGCTGACTGTATGAGCTCGTTGACACTCATACTTACCTCCTCTACAAGTCTTACAACCTTTGTTCCTCATTCCAACCCCTGAAACTGGAGGAAAAACCCTTAAAACTCAAAAAATCCTTAGGTACGCAGTTAATATGAGGCTTACCTGCGTTTTTAGCTAGGGTACGCAGGTAATGTGAAGAGAAACTGCGTTCTAGAATGCATTTTTCCAGTGTAATGCCTGCGGTACCCCTGTAAAGTCAAAAAGCGCGAAAGAAAATATTAAAAAGTTAAATTTTGGTCAATTCTAGAAGGTTCTGGATGAGATTTTTTGGGGATGAGTACGCTTTAGTAAGGTGCATGTATCCCACACCTTAAGGAACTAATCCCTTTATGTGAGGAGCCTATCCCTTTGAAGAAGGGTTCTATCCCTTTAAAGGTGGAATCCTAACCTCCTCATCTGCTCTATAAAAGGAGGCATTGGGTAGCCTCAAAAGGTTAAGTTTTGATTGATTTTTTGGAGATTGAGAATTGGAATTCAAGATTTATGTGTGATTGAGTTGAAGTTCTGTTGAGATTCAAACTTCTTTCTATTGAGCTTTTGAGAGGAAAGATCACATACCTTTTTATGCTCCTGAAGGAAGAGTGCAAAACTTATCAAAGTAGAGGAGATTCCTGCTTCGAACCCTGGGAAGGACTTTCGAACATCAAGGCTAAGGTTGTAAGGTTCTTCTGTATAATTTAAGATTAATACAATCAAGTTCTGTTTTTCTCAATAAATTATTGTTCGATTGATTTTTAAATAAGCTGTCGTTTGATCATTTATTTCATAGATTCCTTGATCACTATGATAGGTATGTTTTATAATTATTTATTATACAGGTGCTATTAATATTTTCTTGTTTGTGATTGCAGATCAATGAAAGATGATACTTTCTTGCGACAAAAGAGCTCTTGTTGCGATGAAGGATTATTGATGCGACGGAAGCACTACGACCGCAAATAAGCATTTGGATCTAAGGTAGGATCGACACCTTCATAACATTTATTTGTAAAACGAATATATCTAGAGAAAGACAAACTTAGTTGTTCATTTGTTGCTAGATTGTCTTCTGACACTAGGGAGATCGGTGTTGTCCGCAAGAACGATTTATCCGACCAACAGGATTATTGCACACCTCATAACCAGAAAGATGAAGTTTTTAGGATGATGGAAAGAGAATATGAAAACTTTAAGGATTTAATTTAAAGATTCAGTTATAATCTCAAAAGGGATAAGATGGAAAATTTTGATGAAGATAATTTAAAGGATCTCTTGTTGAAAGCCATTAGAGATGAATAGATAGATATCCTTAACTTGATGGGAAAAGGAGCTATTTCTCAGCTATCATTACCTAAAATTTCTGAATTATGCAGACATATTTCAAGAGGAAAGTCAAGATTTGGGAAGAGTTCCAGAGATCCTGTTCTCTCTAGAATCAATAAATCTATAGCTGGAATAGTAAGTAGGGCTGAAATAGGAAATTTTATTGATGAATTTAAACCACATATTTTAGGGAGTATTAGTGAACAAATAGAAACCTTGAAATTAAAAAACAAGCAAAGAGATGAAAGTGATGCCTTATCTATATTTTTTCCCAAGTAGAGAATTCCCTCTTGATTTAAAATCCATAGAAACCTATGTCATATGTACTAAAAATCATGAAACAAAGAAGTGTTCTTCCATTCTAGATCTTAAATGTGTCTACCAGTAGGAAATAGTTCTAAACCAGGTAGATCCTCTTTTCTTTGTTGCTATAATACCATGAAAATGATCACAAAATCAAGGTTGAAACACTCAGATGTATACCCAACCCCTACAAAATAACTGGAATGCAATAATTCCATGGCAACAGCCCTTGTCTCAATCCTAGCCTTGGACACAGGGATGGATTAATAATTATGGTAGATACTCTCAATATCACCAGTATCCACAACATTATCCAAACTTTCGACAACAATATTTTCCTCAAACCAGTCAACAAAATTAACCTCAATTTCAAAATCAAAATCCACGACTTTCATTACCATTTCCACAAATTTGAAACCAATTGTCTGCTCAACCACTTCCAAACTCGAATAATAAAAATGCACAACCTGTTTACAACATGGAGGGATGAAATTTTAAGACTTATATCATAAATCAGCTAGATTTTAATAATTTTCAACTTAGATCTGGTAGAATATTAGAAAATAAATTGCCTTTTGTTGTTATCCAAGAAAGATAAAAAGATGATCATTCTGATGAAGAGACATCTCTTCATCAAAATGAAAATGTTCAAAAGAAAAATAATCACTCTGAAGAGGAGACATCTCTTCATCAGAATGAAAATATTCGAAACCAAACACATGATACTCCAATAAAATCAACTCCCATCATAGAACAACCTTTAGTATCTATATCAAAACCTCCTTTCCCTGAAATATTACAAATTGATAAAGGAGTAGAAAAAAAAAATCATGTTGCCTGATTATGATATGTTAGATGAACTGAAGAATGTTTGTATAAAAATTCCTTTGTTACAAGCTATCAATTAAATTCCAATCCTTGGAAAGACAATAAGAGAGTTTAGTATAAATAAACCTCAGAGAAATAGAAAAAAAGTAAAAATAATACATCTAGTAGCACTACAAGGAAAATACCCTCTAGTGGATGTATTTGAGGAACCCCACAGAAAAATACCCCATACATCTGTTTCTAATGAAGGTTACTAAAGGAGGTTGGCATGCAGAGGGTTTTGCGTATGGTTTCCTCTCGGTGTGCTTATCATTACACGTCGCCCCGGAGCACTTGAACCACGAAAGCACTAGTGCAGACCAAAACATTGGCACACCAGACACCGTGCACTCTGTACACACCCTCCCAGTGCGTCTTATTATTCTATAGCACCAGTACATCACAGATATTCCACGTCGGTGCATTATAAAACACAGTGCCAAAACCGAGACAACCCGGTGCGGTAGAAAGAAACCGCACCGGTCCATCATAATACATCACGCCAAAACACAAACCGACTGGTGTGTTTGTAAGAAACAAAACCAGTGCACCTATAAACAACTCGCACTGGTAAAGGGTTATATTAAAAAAAAAAATACAGCAAAATAACCCAGATTTTTTAGTTTTCCAGTGCTTCTGAGCGCTCAATTACCGGTGCGCACCCTACCATAGAACGCACCGGTGCGCACGAGACATTGGCACACTGGACAACTTGCACGACGTACACACACATCTGAGGCCTCCTATTTCTATAACGCACTAGTGCTTCACAACTATTCTGTGCCGGTGCATCATAAAACAATGCGCCAAAATAGAAACGTGCTGGTGCGTTCTTATCAAAGAGCACTGATGCGCCTATAAAACACGCGCACCGATAAAGGGTTATATTAGAAAATTACGGAAAAATAACCTGGATTTTTCAGTTTTCCAATGTTTCTGAGCTCTCAATTATCGGTGCGCAACCTCCCATAGAACGCATTGGTGCACACAAGACAATGGCACACCGGACAGCTTGCGCGATGTACATACACATCCGAGGCCTCCTATTACTGTAATGCACCGGTGCTTCACCACTCTTCTGCGCTGGTGCGTCATAAAACACCGCGCCAAAAAAGAAATGTGCCAGTGCATTCTTACCCAAGAGCACCGGTGCGTCGATAAACCGCACGCATCGGAATAGCATTACATAAAAGAAATTTTAAGGCCAAAAAGCCGGTGCTTTACGACTATTCAACACCAGTGCTTTACGGATTTGCCACCCTAGTGCCTCATCAAAATTTCGTGCCGAAACTAAAACATCCTGGTGTGGTGTTAGGGAACCGCCCCGATGCATTATAAACAATGCACCAAATTTGACACAGCCAGGTGTGGTTGTAGGTAAGTGTACTGGTGCGCCTATAAAACCCTGCGCACTGGAACAGGGTTAAATAAATAAAAAATACGGCCAAAAAATTTCATTTTTCACTTTCCTTAGTGCTCCAAAGCTCTCAAGCACCGATGTCATTTCCCTTTGTCTGAGCCGCACTGACATCAGTGCTCTCATTACACCCATTGCACGCACTGCTGCTTTGCATTGGCCACCAATCTCCAGGTTGCATTCTGAAAAATGGTGGGAAAATTTTCTTTTACAAATTTTACAGCCAATATGCCTCCTCGATGGGGAAATGTATAGGTATTTTTCTAGTTTTTCCATAATTAAGCCTTTTAGCGGATTAGAAATTGAAATAACCTTAAAAATAACCATTAAAAAAAAAAATTTGTCGTGCAGTGCGCCAGATCTGTTCAGCTCACACTGGATAGTGGTGCTACCAGTAAAATTTACAGGCCGCACTGCCACTGGTGCTAATGATAGCCCCAACATTTCCAGGGCGATACCGAAAGGTGCCCTGAATAATTTTAAAATAAAAAAAATAAAATAAAAGGCGGTGCGCTCATTTATCCAGGCGCACCATTGACCACAGAAATCACAATGCGGTGCGTTGAAGGAATTATCCACCCTGGTGTATGTTAGTGCACCGCATTCTGGATTTCGAGAGGGTCAACGGTGCGGCCGGGTAAAAGACCGCACCATCAGCTATGTAATTGTCATGAAGTCGATGCGTTGACAGGACTATACGCGTCGGGGCATATATTTCAGTTAGCGCACTGCTATTCTGAACTTTGATAAAGTTAACGGTGCTTGAAAAATAGACAGCTGCACCGAGACCGGTGCTCTATATTCTTAATATGCACCGCAACCAATGCGTGACTATTTTTATGGAGCACCAACTTGTCTGTTTGTTTTTTTTTTCAAAAAAATATATATATGTGTATTCATAAATACATGTCTATTTTAATAAAAAAAATATATTTAATATGGTAATGATTCAGAGAGAAGAGGAGGAACAACAGCAACAACAGGCTGAACAGTATGGCATGATTCGCCAATGGGATGCCCAAGAGAGGGAGAGAGATGCATACCCTCTCCCTATTACTGCAGATACCCAAGAGATCCTTAGGCAGGTAGGCCTCCTCAAGTTCTATGAGGAGGCTACTTCCCTAAAGGCGCATAGTGTGTTTTTGAGATATCTTATCTGCAGGTGGAATGCCCACCCACAGCCTTTCTAGGTTGGTCCTGAACAGTTGTACACACCCACTAAGGAGGATATTTATTTTATTAGAGGACTATCGAGGAGAGGGGTGGATTTTCCCTCATTCCCAGACATGCCAGTTGGTTGTGTAGTAGGGAGTCAGTTAGTTTACTCCCAGAGATACATTGGAGCACATGTGCTGCCTCCTTTATAGTTTCAGGTACTTGGAGGTCAGTTACATATAGGTGCTTTTGGTAGACAGGACGTGCAGTGCCTCTCCCTTATCATTTCGACCATTTCGCACAACACTAGTGACGAGCAACACATTAGTTGCTCGCTTTTATATTATGTTGATTCTTTAGTACAATAGCCACGACTTTTCAGGTGGTCCGCCATTTTTTTGTGGCAATTTTGTACGGCCTTAGATAGATGTCGTGCTCATGCACAAGGGAGGGTCAACTTCCCTTTTGCTTCAGAGTTGTTTTGTTTATTTTTTGAGAGGTTTCTAGAGATGAGACCTAGTTTTGTTCGATAGCCTCGTACGCCAATGTTTTAGGCCTAGATGCACATGTGGGGGTAGATGATGCCCAAGAGGGGAGAAATTTTTTTTCCAACTAGGATATCACATGATTCACTGGACTTACTAGCCATTTTTGATGGGCTGCATCCCTTCATTTTGGTCCCATGTCCTTATGCTGGCTTAGATTGGCGAGGGTGTCCCAACATCCTCTTCACATTTGATGAGCCGCCAGATGATAGAGGTAACATCACTGTTTTATTCATATTTATTCTAACATGTTCTTAATTGAATTTTTTTATTAAATTGTGTAAAGAAATTGTCTAATTATTGTTGTGTACTTGTATATATTTAGCAAACATTGGCTCTTTTGATGGCGAGGAGATGTCAGGTCCACCACATGATCCAAATGTGGATCCTGATGATGAAGATCATGATATGGATGATGTCGAGCATGATCATGATGAGGATGAGGCCGGTGTAGCAGAGATACATGATCCTACTCATCACGGTGCACCCTTTTGCTAGGCGTGGTCGACCTGAGACTAGATATAGGATGGAGTTGGCCAACCAACTTTGTGCATTGGTTGTTGATGCGGGCATCAAGTCCACTCATTACAGAGACATATAGGCCAACTATAGGTTGTTACAGATGTGGAGAGGCATGTCGCGTGACATGTACGGCCTGATGCGACATGTTGTAGGAGCTACGACATTGGTTACACGACTCAGGAGGACTGCCTGTAGCTATAGGCGTAGTCGAAACGCGACATGTCATGGACATTAGTTCGCAAGCAACAAATCACACACATCTCATGATCATTCACCTCGTGGCGCGCCTGATGAGCATGATGCTCCACTGGAAGCATCTGACAGTCATCATGGAGATGAGGTTGGACCATCGGCCACGTCCAGTCAGCAGCCTGCAACTACATCCATTAGTACTAGTCATGATGATCATGAGCAGGCTGGACCATCGACTGCCGAGGCTGCACTATTCACTAAGCAGGCCTCCACTACTACTGCTCATATTGATGTTGTACTACCACCAACGGATGCATCCATCAGTACTAGTGATCATGATCATGAGCAGGCTCGACCATCGATTGTCGAGGCTGCACCCAGCTTTACTGAGCAGGCATCCACTTGTAGTATTGCTATTGATGTTGTTATACTACCACCAGTGCCTGATCCATGACATTTATATTATAGTTGTGTAATTTTAACATTATATATATATATATATATATGGTCCATGTATTTTATTTTCATGCTGCAGTTGTACTTAATTTTCATGTTGGTGATCATCATGATGTGGCACATATTGTTAGGTCATGTTACATATGTTCATTTAATGTTTAGCTTGCGGATAGATGTGTATATGTGATAGCATGAGTTATTTGACATATTGAGATGTATATTTAATGTTTGAATGTGTTTATTAGTCGAATATGATATTTGTACGATGATTATCATGATCGTGATGATGTTTATTAATTAATTTAATATTAAATGACCATGATATTTGTTAAATATTATTTCATGATTGTAATTGTAATTTAAATTTTAATTGTATGTAAAATTGTAAAATTGTATTTGTATTTGTACTTATTGTAATTTAAACTGTAATTGTATGTAAAATTCTAAAATTGTAATTGTAATTGTAATTTTAATTGAATTGTATGTAAAATATTTATAAAATTGTAATTGTAATTGTAAATGTAATTCTATGTAAAATTGTAAATGTAATTGTATGTAACATTCTAAAATTGTAATTGTAGTTTTAATTGAATTGTATGTAAAATATTTGTAAAATTGTAATTGTAATTGTAAATGTAATTCTATGTAAAATTTTAAATGTCATTGTATGTAAAATTAAAATTGTAATTCTAATTCTAATTGTAATTTCACAAAATTGTAATTGTAATTTTAATTCTAATTGTAATTATTGTACTTTTAATTGTAATTGTATGTAAAATATTTGTAAAATTTTAATTATATTAATGTGAAAATTTTAATTGTATTAATGTGAAATGATTTTATTAAAATATTTAAATTTGTAAATTTGCAAATAATTGTAAAATAACAAATCTAGAATAATACGAATTTTTGTAACATAATAAAGTTTAGAGAATAATGAAAATAAATTCATGTATTTTATAATTATCATTATTTTACTATGATCTTACATACAAAAAAAAAGAACTTTATATAGTCCGGTGCGCTTATTATCATAACACACACTGATGCGTCGTATAAATAAGACGCACCGGTGCATCACAACTCTTCCGCACCGGTAACGAATAAACGCAAATAAAAAAAGCGCAACTCTATTTTCTTCAAGTGAAAAAAAAAACAACAATTTGAAAAATGTGTGGCAAAATATTTTCGAAAATCTAATTTCATAAAATAATTCTTTAAATACTAAACACTTTTCATTATTTCACTATTTTTGCTAAAATTTTCAGCCAGATATTTGCAGGAGACAACCTGGAGCAAGAGAGCAGGAGGACACTGTGGAGCAACGAAATACGTTCGAACAGAAGTATTCAGACAATCAGAAACCAAACCTATGGTGATTCAAACCCTGTATCATAGAATTTGAAACCATCTCGTGATTAAATTTGATTATTTTTTTTACTTTTTTCTGCAATTTTTTATTTTTTTCTGCAGTTTATCCATTTTTACCCTAGACCCCTCATTTTTTTTGTTATTGCCCTTTTTTCTTCCTGTTTCTGTGATTTCAAAATTATGGTTTTTCATTTTATATTGACATCCAACCCACAGGACGACTTGCATAGTCGGATCCCAATCCATTCGGCCATTGTGTGAATTTTTGAAAAAATGGATATTTCTTTATCGTTGCACCCTGCGTACTATACCGCACCAGTGCTCTGTATTATACAGCGCACCGCGAAATTAATGTAGTAAAAAAAATGAAAACATTTTTTCTAAATCCGTGCGCCAAATCTGAAATAGGGCACCGATGCTCCATTTAACTAAGAAAGCACCATACGGTGTATTACACCATTTTTGTGGTGCATTTACAATACCCAATGTACCGTACGGTGTATTATACTGTTTTGCGGTGTGTTGTTAATATCCAAATGCACCGGCTGCAGTGTAGACCTCATGAAAGGTGCACCGGTACCTTGAGATTTATTTTCTACTCGAAAAGTTGAGAATTTATTTATAAATATATTAATGAATTATATGGCACAGATTGATAAAGAAATGTCTGACAAGAGATCAAGTAACAAAAATACTGTTAACACATCAAGAAAAGAAAAAAAGACAAGTTCTTTGTAAATTTCTTATAAAAAATATTATTTTTTAACTATATGTAAGTTTAACTAATATGTGTTTTTTACTGTGTATCATGCAGAGCCACAAAATGATGAAGCTCGATATGATTATTTCTGATCTAGGACCAAAAGAGTGTAAAATTTTAATGGAAAAATTGCAAAAGGGTGAATCAGGTGAATAAAAAAATACTATTGATCCAATATGAGTTTCTTTTTTTAATTATCATTAATAATATACTTAAAATTATTAGATAACATGTGTCAAATAGTCTACTAATTCACATCTGTTTAATGGTGTATAGGGACCAACAACTCATAAAAGGAATGTTGTTCTAAGAAAAGAAAAAAAATAGAACATGCAAATGAAAATCAATTGCTCCTTAGCTCATTTGGAGTGGTGCTGGAAGTTAATTAAAGGGGAAAAACCTTTACAAAATTTTGAGGGATCTAGTGGAACAAATGTATAGACGTTGCTTCCAAAAACAACAATGTGCTACAAATGTAATATGTAATCATTGAATTTTTTGATCATTAGGTACAATAAACAAACAATTTAGCATTAAATATTAATTTTCAAGAATTTTCTTGCAGAAAAGAAAAGAAAATGGAACCCATTCAATACATAAAACAGGACGACAAGGAAGAAAATGGTTGATATCTAAGTTTGTGAGTAATTGTTACTTCCTTATAACAACTTAACTAGATTTCATTTTTGTATTTTTTAAGTTGTGTTACAAAAATAATCATTGTCAAATGTCTTCAAATAGGTGCTAACATACAAAGAAGAACCATCAGACGAATTGATTGAAATTGGGTTAAATATGGGTTGTGAGAAAATGTTGGCATATCATAATTTAATTGTGAAATTTGTAAGCATCTATCGATCTTGTTTTACTTAGTTTCGCCTATAATTAATAGAACAAAAACATATTTTATATTAAATATATGATTTGGTATGGGGTATA
The DNA here is from genome assembly GCA_034641835.2 of Pinus albicaulis. Classification (NCBI taxonomy): domain Eukaryota; kingdom Viridiplantae; phylum Streptophyta; class Pinopsida; order Pinales; family Pinaceae; genus Pinus; species Pinus albicaulis. Next base: position 718,722,533 of record CM076584.1, on the reverse strand, counting down.
AAACTTGCAGGAAACAAAGGATGGAACTGTGCCAACAGATGAAATTTTGAAAGATCGCATGGTACATGGTTTTGAAAGAAAGTGCATAATATATGAGTCAATTGTTGCTATGGTACGTCATTTTTCTTTTCGATTTACATTGATGTATATTATTTAATATTGAAATTTTCATTATTCTCACCAATGTATATACACTCATTTCAATTTATTTTTATGTTTGTAGATGGAAGGTGAAGAAGAAGAAAACAATCAATGCCATGAACAAAACATTCCTAAAAATAACCCAAGTCATGGAAGTAGCTCTAGCAGTGACAACAGTTGAAGCGAAGAATGATGATCACTATGTTTGGATATCAAAGTAAGGCGTTTTGTTTTTTCAAATATATGTCTGTGAAATCAAACATTTTGTTTAATGTAATGGACATAGTGTCCCAATTGAAAGATAAATGGATACCAATAATTGTCCCATTTTGTATGACAAATATTGTCTTATATATATATAATCATAAAATATGTTTTAATTTATTCTATTGCGTTTTCCATTGTTGTTCTCAAACGCACTAATAAAAATTTAATTCATATGAATATTTTTATAAGATATATATGTTTCAACTTTTGATGAATAATGAATTTTAAAAATCCACAATAATTATGATATGATATAACAAATTAATCCAAACATCACATTCAAATGCATTAATAAAAATGTAATTAATATGAATATTGTTATAAGATGTGTCGACTTTTGATGAATAATGAATTTAAAAAAATCACAATAATTGGAATGTCATAGGTCGATGTTTCTAAAAACTACAACATGAAAACCGGTGTGTGTTAGTAACTGTACACCGGTGCATTTATGTGCCTATATCCACCGGTGCTGTCATACGATCTATGGGCACCGCACAAACACTGATACCAATTATCAATCTCAGTGTGTTTGTGTGATACTGCGCACTGGGGCGTTTATATATCTATAAGAACCAGTGCATTTTTACGATCTATGGGCACTGCACGATTACCGATACCAATTATAAATCTCGGTGCCTTTCTATGATACGGCACACCGGTGTGTTGATACGACCTATGGGCACCACACAAATCCCAAGACCAATTACAATGGCCCTGTGCGTTGTATGACCAACACTACGCTCGGTGTGGTTTTACATCTAAACATCCTGGTGCGTTGGACTGACACAGCCTTGGGGCACCATCGACATGTACGCATCGATGTGTTAAAGGCACAGTAGCACACCGATGAAAAAACATCCGTAATAACCTCCAGTCGCCCATTTTTATTTATTTGTGTTGAATTTCCGTTAAAATATCCACCAAAACCTCCGTAACCATAAATGGATGTTGTAGCAAATGTTTTTTTGACAATTTTGGCCAAGTTTATAACACTAAAAACCTCCTTTATAACCTCCGCTAGAGGGTATTTTCCTTATTGTGTAGGGAAAATTGTAGACATCGTGATGGAAAAAACAACAATACAAAATTATTTGGATCCAGGAAGTTCCATTGTGAAGACACACATAAATGGTATCAAAATCCAAAACACATTGATAAACTTAGGAGCAACCATAAACATCATGAGTAAACAAACTATGGAACATCTAAAACTTCCAAATATTCAATATACACCAACATTGTTACAACTGGCAGAGAGATCTGTAATTAAACTTGATGGTGTATTAGAAGACATTTATGTATCCTTATATTCTTGGTAATATCCAATTGAATTTATGATCTTAAATACCAAGAATAACCTAGGAGGACATCCATTAATCTTAGGAAGACATTGGCTAGCTAAAATTGATGCCTTCATTAGTTGTAGATCTGGTGATATGTTTATCTATGATGGAAGTTCAAAGAAGAAATTCACATTATACCCTCTAGAAAAAATAGCGATAGAGGTAGAAAATGAGGAATGTATGGATGATGACAATGACATACAACCTATTTTACTATCTCACTAATCAATGAAGAAAATCATATTCTAAATTCAATAGAAAATAATTAATTATCTTCACAATGTGAGAGTAGTCAAAATTTTCAGGAACAATGTAATATTGAATATTTATCATCCAGAAAAATGTCTTTATATTCCGTAGAAGAATTTGGCAATTCTTCAATAGAAATATTTCAAAATAAAAATTTAAATCTAAACAAAAATCTGGAAGAATTTCAAAACGAGAAATTAATGGAAACATTACAAAAACACTCTTCTGCATATGCATGGGAATACACTAACATGAAAGGAATAAACTCTAAAAGTTGCATACATCACATATATATTGAAGAGAATTCAAGACCAATCTAAAAACCTCAGAGAAGAATGAATCCAAATTTAAGGGAATTTTTAAAGGAGGAAATACAAAAATTGTTGAATGTAAACTTTGTTTATCCAATATCAGAAAATCAATGGGTTTCACCTTTAGTAATTGTTCCTAGAAAGAATGGAAAGTGGAGAGTATGTATTGATTATAGGGAATCGAATAAGGCCACTTTAAAAGATCATTTTCCATTACCTTTCACAGATCAAGTTTTGGATACATTAGCAAGGAAAAAATAATTTTCATTTTTGGATGGTTTTAGTGGGTATAATCAAATTCGGGTAGCACCAGAAGATCAAGAAAAAACCACTTGTACCTGTCCATGGGGAACTTATGCTTACTGATTACTTCGTTTTTGACTATGAAATGCACTCGTAACATTCCAAAGAGAAGTATTGGTTATTTTCTCTGATTTATTCCATGATTGTGTGGAATTATATATGGATGATTTTACAGTCTATGGAAATTATTTTGAGGAAGCCCTTAAAAATTTGGAAAAATTTCTCATAAGATGTAAGGAATACAATCTCTCATTAAGTCAGGAATTTTCTTTTTATGATGTTTACTGAAGGAATTGTTTTAGGATGCCATATTTCAGGAAATGCAATTAAGGTGGACTCATCTAAAGTTGAAGTTATTTCCAAATTAGAAATCCCAAATTGTTAAAATATGTTATGATTTTTCTTGGTTTTGCAGGATACTATAGAATATTCATAGAAAAATTCACAAATATTCCATCTTCACTCTTAAAATTTCTTACAGGATTGTGAATTTAGTTGAAATCCTGAGTGCCAAAAGGCATTTGGAACATTTAAAGAAAAGATTTCTGAAGCACCCATCCTAAGAAGACAAAACTGGAAATTTCCTTTTCATATCTCAACTTATGGTTCAAAAAAAAATATGGGAGTTGTATTGTGAGAAAAAGACTTAAATCCTTATTCCATTTACTATACAAGTAAAAATATGACTCCAACAGAGTTAAATTATACTGTTACCAAAAATGAGTGTTTAGTCAATTTAATGTCTTAAATTGCTTTCATTAATTATCAACTGAGGTTTGTAAACTGATGAAGTGTGGTGCACTGTATGTGCTTATTTAACCTATTTCGTACTTCATTGTTTTTTATTTTATGTTGTTTTGGGGGGTTTTTGTTCTTTGATGTCTAAGAATGTTTAACCTAAAACTATGAAAAGATTTAAATGAATCTAATGAATTTTAGGAAGGAATAAAAGGAAGTTTTCTTAAGTTAGTCTAATTTTCATAAAAAGAAACCAAAAATTGTTGGTTAGTTAAGACCTAATTTGGCAAACAGAGCATCTATCTTATCTTATCTTTAGTTCTATTCCATGGATCTAATTCTAAAACTAATATGAAAGCTGCAGTGCTTGTCTTAAGTAAAAGCAGAAAATGAAACAACTGATGTACTTCTAGTTACTTCAGCATTAAATTATGAGGTATGACCTTATTGAGATGATGTTAAGTAATTGTCTGCACTTTAACTTCTAATGCCCTAGAACAGTAAGCAAACAATGCAATTAAAACATCTAATGTATATTTAGTTACTTCCAATATTCAATTACAAAGTATAATCTTCTTGAGATAGTGCTAAGTAACCAGTTATACCTATTGAACTTGAAAACTAAGTAAAGTCTACAAAATGTAACTCAGTAATTTCACTGATTAAACATTCAACCATTCAATCTTGAAACATGATTAAATCAATCTCTTTTAGAATGAATTTTAGGAATATCAGTGATGCAATTAAGTGAGGATCTGAAAGTAAAATGTGAAAGCATGTAAAAATAACTAAAAATAGCTAATGTATACTTGACTTTTCTGCAACATTCAATGTGAAGAGTTACCCTCTTGAGATGCTATGTGATAAGTCAATTATGCCTTAGTCTCTAAATTCTTAGAAAGTAAATAACAATGTGCAAAGTAAATTCAACCACTGTATGAATTAGAAATTTAAACATTTAGTTTAGGATCATAATATTGAAATGGCTTTTTAAAACATCCATTGACACAGTTAATTGAAAATTCTGTTCTAAGGAAATGAATGACAAAATAGTAAGGAAACTAGGCAACTGTGTAATCTTATTACTTCGATATTAATTCGATTTTAAAACAAAGTTTATCTATCTTCAAGAAATATCTTAGAAGAACAAGGCTGCACAATTTTGATTTAATGTTATGTTATTGATCAAAAACTGGAATGAACATTAACCTAATTAGAAAACAGAGCAATGGAAAGTGAACTAAAAACAGCAAATGAAAAACCTCCTCCAGTGCAGGGGCCCTCTGCAATTGATTTGGCTGAATTGCTTGCTGGTTAAGAATGCAATTAGACAATCATTGGCAACATGAAATTTATATTATGATAAACTAAAGTCTGAATACAGAGTATCAGCAAAAAATCTTAAACTTAACACTTAATTTTTGAACTGTGTTCTTGGCCTTTTACAACCGATATTTAAAGGGAAATACATAAATGTTTGTGAGATAAAATTTCTACAGGTGGTTAACTCGAAATAAAATTGCAATAGGACTATTAGGCTCTTGATTTGCTACAATAGAGCAAATCAAGAGTTTTTCTGCTTTCAGATAATGTACTTTGACCAAACCTTTGACCATGATCGTAGGCCTGCTTTTCTGTCAATCTGGACTGAGTGAATAGGATAGAATCCATGTAGAGATGATTCTAGAAACTCCCATGTGGCCCAATTCTTCATTTTACACCTGGAACCTGTCAGACCATGATGTTAGATGATCCAAATATAAATTTAGGATAAAATATTTAATAAATATTAGAGACACTTGAAAATAGAATATTGTTAGGAAAGATAGGACTATAGAATTGAGTCGTATTTTAGGCTATAAAATAGGAATAAAGTTAGTAGACTGGATAGAAGATAATTTATTGTAAATTGAAACATGCTATTTTTTCAAGTGATCCATAACTAAAATAAGTTAGGACATAGAGCTTATAAATAGGTTAGTCTCCTAATTGCAAATTTAGTAGAAGTTTACGTTTGTAAACTCCTGCAAATTTTTATGTAATTTCTTTTCTAATATCAATAAAGTTACGTGTCTGAGGAAACTTATGCCATTAATGTGGTATTAGAGCCACCAGTAGTGTAGATGACGTGAAAGTGGAAATTTCAGCTTTGCATATTTTTGGAAAATTCTACCAAACAGATAATTGGTATGCAATTTTGTCAATATTTTAAGGAAAAGAAATTCACTGATTATAATCTGATTATCATTTTTTTTAAGAGCTTTTTTTTTTCTCTCACCTGGCACTACTTCCCCTACATGCTACAACATAGAAGCACCATTTTCTTCTCTCTGTTTTTTAATTGCCTAGGAATCTTGGAATCCAGCATTGAAATATCCGCTTCAACATGAGCCGCAACACTTGAACCGACATCCATAAACTCTCTGGGATAGCATTTGTCTATCCTAACTTTTTCATCAATGGATATAAGCCTTTTCATTACAATCGCTATGACTTCATGGTATGTGAGAGCATACTTCATCCTATTCCTAAGAAGAACAACCATAGGAAGGTTTTCTCGCCCCTTGTGAAGGCCAGGAAATGTTTTCGGTGCAAAAGCACCACCGATTTTGTCAAGCATCCAATGCCTAGGTGCTTTGAGCCTTTTTTAAATGTTTCTTCAATCCACGAGCCATGATGTATCTACAATCAGCTCAGGAAGAGAAGAATGAGAAATCCTTAAACCCTGCTAGGCGCCTTCTCTAACCTTTGCCCTTGCCCTTTGTTGCTACTGAACAACTAAGCTCTCTATGTGTTTTCCATCCAACACGTCCGGGATCTCACCAACAACTCCTTCCTTCACCATATTCTCTGTAATGAAATATGAAAATGTGCAGATTTACTTGCACTCTTGATTTTTATCCCATTTATCTTGAAAATAATAGTGTGTATGACTTGTAGCTGTTGACTTTTTTTTACTATATCCATCCTTGTTAGATTTATCTCATCTTTGATTTAACCCTGAATCTGATCCAAAAACTGCGAAGAACATATTTCTTTCTGCCGTGACCATAAACTAATAACGGATACCATAACCCATTTGGAGCACATCGTAGCAGTGGCAGAGAGACGTCGAAGATTTAAAATGGCTATGGCAATCAGAAATCGTGGGTGGCTGCCCGGACGTTGTGGATCCCATTTGCGTGAGGAGGAGCAAGTCTATAAGCTGACACAGGTCATGAATTGAATGATCGATATCTAAATTGGTGCAGGAGTAGATTGTTTCATGAATAGGGGCTGTACTTAAAAAAAAAAAAATGGATCTTCCACAATAGCCATGGAAACACCGATGCCTCAGAAGCAGCACTGAAGACGGATCCCATTCCGCTGATAGGTGACTACTCCTAGAAATCCACACTCAACTGGATTTCAGTATACCAACTGATTTCGATTCGGAAAAATAATTCTTCAACATCACCTGAAGGAACAAGAGATTATAGTGGAGAGAAGAATTCATCGCCCTTCAAAGAAATTTAGAAGCCATTTTTTGATGGACCTCTTTCATTACATGCAGACAATTGAAATAACATACATGGATTCTCTGAATTCTGTAAAAAATTTATTTTATTTTTGAAGTTAGGGAATCTTTTTTGTAACGGAGTAAGAAGGTGTCAAAAGGGTATTTTTCATTTCTTTTGGGAGCAATAAGGTGAATTAGAACTTTGTTTTTGGAGGAATAAGTAGATTAATTTTTTTTTTACTTTGGAGTAATAAGGATTTTGTAATTCTTGGAGTAATAAGGAGATTCTATTTGTAATTTTTTTATATATGGTGTGACAAGAGTGATATTGTAACTCAAAGTATTTTTTTTTTACTTTGAGGGGGGGTAGAATTTTTTTTTTAAGAATAAATTTTTAAAGGCATTGTAAAATTTTGCAAAGATTTCATTGTAAACACTCAATGAGAAATTGACTAGAGCAAAGTGCAAAGCTCAGTCATTTTTCTCCTTTTTAAATGACTATACAAGGGTCAAGGCCAAGCCTCGATAGATCGTTTTTTGCGTGGTGTGTGTCGTTTTTTTCATGGCGTGTGACGAGTTGCTCATTTTTTTGTGCTTGATTCTTTTGGTGCACTGCTTCAACACTACAATGTCGAAGTTAATTAATTTGTTCTATGAATCTAATAATCTAGAAGGAGTGAAATATTATAAGACATGGAAATGTCTAATTGAAAGCACTCTCATATATAATGAATTGTGGCATGAAATTTTTTATGGCAATATTAAGCCAAATAAACCAACAGATGCAGCTTCACTTTCAAAATGGGAAGTAAAAAATGGCAAAGCATTAGCTCTTATAAAAGCTTCAGTTAATAATGAAATGTACATACATATTGAAAATTCCTCAGATGCATAGAATGCTTTACGTACATTCAAGGATCTCTTTGATACACAACCTGAATCAAAGAAGGTTGATCTTCAATTAAAAATTCTTCAACAGAAATTAACTAAAGGTGGTGATGTCCTTGAGTATATTTCACAACTTAAAAATATCAAGAAAGAAATAATAAATGTTTTTTTTCAAGTTGTTGATGAAAGATTCTTGACCATGATTCTAATTGCTGGATTGCCATCATCATATACACATTTTTTGGAAACTTTGCAAGTCACTGGAAAGTTAGAGAAGATAAAGTTTGATGAATTGAGTGACATGTTAGATCAACATGATAAAACCTCTGGGAAGAAGAAAAAGATTGGAGAAGATGTCTTCTTCACCGAAGCTAGCTCAAGTAACTCCTCAGCTGATAGTTCAAGAAACAGAGGAAGAGGAAATTTCAATCAAAATCAAGCAGCCCAAGGTCGTGGACATAGTCAAAGCAGAGGAAACAATTTCAACAGAGGCTACAATTCAGGAAGGAGAAATTTTCAAGGAAGAGGAAAAAATCAAAACAGAGGATATCATCAGGGTAGACGAAAATGTCTAGGAAGAAGAAAAACTCAAAATAGAGGCCAAAGCAGAGGCCAAGGATAATATCAAGGCAGAGGTCAGTCTCAAGGTAGAGGCAGCGATTTTAGGAAATTTTTTTGCAGGAGATGTAACCAAGTTGGCAATTATGCGGCAGATTGTAGAACTTCTATTGATAAAGTTCCCAATTTTCATCCAAACTCTGCACAATTTTCTAATGATGAAGATGATCCTGATGGTTCCGAATATATTTTCACCAACACAGAATCAACAAATTTCCAGTTTTCAAGCTTTCTCAGAAGTGATTATGAAGATGCATGCATTATGGATACAGGCGCAACTCAACACATGAATTTTCGATGGGATTTATTTTTGAATTTCAAAGAATTTCATCTGAATTCAAGCTGTCTTGCTGATAAAACAAAACATACTCCTTCAGGAAAAGGCGTAGTTAAATTTTTTTTACCAGGCATTGGAGAAAGAATGATTTCAAATGTATGGTATGTCACAACATTCAAGCAAATTTTGTTATCTTTAGTCACGATTCGACAAGCAGGACATATGGTGATTATGGAGGATGGCTTAGTTAAAATAAACTCAATCAAACAAACATGAAAATAGTAATGACAAGTTATGAAGATGGAAAAATGTTAAGGATGAAAGGGACAGTTATTCCAAGAAATTTTGAATTTGCAGGAGCAACAAGTACAGATATTTCACCGATCAAATTGTGGCATGTAATATATGGCCATCTCAACTTTGAAAGTCTCTCTCAATTACAAAAACAGGGAATGGTTAAAGGACTTAAAACCTTCAAAATAGAAAATGCAAAGTGTGAATCTTTCATTTTTGGAAAAAAACATCGAGAGACTTTTCCTACAAGTTCATGGCGCGCAAACAGACATTTTCAGTTGGTTCACAGTGATATTTTTGGACCCTTTCCAACTTCACTCAGAAGTTGCAGATATTTTTTACTCTTTGTTGATGATTTTAGCAAGATGACTTAGGTTTATTTCTTGAAGCAAAAGTCAGAAGCATTTGAAAAGTTCAAAACTTTTCATCAGCTTATTGAAAATTAAGTAAAGGAGAAGCTTGGCACTCTTATAAATGACAATGGCAGAGAATTCACTTCAAATGAATTCAAAAATTATTGCATGGATAATGGCATAAAAAAACATCTTACCAATGTATACACTCCGCAGCAAAATGGAGTAGTAGAACGAATGAATTGTACCTTGTTAGGAATGGTGCGATCTATGTTAACTTTCAAAAATTTAAGTCCTTTATATTGGGCCAAAGAAATTCATACCACTGTCTACTTGAGGAACAAATCTCCCACTACTTCTTTAGACAGAATCACACCTTATGAAGCATGGTTTGGCTTCAAACCTTGGGTAAAACATCTCAGGGTTTTTGGATCAGTATGTTATGCCTTAGTTCCTAAGGAAAAATGAACTAAGCTTAATGCATGAAGCTTGAAGTGTACAATGATCGTGTATTCCGATGAGAAGAAAGGGTATCAACTTTTTCGAATGGAAAATTTATTGTAAGCAGAGATGTGATTTTTGATGAAAATGAGAGTAAGAGTGCTGAAGAAGTTGAAAGTCTTCTTCAAAAGTTAGAAACAAAAAGTGATAAAAGAAACAGAATTTTACAAATTCAACCAAATTCAAAAAATTGGTATGAACTTGAGTTTCCTTCATCTTAAAATGATTCATCTAGTCCGTCTTCTTCATCGGCGCCATCTAGGTCTTCTAGCAGTTCATCCAACTCTCCTAGCAGCAACAGTTCTTCTGACAATGAATATCTGCCCCCAGAACCTACGGTTGATCAACAAACATCACTTTATATCAACCCTCTTTACAATGATGGTGATTTTTCACAATCCTAAACGAGTGAACATCAATTTCCAAAATGGGCAGTTCAACTTTTGAAAGATGTAAGGCCTAATGAAAAAAATAAAACAGGAACAAGGGGATCACAAAGAAACGAAGGAGCCTTGATAGAAAATGATTTTACTGAACCTTATACTTATCAAGAAGCAGTAAAACATAAAGAATGGCAACAGGCTATGGTTGATGAATATCAAGCAGTTCAAGACAATAACACTTGGAAACTTGTTGATTGTCCTCAGAATGTTAGACCCATCGGATGTAATTGGGTTTATCGAATTAAGTACAAGAAAAATGGTGAAATTGACAAGTCTAAAGCAAGACTTGTTGCTAAGGGTTTTGCGCAGCAGGAAGGGATAGATTATGAGGAGATGTTTTCTCCTACCGCTAAATGGAACACCATTCGACTCACACTTGCCTTAACAACTCAACAAGGATGGAAATTTCATCAGATGGATGTAAAAAGTGGTTTCCTCAATGGTGATTTATAGGAAGAAGTGTACATGACACAACTGCTAGGTTTTGAAATTGAAGGATAGGAACAAAAAGTATGCAAACTGATCAAGGCTTTATATGGGTTAAAACAAGCTCCCTGAGCTTGGTATGCTAAAATGGATGAATACCTTCAGAAATTTGGTTCTCAACGAAGTGAATCTAATGATACCTTGTATGTACGCCAACAAGGTGAAAATATGGTGATTTTGGTTATGTATGTAGATAATTTGATTATCAGTGGAAACAATGATGATCATATTGCACAGGTGAAAAAGGAGTTACATGGAGGTTTTAAGATGACATATTTGGGACTACTTCACTACTATCTTGGAGTTGAAGTATTCCAACGTCCACATCATATCTTCATTTCTCAGAGTAAGTATGCAGCAGAAATTCTTCAACGATTTGGAGTGCATGATTGCAAGCCCGTTCTCACCTCTATGGAACAAAACTTGAAACTTTCATAATTTGAAGGGGGGGAAATGGTGGATAGCACTACTTATTGACAGTTGATTGGTAGCTTGATTTATCTGACAACTACTCGACCAAATATTTCTTATGCTATCAGTATTCTTTCTCGATTTATGTAGGAACCATGAGAAAATCACTAGAATTCAGCCAAAAGAGTTCTTCGTTATATCCAAGGAACAAAAAATTTTGGTCTTCTTTACAAAAAGACTAAAAATTTTGTACTTGGTGGATTTTTAGATGCCGACTTTGCAGGTAGTATTGATGATAGGGCATCAACCTCAAGTTATTTAATGAACGTGGGGTCAGCTTCAGTTTCATGGAATTTCAAGAAGAAAGCTACAGTGGCCACTTCTTTAGCAGAAGCAGAGTACATTTCAACATGGTAAGTAGAATGTGAGATAGTTTGGTTGCGTAGAGTTTTACAGGACTTGGGAATTCCTCCAGCAGAAGCTACTTCGTTATTCATCGACAACCAGCCGGCAATAAAGCTTGCCAAGAATCTAGTTTTTCATTCAAAGACAAAGCATGTGGACACCAAGTATCATCATATCAGATCACTCATTGCAAAGGATGTCATCAAGCCGATTTATTGTGCTTCAGAAAATCAGACCTCCAATATCTTCACCAAACCTCTTGGCAGAATAAAAGTTACTAAGTTTAGAGATGAACTTGGTATATGTTGTAATGTATCTTTGGATCATAGGGTGGAATGTTAGATGATCCAAATATAAAGTTAGAATAAAATATTTATTAAATTAGAATATTTAATAAATATTAGAGAATAAAAATATTTATTAAATTATAATATTTAACAAATATTAGAGACACTTAGAAATAGAATATTGTTAGAAAAGATAGGACTCTAGAATTGAGTCATATCTTAGGCTCTAAAATAGGAATAAAGTTAGTATATTGGATAGAAGATCATTTATTTTAAATGGACACTTGTTATTTTTTCAAGTGACCCATAACTAAAATAAGTTAGGACATAGAGCTTATAAATAGGTTAGTCTCCTAATTGCAAATTTAGTAGAAGTTTACATTTGTAAACTCTTGCAACTTTTTATGTAATTTCTTTTCCAATATCAATAAAATTACGTGTCTGAAGACACTTCTACCATTACATGAGAGTAGCTACGAAATCCACAGTTAGTTGTAGAACAAGTTGCATTATGTAGCTAAATTGCAAAAATCTATCGAAATAGGAAGAACATGAAAATATAATATGACAATCATTTTAATGCTTCCTTAAGACAAAACCTATCATTTATCATTGATTGGGGTCTATGAAATTATGAGAAAGTGGGGAAAGAGATGAGAAAATCTATCAAAGGGAGGGTTATTCTAAGGTTCAACATACCTCCACTGCAAAATCATTGCATGTCCTCATGCAATTTGCCAAAAATGTGAGTTCTTCTTCCCTACTGCATTTTTTGAGACACTTATGCTAGCACATCCAATTTCCTTCTTTTGTTCACCTTTGAAGTGACTATCATCCTAGGCCTTCTAATAAGAATCTTATAATTGAGGTTAATGACTGCTCTGTGTAGTAACTTGTTCTTCATTTTCAATTTCCTGTTTTTCTTATACCACAGACCTAGAGGCAGAATGTCATTGTCATGAATTACCTTGTCCAACTTGCTTTGCACTTCAAGGCCTCATTTTCCTATTTTATGTGTCTATTCAATACCTCTAGTTCATAAATATCTTGCTTAAGAGCATCAACTAGAGGTTCTTGTGGATTGAGAGAAGGTTCTAGGTTCATTGATGCATTTTTCTTCTCTAGTGATTCTACATAATCATATATTTGTTGTTGAACTGGGTCTATACCTGGAGATCTTCTGTTGGGGCTATCTTCAAAATGACGAAGATGAGAATTTTGAGGACTGTGTGCAGGAGAAATGTTAACAGGAGATGGTATTTGGGTTTCCTCATCTAAATTTATAAGCTCTGTCCCTTTTGATAATGTTTTCTTCATAGACCCTCGGAGTCTAGAGCTCCTTCTCAATTTTGGAGGACTTTCATTCTCCTCATTTGTAACTTTAATCCTCTTTCTTATCTTACCCCTTGTCTTGATTTTTTTTTCTGATTTCTGTCAGTTATTCAGAGATTATATTTTCATCATTCTTATGTAATGAGGATTCAGGTCTGTTTTCAACATTTATATTAGTCTTATTTCTTTTGCTTCTTCTAACATTATAATATTTAGGTGACTCTGGTGGTTCTTGAAAATGATTTCTAATAAGGAAATCCTCCTAGTTATCTCCTATGATTTTTAAATGAAACTCAATTAGTATATTTACCAACCCATGATGATGCATGGTGGTATCTATGAACTGTATTCTATATTGCACATTTGAGGCCATCATTTTTAAACTATTTAGTAGAAAGAAAGGAATATTGATTTCACCATTATCTAGGAAATTCATCAGTAAACGAATATGGTAGACATACATGCAACCAAACCTTCCTTCACAAGTGATAAATTTTTGTAAAACCAAAAGCATGTTTCTCCATTTACTTTTAAGATCTGAACTGGGGATACCTTTTCTAAACATAGAGACATCCATACCTTGGTTTTTGAGTATTAATTTCCACGATTCACTGTGGAACTCCTTATTTTTGAACCATATTTCACCATGCCTTGGAATTTCTATAGCCTCGGCCATGAATGACTCAGTCACTACAAATTTGATATCTCCAATTTCTACTTCGGTTCCATCAAAAGATCGAGGAAATGATTTTGTAATCTCCTTATGAAAACTATTAAATTTATCTATGAACCTAATCATCTAAATTTTTATAACAATTCTTTGAGTTGTGGGTATCCTTCCATGTACTTTTCTCCCACCGGTTCTGACTTGGCAATGAGCCCCATCCTTCTACTATGTAGATTTCTTCAACCTTCAGAATTACCCCTCTATTTTATGAAATGAATTGGCTGCGGATCTGATGGAGGGTTATGGAGGGTTTGTAGGAATAAATATATGGTAGGGGTCTTGGAGAGAAGTATACAAGTATGTCACGTCATAGATCATGACCATTAGTCATCAACGAGGGAGTTAATTATGGACCATTATGCAACTTAATACGGAGGATGTGGCTGATATGTAGTATGATGGAGATTGCAATCAAATCAAATGATGATTTGTCAAGGAAACACATGAATGTTCATATTATACATACTTCATGTTTTAACCTTTCTATTAAAATAGATTTTTTCACTTTACCTTTTAGAACTTAACCTTTTCATTTGTTGTCTTCTTTGGTGTTTTTCCTTAGGTACCATTTTTAGCATGTTTGTCTTCAAAACATAATCCTTCAATACCTTTCAATCATCATGTGTCAGAACTGCTGAATAAGATGTGGCTACAGAATCAAATTAGCTGCAGAATGTGATCAACTGCAGAATACAATCAACTGCAGAATGTAATCAACTGTAGAATATAGTCAGCTGCAGAATGTGCTCAGCTGCAGAATACAGTCAGTTATAGAATGTACCCTTTAGAAAGAATGAAGTATGGCTATGGAATATGAATGTGAGATGAAATGAAAGTGAAATGACTTGTGAAATGGAATGGAAGTGGAGTGACTTGTGAAATGAAATGAAAGTGAAGTGAGATGGAATGAAAATGTAAAATGAATTTGTAGAGTATGATCTGCAATGAATGTAGCTTTGTATCACTATATATTACAAAAAAGAAAATGGAAAATATAAGATGTTAGAAATCTCTGATTTTCACCCTGTATTTTCTGTATAAGTATGCCAATCATTGATTGGTTTTCATACTCATACACTTTATTTATTTTTTTTCATTTTTTTTTTTTTTTTTTTTTTTTATGTGGGAAAAATAAAAGCTAAGTTAGTGAAGAAGAATAATTCTTCACTAACTTCATATCAACATTATTTTGTAAAATCTTGACAAAATTTTCTTTTGAAAGTGGTTTATGATATACTTTCAACCGATGACCATTCACAAGAAGAGGTAGCTTTTCTTCATCTATTTTCCTTATCTTTACTGCTTCATTATCAAAGACATTTTCAATCTCATATGGCCCAAGCCAAAGAGTCTGAAACTTTCCTTGAAAATCTTTGAATTTTAAATCGAACAAAAGTGCCCAATCCCCTGCTTGAATCTTCTTCTCCTTGATATACTTATCATTCCATTTATCCCTTTGCTGCTGGACTATACTAGTTCTTTGAAGTGAATCTTTTATGATTTCATCTAGCTCATTGAGTTGCTCCAATCTACGTTTTTGTGCTTATGATAAATCAAGTCCCAATTGGACTGCCATCTTGAAGGTTTGGATCTCAAACTCTATAGCAAACAAGACTTGCTTTCCATAAACAATTTCATATGGAGTATTTCCTGTTGTGTTTCTCCATGTAGTTCTGTAGGCCCATAAGGCTTCAGGAAGCCTTTCTTCCTAATCTCTTCTATGTAGATATACAATCTTAGTGAGAATTACTTCAATCACCTTATCGGTAGATTCAACTTGAACACTTTCCAGTGGATGATAAGGAGTGGATTTTATATGCTTGATCTTGTAATATTCCATAAGCCTTTTCACCACCTTTGATGTAAAATGAGTTCCCTGATCTATCACAATTTCTCTTAGAACACCAAAATGAGTGAAGATATCCTCAAAAATAAAATTAACTACAGATCCTTCATTAGCAAAAGGTAATGATTTAGCCTCCACCCATTTAGTGAGATAATCAGTGCATACCAAAATATACTTCTTTTGTTTAGATGGAGGATTAATAGGTCCAAAAAAATCCAAGGCCCATTTTTCAAAAGGTTCAATGAGTACCTGAGGTTGTAATGGCATTTTATTTGAAGGAGCATGTTTCCCTACCCTTTGGCAACTGTCACACCTTTTGACATATTCTTTGGCATGTATGAAGATATATGGTCAATAATATTCTAAATAAAGGGTTTTATAGGCTGTCCTCTTGTCAAGAAAGTGTCCACCACAAGGTTCATCATGACATGCTTTAAGAATTTCAGGCATTTCATCTTCTTGAACAGATCTTCTAATAATGAGATATAGACCTGTCTTATACAATTCATTAATAATCCATGAGTATCTTACACTTAATTGAATGTTTTTTCTTTTCTCTCTAGAAAGAAAATGTGTCGGTAATTTTCCTGTAACTAAGTAATTAGCAATATATGAAAACCAAGGAGTCTGAGTAGTTATTGCAAAAGGATATTCATCAGGAAATTTATCTTCAACTGGAGTGTCATATTTGATATTTTTTATTCTAGACAATAAATCAAAAACTGTGTTTTATTTTCCAGGTTGGTCTAGAACAGTAATATTGAATTCTTGTAGGAGTAATAACCATCTTGTTACTCTGCCATTAGTAATAGATTTATTCATTAAGTATCTAATTGTACAGTGAACTGTATGAACAAAGGTTTCATAGCTTGTTATATAATGTCTGAATTTGTTGATATCATGAACAATAGTTAAGAATTCCTTTTCAGTTACAGTGTAATTTAACTCTGTAGGAGTCAAATTATTGCTTGTGTAATAGATGGCATATGGGATCAAATATGTTTTTCCTAATACAACTCCCAGAGTTGTATCTGAAGCATCTGTTGAAATGTGAAAAGGTAGTTTCCAGTTTGGACCTCTTAAGATGGTTGCTTCAGAAATATTTTCTTTTAAGGTCTCAAATGCTAACTAGCAATCAGGATTCCAACTGAATTCACAATCTTGGGTGAGTAGTTTGAAGAGTGGGGATGCTATTTTGGTGAAATTTTCTATAAATCTTCTATAATATCCTATGAATCCTATAAAACTTCTAACATCCTTTTGGAAACTTGGAATTGATAGTTTAGAGATGACTTCAAATTTAGATTTATCAACTTTAATTCCATCTCCTGAAATGTGATGTCCTAAAACAATCCATTCTGTAAACATCATGAAACATTTTTTATGGCTTAGTGAAAGGTTTTCTTCCTTACATATTTTAAGAACATTTTCTAAATTTTCTAAAGCTTCTTCAAATGTATTACCATAAACTGTAAAGTCATCCATATACACCTCTACACAATCATGTATTTGATCAGAAAAAACTCCTAGTACTTCCATTTGGAATGTTGCAGGTAAATTGCACAATCCAAAAGGAAGTACTCAGTAGGCAGAAGTCCCCCATGGAAAAGTGAATGTGGTTTTATCTTGGTCTTTAGGTGCTACCTAAATCTGATTGTAACCACTAAAACCATCCAGGAATGAGAAAAAAATTTTACCTGCTAATGTATCCAACACTTGATCTATAAAGGGTAAAGGGAAATGATATTTTAGGGTAGCTTTATTCAGTTCTCGGTAATCAATGCATACCCTCCAATTACCATTATTTTTGGGCACAATCACTAAAGTGGAAACCCACTGACTGTCTGAAATTGGGTAAATGAAGTTTACATTTAACAACTTTTGCAACTCCTCTTTCAAAATTTCCCTAAGCAGGGAAAATTTTAAGGATGGAAAATTATTTTGAAGTTTAAAAAATTGGCGAATCTCACTTGTCCCTAATATGAAAACTATAAAATGTTTATTGATGTATTTCTAAAACTATTCAATTTATAATGATATTATACATATTGTCTATATAATGTTGGCGATTTTAAAGGTAAAATAATTTTATATTGTAAAATTTGGGCGAATCATTTTTATAAAATAATGGAAATTGGCGAATCTCTTTTTTGGAAAAACCATGGAAAATTAGCCCCCCTACGAATATTAGCCCCTAAAATTTTTCATGTCCCTGAGATTTGGATTCATCCTTCTCTGAGGCTGTCTGATAGGTTTAAAATTTTCCTCAATGTAGATGTGATGTATACAAGTCTTAGGACTAATTCCTTTCATGTCAGTTTATTCCCATGCATATGTAGAAGAATGTTGTTGTAATGTTTTTATTAGCTTTTCCTGTTGTAATTTTTCCAAGTTATTGTTTATGTTCAAGGTTTTCCCTGGAAAGATTTCAAATATAGAGCTACCAAATTCTTCCATAGAATAAAGAGACATCTGCCTAGATGACATGTCTTCAATATTGAATTTTTCTTGAAATTTATTATGTTCATATTCTGGAGATGATTCAAAATTTTCTATTGTATTTAAGATTTGAATATATTCACTAATGGTTGAAATAGTAACGAGAGGTTGTATATCATCTTCATCATTAATCCATTATTTTTCATCTATCTTTGTGATTGTTCTTGGTGGAGGATATAGAGTGAATTTCTTAGTTGAGTTACCATTAGAAATATACATGTCACCAAATCTACAACTAATGAAAACATCAGTTGTAGCCAACCAAGGTCTTCCTAATATAAGTGGATTTGCTCCTAGATTTTTCTTAGGGGTTAAGATCATAAATTCAACAGGGTACTCCCAAGAATCTAAGGACACTGAAATATCTTCTAACAAACCATTTGGCTTGATTACAAATCTATTTGCTAATTGCAGTAATGTAGGTGTATAAAGAAGATTAGGAAGCTTGAGTTGTTCCATGGTTTGTTTGCTCATGATGTTTATTGTTTCTCCTAAATCAATCAATGTATTTGGAATTTCAACTCTATTGATATTTGTTTTTACAACTGGACTTCCTGGATCTAAATATTTTTGAATGGAAATTTTTCCCATCATTATGTCTGCTATTTTTCCTACAAGTTGAATTATTTTTATTTCTTTTGTTTTTCTTCTCGATTTCTTCATACTCAACTCCTTTATTGTTTTAAGCTAAAATTGGAATTTCCTTGATGGCTTGTAATAAAGGGATTATGATACAAAAAAAATTCAATTCATCTAGAAAATCATAATTAGGGAACATAATATGCTTTTCTACCCCTCTATCAACTTGTAATCCTTCAGGAAAAGGAGGTGTAGAAGTAGATACTGATGGTTTCTCTATAATAGGAGTTGAGTTTATTGGTTCTTTTTGTTTTTCATTTTCAGAATTTTGGTTTTGAAGAGATGTTCCTTCTTCAAAAATTTTATTGGGTTGTACAAAATCTTCCTCGGAAATTGTCTTGTTCTTGAATGACTACAGAAGGCTTTTTCTTTTCTAATATCCTACCAGATCTAAGTTGGACATCATTAAGATCTAGAGGAGTAATCATGTAGGTTGGAAATTGTTGTCCTTATATCATATATGTATTCTGAGGATTTTTATTTTTGGGGTTTGGCAATGGTTGGGCAGGGAACTGATTTGGTCTTTAAGGGAATGATAGTGAGAGTTGTGGATTTTGGTTTTGGTTTTAGAGTTGGGGTTGTTTATTTTGTTGAGGAATTTATTGGGGAGGATAATTTGGATATGATGGAGGATATTGATAGTATTGGGATAATATTCCATAGGGATTTTTCATTCCTTGAGCCCAAGGTTGAGATTGAGATTGGGATTGAGGCCAAGGTTGCTGCCAAGAATTCCAGTTTGGTGGGGGCTGAGTATACATTTGGTTATTAAAGCCTTGATTTTGTGGCCCCTACCATGGCCTTCTAGAGACAAAGAAAAGAGATTCTGTTGGATTTGAGGTTGTTTCTTCTTGAAAAATAGCCTTAAGAGCAGTAATTGAAGGACAACTCTTAGTCTCATGAATTTCTGAACAAATCATACAGGTCTCTATGAATTTTTCATCAAGAGGACATTCTCTTAAAGCATGCTTCTTTCTGCATTTGGGACATAAAATAGCTAAAGCATCAGTCTCAATTTTTTTCTTTTTTTGTAACTTAAGGGTGTCTATCTGTTCACTAAGACTCCCTAAAATGTCTGTTTAAATTCATCAAGCATGTTTCCAATTTCTGCCCTACTCACTGTTTCAGTTGCAGATTTATTTACCCTAGCAAGAGCATGATCTCTTGGATCTTTCCCAATTTTTTATTTTCCTCTTGAGAGATGAATAAATAATTCCCTAATGTCAAGTAATGGGAGTTGAGAGATGTCCCCTTTCCCCATCATGTTAAGGATGTATATCCACTCATCTCTAATGGCTTTCAACAAAAGAGATTTTAAAGTGTCTTGATCTAAATTATCCATTTTTGATCTTTTTATGTTATAGTTGAATATTTCAATTAGATCCTCCAAAATTTCATCCTCTCTTTGCATCATTTTAAACACTTCATCCTTGTGATTGATAGGTATGCAATAACCCAAATACCTTTCTAGAAAATCTCTCTTCATATCATTCCATGTCCTAATAGACCTAGTGATTAGACTCATGAACCATTTTAGAGCCGCTCCTTTCAATGTTGAAGGAAACAATTTGAGTTTTTGAGAGTCTTGTAAATAATCATAATTTTTGCACAAGACTTCAAATTCAAACAAAAAGCTTTCAGGGTCTTCACTTTTTAATCCGTGAAATTTTGGGAGGACAGAAGGTGAGATGTTTTTCATGGTGGCATTTGTATCTTCATCAACTATAGGGAATCCAAAAGAACTCTCAATTATCCTATTTATTCTGCCTCCGTCTACATTTCCTCTACCTCTTCCTCAATCTCCTCCTCTACCTCTACCCCTATCTACTCCTCCAAATATTACATTTTCTCCATTTAGAATTTCTCCTTCTCCTTCCCCTTCTTCTCCTCTCCCTACCATTATAGATTCTTCAGAGCTGATATAAGATTCAAATTTTAAGGTTAATTGCTCCTATTATGGTTCTTCTACCAATGGTATGTTGAATAAATGTTCTTCTTCTTCCTCTCCATTAGGAATTTCTAACTCCTTAGCTAAAATGTGTTCTCCTGTAGAGGTGAAAAAGGTTACACCTTTTGTTGGAGACTTAGGATCTTCTTCTTCTAATACTGCCTCAGTAGATGAAGTAGGGGATCCTCCTAATTTGATTTTTGACTTTAGAACTTCAGGAAGTCTATGGCTAGTGAAACATGGAATATGAGTTTGAGATGGAGGTGTGTCACTTCTTAGTCTTGGTGGAGTGAGTGGTGTTGTAGGGATTAAACTCCTGCCTCTAGCTATGAACCTTCCCCTAGAGTCTCTTCTCTACATATATCATTTTTTTTAGATGTAGGAAATGATGTTACCTAATTACACTTCCCTAGAAATGGTGTCAAAATGTTTAGTCAATTTAATGTCTTAAATTGCTTTCAATAATTATCAACCGAGGTTTGTAAAATGATGAAGTGTGGTGCATTGTATGTGCTTAGTTAACCTATTTCTTACTTCATTGTCTTTTATTTTATGTTTTTTTGGGGGATTTTGTTCTCTGATGTCTAAGAATGTTTAACCTAAAACTATGAAAAGATTTAAATGAATCTAATGAATTTTAAGAAGGAAGAAAAGGAAGTGTTCCTAAGTTAGTCTAATTTTAATAAAAATAAACCAAAAACTATTGGCTAGTTAAGACCTAATTTGGAAAACAGAGCATCTATCTAATCTTATCATTATTTATATTCCATGGATCTAATTCGAAAACTAAGATGAAAACTGCAGTTCTTGTCTTAAGTAAAAGCAGAAAATGAAACAACTAATTTACTTCTGGTTACTTCAACATTCAATTATGAGGTATTACCTTATTGAGATGATGTTAAGTAACTGTCTGCACTTTAACTTCTAATTTCCTAGAATAGTAAGCAAATAATGAAATGAAAACATCTAATGTATATTTATTTACTTCCAATATTCCACTACGAAGTGTAATCTTCTTGAGATAGTGTTAAGTAACCAATTATACCTATTAAACTAGAAAACTAAGTAAAGTCTACAAAAGGTAACTCAATAATTACAGTTATTAAACATTCAACCATTAAACCTTGAAACATGATTAAATTAATCTATTTTAGAATGAATTTTAGGAATATCAGTGATGCAATAAAGTGAGGATCCAAAAGAAAAATGTGAAAGCATGTAAAACTAACTAAAAGCAACTAATGTATACTTGAATTTTCTGCAACATTCAATGTGAAGAGTTACCCTCTTGAGATGCTATGTGAGAAGTAAATTATGCCTTAGTCTCTAAATTCTTAGAAAGAAAATAACAATGTGCAAAGTAAGTTCAATCACTGTATGAATTAGACATTTAACCATTTATTTTAGGATCATCGCATTGAAATGGCTTTTGAAAACATCCATTGACACAGTTAATTAACAATTCTACTCTAAGGAAATAAATGACAAAATAGTAAGGAAACTAGGCAACTGTGTAATCTTATTACTTCAATATTAATTCAATTTGAAAACATATTTTATCTATATTCACGAAATATCTTAGAAGAACAAGGCTACACAATTGTGATAAAAAACTAGAATGAACATTAAACTAAAAACAACCAATGAAAAACCTCCTCCAGTGCAGGGGCCCTCTGCAACTGATTCGACTGAACTGCTAGTTGGTTAAGAATGCACTTAGACAATCATTGGAAACACGAACTTTATATTATGATAAACTGAAGTCTGAATACATAGTACCATAAAAAAAAACTTAACACTTAATTTCTAAATTGTGTTCTCGGCCTTTTACAACCGATATTTGAAGGGAAATACTTAACTGTTTGTGAGATAAAATTGCTACAGGTGTCTAACACGAATTAGACTTGGAATAGGACTATTAGGCTCTTGATTTTCTACGATATAGAAAATCAAGAGTCCTGCTACTTTCAGATAACGTACTTTGACCAAACCTTTGACCATGATCTTAGGCCTACTTTTCTTTCGATCTGGACTGAGTGAATAGGATAGAATCCATGTAGAGATGATTCTAGAAACACCCATGTGGCCCAATTCTTTGTTTGACACCTGGAACTTGCCAGACCATGAGAGTAGCTATAGAATCCACAGTTAGCTGCAGAACAGGCTGCATTCTGTAGCTAAATTGAAAAAATCTATCCAAATAGCAAGAACATGAAAATATAATATTGAAATCATTTTAATTCATCCTTAATACAAAACCTAGAATTTATCATTGATTGGGGTCTATGATCTTATGAGAAAGTGAGGGAAAGAGATGAGAAAAGCTGTCAAAGAGAGGGTAATTCTGAGTTTCAACAAGGAATTTTTAGTTGTTTTCCATGCCATTAACAAATTTAGACATTACATCATTCGCTATGAAACTTTCATTCACACAGATCATTCTGCAATTAGATATCTAATGAATAAATCAATTACTAATGGCCGAATCATAAGATGGTTACTATTATTGCAAGAATTCAATATCACCATTTTAGGTTGACCTGGAAAACAAAACATAGTTTTTGGCATTTTATCTAGAATTCAAAATGATAACAATGATACACCAGTAGAATATATTTTTCCTGATGAATATATTTTTGCAATATCTACTAAATCTCCATGGTTTGCAGACATTTCTAATTATTTTTCCACATGAAAGCTAGCATCCTATTTATTTCCTAGAGAAAAGAGGAAGATACTTCAAATAAGTGCATCTTATTCATGGATAAATGAAGAATTGTGCAAGACAGGTGCAGATATCACCATTCAAAGGTGTGTACGATAAGACAAAATACTTGAGATACTAAAATAATGTCATGATGAGCCATGTGGACTACACTTTGCTGAAAAAAGAACTTCCTACAAATTCCTTCTCTTAGGATATTATTAGCCTTCCCTTTTCAAGGATGCCAATGAATATGTTAAGAGATGTGATAATTGTTAGAGAATGGAGAAACCTGTTCCTTCAGATGAAATTCCTTTACAACCATAAGTGTTAGACAGAATTGTGATCTACGAATAAACCAAATTCCCTAAATGTGGTGTTTATCACTTAGAACAACTACTTGTGATTCTCTAAAACAAGTAGATGTACAGAATGGGAAAGGAGCCTGCTTGTGATTCTTTCACTTCTCCTTCTCCTTCTATCATTGTTGTCATTTCTCTCAATCCAATTCAAGTTTCTAGATCGATTCCTGCAAACACAAATAGAGAATAAGAAACAACATACAATACACAATCTATTTACTTATCTAACTCAAATCAAATCGATTAGATTTGAAATACATACATCATTCAAGAATACATTGCACAAGAAATAGATACATATGTATGGGAAAATGAACATCAATCTTTGTTAAAGAGTAGAAGGGGAAGATTACAACAAATGGATCTATTTTTTGTCAACCTGATCTAGCTTCATTCCAACCTCATCACATCCAGCGTTATCCCAGCAAAATATCAGTACTTTCACTCTCTTATCAAATGAAAATACAACAACATAACTTTACCAAAAATTTTCCTTCCTAGCACTAGGATGAGTGCTCAATTTATAGGGAAAATAATGGTATTTTCTCAATGAATGAATTTCTAATAATATGCAATACATGTTTCCAAGTTTGGAGGTTTTAGATGGACACTTGGATTTGAAGTATGACACCTATGGACTCTTATAGAAGGCAATGACCATGTGGAGATTCCCAGAACAATGAGAATTCCACTCCCAAGTGACCAACGCACCCTTGAGTGTCGGGAAGTGCATTGCAGTGCACCCTTACATGGAGGAATTGGCACTGCAACGCAGTTAGTCCCTTGTAGATGAGCGTTGGTGAGTCAGTGGGTCATATAATATATACTTCAAACATTGGAAATATCACAATAGAAGCCATAAATGAAATGTCTTCACTTAGGGCATATAGAAATTGATATTAAGGGGATTATATACCCTATTCATTGGTCGTGGGGATGATGTCCAGTTTGACCAGGTCTTGGGGGATGATGCCCAAATTGACCTATAATAGCTACCCCCTAAAGCATGAAGTTAAAATAATAATATTATTTAGATGAGATGATTTACGATGTGATGAGCTAGAACTAAAGTGGATGGTGACCTGCATCAATCTTATAATACATTACATCATGATATATTTCATCTTTATCATGAATTACTAAGGGAGGCATTCCCATGCTCAGCACATAAAATATCTAATAACATTTACATAATTCACAAATTCATCTACATTGGAATGTTTCCCAATATAGACATGCCTACAGATATAGGCCCATGTTCAGATGATGATCTATATGTAAATTCATCGTACAAATGATGTGTATGAAAATCCTAAAATCACAACCCATATGGATGAAACTAGATCCAGGGTTTTCTTATCTCATTCACTCGATCGTTCAGGTACAAGTCTAACCATGCAAATATATGATTTTAATTCGAACATGGTAAGACATCATTTGATTACCAGCCAATGATGTGAGTTTTTAACAAACGCGAGAGAACCACCATTGATGTTAATGGCTCTCAAGGTACTGCAGTGCAATTTGCAAGGTGTGAATAGATGATTTAATGTCGAACGCCAAACAAAAATTTTTGGTCAAAGGTTTGGTAGCGATAAACCTATAGATGATGCAACAAGCCTCAGGGTAATGGAAGATGTTTCTAAGTAAACTTCCTGGATGATTAGCTGATGTTGACAGAAAGCAACTTTATCGCGAAACAAGAGTTACTGACTTCAGAGACAAAATGTGACTTGATATAGCAATGTTCAAGGATGTCTCTAATTAAAATGAAGGTTTATTAGTATTGCAGAAGGATGAGGATTTACTAGATGACTTCTCTTGAAAATATCGGTGACACTGAGATGAGTTGGCAACATTGTCCCAAAATTGAAGTGAAAGTATCATGAACCATAGGTATGAATGAATCGTCAAGAAGATTACCCAACCTAAAATTCATGATGATGGAGTGAAAGTGTCATGTTCAAGAACGACTTGCTACCATAAAGTGTTCTGTTCTTTTTCACAAATTTTCCCCAGTCATTTTTCGACCAGTACCTCTTTATTTTTTAACAATCTTGAGGAGGGTAACATATGCTTGATCTATAATTCAACCCTTCGAGTGAATGCATCACTATTTAATAATTTAATGGGTCTAGTGATAAATGAAACTTGATTCTTGCCATGATTGACAAGTCCTTCACTATTTTATGTTTTAATGAGCCTAACGATAGTGACAATATGATCCTTCTTCATATTTAGAGAGTTTGAAAAAGAGGACAAAAGAAAACCATGAGTCCTTTTTCGTAAATTTGTCGCTCAGGTCCATAAAAGTGTAAAATGATACCTGAGAAAACCTCTTAGCCATGTTCAACTAAGATTTTCCTTTTTTGTAAATAATCTCTCTCAGTTCGGAAAAGGGTTAAACTTATACTCAGTAGTGTCGTTTCATCTACTTTTACGAGCTCGAAAATACAAGTGCTCGACAATATTTTCACATTATCAGAGTCTGAAAAGAGCTAAAAGAAGACTCTAGGGGTTCCTTTTTCACGGTTATCGAAGCTCAAAAAAGAGATAGAAGTGCACGACAATTTCTTTTTCATTTGTATCAAAGCTCGAAAAATAAGGATAAAAGTATGCTTTGTTGTCAAATCATTCTTGAATAAGTGTGCACAACTAATCTACTACATCAGTTGTAAAATCTATTCAAAAAAACATCAAATGAATTAAAATACATGTTTCATAGAAAAAATGAATAAAAACTATATTCATAGTATTAAATATGATTTGAAATAATCAAATTGACTAATTAAAAGAGTTTTTACCATTCATTTTTACCATTTGAAAGTTACCATTTGAGAAATAGGAGCTTTGAACCTGTTTTTTCTCCTGAACTTCAACAGTTGATTGCGACAGATTCAGTGGATGATTTTCCTTTCCATTTGATCTAGGTTGGTGCTATGAACCTTCTCCTTCTTTTGATATAATTCTCATTGCATTTTGATGGTAAATGTTTAGGGTTTTGAGCCCCTTAGGGTAAATCTACCACGCTCAGAGGGAAACACACCCTTGAATGTTGAAAATTGTGTTGTAGTGCACTAAAATTGAATGCCAGATGCACTGCAATGCTCTGTCCCTTAATCTGGGGTTTGTTGGGCGTAATTTTCATTCTTATTTTTTTTGCTATGTGCCCAAAATTTCCCAAGTTTTTTGCATCAAATGGATCCTACTAAGTCTTATGATCTTGTTTCAGGTATTCATCAAATAAAAATGACGATTACATGGAGGGAAAGAGAACATGAAGAATAGAACATGATTTGCCTAAATGATCTGGGTACAGTAAGAGCCCTCATAGTTTGTGGGTTGCTAAAGTACTTCAGATTTTCGGGTATGAGGCAGCAAATGGAACTATTAGAGTTCCTTGTTTTTTCATAGTATCCGATGATACAAGGTTTTCACATTAGGGAAAAAGTGGTGCCAATATTAGTGGAGGAAATTTATTTTCTCATAGGATTATCGAGGCAAGGTTCACCCATTTCTCTTTCAGGATCTGCTCTTGGAGGAGAGATAGTGACAGATTACATACTACAACATTGTCATCCAGGGACTGAACCAAATAAGGATTGGAAAATAAACATCAACAATGTATGTTATTTTCCTTTGAGGGCCATCCTATTCACTATCACAAAGCTTTCTAGTTCTACTACACTACATGTGGAAAACATATCATACATGTAGTATGCACTGGAGTGTTTGGAACGAACAATATTTAACTACGCTGAAGTTGTCGTCTTTCAGATGAAAGAATAGTTAACCAAGGTAAAGGTAAAAAGGAATAATAGTTTCAACTATGGCTTTATCCTGATCTTCTTTTCCTTAGAGTGGATTCCATTGATGTAGCCCCAACATGTTACATTGGGTATATCTGGCCCTAAAGATCCACAGATGCAGAGATGGGTAGAATTGATGGCTAGATATGTTGGTCAATCGGCCATCGTATTAGCTACTACATTCTTCACCTGGTTTATACGATAGATGATTGCCATTGAATATTATGCATATGAAAGCGTAGACTTCTGAGGAGATCCAGACTTGATTCTACCAGACGATGCTCAATGGGGTGCAATTGGTAAGAATGTTTTGACCATGTTTTTCGATTTTTTCTAATGTTTATACATGTTTTTTATTTTGATGTTTCTCAAGACTAAAATAAATTTTTGATGTATGCAGATGTGGGTCGAGTTCGACCAGTCGGTCAACCAGGGCATGGAGCAGATGAGCCAGTAGAGAGGGTTGTTGGGAGAGAAGTCCTTCAGAATTTAGATATGACCGAGACTCTTGCTGAGCTACAACAACACATAGAGGGATTGACTCTCTGGATTCCAGATTTCCAGATCGAAGAGTTACCCATGAGACTACAACGCCACACTATTGGCGTTCCTAACCTTTTGATGTGGTTATTGAGTAGGATAACTAGATCAATAGCTTGTTATTACAAGCATCACTAGTTTACTTTAAAATTTTGCATACATTTTGAGGTCAGATGACCGATGTGTCTTGGGCACAAATTTTGTAAAAACATATAACTATCTATCTATTTTTTTCAATGTTTTACTATGTTTTTTGCGCAATCCTATTCAATTATGCGATGTGAATTGAAAATATGTTTTTACATGTGTTGAAACTGTCTGTTTAAAACATAATTCACTAAGGAATCAGTTAATTTGTTCAAGTTTCTGGAAATGTGTTGATATTGAATGTAATCAAAATGTATTTTCAAAATTTTAACTCTTAGGAAAATACGATGCAGTGTTGGATTTCGAACAATATAAATGCTAGTAAGTTGCAGTACAACAAGTTATGAGTCTAACCTAATCATGATGCGGTTAATACCAAATGAAATGGCATTAGAGAAAAGTTCAGTCAACGAATCATACTCAATGATATAATTTGTAGATCTACCGATACAAATCCCTTGAAAAATCACTAACTCGTCGCTCAGAGCAAAAATGGCCAATGTTGTAGAGGATAGATTCTGTGTACTACGACTAGCACTATCAGCGTACCATCGAATGGTTCCAAAGATTCAAAAATCTGCGATGAAATGTAAAGCAAATTACTAACTTCAAGAAAACTCTAGGAAAACAAAATAAGACAGTAAATGCAAATCAAAATCATGTATACAATATAATACAAAAGTTCACCACGCTCATGTTTAAGCATAGTAATGTTTGAGATACAACACATTTCGAGGTTGCATTAATGGAATTCCATCATAATCTACCAACTCGTAGGTGCCCTTATCAATAAATCTTTTGATGATATAGGGGACATGTTATAATGGCTCAAATTTTCCTATACCTATTACATCAGGTTCCTGATCATAAAGTAAAACCAGGTTACCCTCTAAGAAGATGTGAGGTTGTACATGTTGGTCGTATTGCACCTTGATTCGTCTCTTATGCACTTCATTGGACAATGCGGCTTCACGACATGTTTCATCAATATGGATGAGGCTAAAAAGACGCGCTTCTTCATTAGAGGTGTGAAGTAACAAATTAACGACAAGTTTTAACGATGGTATTTCACATTGGATAGGCAAGATAGCTTCTAGACCATACTCCAATTGAAAGGGGGTAAATCCCGTTGTGTTTCTCACCAAGGTTCGATATGCCCACAAAGCTTAGTATAGGATCAAATGCCAATTTCGGTTATGAACTCCTATCATTCGTTGAAGCATTCGTTTAAGAATCTTGTTAATAGCCTCAACTTTTCCATTGGATTGTGGATAATAAGGAGTAGAACTATCATGTGATAGTCCAAATTTGGCAGTCAACTCATTCATCATGTGATTGCAAAAATGCTTACCATGATCCATGACTATAGCCTATGGAACACCAAACCATGACATGTCATGATTGAAAAATAATAATGCAGTTGTTTTACCTGTGTTATTAAATGTAGGACTCACTTTGTCCCACTTGGTAAAGTAGTCTACTGCGACAATAATATAACCATGCCCCCTAGACGAACGAGGGTTACAATTCATGAAGTTAATGCCCCATTTTGAAAATGGTCCCACAATGAAAACAAGATGCATCAGTGTTGGTGGTTTGTGGATTTTACGATCAAATATTTGGCATGCATGATAACTTCTGGCCTTGAGGATGTTGTTGAGAAATATGGTAGGAAAAAAGTAACCAATGTGGAGTATCTTCTGCGTGGTCGCATATCCATATAAGTGACCACCACAAGCCCCAACATGAAAATAATTTAGAACTTCTTGGCCTCCTCATGAGTGAGGCACCTCCTTAAAATATTATTGACACCACGACAATAAAGTGTATCGTTGAAAATCAGATAATATTTGGCTTGGTATCAAATACGTTGTTGTTGAGAGCAAGAGGTATTAGGCAGAAAAGCCTGGGTTTGGAGATAAATGATAAAATCCCCATACCAAGGATCATATGATCTGATTATAAATAGAGACTCATTAGGAATTGATGGTTTCGATGTAGTAGTAGGACTATCAGAGGGAAGGTCGCGGAGAAGCTCAACCAAAACCAAAGAATTCTTCGACTTGGATTTCATGAATTCCAAATCAAATTGTTGTAAAATGACAATCCATTTTGAATATTTTCCACCCAGCAATTGACGTGACAAAATGTATCTCATGGGGTTACAATCTGAAATTACAATTGTCTTTTGGAACAGGATATAATGGCGAAATATTTGGACATCTTGAACGTCCAACAAGGCGAGCTTTTCAACGTATGGATACTTCACTTCCGTATCATTGAGATTATGACTCAAATAACATATCAGATGTTCTATCCCATCTTATTCTTGGACCAATACCATAGCAATGGTTGTTTCAGCCGTGACGATATATAATAAATAGTCACTCTGATAATTGGGGCGATACATTAATGACGCCTAGAAAAGTGTATCCTTGACAACATTAAAAGAAGCTTGCAAAACCTTATCCCAATGGAAGGGAATCCCATTTTTTAAGAGATGAGTAAATCCTTTAGCCATTTCGACGTAGTTGGGTATGGACCTCCTTAGGAAGTTAGCCTTTCCTTGAAGTTTCTGTAACTGAAGTAAATTTGATGGCACATGAAAATCAAGAATGGCATGGACCTTCAGTGGGTCGATTCGAATTCATTATTTTGAGACGGCGAATCCTAGAAAATGACCAGAACCAACACAAAACACACATTTATGTTTATTGAGGTGTATTTTGTAGTGTCAGAAGCGTAGAAAGATAGCTCTCAAATGAGTCGGGTGATCAGTCTGATTTCATGAATGCACGGGTAAATCGTCTAGATAATTTTGAACAATGTGTTTGATGTCATTGAAAGCATAATCCGTTTCTCTCTGAAATGTTTCCCCAACATTCTTTAAACCAAATGGGAGTTTCCACTAATCGAATGTACCCCAGGGACAAATTAATGATGTCTTATATTGGTCCTCTGGGTGGATATTGATTTGATTGTAGCTAGAAAATCCATCCATGAACGAAAAATATTTCACATCCATCACAATCGTCAATAATCTGGTCGACAAAGGGAGTAGGATAGTTGTCTTTTGGACAAGCAAGATTGACATCCCAATAATCGACACACACTTTGATTTTCCTTTGTTTCTTCATAACAGGAACAACATTGGAAACCCAATCAGTAAGCGGAACAGGGTAAACGAAACCAAGATGAAAAAGTTTTTCAACTTCTACTTTAATGGCAGCAACCTTCTTCGGATGAACCGAACAAAGGCATTCATGTACCGATCTGACATCTGGGTACATTTTAATGGTGTGTTCAATGATAATAGTATCTATGCTTGGTATTTCCTAGTAATACCAATCAAATATATCATGAAATTCATGAAAGAGTGAGCAATAAGTTTCGAGTTCTAATGGAGAACAAGACACGCCGACATGAATGTTTTCTACAATGCTGAGTCTGGTCAAAATATAGATAGAAATAGTTTCTTCAATATTTGATAAAATTTGCTCAGATTCTATTGCATTAATGGGAAATAATTTGACAATAAATTTTTGATCGATGGGTGATATAGTTCAATAAGGTTATCTTCTTAGTAATCCTAAAGATGGGAACGATGATGATTATCTTCACATGGTTCTCCTTCTGGCATCATGGATTCCAAAATGATCTCATCAGTCAAGAAAGTGGATGAAAAAAGATCAAATGGTGTACCAAAATCTAATGAACGATCAACCCAAAAAATCAGTGACAATGATTTCAGATTCACCGCCCAAGCCATGTAGATTGATTGCTATGCCAACTCAATTGGGTTGAGCGGCATGAATTCATCCAACGTAACAACTTCATAATCATTGGTAATATTCCTTAAGCCAAATGGAGTGGAAGATATCATGCAATAGGTCTCTATTATTGCAATTTTTTCCGATGTCGTAGGCGGCGGTAATGCAAAGGTACCGATTAGGGAAGAATCCTTTAAGAGCCCTACACCAATTTTTTGAAGTTCTAGTTGGGGTGTGTGAACTAACGGAATGCTTCCAGTTACCTAGGAACTGGGAAAAGAAGGAGAGTTGATTGATGACTGTGATAACACCGTTATGAGGAAAGACGATCATTCTAAAATAATTAGAAATGATGGCGGTCATAGTGTAAACCCATGGCCTTCTGAGTAAAGTGTTGTATTCAAGGGTTCCGTCAACAACCTCAAATTCAACAGTTACTGTTTTCCCCCCTAGTTTGACATGCATGTTATTGATGATACTGCAAGGCCTATATGTACGACCATAAAAATATTTCAACGTCGTAGGCGATTTAGATAGACGCAGCGAGCCAAGTGACTTCTAGCATTTTAGAGACATAATGTAGGTAGATGCTCCCTCATCAATAATAGTACAATGAACGAGGTGCATTAGGGGAATTTTGAGGTCTAAAATGGGCCTCCTAAGAAAAATGTACAACGAAAATAATCTTTATAACAAATAATAGTATTCAAGATGATGATGTCGACCATGGGGGATGATTCACCATTTTTTAAGTAAAAGGGTAACAATATTAAAAAATAATAAAATAATTAAACTACTTTTTCAACTCATATTCTCAACTTATCTCCCAATTTTTTTACTCAAATTTCGAGCGGGAGTACTCTTTGGATGAAAAATTTAATTCCTAATCCAAGGAGTACCCATGTTGCATACTTTTGATGGGTCCTGCTACAACAAAAATGAGAAATACATGAAAAACGTGATTACAATCACATTTTTCATGTATTTATCATTTTTTGTGTAGTAAGACCAATAGAAAGTATGCAACATGGGTACTCCTTGGATGAGGAATTAAATTTTTCATCCAACGAGTACTCCCACTCAAAATTTGAGTAAATACTTTGGGAGATAAGTTGAAAATACGGGTTGAAAAAGTAGTTTTTTCTTTTTTCCCACTAAAATTTGATGATGTAATCAAATCTTATTTTATTATTTCCACTATTATTTTATAAATTCCTTAGGAGGCCCATTTTAGACCTCAAAATTCCCCTAATGGATTGATAACATTTACTTGGATGGAGAATGCCAATTCTACTGGTAATTGTGGCACATAGCCCGTATGATTAAAGACTACAAGATTGGAATCTGTCAGATCAATTCCACCAATTGTCGACAATAAAGCCTATTTCTGGGAGGGAAAATTTTGGAGTACCTCAAACGTCAACATAACTGAAGAGGATTGAGCCAAATCTTCAACTATATTATAATTTTGAGCAGCTCAGGCTCGAGGATTAAATGTCGATTTATGGAAGACTCCCTTCGACAACTTTATTGTTAATTCAAGAATAGAAATTGGCGGAATAGATTTTGTGGTCGAGGTATTAGGTTGATCAATAGCCTGACTACCATAATATTTATTATGCGTTGACACCAAAACATAATATTTTGGCTTCGTGAAAGATAACATAAGCACTTGGGAACCAAAAGTTGGATCCATAACAACCATATTTGTGTCTGGATTCAGAAATGGATCTATCAACACAACAGATGTAGGCGAGGTCTTAATTAATTTTTATAATTCGATGTGGTGAGGATAGTCTTGAACAATGTGCTCCTCATTAAATATTATGCAAGGGTAACAAGGTTTCTTATTGTTTCCAGTTTTCTGATCAGATGATCATTCCTGTTGGGTTGAATTTTTCTTTTTCTTCATATTTCCCATTTGTCTTACTTTCAGGTTGCTTGTCACTTTTGCCTTTGTCAGATGAGACGACATGAATTTCAGAAGAATGTGTAGGATCAGATGCATTAGAGTGATGTGTGCTTGCAGTACCGATCATATCGTTGCCGGCATGAGAGTCCTTAGATGGAGGAGGAAAAATAGAATAGGATTGCGACACGTTGGGAATTTTCTCATAGAGCATGCCAGACTGAGTATAAATCAAATCTAAGTACTGTTGAACCTCAAAATTGTTATTTATATGACATCCTTTTTCATCACTTCTCCTTACCTTTTCATAAATCCATAGCTCCAATCAATGATAAATGACATATTTCATCTAAGAGAATGAATTTGAATGGTCTCTATTTTATATTTTGATGTCTTGTTATTTAAATTAATTTTTGTAACTTAGCTACA
Organism: Pinus albicaulis; assembly: GCA_034641835.2. Classification (NCBI taxonomy): domain Eukaryota; kingdom Viridiplantae; phylum Streptophyta; class Pinopsida; order Pinales; family Pinaceae; genus Pinus; species Pinus albicaulis. The sequence goes on along the minus strand of CM076584.1, from coordinate 718,688,055 downwards.
GAACGCATGATATTCTACAACTAATTATTGTTTCACAACTACTTTGATAGTTTTACAGGTTCTGAGGAGTGAATGAAGGAATTAGTCACATGGGCATCTTTGCAATGATCCACACATGGATCCCATCCTATCCACCTATTTGAATTCGACAGAAAAATGTGTCTATGCTCGTGGTCAAAGTTCCGTCAAAGGACATGATCTGAGAATGAAAGACTCTTGATTTTCTCAGACGTAGCAAATCGAGAGTTAGCTACTTAGATTATACTTCTATGTTTCAGTTATAATTTCCATCTTTAGGTGGAAATACCTCAATATAGTTACATTAAAATTTGTTTAAATGCCGATCGTTTTGAAACCGAAAAACAATCCTAATTATCGTGAATGTTGTGTATGCCTTGAAACTCCATTTTGATAATATGAAGATAATGTTCTATTTTTCCAGATCCTTCTTGATGTGCGCATAGTCTGCTAGGATTTCAACTTTTTCTATTGCAGAGGTCCTCTGCATAGAAAGGAGGTTTCATCAGTTGTTTTTAGTTTAAAATTTTATTAGCTCTGTTTTGTCAATTCGTAGTTAGATTTACATTGCTTTACAATTGATTCTTAGATTAAATTTCTTACTGTCTCATAGATTAAATTCATGGATTCTTTCTTATAATTAATTTTAGATTAACTGTGTAATATTATGCTTATCAAAGCATCTCAAGAAAGTAGTTCTTCTAGTTTCCAAAATTGGATTGTGTTTGAAGCATTGGAGAATTCAATTATCTTAGTTTTCCTTTACATGTTTTTATAACACATTCCTAGATTAAATTCTCAATTAAATGTATAATCAGATGCTTGTTAAATCATATCAAAAAGATGAATTTTCCATTTTCCAAAATTGAATGATATTTGAGTACTTGGTCATAAAGTAGTTGAATTTCCTTTATTACATGCTTTTTCATTACTTTCTTAGATTAAGTTTACAATTTAAATGTGTAATCAAATTCTTGTTAAATCATATCAAGAAGATGACTTTTCCATTTTCCAAAATTGAATGATATTTGAGTATTTCGTCATACAATAGTTGCCTTTCAATTGCTTTGAATTTGTTTTCCATTTACATTAGCATTGTCATTTCAATTCTTAATCATAGGATTTATGCTTTCAATCCATGGAGTAGAATTAGATTAAGATAGAATAGAATTTAGCTTTAATTCCTTAAGATAAAAGTCATTAAAATAAATTTTATGTTTTAAGATCATATTCTAACCATTTAAAGTTTGATTCATTTTTATGGAGTTTAGAATAGTTAAAAGAACATTTAATTTTCTTCCTTCTTTGAAAACTAGTTTTCAACATTAAACTTCATTGGATTTAGTTGGTCAATTTCATAGTTTTCATTTCTTAAGATTAACTCCTTTAGACATAAAGAAACAAAACCCCCCCAAAAAATATAAAAAAATACACAAAGAAGTAATAAGAAGGTTAACTAAGCATATATAGTGCATCACACTTCATCAGATTACTAACCTTGATTGATAATTTATGATAGAAATTTAAGACATTAAATTGACTAAACATTTTGGCGTCATTGTCAGGGAAGTGTAATTAGTAAACCTTATTTATTAGATCTAAAAAAAAAATGACATGCGTAGAGAAACATATTCTAGGGTAGATTCATAGCTAGAGGTAGGATTTTGATTCCAACAACACCACTCACCCCACCTAGACCACGTAGTGCTACACCACCATCTCAAACTCATATTCCATATTTCACCAGACATAGACTCCCTAAAGTTTTAAGGTCGGAAATCCAACCAGGAGGATCTCCAACTTCATCCACTAAGGCAGTCTTATCCTAGATCTCCAACAAAATGAGTAACCTTTTTCACCTCTATAGGAGAACACATTCTAGCTGAAGAGTTAGAAATTCCTAGTGAGGAATAAGAAGAAGAAAATTTCTTCAATAACCCATTGATAGAAGAACCATAGGAAGAGAAATTAACTTTACAATTAGAACCTTATATTAGCTCTGAAAAATCTACAATGGAAGGAGAAGGAGAAGGAGAAATTTTAAATGGAGAAAATGTAAGAATTGGAGGAGGAAGAGGTGGAGGACAAGGTAGAGGGAACATAGGAGGAGGTGAAGAAAATAGAAGAAATAGGGAAGATGATAATTATTTTGGATTTCTTATAGTTGATGAGGATAGAAATGCCACAATGAAAAATATTTCACCTTCCATTCTTCCAAATTTCCATGGATTAAAGAATGAAGATCTTGAAACCTTTTTGTTTAAATTTGAAGTTTTGTGTAGATCTTATGACTACTTACAAGACTCTAAAAAACTGAAGCTATTACTTGCAACACTTAAAGGAGCAGCTTTAAAATGGTTCATGGGTTTAATCACATAATCTATTAGGACATGGAATGACATGAAAAGTGAATTTTTACAAAGATATTTGGATTATGGCATACCCATTAATAGAAAGGATGAAGTATTCAAGATGATGCAAAAAGAGGATGAGAACCTGGAGGATCTAATTGAAAGATTCAATTACAACATAAAAAGAGCTAGAATGGAAAACTTAGATCAAGATACTTTAAAAGCTCTCTTGTTAAAATCCATTATAGATGAATGGATAAACATTCTCAACATGATGGGGAGGGGAGACATTTCTCAACTCACATTACCTCAAATTGGTGAATTACGCATTCATCTCTCAAGAGGAAAGTCAATAACTGGGAAAAATACAAGAGATGTTATTCTCTCTAGAGTGAATAAATTTTCAACTGGAACAGTAAGTGGGGTAGAAATTGGAAATATGCTTGATGAATTTAAAACAAATATCTTAGGGAGTCTTAGCGAGAAGATAGAGACCTTTAAATTACAAAACAAGTAGAAATTTGAAACTTATGCCTTGGATGTTTTTTGTCCTAAATGCAGAAAGAAGCATGCCTTAAGATAATGCCATCTTGATTTAAAATTCATAGAGACCTGTGTTATTTGCTCATAAAATCATGAAACTAAGAGTTTCCCTTCTATTCCAAGTCTTAAGGTTTTTTTTCAAGAAGAAGTAACTTCAAATACAGTGGAACCTCTCTGCTTTGTCTCTAGAAGACCATGACAGGAGCCACAAACTCAAGGTTTTAACAACCAAATGTATACTCAGCCTCCACCTAATAACTAGAATTCTTGGCAACAACCTTGGTCCCAACCTCAACCTTGGCCACAAGGAATGCAGAATCCCTATGGTAGATATTCTTAATACTTCTAATATCCACCATCCTATCCAAACTATACTCCCGAACAAATTCCAAAACAAAATAAAGAAACTCAACTCCAAAACCAAAACCCACAACTTTCATTATCATTTCCACAAAGAGCAAACCAACTACCTGGCCAACCATTTCCAAACCCAAATAATAAAAATTCTCAAAATGCTTACAACATAGAAGGAAAAAAATTTCCAACTTACATGATTACTCCACTAGATATTAATGGTGTTCAACTTAGATCTCGTAGAATATTGGAAAGGAAAAAGCCTTATGTTGTTATTCAAGAACAAGATAATTTTGATGAAGAAATTTCTCTACAACAAAATAAAAGTTTTGACGAAGGGGCATCTCTTCAACAGAACCAAAATTTTGAAAATGAAAAACAAGAAGAACCAATAAAATCAAATCCTATCATAGAGCAACCATCAATATCTATTTCTAACCGTCCTTTTCCTGAAAGATTACAAGTTGATAGAGGGGTAGAAAAACAAATAATGTTGCCCAATTATGATTTTCTAGATGAATTGAAAAATGTTTGTATCAAAATTCCTTTACTACAGGCCATTAAAGAGATTCTAATTATAGCCAAAACAATAAGAGAGTTGAGCATGAAGAAATCAGGGAGAAAAACAAAAGAAATAAAAAGAATTCAGTTAGTAGGAAAAATTGCAGACATTATTATGGGAAAAATTGGCATACAAAAATATTTAGATCCAGAAAGTCTAGTTTTAGAAACACACATCAATGGTATTGAAATTCAAAATACATTGATTGATTTAGGAGCAGCCATAAACATCATGAGCAAACAAACCATGGAACAACTCAAGCTTCCAAACCTTCAGTATACACCTACATTACTACAACTAGCAAACAGATCAGTAATCAAGCTAGATGGTGTATTAGAATACATTTCAGTATCCTTAGACTCTTGGGAGTATCCAATTGATTTTATGATTTTAACCCCCAAGAATAGCCTAGGAGGACATCCACTAATATTAGGAAGACCTTGGTTGGATATAGTTGATGCTTTAATTAGTTGTAGATCTGGTGACATGTATATTTCTGATGGTAATTCAACAAAGAAATTAACTTTATATTCTCCACAAGAACAATCACAAAAATAGAAGATGAAGAATGGATTGATGATGAAAAAGATATACAACCTCTCTTTACTATTTCTTGTATTAGTGAAGATAGTCAAATCTTAAATTCGATAGAAAACTTTGAATCATCCTTAGAATATGAACATGATCATAGTTTTAAAGAAAAATGCAATATTGAATACTTGTCATCTTTCCACTAAAATATTTGAACACAAACAAAAACTTGGAAAAATTACAACAACATTCTTCTACATATGCATGGGAATATGCTGACATGAAAGGAATTAGTCCTAAGAATTGTATCATCATATCTACATTGAGGAAAATTTTAAACCTATCAGACAACCTTAAAGAAGGATGAATCCAAATCTTAGAGAAATTGTGAAAGAAAAATTGCAAACATTGCTGAATGTAAACTTCCTTTACCTAATTTTAGACAGTTAGTGGGTTTATCCCTTGGTGATTGTACCTAAAGAGAAGGGTAAATGGAGGGTATGCATTGATTATCGAGATTTGAATAAATCTACTCTAAAAGGTCATTTTCCATTAACTTTTATAGATAAAGTATTGGATACATTAGCAGGAAAGAAGTATTTCTAATTCTTGGATGGTTTTAGTAGTTACAATCAAATACAGGTAGCACCTGAAGACCAAGATAAAACCACATTCACCTGTCCATGGGGAAACTATGCCTACCGAGTACTTCCTTTTGGTTTGTGCAATGCACCTATAACATTCGAAATGGAAGTATTAGAAATTTTCTCTGATCTAATAAATTATTGTGTGGAAGTATATATGGATGATTTTACAGTTTATGGGAATTCATTTGAAGAATATCTTGAAAATTTGGAAAAGGTTCTTAAAATATGTAAAGAATAAAATATTTCATTAAGTTATGAAAATGTTTTATGATGTTTAATGAAGGAATTTTTTTAGGACATCATATATCAGGAGATGGAATTAAATTTGACTCATCTAAGGTTGAAGTCATCGCCAAATTATCAATTCCAAGTTGTCAAAAGGATGTTAGAAGTTTTCTAGGATTCACATGGTATTATAGAATATTTATAGAAAAATTCACTAAAACAACATCCCCACTCTTCAAATTTCTTACCAAATATTGTGAATTCAGTTGGAATCTTGATTGCCAATTGGCATTTGAAACTTTAAAAACAAAAATTTCTGAAGAACCCATCTTAAGAGGTCCAAATTGGAAACTACCTTTTCACATTTCAACAAATGCTTCATATACAACTCTGGGAGATGTATTAGGACAAAAAGATTTAATCCCCTATGGAATCTATTACACAAGAAAATATTTGACTCCTACTGAGTTAAATTACACTGTAACTGAAAAATAATTTCTAGTTGTTGTTCATGCTATCAACAAATTTAGACATTACATCACCGACTATGAAACCTTTATTCATACATATCATTCTGCAATTAGATATTTAATGAATAAATCTATTACTAATGGCAGAATCACAATATGGTTATTACTCTTGCAAGAATTCAATATCACCATTATAGATCGACCTGGAAAATAAAACACAGTTGTTGATTTCTTGTCTATAATTTAAAATAATAAAAATGATACTCCATTAGAAGATAATTTTCCTAATGAATATATTTTTGTAATATCTACTAAATCTCCTTGGTTTGAATATATTGCTAATTACTTAGCTATAGGAAAGATACCTGCATACTTGTTTCCTAGACAGAAAAGAAAAATTATTCAAACAAGTGCATTATACTCATGGGTTAATGATGAATTGTATAAAACAGGTACATATCTCATCATTAGAGGATGTGTTCGAGAAGATGAAATGCCCGAGATTATGAAGGCATGTCATGATGAACCTTGTGGTGGAAAATTCGCTGATAAGAGCACTGCCTATAAAATCCTTCATTTAGGATATTATTGTCCATCCATATTTAAAGATGCCAGGGAGTATCTCAAAATGTGTGACAATTGTCAAATAATGGGGAGACCTATTGCTACAGATGAAATTCCCTTAAAACCTTAGGTACTCATCTAACCATTTGAAATATGGGCCCTGGATTTTGTTGGACCAATCATTCCACCATCTAATGAAAAGAAATATATTCTGGCTTTTATTAATTATGTCACTAAATAGGTAGAGGCTGAAGAAATCTCTTTAGCTAATGAGAAATATGCAGTTAATTTTCTCTTTGAGGATATTTTCACTCATTTTGGTGTCCCAAGAGAAATTGTTATGGATCAGGGATCTCAGTTTACGTCCAAGTTGGTGCAGAGGCTTGTGGAGGATTACAAGATCAAACATAGAAAACCCACTCCATATCATCCACAAGAAAATGGTTAAGTGGATTCTACCAATAAGGTTAATGAAGGAATTCTCACAAAGTTGTACATATACACAGGAAGGATTGGGTAGATAGGCTTCCTGAAGCCTTATGGGCCTACCGGACTACATGGAGGAATACAATAGGACATACTCCCTATGAACTTGTTTATGGGAAGAAAGTCCTATTTCCTATAGAATTTTAGATTAAAACCTTCAAGATGGAAATCCAATTGGGGCTTGACTTATCATAAGCCTAGAAACACAAATTGGAGAAACTTAATGAGCCTGATGAGATCAGGAAAGATGCGGTTCCAAGAACCAGTATAGTCCAGCAGCAAAGGTCCAAATGGAATGATAAATATAAAAAGGAAAGAAAGTTTCAAGTAGGAGATTGGGCACTTTTGTTCAATTCAAGTTCAAATACTTTCAAGGAAAGTTTTAGACTCATTGGCTTGGGCCTTATGAGATTGAAAAATTATTTGACAATGTAGCAATCAGGATAAGGACAATTGATGAAGAAAAGGTACCTCTTCCTGTGAATGGACATTGATTAAAAGTATATCATAAGCCAATTACAAAGGAGGATTTTATTAAAAGTTTCCAAGATAATACTGATATGAAGTTGGTGAAGAATAATCCTTCTTCTTCCCCAACTTAGTCTTCTTTTTATTTTTTCATATATATATATATATATATATTATTCAAAAAAAAAATTGTATAAGTATGAAAACCAATCAATGATTGGAATTCTTATACAGAAAATATATGATGAAAATTAGAGTTCTGACATCTTACATTTTCTGTTCCATTCTAAAAATCCCAAAAATCTTTGTTCCCTTTCTTTTTCTGAAGCAATAAAAGAAATAGCTACAAAACTACTTCCATTCTACAGCTGTCATTCTATTCTACAGTTGTCATTCCATTCTACAGTTGATATCACATTCTGCAGCTCTGTTACATTATATTACAGCCTACTGAAGAAAACATATTGAGCATAATAAATTGAGAACTCCATTTGAAGATCATGCTGAAGGATACCTGAAGAATCAACATCAAAGAAATAGAAACACAAGGTTAGTTCTAAAGGTATGTTACATACATTTTTTTAAATAACAAGATCAAAACATTAGCATATATAATTTAGATGATCACATGCTACCTCAATATGTCATCATTTGATTTGATTTGGAATCACATCATGTCATAAATCGACCACATCATCCACATCATATCTCATAACAATCCATAATGGATTTTCCCATTTATGATTAAATGGTCATATCCTACTTCCATAACCCATTCATCCATGTTTCTTAAAATCCCATCAAGTATTCATTTCACTTATATTTCCCTACAAACCCTCGACATCCTTAACCAAATCCGCAACCCAATTCATTTCACATAGAGAAGAACAATTGTGAAGGCAAGACTCTTCATGACAGAAGACATGGGTTTGATAGTTAGGACTGAACCAGTGGGAGCTAAATTCATGGAGGTTTATCCTTATATCAAAGAGATGCTACAGAAGGTTAAGTGGCTTAGGTTTATATAAAAATTTGATGGGTTCCATAAGGAGATCAGTAAGTCTTTTGCAAGGTCTTTCGACGGAACAAAGGTCGAAATAGGAGACATAAATTTTTGAGTGACTGAGGCCTTCATAGCTGAAGCTACATAGCTCCCAAGAGTTGGCAAGAGATGGTTTAAAAAAAAAAAATTCACAGTGAATCATGGAGATTTTTCCTCAAGAATATAGGTATGGATACTTTTGTTTACAAGAAAGGTATTCCTAGCTCAGCACTCAAGAACAAATGGAGAAATATGAATTTAATTCTACTGAAGTTTATCACTTGTGAAGTTAGATTTGGTTGCATGTTTTTTTATCATGTTTGGTTGTTGATTAATTTTTTGGAGGATGGAGAAATAAACCTCCCTTTCTTTCTACTGAATAGTTTAAAAAGAATGTCCACAAATGTACATAAAATAATTCAGTTTATAGACAACACTATGCACCATCATGGGTTGGTAAAAATATTTCTTGAATTCCATTTGAAAATTATAGGAGACTCTTGGGATAGTTTCCTAATCACAAAAAATTTCCAAGATGAGACAGAGCAACCTAAGTGATGCAGAGAATATACAACAAATCAGATAAATGCGCGAACAAAATAAAGACCACCAGTTCCTTGGATATTAAATGATACCTTACATAATTTTCAAATTAAACCACTGAGATTCAATACATAATATATATATGTTGCATATCACACAACGCATATATTCCAACAATACTATATGCACTGAAATTCCTCTTTCAAGGATCCCATATCAAACCTGCTCACTTATCGTTGAACCACACTCACACACACCATGCGTAGCTACTTCCCTGTCAACGATCAATTCTAGAATTCGAGTTGGCACCATGATTGTAATGCCTTTTCAAAATCAATTTCATAGAACAAAAAATACTTAATTCATACATAAAAAAAATATTATAATTTACACTTGTTCATTCAACTATATACACCATTCCTACTCTACAGTCTTTTTTTTCTTTTCTATCCTATTCCATCTCTATGCCCTATTCTCCATCCTCACACAAAGCTTCATATTTATACATAATTGTGGATTAATTTGAATCCATGATTTCCTCCACAAATAACTCAACCAAATCTTAAAATAGCTTTATCCCTCCTTTGACTCAACTAAGTTCTATTTAAGGAGTTCATAATCCCTAAAATATCTATACAATCGAACTCCACTCATATTCTCAATTATGAGAGAATATTTACAACAAACCTCACACTCAGATTTTACTCTTAATTTATTTAAAATGTACATAATTTATAAAATAATTTAAAAAAAACATCACCCCCTAAATCACCCAAATAAATAATGAAAATTGAGCAGGATGCTCTTGCATCAGACTCCCCATGTAGAAAAGTTTCCATAGACTCCTATCTATGAGGTCTGTCACTTTTCTGTAATAATGCAACAGCCACAAGTCTTAATGACTTGATACCTCCAGGATTCCAAACTATGTTTTGCTGCTAGTCTTTTCAAGGATCAACTCTATTTTGTAATTTTGCACAAAATTCCTAGAATAGTATTTTCAGAACACTATAGAATATAATTCTCGCTTTTCCATACCACATCATATTTATTTTGGGAATTACAGACTTGTGTAGAAACACTGATACCCATTCTTCTAATCTCCAAGCTTTGTAAGAATCTCGAACTGGTTTTACATCAGCATCACCAACACCACTCATTCTGTCAACCAGATTCTATCGGCTTCTACAACAATTAATTTTTCCAATTTCTCGGAGTAATTCCTCTTCGTCTAATGCTTCTGTCTCCAATTGTGATGAACACTCAACTTTTTGAAATGAATAATAATCAAGATCTTCTCCTTGTTCATAACTATAATCATTTACTATCCTTATAGTAACAAATTTATCATCTAGTGTTATCCTTGCATTCATCAACAATTTATTATTTTTAAAAATACAAGACCTTTCGGCCTCTTTTGATGCTGTAAGCACCAATATTCCATCATAGACCTTCTGGATTTCAGTAAATCCTCTTTTGAATTGCTACTCCTAATCTTTCATCTCGTCTTCAAATACTTTCTGCTCAATTCCTCTGATTTCAACATCATATTTATTAATGTTGAATTTTGTATCTACAACCACATTATTATTTGAAGAGTTAAAAAATTCACTTAACTCTATAAAATTTAAAGACATTTCATCCTTATCATGCACGGTAACTGCAATCTCTCCTTTATCATGTTCTTCAAGCTTCATTTCTCCTTCATGTTCCTTGAGCCATCATTCCAAGAACTCTATTTCCATGTGAAATCTTTCCAGCATTTCATTACAACCTTCATTCCCAGTTTCATTCTTCTTCTGGCAATTCTCTTGAGTTGTCTTGTTTTTTGTATCATCACATTGCAAAATTCTTTCATCAATTTCATTAAACAAATTCATTTGTTTACCTCCTTGGAATATCACTACGTCATTTTCCTTATGCTTCTGCTCCATAACAACTTGAAATGGCTAGCTTAACCAAACAGGAATTAATCTATGAATTATTTAGGTTGCAATAAATCAGTACCTTCCTCCTCTAAAAGGAATTCTCCATCATACTTCACCTCAAGAGATTTATTCATCTTTGGGACAGTTTCACCAGAATTTCCATCATCTTCTGCACATCCTGCAAAAATACACAAACTATGAGATTTAAAAATGCAGGTCTTCATAGCCTCATCTGCTTCCCTTGTCAACATATCTTCAAATTGTTCTAAACTATTCCAATAGTCCATGAGATCTTTCTTATTATCCTCTTCACCCATAATTTCACCCTGTTCTGGTCCACAAATGGAAACTTCCATTTCCAACTCAGCTTCTCTAAGTTCTTCACATCTCAATTTCACAGTCACCATCTGCTCAAGCTTTCTCAGCTCTTCTATTAACTACATATTTACTTGTTGATTCCTCTTTTCTTGTAGTATCTAACATTTCACTTTCTTCCTTATGGTCCAACCATGTCTCTGGTCTTTCTTATTTCTTTGCAAAAATTCCATCAAGAACTCAAGATGAACTTCTATCTCAGCCTTCTCCCTCTCATATTCTTCATCAGTCAACTGCTTCCATATGCCTTTTTCCTTGGCATATTTTTCTTCTTCCTTCTGTTGTGGTCTTTCTCAGAACCTCTGAAATAACTATCAATAGTCATCTTCTCCTCCTTTGTGAACTTCAATTGTTCACTTGTGGATTTCATTCAATCCCCTTTTCAGCGAGCCTTCATACTTTCCATCCAACAATGCAAGTTCTCTTCCTACGCTTTACCTCTTGGCATATTTCAACTCTCTGTCCTGGAATCATTTCTGGGAAACTCTCTTGCTCCTCTTTGCTACAAGCAACAACAGCAACAATTCTTGTGTTACAATGACCAACTCTTTGGGTGTCGGGCTCCACCGATCATGCACCCAATTACATTCAAACCTTTGACTTGATTTAAGACTCTTTGACTCCAGACTTGACATCAACTCTTCATCTTGGATGAAAAATACACCCTTTTGTACAATAACTCAATGGTGGACTTCAACTTGACTCAAGCTATACAAATTTCTTCATTTGACCTTGACATAATGTACTAGACTCCTTTTACTTCATGATATACAAATCATTACTTCAACTTTAACAATAGTACATTAATCATCCCACCTCTTATACCATAAAAATCCATCTTAAATAATTTAATGAGCACTTTATCTCTCTCCTCCAAAAATTCTACTTTATAATATACATCCCATATAAAAGTAGGATCTTAAATATAGGTTGTGTGAAAATAATTATAAGTCACTTAAAAAAAAAGCACCTTTTCCACATTAAAAAAATCACCCATTTACCTTTTCAACCTACTCATTCAATTTTTAATGGACTTTATATTTTTGTATGGATCGTTCACAACGTCCACTTCCACCATTAAGTTTCTGCTCATGCTTGACTGAAAATTAATGAACGAGTGTCTTATCCTTGTTGTTACACTCTAGAAACTCAACCGAAATGGAAAAGAAACATGCATCTGGATGAGTTTTAATCCCTTTATCATCGGGTAGAAACCATCCTCTGTGTTAACCTCACAACAACCAATTCTCATAAGCACACACTCAGGTCCTGTTGAAGGCCTTTAGGCATAATCCGCACTCTCAATCAATCAAAGGAAATACCTTTCAATCATTGTTGAATTGTTGAAGACACTAAATATATTATACTCTGACCTATTTAGGACACCCCATTGTTTGTATTCAATTCACAATTTGCAAAAATTATCGACTCGCGGAAACTTTTCAACACAGATATCCACACTTGTTACATCCACTTAAATATCCAGTAATTTATTAATAAACAATGTACATATACCTTTTATAATCTCGATACTATGCACATATACATTTATGTGGATTTTGCAATCAACCCTTTATGCGTGATTAAAATAGTGGTAAATCCACGATTTGAAAACCCGCGCTCCATCTACTCTTCATAGATCTCAACCACAACACAACAACTTAGATTCTAAATGCTTCTACGCTCCACTTCTCAAAGGCTATGTGGTAGTGAAGGCTTGGATAGTATACTTCATCCTTCCATTGGCACAACCAACATTTTTCCTAGAAATTCCTTTACTTCCCATTACAAAGAGGACTGCAACTTGTCCAATCTCCAAAATAGCAACTTGTTACTCAAATTCCACTTGCTGGAAGAAAAAAAAGAATGATAGATTTCCCACAAAAACATTAAATTTTCCAACACTCTCCTGTAGTGGTCACAAGCATTGCATAGTTTCACACAGTGGAATTGGCATGAGGTGGCTCAATAAGTGAAGCCAGCCTCCTTGATGGTATAAAAACCAAGCCTCCAAAACCCACTTTTGATGATCAAGTGCTCCCTTAATACAAATTTTAGCTCTGGATCATCACAGATCCTCAACAACGTTTCCTGCATTGAACAACCACCATTTCCGCCAAGATTGAAACTCATGTGCCACTGTGTTCACTTGAACACCTCACTTCTACGTCCAGTGATGAGCTCCAACACTTTCAACAATCAAAAGAAAATTTGTCTCCTCTATGCCTTCAACAAGGACTTATAGCTTCTTATGTACACAGTATGAGGAACATACCAGCGATTATAAACCTGATAGAGACGTCCAGGGGGATTCAAAATCCTGCTCTACGGCTCTATATCATGCACTTGGTGGAGCTGTCGGAGAGGTCTTCTGTAATCATGATGGTTCACAAGGCTAGGAGAAATGGGGTCCCCTTCTGAAACCACAAGCGTCACCAATAAGATCAAATAGTGGTTGTGCTCAAGGCGTATGGGAAATTGAGCAAGGTAACTATGAAGCCCATGGTTGGCACCTCTCCGATCTAGGATATGCACGAGGACATCTGCAACATTGTGGATCAAAAGCGGATTTCCATGATCATACTCCCCTTCCACAAATACCAGTGTGTGGACAACATCTTAGAATCTATGATCCCGGGATTTGGGAGTGTGAACCAGAGGGTGTTGAAGCATGCACCATGTTTGGTGGCTATCTTGGTGGATAGGGGCTGACTGGGGTCTCAGTCCTAGCACTCGCTTCCAAAACAAACTGCTTACCATTTCTCGTGAAAATCCAGGATTGAAGCAGCTTCCATTTGTGGGTTACTGATTAGATCTTTGGGCTTTGATACCAAATGATGCAGAGAATCTGCAACAAATCAGAGAAATGCGTGGACAAAATAGAGACCACAAGTTCCTTGGATATTAAATGATACCTTACATCATTTTCAAATTAAACCACTAAGATTCAATACATAATATGTGTGTGTGTGTGTGTGTGTGTGTGTGTGTGTTGCAGATCACACAACACACATATTCCAACAATACTATATGCACCAAAATTCCTCTTTTGAGGATCCCATATCAAACCTGCTCACTTATCGTCAAACCGCACTCACACACACCATGCGTAACTACTTCCCTGTCACCGATCAATGCTATAATTCAACTTGGAATCATGATTGTAATGCCTTGTCACAATCAATTTTAGAGAACAAAAAATACTTAATTCATTCACAACCAAAATATTATAATTTACACTTGTTCATTCAACTATACACACCATTCCTACTCTACAGTATTTTTTTTGCTTTTCTATCCTATTCCATCTCTATGCCCTATTCTCCATCCTCACACAAAGCTTCATATTTATACATAATTGTGGATTAATTTGAATCCATGATTTCCTCCACAAATAACTCAACCAAATCTTAAAATAGCTTTATCCCTCCTTTGACTCAACTAAGTTCTATTTAAGGAGTTCATAATCCCTAAAATATCTATACAACCCAACTCCACTCACATTCTCCATTATGAGAGAATATTTACAATAAACATCTCACTCAAATTTTCATCCTAATTTATTTAAAATATACATAATTTATAAAATAATTTAAAAAAAAAACATCACCCCCTAAATCACCCAAATAAATAATGAAAATTGAGCAGGATGCTCCTGCATCCCTAAGAAACACACGACTAGAAAACATAGCAGAAGGAAGTTTGATATAAGCATTGAGGATAAACCTTCACCTCCATTACAATAAGAAGAAGAGGAACTCACCCTTGTATATTTGATGAAAAATAAGAAACAAGGTGGAATCAAGACAAAAGGTAAAATAGGGAAGAAGAGCAAGGTTACAAGTGAAACCCTCCACAATCAAGGAGAAGCTCTAGACTCAAAAAATCCATGAAGAAGACACCATCACAAGGAACATAGTTTGTGAACATAGATGAGGAACCTCAAGTGCCATCACCCATCAATGTCTCTCCTCCACATAGTCCTACACATTCTCCTTTACATAATTTTGAAGGTATTCCAAGTAGAATATCTCCAGGCATTGACCCAGTACAATAATATATATATGACTATATTGAGTCATTGGAGAAAATAAATGAAAAAGTGAATCCAAGTATGCAAGAACTACCTATCCGTCCACAATAACCTTTGCTTAACACCCTCAACCAAGAAATATATGATCTATAGTTACTCAAGAGGCACATTAAACAGGAAAATGAAGCTTTAAAACAGCAGAACCCCTTGGATAAAGTCATCAGTGATAACGTCGTCCTACATTTGGGACTGTGGTATAAAAATAATAGGAAGCTACAACGAAAGAACAAATATTTGAACAAGACAGTCATCAACCTCAAGTACAAACTCCTTATGAGGAAGCCTAGGATGGTAATCACCTCAATGAAAAGCAAGAAGAGAAAAATAGATGTATTAGCAGAGGTATCTGAAAAAATGCAATAGGAGAATAAGTTCACATTTTTGGTAATTGCATGAGGAAATGCAATGGCTTCTTAGTGGGGATATGTTGAACCTCAAAATTTTTCTTTCTCTGACATCCTTTTTCATCACTTCTCCCTACCTTTTCATAAATCCATAACTCCAATCAATAATAAATGACATATTTCATCTCAGAGAATGCATTTGAATGGTCTCTATTATATATTTTGATGTTTCTTGTTATTTAAATGATTTTTTCTAACTCAGCTACAGAATGGATGCTATTATGCAACTAATTGTTGTTTCCACAACTACTTTTATGGTTTGACAAGTTCGAAGGAGTGAATGAAGGAATGAGTCACATGGGCATCTTTGGAATGTTCCACATATGGATGCCATCCTATCCACCTATTTTAATTCAATAGAAAAAGGTGCATATGCTCGTGGCTAAAGTTTGATCAAAGTACATGATCAGAGAATGAAAGACTCTTGATTTTCTCTGACGTAGAAAATCAAGAGTTAGCTACTTATATTTTTCTTCTATGTTTCAGTTATAATTTTCATTTGTAGGTGGAAATACCTCAAGATAGTTATATTAAAATTTGTTTAAATACCGGTCGTTTTGAAACCGAAAAATAGTCTTAATTATTGTGAATGTTGTGTACGCATTGAAACTCTAATTTTATAATACGAAGACCATGTTTTATTGTTCCAGATCCTTCTTGATGCATGCATATTCTGCTAGGATTTCAACTCGTTCTGTTGTAGAGGGCCCCTGCACAAAAAGGAGGTTTCATTAGTTGTTTTTAGTTTAAAATTTTATTAGCTCTGTTTTGTCAATTTGTAGTTAGATTTACATTGCTTTATAGTGCATTCTTAGATTAAATTGCTTACTCTCTCATAGATTAAGTTCATGAATGCTTTCTTAGAATTAGTTTTAGATTAACTATGTAATAGTATGCTTATCAAAGCATCTCAAGAAAGTAGTTCTTCTATTTTCCAAAATTGGATTGTGTTTGAAGCATTGGAGAATACAATTATCTTAGTTTTACTTTACATGTTTTTATAATGCTTTCCTAGATTAAATTCTCAATTAAATGTATAATTATATGCTTGTTAAATCATATCAAGAAGATGACTTTGCCATTTTCCAAAATTGAATGATATTTGAGTACTTGGTCATACAGTAGTTGAGTTTCCTTTATTACATGCTTTTTCATTGCTTTATTAGATTAAGTTTACAGTTTAAATGTGTAATCAAATTTTTTTAAATCATATCAAGAAGATGAATTTTCCATTTTCCAAAATTGAATGATATTTGAGTTTTTGGTCATACAATAGTTGCCTTTCAATTTCTTTGAATTTTATTTCCATTTAGATTAGCATTGTCATTTCAATTCTTAATCATAGGATTTATGCTTTCAATCCATGGAGTAGAATTAGATTAAGATAGAATAGAATTTAGCTTTAATTCCATAAGATCAAAGTCGTTAGAATAAATTTTATGTTTTTAGATCAAATTCTAACCATTTAAAGTTTGATTAATTTTTATGCAATTTAGAATAGTTAAAAGAACATTTCCTTTTCTTCCTTCTTTCAAAATTAGTTTTCAACATTAAACTTCATTAGATTTAGTTGGTCAATTTCATAGTTTTCATTTCTTAAAGAAACAAAACCCCCAAAAAACAATACAAAAACATACACAATGAAGTAAGAAGGAGGTTAACTAAGCATATATAGTGTACCACACTTGATCAGATTACTAACTTCGGTTGATAATTAATGATAGAAATTTAAGACATTAAATTGACTAAACAAGTACTGGGCACGAGCAATGACCTGCTCTTCAGTGACAATTCCACCTTTAGCCACATATTCAATGATAGATGGCAGCAAGGACTTAATGAACCACTCAGCGAGGAGTTGATCAGGAAAAAATGTCTTGACCATTCAGCGATGACCACACGACTCATGAATATGATAAAAAAATGTGAGTAACATTAGTCTGTTTGAAATTGGTCAAGAGTTCAGTTTCAGTTTCATATCATATGGGTAACTAGAAGTGGGTCAGGAAGGTATTATATAAGGAAGTTAAATTATCAAATGAAGCTCGTGGTAACTCAATGTACCACTTCGTGGCCAAACTAGTGAGCGTATGATGGAAAAGACGCAGTTGAACGGAGTCATCGTTTAAGGAGTTGGATGAACACCACAGATGATAAGTCATAACATGCATCGATGGGTCTTCTCCAAGGTTTCCATTGAACTTAGGAATATCCAAGGGTAATTTATGAGGTATCACCGGCCACCAAGGAGAATAGCTGATTGGATCATTGGTAAGCCAGTTTAAATCAAGCAATTATAAAGTTTCAAAAAAGGGAAAATATTGATTTAAGTTAGGTTGAGCATAGCCAGGGTATGATGGAATTTCTTGGACAACAGACCTTTGAGCACTAGCATAAGGAATTTGTTAATGGTAACCCAAATAGGGGTTGTTTTGATAATCAAATGCTTAAGGATTCTATTTACCAAAACCTGGGTAAGCTAATTATTGTTGGAATTATTTTTGTGGCATTTGCGCTTGTGGATACCAACGTGTATTTCCACCAAGATTATAGCCCAAATTAGAATATCTTGGACTCGGTTGTGAATAAGTAAAACCCGGTTGTGGTCGTGACATCCCATAATAGTGTAATTCATCTTGTGAATAAATAATTTTGGATACAGGTGGTTTTTGTAAACCAGCCGAAGGATTTGGAGTGTGAGGGCCCAATACTTGAGGGTATTGGGTGGAAGGGCTTGCCTGAGATGGTTGAGGTACAACACCTTGAGCATGTAACAGGGGTAAAGATGTATTTACAAGCGGAATCGATGTGGGTGCAACAGGTTGAGCCAGTTGATATGAATGCACAATCGTTTATGGTTGAATAGGCAGGATAGGATGCCATTTAAAAGATGTGATTCCAACATTAGGGTGACCATATAACAATGGAGTACTGTCGAAATGGGTGACCATAGGTTGCCCCCCATAATGAGGAGTATAATAAGATAGAGTATATTGTTCTCCAAATGTCGGGAGTCTAGTTGAGATGGTACTAGATGGAATATACCCATATGGACCAGCTTGATATTGCAATGAGGATGTGTATAAAGGATCAAGACATTCAGTACTCATTAGAGATGTACTAGATAGAATACTAGATGATGACATGGGTGAAGTCCATGGATTTAAGGATGCACCAAAAAAGGTTTCAGATAAAGATTGGTAACCAGGTGGGACAGAAGGGCCACCATATAGATGTGACTCTGGTGATGTGGTGAACATCAATGGGGTAGAAACAGTAGATGTTGTCGCAACTATAAAATATGGTACATTCGGAGATGTTAACTCAACCATGGTCATATGACCCAATGTATACCCTACAGGATCTACGAGAACTCGAATTGACATAGGATCAAAGAAAGCAGTGTGGGGTGATTGAGGAAAAGACTCGTAAAGATAAAGCTCCTCCCCAAAATGAGTTGAAGTTGAAGGTATTTCTTCTTGTGGTATTGCTTCAATCGAAATCAAACCAGGTGGAAGGATTTAACCGTCAGGCCCAAGATATATTTTACATGGTTGACTGTTTGGTATGGGAGACTCAATGGCTACAATCAATTGTGGAGTGATCGATACATGAAAAAATTTCGGTTGTTCGACTTTGGGATATAAATGTTCTAGTAAAAGAGTGATGGGATCTAGATCAACTTCTAGTTGAACAACGTTGGGTTCGGGAGGTATGGTCTCACTGATTGGATGGATCGTGACCACATGTAGTTGTGAGGGCTCCATCTCGACAACAATGGATGAACCAGGATTTGGATAAACAACTCAAGATGACTCTGATGTGAGGATGATGTCACACCAGAGGTACTGATAGTACTGGTTTCGGTAGATCGATGTCGCCTTCGCCGACCAGAAATGGCTTCTAGTGGTAAAGTTGGTTTAAGTGATATTCTACGCAAACGACAGAGAAAGGGATGTTCTTCTTCCACGATGACTGATTAATTTTATGACAAAAAAAAATAAACAAAATAAAAGGGTAATTCTAGGCAAAAGGTTTACCAAGTAATTGTGAACTACAGAATACCTCTTGGCAAACCAAGAAGTCTAGGCAGGAAATCTCCTCAAATGGTGTGTTTGGTGTATCACAAGTTACAAGGTAGCTGAATCGGTTACCTATGGATGGATAGCAACCTAAATTTTTCCTCCCAAATATACCCGAAGGTACGTGGAAGCCCAAGTGCATATTAGCATTGTCTAATGCGAAACCGCACAGTGAGAGCACCCCCTTATACTTTTCCTACTAGAACACTACCCTATATACCCAAAGGTACATGGATGAGATCTGATATACTTACGTACATGGAGTGAGGTATCACACTCGGAATGTATCGCAGGAAAGTTAGCGACAACTGCTATGTTTAAGGACATAGGAACACGTCTCTAGCCTAGACCTTCTAAATATTATCGTTAATGTTCCAATGATTTCTTAGGTTGATTGATGCAAATTTTATGTTGATCTTGTTTAAAAGTTTGTATTTGAGGTTCATCGCATGATGTAATGGAAATTCCTAACAATGCAAACTAAATGATAAGAAAAATTTTCAATTTAGCCTTTTCAATGAAAATCCTAGCTACTAAGGGAAAGAGAAATTAGTTTTTGAGCAAACAACAAAGAGCACAAACTAAATGCAGCTTTCCTAACTTGTTCCTATGCAACACACACAATTCACTATATGCACATGCATGTTTTTCTTTTCATATCCCTTTAATGTTAATGAAAGAAATGAAACTATACGCATAAATCAATCAAACAAGTGTTTTCTTATAAGAAACGAGGAATGAAACAACAATTTCTCTTAGGAAAATCAAGAATGGAACTACAATTTTCCTATAGGAAATAAGGAATGAAACAACAATTTCCTTTTCCAAAACATAATTGATCTAATGCAGAAATAAAATACTTTGAATTTGATTTTCCAATGATAAAGAAAAACACTAATGAAACATTGAAAAATTTTACTTTTCAAAGGAGGAAGAACAATAAATTTTACTAGTCTCTAAGAGGTATCAGACATCTGAGAATACAGCAAACAAGTGGCTAAAACTGAAAGAAATGACACATTTTGATGGAATTTGGTTTGCTGAGTGGGAAACACAGTATCTAAGGGGAGATAATGTGTTTCATAGCAACCTTGAGTGGGAGACACTGCACTAAAGTGCACTGTGTCTTGACCAATAGTGCGTTGGGCACAGCTAAGATTTAAAATCAAGCAGCTAGACACACTTCTAGTGCAAGTTGTTCTTTCAAATGATTGATAACAGAAAGTGGATGCTACTAATGAAGACAAAAAAGGAAAAAGAGACATGAATGATAGGATAATCTCCAGTAGAGTCGTCAATTTGTGATACATAATTGTGATCTACAAATAAACCAAATTTCCTATGTGTGGTGTTTATCACTTAGAACAACAGAGGAAAGAATAACTATTATTTTCTCTAAAAAAATTAGATGTATTAATGGGAAAGGAGCCTACTTATGATTATTTCGCTTCTCCTTCTCCTTCTGTCACTATTTTCGTCGCTCTCAATCCAACTCAATTTGCTAGATTGATTCATGCAAACAAAAATAGAGAACAACGAACAACATACAATATACAAGATATCTACTTATCTTACTCAAATCAAATTGATTAGATCTGAAATACATATATCATTCAAGAATACATTTCACAAGAAATAGAGACATATGTATGGTAAAATGAACAACAATATTTATTAAAGAGTAGAAGGGGAAGATTACAACCAATGGATCGATTTGTTGTCAACCTGCTCCAGCTTCATTCAAGCCTCATCATTTCCAGCATTATCCCAACAGCATATCATTACTTTCACTCTCTTATCAAATGAGAATCCAACAGCATAACTTTACCAAAATTATTCCTTCCTAACACTAGGATGAGTGCTCAATTCATAAGGTAACTAATGGTAGTTTCTTAATGAATGGCTTTCTAATAATAAGCAAGACATGTTTCCAAGTTCAAAGGTGTTATATGGATAATTGGATTCAAAGTATGACACCTATGGACTCTTCTAGAAGGCATTGTCCATGTGGAGATTCCTGGAACAATGATAATTCGCCTCCCAAGTTACCAATGCACCCTCGAGTGTCGGGAAGTGCACTGTAGTGCACCCTTGCAAGGAGGAATTGACACTGCAACACAATTAGTCCCTTGTAGATGAGCGTTGGTGAGTGAGTGGATCATATAATATATAATTCAAACCTTGGAAATATCGCAATAGAAGCCATGAATGAAATGTCTTTACTTAGGGCATATAGCAACTGATATTAAAGGGATGATAGACCCTATTCATTGGTCCTGGGGACGATGTCTATTTTGACCAGGTCTTGGGGGATGATGCCCAAATTGACCTATAATAATAGGTACTTATTGGACCCTTTGAAGAGCGGGCTATGTATTTTGTTGGACCAATCAATCCACAATCAAGACAAAAGAGGTATATTATTGTGTACATGGATTATGTCACTAAATGGGTATAAGCTAAAGAACTTTCCTTTGCCAATGAAAATTTTGTAGTTTCATTTCTTTTTTAGGATATTTTTACTCATTTTGGTGTCCGAAGGGAAATTGTGATAGATCAAGGAACTCAATTTACATCGAGAATGGTGCAGAAGATCGTGGAAGAATACAAAATCAAGCATAGAAAGTCCACTCCATATCATTCGCATTAAAATGGACAAGCAGAGTCCACTAGTAATGTGATTGAGGTAATCCTCACAAAGACTATACATTTGCAAGAAGGGATTGGGAAGAAAATATTCCAGAATATTTATGGGCCTACCACACCACATGGAGAAGCACAACATGACATACTACCTATGAACTTGTTTATGGGAAGCAAGTCTTATTTTCAATAGATTTCCAAATAAAAAATTTCAAGACAAGAGTTAAACTAAGACTTTACTTTTCATAAGCACAAAGCCGTAGAATGGAACAAATCAATAAGGTTGATGAAATAAGATAATATGAAATTAAAAATACCATCCTAGTTCAAGAACAAAGATCCACATGAAATGATAAATATATCAAAGAAAGATAATTTCAGGCAGGAGATTGGGCACTTCTCTTTGATTCAAAGTTCAAGGATTTTCAAGCGAAATTTCAAACTGATTGGCTTGGGCCTTATGACATTGAGAGAGTCTTTGATAATGGAGCATTTAGGATAAAAACCATTGATGAAGAAAAAGTTACTCTCCTTATAAATGGACATTGACTAAGGATCTATCACAAGCCATTAACAAAAGAGGAATTTGTTAAGATTTTTCAAGATAATGCTTATATGAATTTGGTTAAGAAGAATTCTTCTTCTTCTCCAACTTAGAATTCTTATTATATAGAAAATATAGGGTGAAAACCAAAGATTTTTTTTGGCACCTTAAACTTTCTTTATTCCTATTCTAAAATCCCATTTCTTTTCATCCATTTTTCTTTTTCAGAAAATAAAAATATAGCTACAGAGTTGATGGAATTCTGCAGCTCTAATGGATTTCTGTAGCTCAGATATGACATGAACTTTTGACTAAAGCAATTGAAGAATACACTGAAGAGTACCTAAAGACAAGACAAAGAGAAACAATTGAAGGTTAGCAACATCAAAATTTAAGGTATGAAAATGAAATTTTTTATTTAATAATAAGGATTAAAACATTGGCATATGAATTAGATGATCATTTTATACCAACAAATCAAAAACATTATTAAAAGAGTTGATCATGTCATATCAAAATCAAATCTCACACTCTGCCACTTAACCCTCATCATTTACACGACCACTCCAACATCAAATCCTGACTTCTTTGGTGAAATAATCCAACTCATACTTTAACGATTAGTTTTCATTAACCTCACCCACGCTCTCGATAATTTTGAAGCCTCATTAATTCATTCACTCTTACATATCATCCATTTCACAACATAATTCACTCACGCTCCTAAATAATACTGAAACCCTTAGTCTACCCTATCAAAGAGTCAGTCTTAAGGTAAAGCTTCTTGACAACCATGGGAGTAATTGTGAGGACAGAACCGAAAGGAAGAAAGTTTATGGAGGGTTACCCACAGATAAAGGAAATTTTATGAAGAGCACAATGGCTTATTTTTGTGGAAAATTTTGAAGGGTTTCATAAGGAGGTTACTAAAACCTTTGCCAAAGATTTTGATCGAATGGAGGTCAAAATCGAAGATATCAAGTTTGCAATAATAGAGTCTTTCATAGCTGAATCCACTGGACTACCGATGACAGGAGAAAGATGGTTTAAAAATAGAGGGATTGAAGGTGAAGGATGGAAAAGCTTTCTAAAAAACCCAGGTATGGATACTAGCATATTTAGAAAGGGGATCCCTAGCAAAAATCTTAAAGGAAAATGGAGGAATTTTTTATTGATAATCCAGATTTCGTCACCTCTGAGGGAAGGTTCAGATGTATGTTCTTTTACCATGCCAGGTTTTTTATGAATTTTCTTGACGATAGTGAAAACAATCTTGGATAATTTTTATTGCATAGCTTGAATAAAATGGCAGGGACTGTTCCAAAGAAAATCAAGTTTATAGAAAATACAATGTATCATCATGGGTTAATAAAAATTCTCATTGAATTCCACCTTAAAATCCCAGGGGACACTTGGGAAAATTTCTTAATTTGGAACCATTTCCAAGAAGGGGACCAAGAACAACCTTCTTGTAGCAAGGAAAAAGGGGGGAGGAAATGAAAAGTTGAAAATCTTGTTGAAAATGAACAACCATCGTAGGAACAGTCAGAGGATGAAGTCCCCATTTCAGAACTTTTGGGAAATTTTAAGAAGGAAAATTATGATAGTTTGAAGGTTTCTGTGGTGTGAGTTTTGAGATGGGGAATTCTAAATCTCCACAGTATCCATTTTTACGTCTACGTTTTGAGTCTAAACCAAGACTCATCATTAGGAAAAAACCTGCCAAGAAGACAGGAGGATAGATGTGATACATACAAGAAGGAGCGAAAGGAGTGAATGAGGAGAAAGAAGGGGCCAACTAGAAAAATACCAAGGAATAAAAAATAGTTAATTATAGTTTATTAAATGTATAAATATTTTTAATTAAATTATTATTAATTATAAAGACCATTAATTGATTTTACTTTATTTTATTATTAGAAATAATTCATTGAAATTTATTTGGTTAAGAAAGGTATTTATTATGCTTTATTATAATACTAAGGTTGATATTTAGATATTTTTTAATAATATTATTAATGACGGTTGTTAATTAATAAATAATATTTATGATTGATATTATAAATTGTGATTGATATTAAAATTAATATTATAAATTAACGCTTAATATTATAAATCAATGATGAATAATATAAATTAATGATTAATATTATAAATTATGATTAATTGTTAAAAATATTATAATTATTATTATTATTAATATTAATATTAATATTAATTACTAATAATATTTGTTAATTAATACTAATAATAAAGTCACATGTTTTTATTTAAAATTAGATAGATTGAATAGGATTAATGTCAAGGTTAATTTTAGGAGATTTTATTTTTTAGAATTAACATCAAGGGGGCTAAAGGAGGGGGTTTATACTAATTATACTAAGCGACGATGAGGAGGGAAACTAGGTGAGATGGAGGGTGACAGAAAGTATTCAGAGGGAGTTATAACGAACAGAGAGGAGGAGGAGGATGGGAGAATGAAGGTTTTATGTGGATCTCGGGACATAAAAGGGAAGAGAGCATAGAAGCGGATAAAAATAAGGAGGATAGCATAAAAGGGAATAATAAATCCACAAACTCAGAAGAGCCTACAATAAGGAAAAATAGGGCCAAAATTCAAAATCCTCCTCAACCAGTAAGAAGAAGCACTAGACACAGTAACACAAAAAAAGAACCACCTTCAAAAGAAACATAATTTGTTGATTTAGAAGAGGATATTAAGATTCCATCACCCACTTCTATTTCACCCACTTAGAGTCCAAGTCAAAGAAATCCAGAGATTGACCTAGTGTAGCAAAAAATTTATGATTATATTGAGTCCTTCGAGAAAAGAGATGTAGGAAAGACATCATTTTTTGAAGACCAGCCTCATAGTCCACAAGAACCTCTAGTTATGAATACTTTAAGACGAGATATTTGAACTGAAGACGTTAAACATGCATATTAGACAAGAAGATGAAGCCTTAAAGTTGCAGAGCCAGATTGAGAAAACCACAAACAAAAATACTCTTTTACATATGGGTTTATGGTTCAAGAAGAAGAATAAACAGCTAAAAAAGTAGGTCATAAACCTTAAATATAAACTCCTAATGAGAAAACCAAAGGTGGATGTAACCAAAAGGAAGGCAAAGAAGTTGAAATTATATGTTTTAGCAGAGGTCTCAGGGCCGATGCAATAACATGATAAATACCCATAATTTTGTGCTTTTGCATGAGGACATGCAATGGTCTCCTCGTGGGGGAATGTGGAGCCTTAAGACTGCCTCAATTTTGACACTTCTTTTCACTAGCTTTCCTTCTTGTTGAAAACACCATAAGCTCAAAAAGTGTTGAATTGCACATTTTGACTTGGTAAGGTATATTAATGATATATTTTTCATATTTTCAAGTGTTCCTTATTATTAGAATTAAATTTGTATTTAGCTAAGGAATTAATGCAATTCTGCAGCCAAACTCTTTTGTAGCCACCGCCATAGCTCGACAGGTTCTGAGGTATTAATGGAGAAGTGAAACATATGTGTAGTTGGAAAATGAACTAGTCATGGATCCTATCCTATCCATCTATCCATAATCAAACAAGAAATTGCCCAGAAATTCAATCAAAGGGACATTTAACAAGGAGTTGGAACAAGCAAGCGAGGAAGTCTGAAGCTTCACGATTTTCTCTGCCATGTAGCAAATCATGAAGCAATGAAATTCTCATTTATGTTTAGAATTTTAGATATAATTTTCTTAGTCCTAGAAGGCGTAAAAGCCTCAAAACATTTAATGACAGGCTTTTATAAATATCAGGCTGAGTAATTGTATAAACAATGAAGTATTGTGAGACTGTGATATCATTAAAACTCTGTTTTTATTTCCTAATCAAATGATAAGAATTCTGGAGTTTCAATGTGAAGTTAGTAAAGAATAGATTCAAAGCCATATGTTATGGAGGGCCCTTACAATAGAAGAGGTTCTATTTTTTTTATGTTCTTTCATTTAGATGTTACTTTATACCTTTATTTTTATACTTTTACTGTGTTTTGTAGCGTAGATACATGCTTTGCTTTTATTTTTATGTTCATTGCAATCATTTCCAGATTTCTATAGTGTAGATGTTCAATTTATAATTTTCATTTCATTACTTGTTATCATCATTTCCATAATGTCATTGTGTTAGAGTAGATGCTTTGTTTCTGTCATTTGAATATATTTATTCCTCAGATGGTTAAAGACGCAGAGATAATTTATCATAATATCTTGGCACAAATTAGTTTAGTATAGATTAGTTTATCATCGATTATTAGATTAGTTTCTTTTTAGGAAATAGTAGCTTATCATATATTAGTTATTGTAAGACATATTTGAAGAAGTAATAGAAGATTTCATTTCTAGATTTGAATCAATTTTGTCTTGTGTATTCAAATAGTTTTTCTTCGTAATAGTGATTTCTTTTCTCAGCATAAAAATAGTTTTAGTGATTCTTTGGTTTAAGTTTCATTCACACTAAATTCTCAAAAGATATAAAAATTAGAATTACTTTTTTCTTATAGAAGTTTAGTTCTTCTCAAAATTAATCCTTATCTACTAAATAGATTTTTCATGTTGATTTTTAGGACTTAGTTAAATTTGGATTTAGTTTAATTTTCATAATTCAGTTTCTTAAATTCATTCAAGGACATCCAAAATAAAAACATTCTAAAAAACAACCTTCACACATAAAATCACCAAAATAAACTAAGTAAAAAAGGCTTATAGCATATATAGTACACATGCACTTCACAAGATTACCAACTCCGGTCGATAATTTATGATAGAAATTTAAGACAATTAAAGTGACTAAAAAATATCATGTGGGTATGATTTGGTATTATGTGATTATACTATGTATATTTCTATGTTATGGTAGGTAATGTTGAGGGACCTACATCAGCAGAATGAAAGCAGTGTGATTTGTGGCCTGTTGAAGCATGCATGCATAGTGGAGACACACTAGAAGCAAGGTTCCTTTGTGGGTCAATGTGTGGTCTATGGATGTGCAATACTATTGCTATATATATAATGTACATATTGCACCTATGATGTTATGGGCATACGATGTTGTGTATAAACGTTTTTGTGTGTATATTTCATATGCAATGCTAGGTATAGATGGTGCTATGTACATGTTGGATATGTAGTGTTGTGTACATACCGTATGGCGTGCATGTTGGATATGTCATGTTGTGTGCATATGGTGTTGTGCGCATTTTGGATATGTGGTGTTGTGTACGTATGGTCCTATGTACATGTTGTATATGCAGTACTATGTACATATGGTGTTGTGCATGTTGTACATATGATGCTATGTACATATGGTTGTGTGTGCATGATTGTACATGTGGTGTTGTGTGCATGTAGTGCTATGTACATGTTGTACATGTGGTGTTGTGTGTAGGTGGTTCTGTGTACATGTCGTGCATGTGGCGTTGTGTACATGTGGTGTTGTGTGCATGTAGTGCTATGTACATGTTGTACATGTGGTGCTCTATGCAGGTAGTTCTGTGTAAATGTCATGCATGTGGCGTTGTGTACATGTGGTGTCATGTACATGTGGTGCATGTGGTGTTTTGTATATGTGGTATTGTGCACACATTGTACAGGTGGTGCGGTGTACATTTGTCGTTGTGTACACATTGTACAGGTGGTTCTGTGTACATGTGATGCTGTGGACATGTTGTGTAGGTGGTGATGTGTACAATGGTACTGTGTACAGGTGGTACTATGTATAGGTGGTATTGTTTACATGTTGTGCATATGGTACTAGTATAGATGTGGCATTGTGTGCATATCGTACATTATATGTTGTGGCCATGCTACATTGTCTAATCATGGTATCATGACATGTGTATTCATTGTGTTGTACTCTATGTACGTATTGTGTTGTGTTGTACAACAGATGTAGGTGTATGTATTGTGTTGTGTTGTACATCAAGTATAGGTTTATGTGTTGTGTCATATGTCGGATGCAAGTGTAGGTGTTGTATTGTACACCAGATGTAGGTGTACTTGTGTTATATGTCAAGTGTAGATGTGTGTATTGCATCGTGTTGTATGTCATGTTTGGTTTTATGTGTGTGATGCACATTATGTGCATGTGTACACTTTTATCCCCCACAAAGCCCCAAGAATGATAAATGACATCAACAAAGGTAACCTCAAACTAAGATTTTAGTTTGGTAGCTATCCCTACCAAACTAGAGATGGCTCTCTTTATGAAAATCATAGCCAAAAGGTTTGACTAGAGGAAGAATAGATTTTAGGCTAGATGGATCAACTCTAGGGTTTTTAAAATTTAATGATATTTATGCTAGACCAAGGCTGAAAGTCAGGTAACTAGGTCAAAGTATGAAAGGGTCACAACTGCAAGAGATATGAAGGAGCATGATAGCTATGTTTTTTTGATGGGCTTTAGGCTTTTGTAGATGTAGTGTAGGGTTTAAAAGAGTAAGAATATTTTAATGAGCATGTGTCATGAATTCATTAAACAAGAAGGAATATTACATAAAATGGCATCCCCAAACAAAACAGAGCTTTCATGAAAGGATTCTGCTTTTAAATATTTTAGGAAATGCACTAAAGAAGAAATATATGGAAAGGAGACATGTATATCATCTATATAAAACTATAATAGATAAAATACAACATAATAAACTCACAACATGATAATTCCTAGATAATAGTTGCAACTGGTCCTTTGATTTCTTGAATAAAAAGTTGGAGTACAAGCTACAATAGTTCCACCCTCTGATGTCCAAATTTCAAAATGACTAATAAATCAATAAATATAGACAAAAAACCATTTCTCCTCTCTCAGGGGTCGAATCCTAGAGTGGAGGAACAGTTAATAGGAATTCCCCACCTAAAACCTAAAGACTAGGGAGGTTAACAAAACTCTCCTCACAATAAAAAAACGGATACATTTTACCATGATAAGCATTTACAAGCATGAATATACCTAATTTTCACTCTAACCATCATATTATCATTTATTACATCATTAAAACCCAAAAAATAACAAATTACATCAGGTGAAACTGAGTTTGACTAGCAAAATGGAGAAAATAGGCTTCCAAGAAAAAGCACAACAAATTATCAGAAATGCGCAGCGTGCCAAAAGAAAGCACAACGTTCTAGGTGTAAGAGGATTTTGGAGGCCTTCCTGAGGTCCAAATAAAGATTTGGAATATGATGGAGAAATATATTCCTATCTACTACATCATAGAACCCTCAAGCACTGAAAAAATCCTGCTTCTAGCCCTAAAAAAATCCATTCTCCCACAACTACTCCAAAACTGCACCGTACTTCTGAAAATCATGACAGAAAGGTGATTTTTAGGTGGTCTTTTGACCTTTTCACAGACCAGAGTCTACTAGCATGGCTCTCCCAGGGGTTGAAATTGATGCAGAGGTCAAAATAAATCTAAAAATTAAAAAAAATTGGGATTTTGATTCCCCAAAAAAAGTGCATCGTGAGGCTCGCTACCCTTTTGGACCAAGTAAGGTGTAAAAATTTCCAAAATTCCCAAAAACTTTCAAATTTGTCAAAATTTTTCCAAACTTTCTCAAAATTGTTCCAGACTTGCTCCATGGAGACCTATGATGGTATGTTATGCTATGAGGGGATCATCAGCAAGTAAATCCAACTTACACTTCTCTTTTTATTTCATTACAGTTTCCTTGAGTTTTTCCTTCAACTGCTTGATGATGAACTACAGTTGGTAGTTCGAAACACGTCGGTTCAAAAAATTCCTTATGTGATTTCTCAGAATATTTATAATTAAAATGCTTCATTCTTACCTGAGACACATGATTTCTTGTGTAGTAATGCATGACCATGTGTCCTTGTATTTTTTTTGTTCTTATTTTCCCTTTTCAGGAGTTTATCCAAGTGACAATTGACTCTATCAAGCCAATATTCCCTATCCTTCTCAATTTATGCCAATATGAGCTCATTGACAGTAATTTGGGTCCTTGGTGGAGATGCTTCTCTCTATTACTAAAGTGCCCTTTTGAGGCCTCTAGTCCTTGGCCTCTTTCTTATAACCTGCTCTTCCTATTCATATGACTCATCTATCTCAACTACTGATTTTCCCTTTACATATTCTCTGCTCAAATCAACTTTAGGGCTATTCAAGAGTAGTTCATTTACCTTTAATTACATATTATCTTGCTCCAGGAATGAAATCAAGAAGTTGGCCTTTGACAAGTTGTCCTTAAGTTCTCTGATCTCAACATATTTCTCCATGATGACATGCTCTACTATTTTTTCCTCTTCATTCACCTCCAAGTATGCCATGTCAATGTCAACATGGAATGGCTCCTCATATTGCAAAGGTGCCTCATGGAGTGATGATGATCCCTGCTCAGCTAATGTGGGCTTGGCCCTTTCAAAAATGTTTGGAGAAAACACAAGCCTCCTTCCTCTTTGATATCTTTGAGTCAATTCAGCCCTAGGTGTCCTCTTGACTGAAATTATGCTAGATGAGCCAAGCTCCCTTGGCTTGGACGATGATGATGGTGTTTCTGATGGTGTACTTTGGCTAATAGGTTGACTAGTAGGGGGGAAGAAGACAGTGGTCTGAATGAATGTCTCCCAAGAGATGTTCATATGTGTGAGATAGTGTAATACAATGATTTTTATGAGGCCATCTTAAAAAAAACTAGCTTGGTGATCACTCTCTTTATGTTGCACTTTTTCTGCCATTTTAGCCAACATTTTGTAGAGATAATGGGGTAGATTGAGAGTTTTTACCCCTGTGAAATTCATTAACAATATGACATGATATTTGTACAACATTGAGAATATACCCTCACATGTGAAATACCTCATTATGGCCTTCATCAATGGAGCTAACGTTTCCAACAGTTGTCCAAAAGGAAAAAATTTCTTGATGGCATATTTGTAGTGACTTTTAATGAAAACTTTGTAATTCTGAACATCCAAATCTGAGTTCTTGAACCATTATTCCCCACTTTTTGGATCCCTATAACTGTATCTATGGCCTCATTTGAAATTGTAAAATTCACTCCTGCAATGATGACCTTATATCTCCTAAGGTTTGTGGCAAATAAGCTTGTTAACTTGGCATGATATCCCATTTTCTGGATTTTCTCACGATACCCTAAACATCCTACATTTTGAAAAAAAAAAAATTTACCAATGAGGAAGAAATAAACTCCTGAGTGTTAAGTGGCTGAAATCTTGATATGTTAACTCCTTTGTTGTATGGTTTCTTTCCTCCCTCCATTTTTTACAATTTGCAAAGAAAAACCCTAAGAGAAAAACAAGGGAAGTAGGTAAGGGGAGGGGATGAAGGGATTAGGAAGAAGATATGTGGTATGAAAATTATGGGAGGTAGATAGGTATATTATGAATCTTAGGGAGGTGTAGGAATGAAAAAAAGAGTGAAAGGATTGGTGTAAGGAATGAAAACACAATCCTAACCCTAAAACTGCCTAAAAACACAGCATAGGAGCTAGGGTTAGGTTTAGGGGTTAGGGAAATGAGAGTGAGAGGGTGTGAGGGTTGTGGGAAATGTATTTAGGTGTGGGGAAGGGTAAAACATGTATGGAATTAGGTATTTTTTCTTGCAATTTCAAACTATGGAGCTCACCCACCAAAAACACAGCGTGGGGACTGTGGTAGGATTTCAACAATGAAATAATAAAATAGATGTTGATAGGAGGTATCAAAGCTTCAACTTACTTGTCAAAATGATGATGAAACCTACAATTTCCCCTGAAATCCCTTGAAATTTAGTTTTTTCCCTCTAGGAGTGAAAACACAGGGAAGGCTAAAAAACACAATGTGGTTGCCTGAAAACGCAGTGTGGCTACCCGGAGAGGGTGAAAATCACCATTTGAGAGTGTACTTCAATGCTTGCTATGTTGAGATGGTCTTTTCTGGTGATTTAGTGCTCAATGCCAATGGAATGAGTGAAAGAAATTCTTGCATCATTTTTTGTAGCTTGTGGAAATCAAATTCTCTTCATAGTGGTGTGGTGGTCCACCATGTATCTTTCATATTTGACTTGAAAATTTGCATATTTGGAACATTAGAAACATATTACATCCATATTCGAAATAAAATTACAGTTTAAAAAAAACTTTATTGAACATTTACTATATTACTACTCCTTTAATTCTGGATTTATTGGTGAAATGTGAGATTTTTTTTATGAATTAGACCCTAAGACCTAATGGTAACGTGTCATGAAATGAGCTTAATGATGACCATGGTGGTGTGAATGAGATGATAACGGATACATTTCAGTGGTGACTCATCCAACTGAATGATGGAAAAGACCAAAACACGAATATTTTGAAAGGAGTAGTAACAGACCTAAACACACTAGCCAGTGACCAAATTTTTATTTGAAGACCTATTGAAACCATAAAAATTTAACTTGAGACCCTAAAAAAAAACTTTGTAAGAGCACATTTGATGACTGGTGATGGGCATAACTGACTGACACTAACATTGGCTCCAACTGGGGATGGCAGCTCCTTGGAGGTGTCAAGAACACCATACACCATGTAGCCTTATCCATTGGGCATGGAGTCAAAAATCAAAAGAACAAACTCAAAACTGAAAAATTAACTGACATATAAACTAACTTTGACTGAAACAAAAAATTATTATACTTACAAATCAACAGCCAATCAAGGAAACCTTATGGCCTTCACACTTTGGCAGAAAAGTAAAATGGTATGTACAATGATGTTGAGAAACTTTAGAAATTTGATCAAAAGAGGTAGTTCTTAAGAAGCCTACCATTTCCTGGTCCTCCTCCACATTCTTTCCCATTCATTTCCTCCAACAAGCAAGCATTCTTCCCTCTTGAAGATGAAATCATGTACGGTCCCTTCCACAAATTCTCAAACTTATCGTGCTTTCCTTTATCTTCATTTCGAGCATCCCAACGAAGGATCACACACTAATATTGAAGTCATCCACCTTCGTTTTCCGATCATGCACCTTATTGATTATTTTTTTAAGCTTATAAATATTTTGAAACACTTCCTCCTTGGTTTGTTGTAAATGAATCATTTGGTTTATATATCGCTGAACATCATTTGGTTCATTGCCAATTTCCTACAATATCTTCATGACTGGAACAACAAGAGAAGTAGGAAAGACTGTATCAACTCCATACACTAAATCAAAAGGCGACATGCCTATGGACTTCTTATTACTTACTCTATCTGCCAACAAGGCATTGATGAGTTTCTTATGCCAAAATTTCTTATTTACCTCCAGTATCTTCTTGATAATATTGACCAAAGACTCATTCGAAGACTCAACCAATACATTTCCTTGTGGGTAGTATGTAGTTAAATGACCCAATGTGATATTGTACTTATCAAAAAATTCCACCATATTTTCAGACTTAAATGCAGTTGTTTTATCCATGATTATATTCTGCGGACAACCAAATCTAGACAAGATATTAGATTCCAAAAATTGAATGATAACCAAATTAGTTGGTTGCCTAGTTGGGATTGCCTCAATCCACTTTTTAAAATAATATTTAGCCGTAAAAATCCACTTGTGTTGGGCTGATAATGAAGGATAGATCTCACATATTAAATCAAGACCCCATTTCTACAAGGTAGGGAGAGGGCTCTCTCCGTAAATAATCTCGATGAAGTATGACTAAAAAAATGATTTTAGGCTAGGTATAGTAGCTCGAAATGTTTTTTGTTAGATTTTCTGGTTTTTTGTTGGATCAGATGGAGCTGGGCAGTTTAAATCTAGGGAATTAAAAAAAAAATACAGAGTATTCCATGGGGCAAGGTAGGCAGGGATTTTAACAACTTTTTTTTAATTATTGTGAAGTTTTTAAGACTGGTCAGGAGCTGAGGAGGGCATGTGAGATGAATCCTTCTCAAACATCAGAAAACATAAAATATTGAATGATTTTCCCAAGGCAGAGCACTGTAAACAATGGATTCTACCTATCTAACTTGAAAAAATTCAACATAAATAATGGAATGAATGAATGGCATACCTAACATTTAATAGATGATTACAAAAGAAGAGACTGTATTAAAATTCCATACCACAGGGATCCCATAAAAAATTGTTGCAAGTCTTTATTAATTCCCTACCAAACTGGTTACAAATATGTACTATGAAGCTCAGAGCGTCCCAGTGATTTCCAACTTTTTCCACCCTTACAAATGACTCAAAAATTACATTAAATAGACAAGATATCAGGGGGCGAATCCGCAGAAGGAGGAGTTGTTTCACCTGCCCCAAAACCAAAATATGAAGATAGAAAAGAAACCAACAGTATGCCTCTGAAAGAGAGGAAACGATGTATTTTGACCATCTAGAAGATTTTCTGTTACATTTACTCCAACAGATGGGAAGAAAGACAAATCTGGAACCGACCCCCTCATTTATCGTTGTTTTCGTTCCGTGGTCAATCCTGTAATGATCCCTTCTTTAAAATTTAGCTCATAGCCCTAACAAAATGTCTTTTTCCTTTAACTTGAAGAAAAACCCCTTTAAAACAATAAAAATCGAATTTGCCTCTTATAATGGAGAAAAACCCCTTTTTTATTGAAAAGAGAGGAAGGGAAGCGGTGGGCCCAGAAATATCGCAATCACAAATCGGAAGTGGAAGCGGTCATAACATATGGTGAGGGGGGGGGGGGGGGGGGGGAATCACAATATGCGGTGTGCAATGGAGGAATGGTCGCATCGGGGAAATGGAGCGAGTGGGAGTCAAAGCACTGGAGGGATACCGCATTAGTGGAAGTCAGGAGTGTGGGGTTAAACGCTGACGGGAGTAATCGCACGATGCGATGGTGTGACAATATCACATCGGCGAAAGATGAGATGGCAAGTTCAGAATTTAGTTGTTGCGGGAATGCTGATCGTTCGATGTGATGAAAGGCTTATCACATTGGTGAAAAGGGAGACGGAAGAGTTAAGTGTTGCGGGGGATCACGAAGTTGTGATGCGATGGTGCGATGGCATCGCATCGGCGATGGGCCATCACATCGGGGTTTCGTAGGATGTGGCAATTTCAAAAAGAAAAAAGGACTTTTGCGATAAAGGCAAAAAATCATATAAAAAGGAAATAATTTAAAGTTAAAGGGCCAAATGAAAAAGGGGCAGAGTTATGCTTTTGAAGCCTTTTATTCACTTAGGCATATTTTGCAATGCAGAAAATGTTTTTGGGAGTGTGATATACCGTTGGAAAGCTCTTTCCAAGCTCCTTTGGATGGAAATATTTACAACATGTTTTGCAGTAAAGATCATGTGAAGAACACCTTTGAAAACCAGACAGAGAAAAAGCCCCTCTGACCCTTGGTGATGGGCTCAAAGGACTAACAGTGGCTTTATGGAGATAGAAACTTCTAAAGCTCAACTTATTACATATGGAGACATAAAATTACATAAAAGATGATAATCAAAACAAAGCATTCTCAAAACATGTTTTGAGAAGAAAATTACATTAAGCTGAAAGAATAACTCTTCAACTTTTCCAGATACTATGTTTTGAGTTTATTTGGCATCCTCATGTCCTTGCTGATACTTATTGACACTTTTCCCATCAATTTGACTATGGTGGAAGCCTAAAATCTAATGAGACCAACCCTATGACCTAATAAAATGAACTGCAGAGTGAAAGTGAATCATGACTGAAGACCATAGAGAGGAGAATCAACAATTAATTTCATGAGGGAAAATGATGAAGTGACCACTACCATCAGTGAATCCATGACCTAATGGAGTGATAATAAGTAATAGTATGAGACTCCTAATATGCAAATTAAAAAGAGTAGATTTGATCATTGATGGCAATATGACAAGACTGACACTAACATTGGCTCTAATGGGGATGGTAGCTCCTTGGAGATGCCAAGAAAACCATAGACCTAGTAGCCTTATCCATTGGGCAATATGATCAAAATACTTCAAAGACTGAAAAATGCAGACTGACTCTAACTCAAACCATTACTGAAAACTAAATTAAAACCGGCAAACCTTACACATATCATTTAAGTTTTATAGCCTTCACTTTAGGCCCCAAGCTTCAATGACTGTGTACTTGAAATCTCACCAACAATGAATACGGAATGTACAATTACTGTGACATAATTTTCAATCCATCATCTCAAAAGTAGTAGTGCCTCAAGAGCCTACCATTCACTGGCCCACTAGGGCAATCTTGACCATCCATCTTTGTGAGCAGAAAAGCATTTTGTCCCCTATACGCTGAAATCTTATACGGTCCTTTCCATAGGTTATCGAACTTACCATGCTTTCCTTTGTCCTCATTTCATGCATCCCATCTCAACACCACATCTTCTAACTGAAATTTTTCTGCTTTGGTTTTACGGTCATAGATTTTCTTTATTTTTTCCTGTAACTAAATAATGTTCTGAGAAACTTCCTCCCTTATTTGCTGAAAGTGGATCATTTGATTGATCCTTCGCTAATTATCATCCTCTTCGTTGCCAGCTTCTTGTAGTAATCTCATGATCGGAACTGTAAGCGATGTAGGAAAAACAAAATCAACGCCATAA
Organism: Pinus albicaulis; assembly: GCA_034641835.2. NCBI lineage: Eukaryota > Viridiplantae > Streptophyta > Pinopsida > Pinales > Pinaceae > Pinus > Pinus albicaulis. Next base: position 718,650,614 of record CM076584.1, on the reverse strand, counting down.
ACTAATTCAAATGGTGACATACCTATGGATTTTTTGTTGCTAACTCTGTCGGCCCATAATGCATTGACAAGATTTCGATGCCAAGTCCTCTTATTTGCTTCCAACATTTTCTTGATTATGTTCACCAAAGTCTTATTCGATGATTCTGCTAAGTCGTTGCCCTATGGGTAGTATGTTGTCGAATGGCCTAGTATAATATTGTATTTATTGTAGAACTCCACCATCTTCTTGGATTTAAATGCCACTGCATTATCTGTTATGATCTTGTGAGGGAAACCAAAATGAGACAAGATATTTGATTCTAAAAATTGAATAATTACCATATATGTGGCCTGCCTTGCTGGAATGGCCTCAATCCATTTGGTGAAATAATCGGTAGCTGTCATGATCCATCGATGTTGTGTTGATGATGTGGAATGGATTTCCCCCATGAAATCAAGTCCCCACCGCTGGAAAGGTGCATTTACTTGAATTGGTTTCAAAGGAAGAGGAAGTAGTTTCCTTTTTCCTTGAAAAAATTGACACTCATGGCAGCTCATCACTGTTTTATACAAATCTGAAAATAAAATGGGCCAATAATATCTTGCTCTCAACAATTTGTTAGCTATTGTTTTCCAAAACAAATGACCACCACAATCACCTTTGTGAAAGTCATGCATCACCTGATGAGCCTCATATTCAACCAAACAATTAAGTAGAATACCTCCTAGATCTTTCTAATAAAGAGCAATGTTTAAAATACAGAATTTAGCAGACTTGAGTTTTAGTGATCTACCTTTGCTTCTAGACATCCCTGGAGGTGGCGAAAGATGCTGAAGAACATAAACTATGTCTGAATACCATGGTGATTGTAGAAAAATTTCTGAAACTGGAACAAGCGAACCATCATCCTCATCCTCCGACATTGCTGCTATGAGATTTATGTCCAAGGCACGCAAGTTTGATTGTGCCATTAGTTTTGGCAAGCCTTGTCCCTTGATTAAATTTTTGGGTTTAATCTCCAAATCATATTCCAACACTGTTGCTATCCACTTACCTCTTCCCTCCGGATCAGTTTGCACGAGGACATCTTTTACTGCTGCGTTAGGAACATATTTTATGGTATGTGAATGCAGAATGTATACTCTAAAATCCTTCAATTCTTTTAGAAGAGCCAATTCTTATTTCTCAATGATATTATACCGCAAGGAAGCATCTCGAATGGTCCTACTGAAAAAGGAAATCGGTTGTTCAATCTGATCTTTCTTTTGCATCAATACCGCAGCCATGGTATGCTCCGATGCAAATGAAAATATAATGAAATATTGAGTGTAATTGGGATTAATCAAGACTGGGGCATTGGACAGAGAAAACTTTACCAGATTAAATGACTTGATAGCATCCTCGCTCCATTTGACAATGCTGTCCTTTTTCAACTTATTAGTCATTTCTCATAAATGTTCAGCCAAATTGGGTATAAATCTGCACAAGAAGTTCATCTTAGCATTGAATGCCTGAATCTCTTTTTTGTTACGTGGGAAGTCTATGCGCTAAATTGCCTCCACTCTTGAAGGATCAATGTGGATACCGTCTTTAGAAATGATATGACCCAACAGCTTGGCCTCATCCATAGAAAAAAGACTCTTCTTCGGATTGAGAGAAATCCCAAACTTTTTGCATCTCTGAAATACAATCCTCCAGTGGTGCAGGTGTTCATCATCAGAACTAGAAAACATTGTCAGATCATCTAAATAAACAAACAAAAAAACATCCTTCTCATTAGCAAAATCAATTTCCATTACTGGCTGGAAAGTGGCTCCAACATTCTTCAATCCAAATGGCATTTTGGCATACTGGAAAGTTCCCCAAGGTGTCGTAAAAGCAGTTTTGTCTTGGTATTTTTCATGCACCAATATCTTATTATAGCTTGAGTACCCATCGAGTAGTGACATGCGTGATGCTCCAACTACTCTTTGCAGAATATGATCCATCTTTGGAAGTGGATAGTTATCTTTTAAGGATACTTTATTGAGATTCCAGAAATCTATACACAACCTTATTTCTCCTGTATTTTTGCGTACAAGGACTAAATTTGAAATCCTATCGGAAAATCTAATTGGAACAATGATACCAGCTTTATACAATCTGTTTACCTCTTTTTCAATGGATGGAAGCATATTTGGGTTAATCCTTCTCAGCTTCTGTCTAAATGGCTTCTGATCCGGCTTGATAGGAATAGTATGCTGAATTATATTTTTGTCATACACCTTCAAATATGAATAATCCCACGCAAACACATCAGAAAATTCATAAAGTAAATTAACAAACTATGCCTTTACCTTAGGAGACAATGCTTTTGATAAATTCACAAGTTTAGGCTTGTCAGCTGCTCCAAGATTGACATCCTCAACTCCTTTATCAGTAGGCACCAAGCTTGGCTTCCTTGCAACATCATCTTCATAAAAAATCTCCTCTAAAGGTATGAGACCTCTAGGAATTACATTATCTTTTAGCTGCAACACGTCCATCTAATTTTATTTGATTTATTGCTCATTGGTATCATAATCACCCTCTATGGAAGTATCCTTGAATTTTCCTTCACTCCGCAAAAAAGCATTGATTTCATTTTCATCCCAAAACCCTTGCCAATACATTAAATTATCTGGAACAGCAAGCCAATGTTTGACATAAATTTCAAATTTGTTGATGGAATGCATTAGAATCTTCAAATTTCTTGCAGTAGTGGCAAGAGAATCTGCAATAAGATTCTGTATTCGGGGTACTGCTACCAAATTATATTCAGAAAAAATTCTCAGGATGTCTAGGACCGCATTTCTATAGGCTCTCAATCATGGATGCTTTTCTTGATATTATCCCTTTACCTGTTTGATTATCAACTCTAAATCTCCATAGACAAAAATCCTCTTTTCATTTAACTTCTTCAAAATTTACAAACCTGCAAACAAAGCTTCATACTCTATTTCATTGTTAGAACAGTAAAAGGCCAACTAGTAAGCACATACTCTAACATTACTAGGAACTTTTTCAGGTTGGAAAATAGGGCTCCAAATCCAAATTCCTATACCAGCACCATCCTTACCAACAGCTCCGTCAAAATCCATGCTCCAAAGGCCTTCTTCCTCTTCTTCTAGATGCTGAAATTTTGTTTCTTTCTCTACCTTATCTTGACTGATTTCTTCATTTTTCTACTGTTCACTATCCCTTTTCTGTTGGCAGGTGGAAAGCTCAGAAAGGCTTGCTGCTTTTTCTTTTTCCTGTTTAAGGACTTCCCTAAAATTCTCTGAAATTTCAGGTACCTCATCTACTTCTACCAACTGAACATCTTCATCATTCAAACCACTATCTGAATATAATACAAATGACTCTAAATCTGTGTGGACAACATTAATTGGACGATTAATTGGCTTCTCTTTTCTAGTGATCATATATTTCATTTACTTCTCCCTGTATAGCTTTCTCAATTGATCTAACACAGGAATGGTAGAATAAGAGAAATAAGGTTCTATAGTTCCCTTAATTTTTGCACCCCACGATCTGGACAAAGCATTCCAAACCATGGTGGAACATCAACAACAACCACATCCATCAAAACATTCTTGGCTGGGATTTGATCTAAAGATACTACCAAGTCTTTGATAATACCAATACAACAGACCCTACCGGAGTCAAAGGAATACAAATCATGGTATTTTCGGGTAATATCGAGACCCAACTTCTCCATAATGGATTTAGGCATCAAATTGTGAGAAGCCCCGGAATCCAACATAGCATTGTGTAAAATGTATTCATGCAATCTAAGACTCAGGTAAAAGGGAGGAACTTCACTATCTTCAGACTAACCTTCTATGGCTGGACCAAAAATGAGTTCAGGATAATCATCTTCAACATTTACCATGTCTGACATAGAGTCTATTTGAAAAATTCTAGACACCTGATGTTTATAAGTGATATTCTTCACCAACTCAGCTAAGGGAATGGACACCTTCAGCGTAGCAATTTCTTTTTCTAAATTAAAATATGGAACTTTTCTACCTCTTTGACAAGAAGATATTTCTTCTCCACTTGCTCCTTCGCTACACTTGGCTTATTATTCTTCTCATTTTCAATGTTATTTGTCGAGGATACTTTGCTGGAAGACGGATCAGCGGGTTCTTTCCCTTTCCTCTAAGTATTTTAAGAGTCATTATTTGATTGAAGCTCTTTCCTTTTCTAAATGGGATTGATTGGCACATCTCTGCTCCTTAAAGAATACTGCTTTTGTTGTGTTGAAAAAGCATTCATATATCCTCATTGATAATCATCAGACTCTTCCTCTAAAGATACATTGTTGGCCAATATGAAATCATCATCTCTCTAAGTGTCTGGAATCACTGCATATTCTTCATCTTTTTTCAGAAAAATGGGCATATCATCGGCGGTGAAAAAATGATTAGCTTCAACTACCAGATCATCATCATCATATGTTTACATCCCTTGAACATAATTTTTCTACAAAGGAGTTCTGATCTGTTGCTGTTTTGTGGTTTGGTCTTAGGCTTTATGTTCCCTCTACTTGATTCTGAATTGGGGCTGTTGTTGTCCTCTGAAATTTGGATTCTTGATTTTTACTTCAGGTCTATCTGAAATAGTCAATTGATCAACCATCTTATCTATTGTTCAGATCAAAGTATCCATATTAGTTTCTAAAGGAGATGCTTCCTCTTCTACAGTCACCCTCTTTTCAGCTCTCGTCCGTGCTCTTTTGGCCAGCAGATTTTCTTCTACGCTGACAACAGTTTTCTGCATATCTTCAAGTGTGGTAGGATCTCATTCTCGTAACTAATATGCCATATCAGCATCAAAACCATCTGGGAAATTGAGCAAAGCTAACCCCATGGGGGGTTTGAGGTTGGCCAGAATAGCATTATACACCGCATTAAACCTCACACAATAATCTTGTACACTTTCACCCACATTCCTTTTGATATTTTCATATTCAGAGAAGATTTGGAGTGGGTTTTTCTTTACCTCCCACTGGTCTAAGAATTGTCTATGTAGCTCTGGAAAAGTGTGGATAGAGGCTATTGGTAAGGCTCTGAACCATTTTCAAACTTCACCTCCAAAGCTTTGGACAAACAATCTCATGGTCACATTTTCAGCCTCTACCTCATGAAGGTCAAAGAAGTCATTCATCTTATCAACATGTTGTTGCGCTGTAATGATTTGAGTGGAATCAAAGAAAGAAATTTTACTTTGGTAATAACCAGGCATATCATTCAGATTTTGAGGTAAAACAAGGGGTGCATAGCGGGCAGCCATGACTCGAGGTGGATTTACAACAACGTTTGAACTACTAGGATTCAAGGGAGCTGTTGATGGAGGAGTCGGAAGCCAATAATTGATTTCCGAAATTGATGGGAATACTGATGAATTGAGGGCAGCAGATGCTATTTCTTATGATTCTGAAGGCTCAGGGATATTGATAGCAGTGATAGATGTTTGAGAAGAATTTAAGATATAATCATCAATTGATATGGTCACCCTTTGAACTTCAAGATCTACAAGAAACTCCGGGTCTAGAACGGTGTCATCCAATGGAGTTTCAAATTTAGTTCTGAATAGAGAAAGCTCAAAACTCTCATCAAAAGGGAGGTATTCAACGAACAACCACTCACTAGGCCAGGAATGGGATCTGAAAATAGGTCTAGGGGTTACTGAACCTTCTTGTCTTCTGATTATTCGTGGAATAAGGTTAGGATTTTCAAATATAGGAGGAGGATTTGGATCAGGATTGGCCCTCATGTATTTCCTTGAAGACAGTGTGGTCGAATCTCTACTTTGCAATGTTTTTTTTCAGCCTAGCAAACTATGAACCTCATCATCCAGAGTTCAATAATTTATATGGAAGATATTACCGGGGTGATCAGTCTTTTGTTTAGATTTGTCCACAGTATGGTCACCACTATGTTATCACCTAATTTGACCTCAGACTGAAGGAAGGCAAACCAGGGTAACTACAAACCACGCTAAACCTTGTAGCTAGCCCTACAAGGTAGGGAGAGGGCTCTCTCCGTAAAGAATCTCGATGAAGTATGACTGCAAAATTGGTTTTAGGCTAGGTATAGTAGCTCGAAATGTTTTTTTTTAGATTTTCTGTTTTTTTGTTAGATCAGATGGAGATGGGTAGTTTAAATATGGGGAATTAAATTAGAAATATAGAGTATTCTATGGTGCAAGGTAGGCAGGGATTTTAACAACTTTGTTTTAATGATTGTGAAGCGTTTAAGACTGGTGAGGAGCTGAGGAGGGCATGTGAGATGGATCCTTCTCAAACATCAGAAAACATAAAATATTGAATGATTTTCCCAAGGCAGATCATTGTAAAAAATGGATTCTACCTATCTAACTTGAAAATATTCAACAGAAATAATGGAATGAATGAATGGCATACATAACATTTAACAAATGATTACAAAAGAAGAGATTGTATTAAAATTCCATACCACATGGATCCCATAAAAAAACTGCTACAAGTCTTTATTAATTCCCTGCCAAATTGGTTACAAATATGTACTATGAAGCTCAGAATGTCCCAATGATTTGCAACTTTTTCCACCCTTACAAATGACTCAAAAATTACATTAAATAGACAAGCTTTCGGCATAAGGACGAGCTGTTTCACCTGCCCCGAAACCAAAATCTAAAGATAGAAAAGAAACCAACAGTATTCCTTTGAAAGAGAGGAAACGATATATTTTGACCATCTGGAAGATTTTCTGTTACATTTACTCCAACAGATGGGAAGAAAGACACATTTGGAACCAGCCCCCTCATTTATCATTGATGTCGTTCTGTGGTCAATGCTGTAATGATCCCTTCTTTGCAATTTAGCTCACGGCCCTAACAAAATGTATTTTTCCTTTAACTTGAAGAAAAACCCCTTTAAACCAATAAAAATTGAATTTTCCTCTTATAATGGAGAAAAACCACTTTTTTATTGAAAAGAGCGAAAGGGAAGAGGTGGGCCCGGAAATATCGCAATCACAAACTGGAAGCAGAAGCGGTCATAACATATGGCACGGGGTTGGGGGAATCATGATATGCAATGTGCGATGGAGGAATGGTTGCATCGGGGAAATGGAGTGAGCGGGAGTCAAAGCGCTGGAGGGATATCGCATCGGTGGAAGTCAGGAGTGCGGGGTTTAACGCTAGCAGGAGCAATCGCACGCTGCGATGGTGCGAAAATATCGCATCGGCAGAAGGCAAGATGGCAGGTTCGGAATTTAAGCGTTGCGGGAATGCCGATCGCGTGATGCGATGAAAGGCTTATTGCATCGGTGAAAAGGGAGATGGAAGAGTTAAGTGTTGCGGGGGATTGTGAAGTTCTGATGCGATGGTGTGATGGCATCGCATCGGCAATGGGCCATCGCATCAGGGTTTTGTAGGATGTGGAAATTTCAAAAATAAAAAAAGACTTTTGCGATAAAGAAAAAAAATCATATAAAAAGGAAAAAATGTAAAGTTAAAGGGCCAAATGAAAAAGGGGCAGAGTTATGCTTTTGGGGCCTTTTATTCACTTAGGCATATTTTGCAATCCAGAAAGTGTTTTTGGGAGTGTGATATACCATTGGAAAGCTCTTTCTGAGCTCCTTTAGATGGACATATTTACAACATTTTCACAGTAAATATCATGTGAAGAACACCTTTGAAAACCAGGCAGAGAAAAAGCCCCTCTGACGCTTGGTGACGGGCTGCAAAGGACTAATAGTGGCTTTATGGAGATAGCAGCTTCTAAAGCTCAAATTATTACATATGGAGACATAAAATTACATAAAAGATGATAATCAAAACAAAGTATTCTCAAAACATGTTTTGAGATGAAAATTACATTACGCTGAAAGAATAACTCTTTGACTTTTCTAGATACTGTGTTTTGAGTTTATTTGGCATCTTCATGTCCTTGCTGATACTTATTGACAATTTTCCCATCAATTTGACGATGGTGGAAGCATAAAACCTAATGAGATCAACCTTATGACCTAATAAAATGAACTGTAGAGTGAAAGTGAATCATGACTAAAGAATAGAGAGGAGAATCAGCAAGTATTTTCATGAGGGAAAATGATGAAGTGACCACTACCATCAGTGAATCCATGACCTAATGGGGTGATAATAAGTAATAGTATGAGACTCTTAATATGCAAATGAAAAAGAGCAGATTTGATCACTGATGGCAGTATGACAAGACTGACACTAACAATTCCCAGGTGAAAACATCTCAAAACTCACTCAAGAGAGTTATATCTTTACCTTTCAACTCAAGGGATAAAGACCTCAATAAATTGAACATCTTTGGGTTATCTGTTGTACCGATGTTTACATCTTCAAAACATACTTATGTGGGGACCATTTTTGGATTTTTGGTGACATCATCATGATCAAACAACTCTTCCAAAGGTAGTAGACCTCATGGAATATTGTTTTCCTCCAACTGCAACACCTCAACTTCAACAACTTCAATTACCTGATCATCTTCATTATACACTTCGTCAATGTGGGAGTTAGCAAACTCCTCCTCCATCTACAGAAAGTTGTTTATATGTTTATCATCCAAAAATACTTGCCAGTATATGAGATAGTCAGGGACACCCAATTGATTCTTCACATGAATTTCAAACTTTTTAGTAGCATGAATAGGAATCTTAGAAGTGTTGGTCACTGTATCAAGTGAATTAGCCATACAATTCTAACTTCTAGGAATAATAGACAATGTATATTCTGGAAAAATTTTAAGAATATGAAGAAAATAATTATGATAAGTTCCCATCCTAGGATTTTTGGCCTGGTACTCCCCTTTTATCTATTTTATCACCAACTCGAAGTCTCATATATTTTAATTCTCTTTGCGCCTAGCCTTTTCAAAATTCAGAGACTAGTGATCAAGGCCTCATATTATGCCTCATTGTTTGAACAGTCAAAGGCTAGCTTATAAGAACACAATCTTACATTCTGTGGAACATTAGATGACTTGTGTATAGGGCTACAAATCTAGATTTTGATACCAACTCCATCTTTCCCCAAAGCACCATTGAAATCCATGGTCCAAAGGCCCTCCTCATCATTGGGAAGCTGAAATTTTGTGGGTTGATTTGTCTTTTCTTATTGAACCACCATCTCAAAATGTTCTTTACCTTTCTCTGATTCAACTGATATTTTCTTTCATTCTACTGAATTTTCCTTTGAATTTCTTGGCTACAAGATTTCAGAATTCTGATTTCTATTTTCTACATTCAAGACCGCTTAAACACTATTTGACAATTCTGAAATTTCTTGACCTTCTACAAGATGACTATCTAAATCATCAATACCATTATCATTATACAATATGAAGGACTATAAATAAGCATGTATAGAATGAATTGGGTGATTATTGGGTTTATCTTTGCTAGTGATCATGTTTTTCATTTTCACTTCTCGGTATAGCTTCCTAAGTTGGCCATATACCATAATTGATGCATATGAAAAATCAAGCTATAAAGTACCCCTTAATTTGGCTCCCCAAGATTGTGAAAGCAACATACCATACCTTAGAGGTATATTGAAGATGATTTGCTAGTTTTTTAAGCTTATCAAATCGAATCCAAACCTTCCTATCAAAATGTGACTCTGAATTGGATTCTATGGATGATAAAATAGTTTTAGGCTTTAAAGAATCAAATGCAATTTTAGATAGAGATGTTACTTCAGATAACCTTAAAGGATCAAATAAAATTTTGGACAAAGGTGTTTCTGATTTGGATCTAAAAAGTGATAATTATAACTTCATATCAAAAGGAATATCTTCAAGTGAAAGCAATTATGAAGGTAAAGATGTAGACCTTACCAAAGTAGATTAACTTGAATAAATCTTTGAATGCTAAGGTCTTTTTTTTCTTATGAGTCTTTCCATATCTTCAATGGGAGATGTTGGATGTGTATCAGGATTCAATCGTGTGTGCCTTTTAGGAGCTAGTGTACTCTTATTTCTGCACTTTGGCTCTCTGCAACTTGAATTAGCCTTTTCAAAAACTAGGTCCTATCACCCACAAGCCTAGAAATCAATGAAAATGTAATAATACACCCAGGGAAGATCTGTCACTTCTCTCCCTGGAAACGACGCCAAAAATGTTAGCCTCCACAATGTCCCATGGACGAGAAAGGATATCGATGGAGGTAACCTCAAACCAAATTTTAGTTTGGTAGCTAGCCATACCAAACCAGAGATGGCTCAGTTCTAGGGTTTTGAAAATTTGATGGTTTTTTTGCTGGATCAGGGATGAAATTTACATAACTAGGTCAAAGTATCAAAGGATCACAACTGCAAGATATATGGAGGAGAAATATAGCTATGTTTTTGTGATGGAATTTAGTGTTTTTTGGTGTAGTGTAGGGTTTGAAAGAGTAATAATATTTTAATGATAATGTGTCATGAATTCATTAAACAGGATGGAAGATTACATAAAATGAAATTCCCAACCAAAACAGAGCTTTCATGAAAGAATTTTGCTTATAAATATATTAGGAAAATCACTTAATAAACAAGATATGGAAAGGAGACATGTATATTATCTATATAAAACTATAACAAATAAAATACAACATCACAAACTCATAGCACGAGAATTTCTAGATAATAGTTGCAACTAGTCCTTTGGTTTCCCGAATAAAAAGCTGAAGTACAAACTACAATAGTTCCACCCTCTTATGTCTAGCCATCAAAATGACTAAGAAATCCATAAATATAGATAAAAAACCATTTCCCCTCTCTTAGCAGTGGAATCCTAGAGTGGAGGAACAACTCATAGGAATTCCTCACCTAAAGCCTAAAGACTAGGGAGGTTAACAAAATTCTCCTCATAATAGAAAAATTGATACATTTGACCATGATAAGCATTTACAAGCATGAATCTACCTAATTTTCACTCTAACCAGCATATTTACCATTGGTTACATCATTACAACCCAAAAAATGAGAAATTACATCAAACGAAACTGAGTTTTACTAGAAAATATGAGAAAACAGGCTTCCAGGCAAAAGGGCAACGAATTATTAAAAAATCGCAACATGCTAGGAGAAAGTGTAGTGTGCCAGGTGTAAGAGGCTTTTGGAGGCCTTCTCGAGGTCCAAATCAAGATCTGAAAGATTCTAGATAAATATCTACCTATATACTACATCATAGAACACTCAAGCACTAAAATAGACTGCTTATAGCCCTCCAAAAATCAATTCTCCCACAACTACTCCAAAATCCCAACGAGCTTCTGAAAAACATGGCCGAAAGGTTATTTTTAGGTGGTTCTTTGAACTTTTCACCCACTAGAATCTGCTGACATGGATCTCCAAATGGCTGAAGTTGATGTAGAGGTCAAAATAAATCCAAAAATGAAAAATTTTGGCATTTTTATGCCCCCAACAAAAGCACAATGCGAGGCTCGCTACCCTTTTAGACCAAAGATTGTGCAAAAATTGCCAAAATTCCCAAAAAATTTCAAATTTCTCAAATTTTTTCCAAACTTTCTTAAAATTGTTCTAGTATTGCTCCATGGAAACCTACGATAGTATGTTATGCTATGAGAGAAGCATCAACAAGTAAATCCAACTTAACCTTCTCTTTTTGCTTCATTAGGAGTTCCTTGAGTTTTTCCTTCAACTGCTTGATTATTACCTGAGACACTTGATTTATTATGTAGTGATGCATGAACATGTGTATTTGTATGTTTTTGTTATTATTTCCCTTTTTTAGGATTTTTTCCAACTGATAATTGACTTTATCAAGCCAATATTCCCTGTCCTTCTCAATTTCTACCAATATGAACTCATTGACTGTCATTTGGGTCCTTGGTGGAGATGCTTCTCTTTGTTGTTGAAGTTCCCTTTTGAGGCCTCTAGTCCTTGGAATCTTTCTTATAACCTACTCTTCCTGATCATCTGACTCATCTATCTCAACTACTACTTTTCCCTTTACATCTTCTTTGCTCAAATCAACTTTAGGCCTACTCAAGAGTAGTTGATTTACTTTTAATTTCATATCCTCTTGCTCCAGGAATAAAATCAAGAATTTGGCCTTTGACAATTTGTCCTTAAGTTCTTTGATCTCATCATATTTTTCCATGATGACCTGCTCTATTGTTTTTTTCTCTTCATTGACCTCCAAGTCTTCCATGTCAATGTCAATATTGAATGGATCCTCATCTTGCAAAGGTTCCTCATGGTGTGATGATGATCCCTGCTCAACTAATGTGGGTTTGGCCCTTTCAAAAATGTTTAGAGAAAACACAAGCCTCCTTCCTCTTTTATATTTTTGAGTCAATTCAGCCCTAGGTGTCCTCTTGACTAAATTTCTGCTAGATGATGGTGTTGTTGATGGTGTACTTTGGCTAGTAGGCTCACTAGGAAGGGGAAAAAATAAAATGGACTGAATTCATGTCTCAAGAGATGTTCATATGTGTGAGCTGGTGTAATACAATGCTTTTTATGAGGCCATGGTGGAAAATACTAGCTTGGTGATCACTCTCTTTATGTTGCACTTTCTCTGCCATTTTAGCCAAGATTTTGTAGAGATAGTAGGGTAGATTGTGAGTTCTTACCCATGTGAAATTCATTAACCATATGACATGATATTTGTACAACCTTGAGAATCTAGCATCACATGTAAAATACCTCATTATGGCCTTCATAAATGTAGCAAAATTGTCCAGCAAATGTCCAAAAGGAAAAAATTTCTTGATGGCATCTTTGTAGTGACTTTTAATGAAAGCTTTGTAATTCTGAACATCCAAATATGAGTTCTTGAACCATTTTTCCCCACTATTTGGTATCCATGTAGTTGTAGCTATGGAATCAGTTTAAATTGTAAAACTCACTCCTACAATGATGACCTTATCTCTCCTAAGGTTTGTGGAAAATAAGTTTGTTAACTTGGCATGATATCCCACTTTTTGGATTTTTTCACAACACCCTAAATATCCTACATTTTGAAGACATTGTTTGGCCAATGAGGAACACATCAACTATTGAGTTTTAAGTGGCTCAAACCTTGATATTTGACCTCATTTTTTATGGTTCCTTTCCTCCCTCCATTGTTTATAATTTGCAAAGAAAAACCCTATGTGAAAAACATGGGAAGAAGGTGAGGGGAGGGGATTAAGGGATTAGGGAGAATATTTGTGGGTAGGAAAATTATGGGAGGCAGATAGGTGTAGTGGGAAGCTTAGGGAGGTGGAGGATGGTAAAAAGAGTGAAGGGATTGGTGTAGGAAATTAAAACATAGTCCCAACCCTAAAACTTCCCAAAAACACATGGTAGGAGCTAGGGTTAGGTGTAGGGGTTAGGGAAATGAGGGTAGGAAGGTGTGAGGGATGTGGGAAATGTATTTAGGTGTGGGGAAGGGTAAAAAATGTATGGAATTAGATATTTTTGCTTGCAATTTAAAACTATGGAGATCACCCACCAAAAACGCAGCATGGGGACTATTGGAGGATTTCACGAATGAAATAATGAAATAGATGTTGATAGCAGGTACCAGAGCTTCAACTTACTTTTCAACGGGTTGATGAAACCTCCAATTTCCCCTAAAATCTGTTGAAAATGATTTTTTTTACTCTAGGAGTGAAAATGTAGAAAAGGCTCAAAAACGCAGCGTGCTTGCCTGAAAACACAGCGTAGATGCCTAGAGAGGATGCCAATCACCTTTTGAGAGTGTCCTTAGATGCGTGTTATGCTAAGATGGTATTTTCTGGTGAGTTAATGCTCAATGCCAATGGAATGAGTGAAATAAATGCTTGTATGGTTTTTTGTAGCTTGTGGAAATCAAATTCTCTTCATAGTGGTGTGGTGGCCCACCATGTCTTTTTCATATTTGACTTGAAACTTTGCAGATTTGGAAAATTAGAAACATATTAAATCCATATTTGAAATAAAATTACACTTTAAACAAAAATTTATTGGGCATTTACCATATTACTACTCCTTCAATGCCAAATTTATTGTGAAATGGAAGATTAATTTATGAATTAGTCCCGAAGACCTAATGGTGACATTTCATGAAATGAGTTGAATGATGAACATGGTGGTGTGACTGAGATGATAATGGAGACATTTCATTGGTGACTCATCCAACTGAATAATGGCAATTATCGGAACATGATTTTTTTTTAAAGGAGTAGTAACAAACCTAAACACACTAGCCAGTGAACAAATTTTTATTTGAAGACCTAATGAAACCATAAAAATTTAACTTGAGACCCTAAAAAAAACATTGTAAGAGAACATATGATCACTAGTGACAAGAAAAACTAACTAACACTAACATACATTATTGAAGAGAATCAAGGGAACTAGGTGATTTGAGTGTGGAAACCAATCCGGTGTGTGTACAAAATAACAAAGACAGAAGTAAGGTCTGGTGAAGGATAAGTATCAATATTTTATTTCAGTCTTGTTATGCATGTGATTTATGATTCTGAGTTATGGTGGTTACATGTGATTTATGATTATGGTTTATGATTATTTCATGTGATTTATGATTTTAATTAATGATGATTGCGCTTTGATCTAACTAGCTGTGATATGTTTATCTATAATTATTTGGTAAAATATTTGATTTAACTCATTGTGACAGGAAGTATACAAGATTTTAAGTATACCTTATTGGCGAGCTACCAAATTTGATTTTATTTCAATTTTTTGTGAGTCTAATGGGGATTATGTTCTTGGTACACAAAAGCATGGACATTCCATGTTGGGTGGTTGAAGCTTACTACAAGAATTAGCAACAAAAACAGAAGGAATTGAAAAAGGTAGAAGTATGTTGGTAAAGAACTTTAGGAGCAGGGCCATTGTTGGACACTGGTACCTAATAGTGTCCATTTATTTCCATGAGCATGCTATGACCGGTATGATGGTTTTGAGGCAGGTATATTCCTTGGTTTTGTATCTTTCGATGCGAAGAATCCTTACTAAGGGATGGTTCGCCCTGGATAGGGGATGTTGGGGAACTTGGAAAGTGAGTGACTACACAAAAGGGGATGAATATATTTCTCGAGGGACTATGTAGCATAGAAGGGAAGGTCAGGAAATGGATTTGTTTTGGTCATTAGCATTTCTGGATGGAATCAGATGTACATTGGGAGTGTGCCATGGAAAAATGTGATGACAATTGTTCACTGATAGGACATCAACACAAGATTGTAGTGTTGGACATTAGATGCAGCTTTGGCTTTGATAGTGGATTTTGAAATTCCTGAGAATGAAGTGAATCCTGGTACTACTTTGAGGGTCAGGGTATGAGCCTCAGGATTCCCTTGTTATGGATGCAGACATTGTATCCTTTTATTTGTTGTTTGAAGCAAATGTGTATGTATATATGTGGTTTGTAGGTTTAACCCTGAACAAAAATTATCTACACACGAATCTTACAACAGAAAATAAACAATAGCGAGAGCATAAAACATAAAACAAATAAACACAGAGATTTTCCCCTGGATCCCAAATCGGGACGACCAGCTTGATTTTTCATTTTATTCCTTTTAGTGTTACAACACATATATTTACATGCCGAAGCATACATAAACCCCAATCCATTAACCCTGGATTAGAACATAACCGTAGTTCCCTTGACCGGATCTACAAAATACCAGGGGCCGAAAACCATCGAACCCCAAAACCATGTGCAAAACCATGCACAAAACCCTGGGCGGATCCGCCTATGAGTGGGTCCGCACAAAAAACAAATTTTGGCCGGGGCGCTGCCCCGGACCCCAACGGTGGGGACTGCTTCGCCCCTCGTGACCCCCCAGCTATGCGCCCGACGCAACATACAGCGCGTGGGGCTAATCGTGGAAAGAATATAACACATACCCAACATTCTCCCACTTGTTGTTTTCTTTCCACAGGGGGCCACAGGAGAGCTTAGTCATTGGGCCAATTCTTCAACACCCATTGTTTCTCTACACCAAGAGAACTTCTGAGTGCTCACAGACTTCGTCAATGCATCTCCAACATTCTTCAAAGTGTCCACCTTTACCAGCAACACCCTTTTAGCCTCAACCATATCTCTAACAAAGTGATATTGAACATCAATGTGCTTTGTCTTTGAATGATAAGCAGGGTTTTTAGCCAAGAAAATTGCACTTTGGCTATCACAGTCTATCCTTATAGCTTGCTGTACCAACCCCATACTTAAACACAATCTCTGCAACCAAACTGCTTCCTTGCTTGCATGAGTGGCTGCTATGTATTCTGCCTCTGTAGTTGAAAGAGCCACTACAGACTGTCTTTTACTCATCCAACTGACCGCGCCTCCAAATAGGCTAAACACATACCCACTTGTAGATCTTCTTTGGTCCAGATCTCCAGCCCAGTCTGCATCAACAAAACCACGAATGTCCAACATTCTTTCCAATCCTGGTCTTCCCTGGTAGCACAAGCCATAATCACTAGTGCCACGTAAATATCTCAAAACCCGCTTCACTGCTGTCCAATGCTCCTTCCCTGGGTTTGACATAAACCTGCTCAATACTCCCACTGCATGTGCAATGTCTGGTCTAGTACAGACCATTGCATACATCAGGCTACCCACTGCACTTTCATATGGAACACGGGACATATACTCCTCTTCTTCTTGTGTCTTGGGACACTGTTCAGCAGACAGCTTTACACCTACAGGAATAGGAACCTTCACCGGTTTACTATCCTGCATATTGAACCTCTGCAATATAGTCTCGACATACTTCCTCCGGTTTAACCAGAACTTCCTCTTTGCCCGATCTCTCTTAATTTCCATGCCCAAAATATAGTTTGCAGCACCAAGATCCTTCATGTCGAATTTGGAGAACAGTTGGGTCTTCAAATCTTGGATAATTTCTTTGTCATTTCAAATCAACAACATATCATCCACATACAAGACCAAATAAATAACACAGTCACCAATTAATTTAAAATAAACACAGTGATCCTCCTTGCTTCTGGTGAAGCCAAGTCCCCATATATAGGTATCAAATTTCTGATACCACATCCTTGGTGACTGCTTTAACCCATACAGAGACTTCTTCAACCTGCATACCAGTTCTTTCTTACCCTTCACCATAAAGCCTTCAGGTTGCTTCATGTAGATCTCTTCTTCTAGATCCCCATGAAGAAATGCTGTCTTCACATCCATCTGTTCTATCTCAAAATCAAATGCAGCAGCAACAGATAAAAGTAATCTAATAGAAGTAACTTTGGCAACAGGAGAAAAAATATCATCAAAATCAATTCCCGGCACCTGGGAATAACCTTTCGCTACCAACCGAGCTTTGTATTTCTCCACCTTGCCTTCTACATTCATCTTCTTCTTAAACACCCATTTTCTCCCAATGGGCTTCCTTCCAGCCGGCAACTCCACCAGATCCCATGCATCGCTTTTGTGCAAGGATGCCATTTCATCAACCATGGCCTCCTTCCAGAGTTTTCCATCCTCTGAATCTACTGCCTCCCTGACAGTTCTGGGTTCATCATCAGTTATAGTTAAGGCAAAACCTGAACAGAAAGCAGATGGACCATACCTTTCTGGTTGCCTTCTTTCCCGAACTGATCTTCTCAAAGCTGGAGTTTATGGCTCTTCATCTTCCGAGTCTTCTTCTATTGTAGAGTCTGATTCATCCTCCTTTAGCTCAAACTCTATCTTCTCAGGTTCCTTTGGTAGGACTTCATGTTTAACAACATCTTTCACTTCTCTAAACACCACATCTCGGCTGTACACAACCTTCCTTGTTTCTGGGTTCCAAAGCCTGTAACCCTTTAAACCATCCTTATACCCAATAAAGATGCACCTTTCAGATTTATTATCCAACTTGGTCCTTTTCTCCTTTGGAACATGTACATATGCATCACATCCAAATACCCTTAGATGTGAAAGAGAGGGTTTCTTACCAGTCCATACCTCATGTGGGGTCTTATCCTCCAATGCCGACGAAGGTGATCTGTTAACTAAGTAACATGCAGTCTCCACTGCCTCTGCCCAGAATTCTTGTCCTAAACCGGTACCACTGAGCATGCTTCTTGCCTTTTCCATCAGTGTTCTGTTCATTCTTTCTGCAACTCCATTTTGCTGCGGTGTGTATGGAGTAGTCTTCTATCGTGCTATACCACACTTCTTACAGAACTCTTCAAATTCCTTCTTGCAGAACTCCCCACCATTATCTGTCCTCAGCGCCTTTATCTTCTTCTCTCTCTGATTTTCCACCAGAGCCTTAAATTCTTTAAATTTGTCAAAGACTTCAGATTTCTTCCTCAAGAAATATATCCATGTGTTCCTTGAGAAGTCATCTATGAATGAAACATAATACACAGATTTTCCTAGTGCGGAACTGACACAGGTCCAAACACATCACTGTGCACAAGTTCTAATATTTTGTTTGCCCTCTTAGCACCAGAAGGAAAACTCACTCGATTTTGCTTTCCATATACACAATGTTCACAGAAATCAAAATCCAGAGAGCAATTGTACTGCCATACCACATTTCGTGCAGATTCAAGGCCCTTCTCTCCAATATGTCCAAGCCTTTGCAATGGGCCTATGTACAAGTCTCCGTAATGCCTAGGCTTGCATTTCCGCTCCACTTTCGTGAACCATAGAACTAACCATAGAACCGTTACACCCATCAATACCGCGTAGGCTCAGATTGTACAGAAGTACCACCAAACTCCCCGCATTAATACTGCTGCCGAACCATCTTGCAGGCATCTTTCTCGAACACTGTTTTTACACCTGCATCATCCATCTTGCTTACAGAAATCAGATTTCTGGCCAATGCAGGAATATGCAGAACACCAGGAAGTGTTCTAATCCTTCCACCTTATAGCTTCAGCTTGACCTTTCCACGTCCGATGATTCTGGCCCTCCTATCATCCCCTAGGAAGACATCACCACCATCATATTTCTCATACTCGCAGAACCACTCCCTATGGGGAGTGAAGTGAAAGGATGCACCTGAGTCAATCAACCATGACTCATGATCTACACGTGTATTTTAAGAAGAAGCCAAATACACATCCCCACCTTCATCCGAGGTGGTTTTTGCCTCTGCAGAAGGACCTTCATCAGATCCCTTTCCTTTCTCAGGAGCTTTAGATCTGCATTCCTTTTTGTAGTGCCCTTCCTTTCCGCATTTCCAGCACACTTTTACAAACTTTCCAGGAGATTTAGATCTCCCTCTAGATTTAGATCTCCCACTCGAAACCTTATTCTTGTTTCTGTTCTGGGACCTTCCTCGTACAGATAAGGCATCTCCATTCTGACCCTCCATATTTCTCCGTCTCATTTCCTCCGACAACAAGGCTGAGACAATGTCATCAAAATTCAAGGTAGTTGTATTGCTACCTATTGCAATAACCAGACTGTCCCACGAGTATGGTAGAGAGCACAACAAACTGATGCACTTATCTTCATCTGAGATTTTAATATCAACAGACGACAGCTGACTTACCACAGTATTGAAGGCATTCAAATGCTCTGTCACCGAGTCTCCATCCTTCATCCTCAGGTTATACAGCTTTTTCCGCAGGAACAACTTATTCACCAGGGACTTAGATTGGTACAAAGTCCCAAGTTTTTCCCACAAATTCTTCGCCGTAGCTTCCCCAGATACATTCAACAATACTGAATCTGACACACACAACCGTATTGTGCTCTTAGCCTTCCGATCCAGTTTCTTCCAGTCTTCATCTGACATTGCCGTTGGTTTAGTACCTGGATCTACCGCGATCCACTGATCTTTATCTACCAGAAGATCCTCCATCTTGAGCTTCCATAACTCAAAGCTCTGACCATTAAATTTCTCGATCTCTATCTTCCCGCTGCTCGCCATATTCTTTCACCGCAAGAATCGATCCCGCAGATCTCCCACTGCACAGGGTCTACCACAGGCCCGAGCAAAAAACCCTCAACAACAAAGGCGTCCCCTTGAAGCCGAAATAGCTCCGATACCAAATGTAGGTTTAACCCTGAACAGAAATTATCTACACACGAATCTTACAACAGAAAATAAACAATAGCAAGAGCATAAAACATAAAACAGATAAACACAGAGATTTTCCCCTGGATCCCAAATCGGGACGACCAGCTTGATTTTTCATTATATTCCTTTTAGTGTTACAACACATATATATACATGCCGGAGCATACATAAACCCCAATCCATTAACCCCGGATTAGAACATAACCGTAGTTCCCTTGACCGGATCTACAAAAATACTAGGGGCCGAAAACCATCGAACCCCAAAACCATGTGCAAAACCATGCACAAAACCATGGGCGGATCCGCCTATGAGTGGGTCCGCACAAAAAACAAATTTTGGCCGGGGCGCTGCCCCGGACCCCAACGGTGGGGACTACTTCGCCCCTCGTGATCCCCCAGCTACGCCCGACGCAACATACAGCGCGTGGGGCTAATCGTGGAAAGAATATAACACATACCCAACATGGTTTATATTATAAATATTTTAATGATTTGTGTTATAAAGCTCCATTAAATGGTATGTTTGTCATGTTTTCATTAGGTCATTAATTATAAATATTGCAACAAGCTAAGTTATAAAGCTCCATGGGTAGTATGTTTTATTCTCAGCAGTTTTTCTGAGGTGTAGGTGTGGTTTAACACCGAGGATGGTGTTTCCCAAGGGGGAGGGTTTTGTAACATACCCGGGTTAAAATTTCATCTAATAAAAGTTAATAAAGGCAAAAATAAGAACAGGATTAAGGGAAACTTATTCCAAGTTGAATTTTGGGCAAAGATATCCTGGTGGGCATCACTAGATATGTTTATGGCTAAAGGGAAATTGGAAAAGGATTTGGAAATGCATAAGTCATTAATTCTCATTTTATTTCTGAAAATAATGGAAAATAGGAGAAAAGGAAGGTGAAAGGTCACAGGCTGCATGTGAGGAGGAAAATGAAGGAACAAAATGGAAAATGAAGAAAATAGAGGTCTAATTGATAAAAAGGCTTATGAGTATCAGTTGAAAAGATTTTAGCTCAAAGATTTTGTCAGTTCAGTTTTGGAGCTCTCTCTTTATTCTCTCTCTCACACTCTTGGACACTTAGAGAGTTCTTGGATAATTTCAGCATCAAACCAATAAATAGGAAAGCAAGCAAACGAAGTACAAGGAAAGGGAAGGTAATAAAATATCAAGCAAGTAAGAACAAGATCAAGCAACTTCAACATGAATACTTACATGTAACATATTGCATGTGTGATTTCCTAACTGGTTTGGACATGCATGGCTTATGCATGTTGGTATTTGGTTCTCTTGCGATCAGTGGCATGGTTTTGCTGGGTTTTGACAATGGTTTTCAATATTTCCTTTCCTTTTTCTAGATAGCCATGGTGTGATGGGATTGATCTCGGTTCTGAGCTTTGGGATTTCCGAATGGTTTTCATAATCTGGGGTGGAGGTGTTCTCAGGAAATTCCCAAAGGCATAGGAATCACTTGACCTATTTTGGGGGAATACACGGTAAAGCCTAAGGGTGGTGTCTTGGTTTAGGGATTAGTGATCCAGTGTGGATTGCGGTAAATCCTAAGAGACAAGGAGATGGAAAATTCATCAAGGATAGTGATGTAGTCTAGAGGAATTCCAAGCCTGATTTGGTTTTGTGATCTCGACACCGGTTTAGGTGTGATCACGGTATGGTGAGGGTGGAGCTGGTTTAACCTCTGTATTCCCTTGGTTTTTTTTGGATTATTTTATCCATGAGATCCCAGATTCATGCTTGGAATATGGAATAGGGGGTGACAAGATGAAGATATTTGGCTCAACCATTTCTATGGTCGGGTGGTATGTGAAAGTCTCGAACTGGGTTGGCTCTTTCCAATTTTTAATAAAAGCTAAGTTATCTTGGTTTTGCACTTGCTAATGTGTGGCTTTAATGGCTGTTATCTCATTGTTATTTATAGGGTTTTATTATGGTTATATGATTGGTTCAGTCATGGTTATTTCATGTACTTACTTGTTGTTGTTAAGATAATGGATGCAAGACCTAATTAGTGTCATAACAGTTCAAGGAAGAGGGTGGTGATCCTTCTTGTTATTTCTTATAAGATTTTTCAGTCATTCATGCTATGTCTTGTATCCTAGACCTATAGATTGCATTGATGCCAAGTGTTTGACAGAATTTCATGTAGTATTCTCAAATGGGAAAAGTAGGAATATAGCTCATAATAATGAAAATAGGAGAAATTATTAACACATTACATGTGATAAAAATGATAGATCCATGGTATTATGTATAGCAGCAATAAATAAGTACAAAGAAGCCTCCAATGCCAAAATGCACCCAAAAAAAATTCATACACTGCTACACAAAGTATTGAAGCAAGCACAACACAGTTTTAATGACTAATAATGTAGCTAGGACATGTAAATAAATGGATCTAATAATATCATGCTTGTATAAGGCCAAAAATGGAGATCTATGCTCCTCGACACTTTTCCAAGACAACCCAGGAAGGGTTCCTGGAAATACACAAAATATGAATGGTGGATCTAAAGCCCTAGGGATGAATATGCACTGCAACTGAAGAACATAAAAGGATGTGGCTAAATCTTATGTAGATCTAAAAGAAATCCTCCAAAATAACCCTCTCAATGAAGGGTTGATCCCTTCAATGGAAAACAAACACTCCAAATGGAGCATTGAACTTGCCCCTACAACAGATCACTAAAATAACGCAGATATGAACTGGAACTGTGTCGTAGGGGATAAAATAAACTTATCCTGATGCAAAATATTTAAAATAAGCCCAAGGGGCTCCTCTACTAGTCTCCCAATGGAAGGAAACCTTCCTCCACTGCAAAACTAGCTCAAAAAACACCCAACAAGATCTTCCACTGTTGTACCCTGCAACTCAACACATCTCTCAACAGAAACTGTACTGTACCAAAAGACTAAATCTTGGTCTAAAACCTAAATGTGGAAATGTGATTCAAATCTCTTCTAAGAGGCTTCTCAAGGATAGAGGTGGGATTCCTGATCAGGAACACCCGGTGCTAAACAACACTGCAATCTTAGCTAAATAGTTGAAGAAAGATTATATGTCCAAACAGACCATATAATAAAAAACATAACATATCATAACATAATCAATATGACTGCCATCCTCTTCCTTTTATAAGAAATGAGCTTCCAAACCCTAAGCCCCATTCATTAATGACACTACTTCCATGTAATGTGTCTCCATCTAAAACTATGTTGTCACTCATTGAGTGCCACTCCTCCATGACAACGTTATTGATTTGGTCAAAGTTGACCCAGTCCACATGCTCTAGCCCCTGTTCACACCTTAGGGTGTTTTATTAAGCTGAAAATATGATCCAATTTCACATGAGAAGTGGTTTTATTCCTAATAAAGAGATTTATGGGTCTCCCTACCCACTTATTCATCAAACAAGAAAGAAAAAATAGATTTTAATATTCCAATTAGTTGCATGCTGATTTAGGAATATTAAAATCCTCCCCTCCCAAATGTTGCTTGTCCTCAAGCAACTGCAAGGATAGATCTGAAAAATATAAGGAACCTTCATCCCCATGTGAAGCTCCACCCTCCAAGCTATCATCCATATAAAATGAATCACCCCCTAGAATGGTAATTCATAGAAAAACTCCTCCCATGTGAGAGGCTCCTCCCAAAGACATAAGTCAATCCTATGGCTCCCTTCATGAAGAAACAAGTGATGTAATGTAGCAGCCATATAATGTCCCATGCTCCCCTTGAAGCATGAATAAATGTGGGAAGTTTCATTCCCAATGAACACATCCGACCAATGTGTCATCCGTCTAATCATGTCCGCAACAAGAATACGAACATCATCAACATATGGGATTACAATCAAATTCATGCTAGCTTCCATGTGTAGTAATGGGGAAGGAAAATGGTCCCTCAAGTGCAACTAGCACAATGTTACTCCTAACTACATTAGCATATGGCATGATGAGTGGTTTCCCAACCACTAGTTTGCTTCCCCAATCTCCTCCCAAGCTTGGGGAAGGTATATGGTGTATGGTGCAAGTTGAGCATACCTTGCATAAGATATAATATCCCCAAGATCTCCTAGGGAGTGACCATCATCAATGTTGCTTATGGCCTCATGTAGACCATGAAGTCTAGAAGTAAAAGTGCCCCTCCTTGGAGAAATGCCCTGCACATATATGATAAGGAAATGCAAATACATAGTAAATGAATCATGATGTACATAAATACAATCTTTACCATGTACTTGGTTCAAGCTAGTAAGTTGGCTCATAGATAGGCCTCCTCTCACTCCCAATGAGGAAGGAAGTGGTTGTGATAACTCTATCAAAGAGTCATGTCTCTCCTCATCCTCCAAATAATCCATGAATCTCCTCATATGATGGTGCATCTCCTCTTTGAAGCCTTCCCAAATGAATCCCTCCAGGATAGTATGGTATGCTCTTATAAAACCAGTGGGTTTGGAGAGAAACCCTTCATATGCTATATCTAGTAGCTTCTTCTTGAGCTTAGAGGATCTAGTCAAGAAGACTCTACTCTGAAAATATATGACCCCATATACCACTGCATATCTCCCATCAAATAGTTGGTCATCAAGCACTCTGCATGAAAAGAGATCCTTAGAATATTCCACTAATAGTTGGGATCTCCAATAAGGGTCAATACTCAGTGGTGACAGCGCTCTTGATCTATCATGTGATGATTCTGTCATGTTTCTTCTCTCTTCTTTGACATCTCCTACGCCAAAGTCACACACCGAGATGATGAAATCTTGCCCTTGCTACTCCTTTCTCAACATAATATCTAAAATGATAGTGGGTAATGTTGTGTCTCAATCTAGTCTCCTAAACTGAGCTCATTTAATTGTCAACCAGGATTTGTAAACTGCTGAAGTGAAGTGTACCATATGTACCTAGGTGCTTGTTTCCTAATGCGTTGTGTGTAGTGTGTTGTGGTGTTTTTGGTCTTTTATGTTGATTTATGATGTTTTTGGTCTTTTGGTGTTTTATGTTCACAATGAAACTGTCTAGAAAACTAATAGAAAAAGGTTGGTGTTCAAAACAGAGTTAAGTCTAATGTGTGGAATGGTAAATGCAATTGGAAACAATGAAGCAGAATCTAAACTATGACTAAATGAAAGCAAAAGCTTGATAATGACTTTTTAAACAAATGACACAAACTAATCTTGAGAAATGATCACTAAATATGCAAATCCTCTAACTAAACAATTAAACACTAATGATGCAATACTCTGTCCTAAGCTCTTTTATTCTACAATTAATTCCTAGTTCTATTCTGCAATTTAATTGAATGTCACAGAACTTATACTCAAGAAGTTATTAGATTCCAGTTCAAAGTAGTTCTTTTGAGGAAGAGCTATGTTTATAAAATGATGAGGAGATTGCAGAGATACTTCAGACCTTATAGTGATGTTATCTTATGTTCTTATGGTTATGGATCACTTTGTAGTTTTCAGAACAAAAAGATATTTGTAAATAATGAAGGTTGTCTTGTGAATCCTAACAACTAAAGTAACCTATTGTGCAAAGGATGACAATGTGATTATGAGATGCAAGTGCAATGAGTTAATTTAAGCATGAACCTAAGATGCTTCTAAACTAGAACAATGTTAAACTATAAGTCATCATCAAACTTGAAACAAAGTAACTGAACATGAATTAAATGCAAATGAAACTCCGGAGCATTCTAACTAACATGCATTATTCTATGAGGTTACACAATCTGTTTGTTCATCATTAGTGATATTTTGGAAGAGTTCCTTCTTTTGGAAGGGATAGAACAATTCTAACTGTGTAATTGTATGCAATTGAAAGCAAATGAACAGAAAGCAAATGAAAAACTAAGTTACCACATCCATATCCTACTCGTCATTATGATGTCTTGGGAAAGCGTTTAAGAGTAAGAACAGAGATAATACTTAGTACAAACAAACAACTAAATCTTTCATTATCACGGTCATGTCTTGAACTTCTTAAGGATGTATTGGAAGAATTTCTTCTTGTGGAAGAGTGATTAGAAAAAGTGTAACTGTGATAGTGAATAGAAAAAACTACAACTAATTCCTACAGTACTATAGTTATTCATCACTCATTGTTATGATATGTTGGAAGAATGTCTTCTTGTGGAAGAACTGGAATGAATATAACTACAGTATCTAGTTAAAAACAAATAAAAATTCAACTCCTATCCTACAATACCATAGTCATTAAAAATTCATCATTTTAGTTTGTTGGAAGAGTGTCTTCTTGTGGAAGAGCTAGAATGAGTACGACTACAGTAGATAAAACAAAACAACTATCAATTCAAATGCAAAACGTAAAGGCAGCTAGGAAAAACTTATCTAGTTTACGCAAAAGAAATCCGTGCAAGAGGCAGGGGCCCTCTACCACTTGACGGAATTCAACTCCAAATTAAATCACGCCTTCAAAATAACTTTGTCTGCTCCATTAACTATGCAAAAG
Source organism: Pinus albicaulis (assembly GCA_034641835.2). Classification (NCBI taxonomy): domain Eukaryota; kingdom Viridiplantae; phylum Streptophyta; class Pinopsida; order Pinales; family Pinaceae; genus Pinus; species Pinus albicaulis. The sequence continues at coordinate 718,624,105 of CM076584.1, read as the reverse complement.
TTTGAACATGACACTCTGCGTTTTTAGGAATGTATCACAGAGTTTGAACAAAATCTAGCAGCAAATCTAACATAAAATCTCTAACTAAGCTCTAGGTCTACTCAAGAGTTTATAAAGTAAATGCAAGTAACAATAATTACAACAATTTAGGAATAATGTCTTTCCTTATCCGAATCATCTTAGGAGTCTTTGAGGTGGCTACGTGAAGAAGAAAAGACATCTGGACTGAGACAGTCCTAGTAGGAGTCTTCCTTCACAAATGTGTTCCCACGTTCATAACCATACCCAGAATTCATTTCCTCTTCCATGATGAGCAACAAACCATGTAGGCACGACGTGGATCATGCCCATATGCGTTTTTCCTCAAGAGGCCACCTGGAACATACTCAAACATGAAGGTAGCTGCAGAATCGCCGGTTAGCTACGGAATGTCTGCATTCTGCAGCTAGTTCCGGTCAAAATGCTTAACAATGGCAAGAATCACAAAATTCAACAATTCAGTCATGTAAACCATTCTAGAAGTAATTTTAACTATTTTTATTGATCAATTGGGTTTAAAATAGAAATGGACAAGGGAGAATGAGGTAAAATGAGGTGAAGGAAAGCACAAATTTGAGGCTCAACATACCCCCACTGCTGTCTCTTTGCATGTCCTCATGAAAATTATCCTATGAATTCAGAGGCTTCTGCAAGGACATCTAATCCCCTTCTTCTCCTTTGTCTGGAAGCTAGAGGTCTTCTGGGTTTCCTGATAACAAGTTTGAACCTGAGGTTGGTGAGTGCCCTGATTAGCTTTTTCTTCCTTGTCTTCAACTTCTCATTGGTCCTCTCCACTTTGTCTATATGCAGGGATAAGGTTGAGTTCATATCAGTTTTGAGCTTGATTTGATCTTTGAGAATTTCATTCTCATTTTTGATGTGTCTATTCAATAATTCCAACTCATACCTATCCCTCCTTAATATATCAATTTCAGACAATGGAGGACTAGGGGTTCTCTCTCTGCTTTCTGAAGCTGTCCTCTCTAAAGTTTCCACATAATCATAAATTTCCTGTTGAGCAGGATCAATTTCAGGGGTGCCTTCATAAAAATCTTCTTCATCATCCTCTTCAATGGGTGTTTCTTCATCTTCAATATTGATTACCCCTGTTTGTTTGATTGGTGTTTTATTCAGTTTTCCTTTTAATCTGTGGCTTCTCCTAAGCTGAGAGGACCCCTCTCCTTTCTCTGTAGCAGATTCCTTGATTATCTTCTCTTCCTTAAGTTGCCTCTTGATTCGAGTCAACTTCTCCAAAATGATTTCTTCACTGCTCTCTTGGACTGGTTTGTCGATTTCAACTTTTGAAACCCTCCATTTCCTACTTCTCTTTGTAGGCTGTGGTTTAGGTGATGGTTCTTTTGCTTCTTCAAAATGGTTTCTTATTAAGAAATCATCCCATGTATCATTTGTTTTAGCTAGATGATGCTCAATCAAAATTTTGACTAAACCATGATGATACAGGGTTGTCTCTAAAAACTGAACTCTTCTCTGAACACAGGAAGCCATTTTCTTCAGAATTTGATGCAAGAAATATGGTAGATTTAAATCTTCTCCTAGAAAATGCATCATTAGTCTGATGTGGTAGACATAAAATGTCTCATATCTACCCTCACATGTAACAAATTTTTGTAAAAGAAGTAGTATGTTTCTCCATTTTCTCTTCAATGCAGTACTGGGAATTCCTTTCTTGAACACACTAACATCCATATTTGGTGATTTTAAAATTTGTTTCCAGGAGTCATTATGGAATTCTCTATTTTTAAACCATCTTTCTCCAGTTCTGGACAATCCTGTAGCCTCTGCAATAAAAACTTCAGTGACAGTAAACTTGACATCCCCTATTTCAACTTCGATTCCTTGGAATGATCTGGCAAATGTTTTAGTGACTTCCTTATGGAAGCCATTAATTTTTTCCAAAAATTGAAGCCATCCTATTTGTTGTAACATTTCCTTGCATTGTGGGTAACCTTCTAAATATTTTGATCCCACAGGCTCAGTCCTTACGATGAAACCCATGATTTTTTTCAATATCAAATTAACACTCTTCTCTACCCACAAAACAATGGCTTTTACTTTCGGATTAAAATGGCTTCAAGCTCTAAATAAAAATGGCTTCAATTCTTAGAATGCCATACCTCTGTTTTATAGTGGCAACAGCTTTAAAACCTTTGGCTGATATGCTTCTGTTTGATCATGAAAGCAATCTCAAATTTCGAACTGATATGTATCTGATAGGCAGTGAGAGATGGCTTCAGATTTCTTTTTGTGCAATACCTCTGGCTCTTAGTAGCAAACGGTTTCAGTTTTAATACTGCAATACCTCTGTCTTTGGCAACAAAAAGACTTCAAACTTAATCACTGAAAAACACCTCTGTCTCTAGTAGCAAATGGTATGCTTCGAATTCAACACTACAACATCTCTGTCTCTGGTAACAACAGACTTCAAACTCAATCTTTGTCTCTGGTAACAAATGGTTTTCAAACTCAATCACTACCACACCTCTATCTTTGGTAGCAAAAGACTTCAATTTTAGCACCTCTGTCTTTTGGTAACAACAGACTTTAAACTCTACACGGCCACAATTCTGTGTTGACAGTGAAAATGCTCCAAACTTCGTCCACAGTGATATGCTATCTGTCCACGAGATCAAGTGGCTTTGAGTCCTCACACTGTTATACTTCCAAATTTACCTTCCTGCTCTGCTCTTCATTTACAATGCTCAATGCTATTCAAACTGATATCCTTTAGCTCTGCTCCTGGTGATAATAATATCTCTGTCTTCGGAATGGAATATCGGCTACGGAATGAAGTTATGACAGTGGTCACGGAATGGAGTAGTGAAGTGAGGTGGCGGGATTGTATTAATGATTGAGGAGACGGCAGAGGATTTTACGACGGCAGAGGGAATCATCATCATTAAATGTGTTGGTTAAGAGACGTGGAAAATTCAAATGCTTTGGCCGTTTCACCGCTTAAATGCTATCGGATATGAAATTTGAAATGGAAGATTTTAATATAAAGTCTGTAAAGGGTTTGTTTGGTGTTTGATCAATAAAAACAATTAAAACAACTTTTCGAATAATCCACAACTAAACCATGCTAAACTTTTATGAAATGCCATCGTAATTTAAATTTGTTACCTCTGCCCTTTATTTGATTTTTTTTTAGCCTTTGTCTTCTCTGCTCATTTCTGTAGGAGTCTTCATGATTTTCTTGATGCTTTTGATTCATGAATACACTGGGTCACTTTGTTGTAATTCTGATGTCTGCTAGTTGATGCCTTCAGGATTTGTAGCTGCGGAAATACTATCGGGCTGTAGAAAGGCTGATCAGCTGCATAATGTCCACTGAGCTGCAGAATGTTCCTGTAGAACACTTTAATCATGAAAATGAAATGTTTTTGGAGTATGGGTGAAATGTTATGAAAATTGATGATGGATTATGATATGTATGAAGTGGATAATGGAATGAAATGGATTCAGTTCATGAAATGGAATGAAGGAACATAAGGGCTGTACTGCAATTCATGACATATTTTATTCACTTACAGCAAGATATCAAATTTTGTGTTTTGACATGAAAATGAAATGAATGGAAGATGGAGTGAGATGTGGAATGGAGTGAAATATGAATGATGGATGAGATGAATTATGGATGGATAAGTGAATGGAGTGAGATGAAGTGAATCATAAGTACTATGGAACTGAACTTATGATTTTTATAACAGCTGCTTAGAAACAAAAATGGGAAAAGTTAGAGTGTCAGAGAGACTCTGATTTTCACCCTATCTTTTCTGTATAAAACATGCCAATCAGTGATTGGTTTTCATGTTTATACCTTTATTATTATTTTTTTATTTTTTATTTTTTTTTAAGAGAGAAATGCTTCAGAAAATTTAATCAAGTTGATGAAGAAGAGAGACTCTTCTTCATTAACTTCACATCATTGTCTCCTTGGAACTTCTTGACAAACTCTTCTCTTGAGAGTGGCCTGTGGTATAGCTTCAGTCTATGGCCATTCACAAGAAAAGTGACCTCCTCTTCATCTATAGTTCTGATTTTTACTACCCCATTATCAAAAATTCGAACAATTTCATATGGCCCAAGCCAATGTGTCTGAAATTTCCCTTGAAAATCCTTGAATTTTGAATCAAACAAGAGAGCCCAGTCACCCTCTTGAAATTTCTTCTCCTTGATGTACTTGTCATGCCATCTAGCCCTTTGCTGTTGGACTAGACTTGTTTTCTGAACTGCATCTTGTCTGATCTCATCCAATTCATTAATTTTCTCCAGTCTATGCTTTTGTGCCTCCGTTAGATCAAGTCCTAGCTGAACCGCCATCTTGAATGTTTGAATTTGGAACTCTATGGGAAACAAAACTTGCTTTCCATAAACAAGTTCATAAGGAGTATGGCCTGTTGTGTTTCTCCATGTAGTTCTATAGGCCCACAAGGCTTCAAGAAGCCTATCTACCCAATCTCTTCTATGTAAATGAACAGTCTTTGTTAGGATTCCTTCAATGACCTTATTAGTGGATTCCACTTGACCATTTGCTTGTGGATGATAAGGAGTAGATGTTCTATGTCTGATTTTGTAATTCTCCATCATTTGCTCCACTAGTCTTGATGTAAATTGAGCTCCTTGATCTGTAACAATTTCCCTTGGGACACCAAAACGAGTAAAAATATCCTCAAAAAGAAAAGTGATTACATATGATTCATTAGCAACAAGTAATGGTTTAGCTTCTACCCACTTAGTAACATAATCAGTGCAAACTAATATATATTTCTTTTGTCTTGATGGAGGACTAATAGGTCCTACAAAATCCAAAGCCCATTTTTCAAAAGGTTCAATGTGTACCCGAGGTTGTAATGGCATCTCACCTGAAGGAGAAGGTTTCCCTACCCTTTGGCAACTGTCACACCTTTTGACATACTCCCTTGCATCTTTAAACAAAGATGGCCAATAATATCCTAAATTAAGGATCTTATAGGCTGTCCTCTTATCTGCAAAATGTCCGCCACAAGGTTCATCATGACATGCCTTGAGAATTTCAGGCATCTCATCTTCACAAACACACCTTCTAATAATCAAATCTGGACCTGTCTTGTACAACTCATTAGCGACCCATGAATATCTTGCACTATCATTAATGATTTTTCTTTTATCCCTTGCATTCATAATTGAAGGAAATTTTCCTGAAACTAAATAATTGGCAATATCAGCAAACCATGGAGTTTGAGTAGAGATTGCAAAAAGATATTCATCAGGAAATTGATCCTCAACCGGAGTGTCATCTTTGATATTTTGAATTCTAGACAGGAAGTCAGCCACAGTGTTTTGTTTTCCAGGCCTATCTAGAATAGTAATGTTGAATTCTTGCAATAATAACAACCATCTTATAACTCGACCATTAGTGATTGATTTATTCATTGGGCATCTAATTGCACGTAGATCGTTGTGAATAAAAGTTTCATAGCCTGTTATATAGTGTCTAAATTTGTTTATGGCATGAACAACAGCTAAAAACTCTTTTTCAGTTACAGTATAGTTTAACTCTGCGGGAGTCAAATTTTTACTGATATAATAGATGGCATAGGGAATTAAATCTTTCTGTCCCAATACTGCTCCTAGAGCTGTATCGAAAGCATCTGTCGAGATATGAAAAGGTAACTTCCAGTTAGGTCCCCTTAATATAGGTGCTTCAGAAATTTTGGTTTTCAGGGTTTCAAAAGCTAACTGGCAATCAGAAGTTCACTTAAATTCACAATCTTTGGTGAGTAATTTGAAGAGAGGAGATGCTATTTTGGTGAAGTTTTCTATAAATCTCCGATAATACCCTGTAAATCCTAGAAAACTTCTAACATCTTTTTGACAACTTGGAATGGATAGGTTAGAAATAACTTCAACTTTCGCCTCATCAACTCTAATCCCATCCCCTGAAATGTGTTGCCCTAAAACAATAACTTCAGTGAACATCATAAAACATTTTTCATGTCTAAGAGAAAGGTTTGCTTCTTGACATCTTTTTAAGACCTTTTCCAAGTTTTCTAAAGCCTCTTCAAATGTATCCCCATAAACTGTAAAATCATCCATGTACACCTCTACACAGTCATGTATCAGATCAGAAAAAATTCCTAATACTGCCCTTTGGAATGTTGCAGGTGCATTGCACAATCCAAATGGCAATAGTCGGTAGGCATAGGTACCCCAAGGACAAGTAAATGTGGTTTTATCTTGGTCTTCAAGTGCTACTTGGATTTGATTGTAACCACTAAACCCATCTAGGAATGAAAAGTACTTTTTGCCAGCTAATGTGTCTAATACTTGATCTATGAAAGGTAAGGGAAAATGGTCTTTAAGAGTAGCTTTATTCAGTTCTCGGTAGTCAACACACACCCTCCATTTTCCATTTTTCTTAGGCACAATCACCAAAGGAGAAACCCACTGACTATCTGAAATAGGATAGATGAAATTAACATTTAACAATTTTTGTAATTCTTCCTTGACAATTTCCCTAAGATTTGGATTCATCCGTCTTTGAGGCTGTCTGATTGGTTTGCAATTTGCCTCTACATAGATGTGATGAGTACAATTCTTAGGACTTATCCCTTTCATGTCAGTGTATTCCCATGCATATGCAGAAGAATGTCTCTGTAATACTTTGACTAACTCTTCTTGTTGAGATTTTTCTAGGTTTTTGTTTATGTTCAAGGTTTTGCCTGGAAAAATTTCACTTGTAGATCTGCCAAATTTGTCCATAGAATGAAGAGACATCTGCCTAGATGAAAAGAATTCAATATTGGATCCCTCTTGAAATGATTCATGTTTATGCTCTGGAGAGGATTCAAAATTTTCTAGAGTATTCAGAATTTGATTATCTTCACTAATTTCTGAAATTGTGAAGAGTGGTTGTAAATATTCTTCATCCTCTATCCATTGAGTGTCATCTAGTTCTGTAATTGTCCTAGCTGGAGGATATAAAGTGAATTTCTTTGTTGAACTACCATCATAAATATACATATCACCGGACCTACAACTAATAAAGGCATCAGATGTAGCCAACCAAGGTCTTCCTAGTATAACGGGATGGCCTCCTAGATTATTCTTGGGTGTTAGGATCATGAAATCCACAGGGTACTCCCAAGAGTCTAGGGACACTGGAATGTCTTCTATTACCCCATCTGGTCTGATCACAGATCTATCTGCTAATTGTAATAGTGTGGGTGTAAAGAGAAGATTAGGAAGTTTCAGTTTGTCCATGATTTGTCTACTCATGATATTTATTGCTGCTTCTAAGTCAATGAGTGTGTTTTGAATTTCAATTCCATTGATGTGAATTTTGACAACTGGATTTCCTGGGTCAAGGTACTTTGGAATAGTAATCTTACCCATCATAATGTCTGCTATTTGTCCTACCGGTTGAATTTTCTTGGTTTCTCTTATTCTTTTCTTTGTTGTCTTCATACTCAACTCCTTTATTGTTTTGGCTAAAATTGGGATTTCCTTGATGGCTTGCAATAATGGAATTTTAATGCAAACATTTCTCAATTCATCTAAGAAATCATAATTAGGCACCATTATTTGTTTTTCTACACCTTTATCAATTTGTAGTCTTTTCGGAAAGGGAGGTATAGAAGTAGATGTGGATGGTTGCTCTAATACTGGAGTTGGATTTATTGGATCTTTTTGTTTCAATTTTTCAATGTTTTGGTCTTGAAAGGATGTATCTTCCTCAAGACTTTTATTAACCCGTAGGGAGTCTTCCTCAGAATTATCTTGTTCTTGTATGATCACAGAAGGTTTCCTCTTCTCAAGTATCCTTCGAGACCTAAGTTGAACATCACTAAGGTCTAGAGGAGTAATTAAATAAGTTGGAAATTGTTGTCCTTCTATCATGTATGTATTCTGGGGGTTCTTATTATTGGGGTTTGGTATGGGCTGAGCTGGTAATTGATTGGATTTTTGAGGGAATGGTAATGGAAGTGGTTGATTTTGATGAGGTTGGTTCGGATGATGTTGTTGAGGATTTTGTTGAAAATTTTGTTGAAGATTTTGAGGAAAATTTTGTTGAGGATTTTGAGGATAAAAATGTGGATATGGTGGATATGATGGTTAATATTGATAATATGGAGAGTATCTTCCATAGGGACCTTGTGATCCTTGTGCCCAAGCTTGAGATTGATTTTGAAATTGGGGCCAAGGTTGCTGCCAAGAATTCCAAGGTGGAGGTTGATTATACATTTGATCATGGAATCCTTGTGTCTGAGATCCCTGCCAAGGTCTTCTAGATACGAAGTTAAGAGATTCTGTGGAATCTGTAGGAGTTTCTTCCTGAAAAACAGCCTTGAGACCAGGAAGAGAAGGAGAATTCTTGGTCTCATGTTTCTCAGAACAAATAACACAGGTTTCTACAACTTTTACATCTAGAGGACACTCTCTCAAGGCATGTTTCTTCCTACATTTGGGACAAAAGATTGCCAAGGCATCAGATTCAGCCTTTTGCTTGTTTTGTATCTTAAGGGTGTCTATTTTTTCACTAAGACTCCCTAAGATGTCAGATTTAAAATCATCAAGCATGTGTCCTATTTCTGATCTACTTACTGTCCCAGAAGCAGATTTACTTGCCCTTGCAAGAGCAGGATCTCTTGGACCTTTGGCAGTTTTGGATTTCCCTCTTGAAAGGTTGATACATAAATCCGATATTTTAGGTAATGTGAGTTGTGATATATCCCCTTTTCCCATCATGTTAAGGATATCCAACCATTCATCCCTAATTGTTTTCAACAAAAGAGCTTTTAAGGTGTCCTGATCTAGGTTTTCCATTTTTGCCCTTTTTATGTTGTATTTAAATCTTTCCAACAAATCTTCTAATTTTTCATCTTCTTTTTGTAACATCTTGAACACTTCTTCCTTATGATTAACCGGCATACAATAATCCAAGTATCTCTCTAGAAATGCTTGTTTCATGTCTTCCCATGTTATAATAGAACTACTGTTTAAACTCATAAACCACTTCAATGCTGCTCCTTTCAGAGTTGAAGGAAATAATTTCAATTTTTGAGCATCTTGTAGATAGTCATAAGTTCTACACAGCACTTCAAATTCGAATAAGAAAGTTTCAGGATCCTCGGTTTTAAGTCCATAGAAGTTCGGAAGGACAGAAGGTGAAATGTTTTTCATGGTTGTATTGGTTTCTTCATCAAGTATAGGGAACCCAAAAGAGCTTCCTATTCTACCTCTTCCTCCTTCTGTACCTCTACCTCCTTCTGCACCTCTACCTCCTTCTCCTCTTCCTCTACCTCTACCTCCTCCAAATAATGTTTGTTCTCCATTAACAACTCCTCCTCCTCCTTCTTCTGCCATGGTTGACTCTCCTGTGGAAGTAGAAAGGTTTGTGTCCCTGACAGGAGTTTTTAGATCTTCTTCTATGGCAGGTTCAGTGGATGAAGTGGAAGGTTTCTCTAATGGAATAGGTGACCTTAGATCTTTTAGAAGTCCAGGATCAGTAAAGGATGGAAGATGGGTTTGAGTTGAAGGTGTACTAGCTCTAGGTCTAGATGAAACAAGTGGTGTTCTAGAAATCAAACTTCTGCCTCTGCTGCTTATAAATCTTCCCCTTGAATCTCTCTCCCTACGCATAAATTTTTTTTTGGATGCTAAGAAACAAAGGTTACCTAGTTTTCACTTCCCCGGCAACGGCGCCAAAATGTTTGGTCTCAATCTAGTCTCCTAAATTGAGCTCATTTAATTGTCAACCAGGATTTGTAAACTGTTGAAGTGAAGTGTACCATATGTACCTAGGTGCTTGTTTCCTAGTGCGTTGTGTGTAGTGTGTTGTGATGTTTTTGGTCTTTTATGTTGATTTATGATGTTTTTGGTCTTTTGGTGTTTTATGTTCACAATGAAACTGCCTAGAAAACTAATAGAAAGAAGTTGGTGGTCAAAACAGAGTTAAGCCTAATGTATGGAATGGTAAATGCAATTGGAAACAATGAAGCAGAATCTGAACTATGACTAAATGAAAGCAAAAGCTTGATAATGACTTCTTAGGCAAATGACACAAACTAAACTTGAGAAATGATCACTAAATATGCAAGTTCTCTAACTAGATAGTTAAACACTAATCTTATCATGATGTAACATTTTGTTCTAAGCTCATATATTCCATGACTAATTCCTAGTTCTATTCTGCAATTTAATTGAATGTCTCAGAACCTATACTCAAAGAGTTATTGGTTTCTTTTCAAAGTAGTTCTTTTGAGGAAGAGCTCTGTTTATAAAATGATGAGGAATTTGCAGAGATACTTCAGACCTTATAGTGATGTTATCTTCTGTTCCTATGGTTATGGATCACTTTGTAGTTTTCAGAACAAAAAGATGTTTGTGAATAATGAAGGTTGTCTTGTGAATCCTAACAACTAAAGTAATCTATTGTGCAAAGGATGACAGTGTGACTATGAGATGCAAGTGCAATGAGTTAATTTAAGCATGAACCTAAGATGCTTCTAAACTAGAACAATGTTAAACTATAAGTCATCATCAAACTTGAAACAAAGTAACTGAACATGAATTAAATGCAAATGAAACTCCAGAGCATTCTAACTAACATGCATTATTCTATGAGGTTACACAATCTGTTTGTTCATCATTAGTGATATTTTGGAAGAGTTCCTTCTTTTGGAAGGGATAGAACAATTCTAATTGTGTAATTGTATGCAATTGAAAGCAAATGAACAGAAAGCAAATGAAAAACTAAGTTACCACATCCATATCCTACTCGTCATTATGATGTCTTGGGCAAGCGTTTAAGAGTAAGAACAGAGATAATACTTAGTACAAACAAACAACTAAATCTTTCATTATCACGGTCATGTCTTGAACTTATTAAGGATGTATTGGAAGAATTTCTTCTTGTGGAAGAGTGATTAGAACAAGTGTAACTGTGATAGTGAATAGCAAAAACTACAACTAATTCCTACAGTACTATAGTTATTCATCACTCATTGTTATGATCTGTTGGAAGAATGTCTTCTTGTGGAAGAACTGGAATGAATATAACTACAGTATCTAGTTAAAAACAAATACAAATTCAACTCCTATCCCACAATACCATAGTCATTAAACATTCATCATTTTAGTTTGTTGGAAGAGTGTCTTCTTGTGGAAGAGCTAGAATGAGTACGACTACAGTAGATAAAACAAAACAACTATCAATTCAAATGCAAAACGTAAAGGCAGCTAGGAAAAACTTATCTAGTTTACGCAAAAGAAATCCGTGCAAGAGGCAGGGGCCCTCTACCACTTGACGGAATTCAACTCCAAATTAAATCACGCCTTCAAAATAACTTTTTCTGCTCCATTAACGATGCAAAAGTTTGAACATGACACTCTGCGTTTTTAGGAATGTATCACAGAGTTTGAACAAAATCTAGCAGCAAATCTAACATAAAATCTCTAACTAAGCTCTCGGTCTACTCAAGAGTTTATAAAGTAAAATGCAAGTAACAATAATTACAACAATTTAGGAATAATGTCTTTCCTTATCCGAATCATCTTAGGAGTCTTTGAGGTGGCTACGTGAAGAAGAAAAGACATCTGGACTGAGACAGTCCTAGTAGGAGTCTTCCTTCACAAATGTGTTCCCACGTGCATAACCGTACCCAAAATTCATTTCCTCTTCCATGATGAGCAACAAAACATGTAGGCACGACGTGGATCATGCCCATATGCGTTTTTCCTCAAGAGGCCACCTGGAACATACTCAAACATGAAGGTAGCTGCAGAATCGCCGGTTAGCTACGGAATGTCTGCATTCTACAGCTAGTTCCGGTCAAAATGCTTAACAATGGCAACAATCACAAAATTCAACAAGTCAGTCATGTAAACCATTCTAGAAGTAATTTTAACTATTTTTATTGATCAATTGGGTTTAAAATAGAAATGGACAAGGGAGAATGAGGTAAAATGAGGTGAAGGAAAGCACAAATTTGAGGCTCAACGGGTAATGATGATGATGGGAGAATGTCTCCCTCCTCCTTGAGTCTACCCAAGATTCCCAGCGTTGTACAATGTCCTCCCATTTTTCCCAGTTCTCTTGGATCTATGAGTGGTGAAACATGTTGAGAGAACTCTTTGATCCTCTTCCAATCAGGGGGTCTCTCGGGTGGAATGCCTCCATGTAATGAAACATCAAGGCCTAGAGCAGGTTGTATATGTGAGTGGACTAATTTGTCCTTGCCCTCACTACTCAAATCATCCTTCGGCTTCTATTCATAAATCTCCTGAAAACAATGGGTGTATATGCTCTTAATCATTTGGTTGGTTCACTCCTTCTCATCTTCTCCTACCTTTTGCAAGATCTCATAGTATAAGGTGTCTTCATTAGATGTAATCAACCCATGTACACCCAAAATCTCATTGGTGTCAAAATTCTTGATCACAAAGGAATGATCTATCATAGTGTGTGTCCCCAAGACTGGATTCAATGTTGGAAAAAACTTCCTCCATTGTTTTTTCTCATTGCCTATCAATATAGACACATGTTGCTCATGATATTTATATGTAAGATCCTTTGGAACTCCTTGCAAAGATACAAGAGATCCTCTAGTTGAAGCAATTACTTCATCTCCATCTCCAAATAGAAGTGGATCTCCTGCTGCTATCACAGTGCTGGAAGATATTTCCAGCTCTTCCTCTTCCTTCTCCTCATCGATGGAGAATACCTCATCATTAAGAGATCCTTTCTTTTGATCTCCCCTTGAAAGAGGAATCCTCAAGTCTTCTTCTTGAGAAGAAAATTCTTGCTGAAGTGGGGCTTTTGCCATAGGCAAAGCATGTTGCAAATCTTTAACCCCCTCAACAATGTTATGAAATGGAGTTGGTTTCATGGATCCTTCCAAGTCATGCAAAGGTTCTGATTTCTTGGGCTTGGTTTTCTTTCCCAAGGAAATTTCAGATTGTTTCAAATCAAATCTTTTCACTAACCTCCTAGTGAACTTTGAATAAGTAGATATATTTGCATTATTCAATGAGGAAGATTCAAATAACCATCAGGCATACACCTTACCTTCAATATGCAGCGATACTACTCTAATGGCTTCCTCTTCTGGATCTTGATGTAACTGGAAATATGTGTCCAGCTCCTTTACCCAAGCCTTGGCTGTGCTCTTGGGTGACCCATCAAAAGTAGGTAGAAAGAATCTACACAAAGTGTGTTGCATGCACCCTCTTCTTCTATTGTGATTACTGGGTCTCCTCTCTTCTTTGAGTTGACAAAATCCTTGGAATTTTAGATGCTCTTTGAATCTTCTAGACTGATATTCATATTCTTGGAGATAATAACCAATAGTCTCCTACTTTGGTGTTTCTTCTTCCCCTTCTTCACTTGCCAATAATGTAGGCATGGTACCACATTGTAGATCTGATTGTGTGGCTGAATGATCACACACATAATATGAAGAACTGGATCTTTCTTCATGTGTAAATCTTCTTGAGGGACCTTCATGTCTTTCCCTCCTCATTCCCTTCATTTCTCTTTTAAGCTCATGCATAACTTGGAGAATAAGTTCTGAAAACGTATTTCCCTCCATTTCCCCGAATAATGGAGACTTTCTTTTGTCTCTTCTTTAAGCCTTCTCTTTTCTGTGAGAGTCTTCTTCTTCCTCTAATAACATAGATGCAATGTCTTCACAGGCTCAGCCAAGATTATGCTCTGATACCACTGTAGTATTCCCATTAAACCTTCTCTTTTCTGTGAGAGTCTTCTTCTTCCTCTAATAACATAGATGCAATGTCTTCAGAGGCTCAGCCAAGATTATGCTCTGATACCACTGTAGTATTCCCAAATGGGAAAAGCAGGAATATAGCTCATAATAATGGAAATAATAGAAAGTATTAACACATTACATGTGAGCCAAATGATAGATCCATGGTATTATGTATAACAACAATAAATAAGTATAAGATCTTGGGGATCAAGCCCCTCAAGATAGGAAAAAGAAGTCTCCAATGCCAAAATGCACCCAAAAACAAGTAATACACTACTACAAAAAGTACTGAAGCAAGAACAATGCAGTTTTAATGACTAATAATGCAGCTGGGACATGTAAATAAATGGATATGATAATATAATGCTTACACAAGGCCAAAAATGGAGATCTATGCTCCTCAACACTTTTCCAATACAACCCAAGAAGGGTTTCTGGAAATACACAAAATATGAATGGTGGATCTAAAGCCCTAGGGCTAAAGATGCACTGAAAATGAACACATAAAAGGAGGTGGTTGAATTTGATGTAGATCTTAAAGAAATCCTCCAAAATAACCCTCTCAATGAAGGGTTGATCCCTTCAATGGAAAAAAAAACACTCCAAATGGAGCACTGAACTTGCCCCTGCAACAACTCACTAAAATAATGCAGATCTGGACTAGAACTATGCTGTAGGGGATAAAATCAACTTGGCCTGATGCCAAATATGTCAAATAAGCCCAAGGGGCTCCTTTACTAGTCTCTGAATGGAAGGAAACCTTCCTCCACTACAAAAATAGCTCAAAAAACACCCAACAAGATCTTCCATTGTTGCACCCTGCAACTGAGCACATCTCTCAACAGAAACTTTGTTGTACCACAATACTAAAGCTTGGTCTGAAACCTGAATGTGGGAATGTACTGAAAAACTCTTCCAAGAGGCCTCTCAAGGATAGAGGTGGGATTCGCGATCAGGAACACCTGGTGCTAAACAACACTGAAATCTTAGCTAAATAGCTTAAGAAAGCTTATATGTCTAAACAGACCATATAATAAAAAACATAACATATCATAACATAATCAATATGGTTGCCATCCTCTTCCTTTTATAAGAAATGAGCTTTCCAACCCTAAGCCCCATTCATTAATGACACTACTTCCATCCAATGTGTCTCCATATAAAATTGTGTTGTCCCTCATTGAATGCCACTTCTCCATGACATCGTTGTTGATTTGGTCAAAGTTGACCCAGTCCACATGCTCTAGCCCCTATTCACACCTTATGGTGCTTTATTAAGTTAAAAAGATGATCCACTTTCACATGAGAAGTCTTTTTATTCCTAATAAAGAGATTTATGGGTCTCCCTACCCACTTATTCATAAAACAGGAAAGAAAAATTAGGTTTTAATATTCTAATTAACTACATGGTAATTTAGGAATATTACATTTCAGTCCTAGTTCGGGATGGTCAAGCCTAGTCTCAAAGTTAGTTTTTGGTTCATTAACCCTGTCATCATGTGTTTGATGGATTATGGAAGCTACAGGAAGTTATGGGCAGTGACCAAGATACTGGGCTTGAAAAGTGGCACAAATACCATGGATGCTGGCCTAAGTCTGAGGGAAAAAGTCCCTAGGTTCATGCATACCCATGCTATGGGAGCATCTAGAGCCTTCTAGATGCACCCTTTCCCATATCAAGGGAGCGTATGGGGGATTTCTTGACTAAAACTCAGTGGGGCCCAGGGACTAGTTAGGTGGATGAGTGGGATATCCTTTGGGGGTACTATAGTAGGTACATGAAGTCTTTGTTATGGGTTTCCATCAATTCCACTCCCTTAAAGTCACTAAGGAGGTTGATTCTAGTCATAACTTCCACTCATCTCATGTTTACCTTGTTTGGCCAGTTACTTGGGTAGATGTCATGGGAGGTGCACATTACAGAGGTTTTGGGTGCCATAAGGTCCCATATATTGTGTTGTAATTGATTAAGTTGATTTATGACAAAAATAAAAGGTGTGACTTTAAACATTTTGTTGGTTTTGTTGGTTAAGATTTTACCGGTTAAATCTTTGAGTATTATGTGTGATTTTAATTGCTTAATTTTCTATTTATAAAGAATATATGTATTCATTCTCTTACTATAAACTTTAAAATCTTATGTCTAGTATAAAAGCCAAGTTACTATCTTAAGGGGGATATATTTGTGGCTAAGGGTTTGATTATATTAGGTCCATGATATACCTATTTGCAATGGGAGCTCCATAGCAATTATTCTTATGCTATAAAACAATGGTGAACAGTTTGAAAATAGATATTGATAAATTTAATACACTGATTTTTGAGTTATAGAAGCTCAATATGGAAGATATTTTGGCAAACAAAGATCAATGGGTTTCTATGGATCCAAGTATTGCACCTGTGGGAACATCAATGAAAGACTTGAAAAAATTGGATAAGAAGGAAATAACACAATCTAGTTGTGTCACATATATTCAATATTAATATAATTTTTAGAAGAAGATAAAACCTGTTGGGAAAAATACTGAGAGGGGGGGTGAATCAGTATTTAGAGCTTATAACATAAATTCAACTTTTTCTTTAAGCAGATTTCCATACGTGGTTTTTATGAACGGAACTGGCGTATGCACGTGGAAATGCAGAAGGAAACTAGCGTATACTAAATTAACTTTCCATATTTAGAGAAATTCTCAGAAGCAGTCTTATAAACAGATTTATTAGTTATGTATCAGGTTAGAAGTTATGAACAGTAATCGATAGAATAAAGCATCACACACATGAACACCAATATTTAAGGTGGAAACCCAATTCGGGAGAAAACCACCGCTACTTTCGTCACTGTCTTCAATATTTATTATATAGAAAACCTTTTACAACATAGTACTGATGTAGACTCATACCAGTACGCAGGCTTCTACCTGCATAAGGCTGCAACCTTCTCTCGTTTTCCAACTGCAAGTGGAAGGGAGCTCCAACCCCCTGAACTCGTTTACCAGCCTCTCCTGGAAGGGAGCTTTGACCCCCTGAATTCAACACCAGCTTCTACTAGTTGAAAGCTTCTACTTCCATACTGAAGGCTTCAACCTTCAAACCCACTGCAGACCAAGTTTCATCAATTTTCATATTGGATCAAACAACTTCAACACAACCCTTTACATAACATCAACAAACATACTTTGCCCAATACTTCAAACAGAACAGTGAGACCACTATAACCAGAATATCAGAACTAACCCAGACTTCAGAATAGATATGCAGATACACACTCAACCCTGATATTTCATTAATTCAAATAGCATACGCTACTTTGCTTTACTGAAGCCGCATACATACGCGCTTTCTTGCACACCATCCCGCGTATACTTCTGTGTATTTTATTCTTCATAAAACCCTATACGCGCTTTTCATTAAGAGAACCCACGTATACACGCGCTTTTGACGAGACAAACTAGCGTATAGATCTGTAAATGGAAAAATTTGCAAAACAGATCAGATCTATAAACTTACCCAGATTTCTTCCTTATCTTCAGCAGACTTTGCGCCAGATCTTCACCATTTCTTCTTCTGCAGATCATCTTAGAGATTCATCAGATCTAGAGATCTTGAATCATCCTCAGATCCATGGGTGCATCATAGATTCAGATCTATCAGTTAAGAACAGAGTTCATTCATGCAGATATTCCTTAGAGATATTTATTCATCAACAACCCTTACTCATGCACACCTTGCCCTATGATCTTCTTCTCCTTAAATATATTTAGCTTTTACCAATACCATGAGCCAAAACCACACCACTTCCGATGGTATTCTTGGATGGAATCAAATAAACCATACAGTGCTCAATACTGTGTGCCAAAACCATGGTAATGCCCCTTGGGATTGTAAATTTGGAGCGCAAAAGGGCATACGCGACTTGGGACGTACTAATCCGCGTACATACGCGACTTGGATGTTACAAACCCACGTATTCTTTGTGATATATCATTTTTATTATTTCTTTGGCACTTACTGGAAATTATTTCTTCTTCTACTTCTGAACTGATCTATAGAAACATTAATAGTAAATAGGTTGCTATCAAAGACAACTCATCAAGTTAGTTTCCATCAAGAACAACTTCATCAAGTAGGTTGCCATCAAGGACAACACATTACATC
This sequence comes from Pinus albicaulis, assembly GCA_034641835.2. NCBI lineage: Eukaryota > Viridiplantae > Streptophyta > Pinopsida > Pinales > Pinaceae > Pinus > Pinus albicaulis. The sequence goes on along the minus strand of CM076584.1, from coordinate 718,606,142 downwards.
ATATTGCCAACAATCTCCCCCTTTGGACTTGATGGCAACCATTATGGTGTGCCACAGTATATGGATACATTGATTATAACTATTATTCAATCACCATGATACTCTCCCCCTTTGAAATCAAGGGCAAAGGGTGGATCTGAAGTTACCATGCTCCCCCTGAGTTCATGTTGAATCTTCAAACATTATTTTCAATGAAGTACATGACTCTATGACCTTTCCTATCACCAAGGACTCATACTTACATCAATGATCCAACCAAGTAGATTTACATATGTGACTCAAGTACTCAACCAAGTGGGTTTACAAAAATGAAGAAGTCCTTATATGACTGAATATTACAATTTTACATCATAGGTCTTAACATGACCTTTTCATCAAATTACAGAAATGAATTATACAATGAAGACCAAAGAATCTCAAGCATGAGATCAGCTCACAGCAAATAATAAGAATGCCAACAATGCATCCTTTCCACAAGACCAATGCTCCCCCTTAGCCTGTGCATCCTGAGCACTTTCAACAGCAAATCATCAAGGCATATTTATCAAGAAACATCAGAGAATGAAACATAACTATGAGAACTGGAACACCACCAGAGATACCAAACAGCACTGCAGCTGTGCTGAAGAATGCTGAACCAGAATTTTGTCATCAAATGCTCATACGCGGTTTCTGTGTATAAACTCGCGTAGATACACGACTATCCTTCATGAAATCCGCGTATCCAATTTAATCTTCTGAATTTAAGCAGATCTGATCCTCTGCATGGCAGAGACTACTCCAAGCTTCTGTCTGAGATATTTGAATGCTTCCTTGGGTAAAGGTTTGGTAAATATATCAACAACTTGTTCTTTGGAAGGAACATACTCCAATTTCACCTTTTTTTCAAGCACTTGTTCACGTAAGAAGTGATACTTGATGGGAATGTGCTTGGTCTTGGAATGCATAACAGGATTCTTTGAGATACTGATGGCACTTGTATTATCACACATAATGGAGATAGGAGGTGAACATTTGATTTGAATGTCTTGTAAAGTTTGCATCATCCAAAGAAGTTGAGTGCAACATGATGTGGCAGCCACATATTCTGCTTCTGTTGTAGATAAGGCAATAGAGCTTTGCTTCTTGCTGAACCAAGATACTAGCCGGGGCCCCATATAGAATGCACCACCACTAGTGATTTTCCGATCATCAACATTTCCATCCCAATCTGCATCAGTGTAAGCATGAAGAGTAAGATCAGCATTCTTTGGATACCATAGTCCAAAGTCTTGAGTTCCTTGTAGATATTTGAATATTCTTTTGAAAGCCTAGAGGTGAGACTCTTTTGGATTAGCTTGGAATCGTCCAACAATCCCAACTGCATGCACAATGTCTGGTCTTGTCCCAGTGAGATACAGTGGAGTTCTTATCATAGATCTATATTCTGATTGATTCACTGTGGGGGAGTCATCATTAGAACTGATATTACATCCGGTTACCATTGGTGTACTTACAGGTTTGCAATCTTCCATGCCATACTTCTTCAGAATTTGCTTAAGATAGTTTGCTTGTGATAAGAATATGCCATCTGTTGCTTGTTGCACTTGCAAGCCAAGAAAGAATGTTAGTTCCCCAAGTAAAGACATTTCAAATTCTTGTTGCAAAAAAGAAGCAAATTTCTAACTCATAGACTCTTCATTACTTCTAAAAATTATATCATCAACATATACAACTACAATCAATAGTTTATCATTTTCAGTTTTTGTGTATAAGTTGGTATCAGAAGACCCCTTTGAAAATCCTTGTTGATGAAGATATTTGTCAAGACGATAATACCATGCCCTTGGAGCTTATTTGAGACCATATAGAGCCTTTTTGAGTCTACAAACAAGATTTATCATTTCCCAAAATGAATCCTTCTGGTTGTTCTATATAAACTTCTTCTTCTAGATCACCATTGAGAAAAGCATATTTAACATCCATTTGATAAACTTTGATTTGTTGGAAGCTTGAAAAAGCAAGAAACATTCTTATGGCTTCAAATCTAGCTACAGGAGAAAAAATTTCTTCAAATTCTATACCTTCTTGTTGAGCATACCCCTTGCAAACAAGTCTAGCTTTATTTCTTATAACATCCCCATTCTCATTTAACTTGTTTTTGAATATCCATTTAGTTCCAATGACATTTTTATCATGAGGTCTTGGTACTAATTCCCAAGTGTGATTCTTTTCAATTTGATCAAGCTCTTCATTCTTGGCTTGAATCCAACATTCATCTTTGCTAGCTTGATTGACATTGTGTGGTTCAATAGTGGATAGAAATGCCAGATAGCTAGAAGATCCCACAAGAGTCCTTCTTGTTTGTACACCTCATCCCTTGTCTCCCAAAATTTGAGATTCTGGATGATTCTTTTGAACATATCCGGATGGAGCTTTTTCAAATAAATCATCTTTGGGTTCTTCATTAGGTCCACTGTCTATATCATTTCTATTTGATGTAGAAGGATATACGTCATCATCGTCTTCATCTGTTGTTTGTTTTTCTTCTTTTGGAGCTGCAGGAGACTCATCAATAACAACACCAATACATTCAACAATCTTCCGAAGTCTTTTATTGTAACATTTATATGCTCTACTCCTAGAGGAGTAACCAAGAAGTATTCCTTCATCTGCTCTAGGTTCAAATTTTCCAAGTTTTTCATCATTATTTTTGATAAAGCATTTGCTTCCAAAAACTCTAAAATGCTTCACAGTGGGAGGATTACCATACCAGAGTTCATATGGTGTTTTATCACTATTTACACGAACATGTGCCTTGTTAAGAATATTTACCATTGTATGTGTTGCTTCTCCCCAAAAAGTGTCAGGTGTTCCGGAATCATCAAGCATAGCTCTAGCCATTTGTTGAACTGTTCTATTCATTCTTTCTGGTACGCCATTTTGTTGTGGAGTGCCAGCTACAGAAAACTGTCTTTTTATGCCATGTTGTTCACAAAATTCAAGGAATTCATCTGATGTATATTCTCATCCTCGATTAGATCTAAGACACTTGATTTTTAGATCTAATTCATTTTCAACCAGTGCTTTGAAGATCTGAAATTTCTCAAATTCTTCATCTTTGTGTTTAATCAACCCAATCCAACACATTCTAGAAAAATCATCAATAAATAAGATATAGTATTGTTCACCACGTGGTGACTTTTTCCTCACAGGTCCACATATGTCAGTATGAATGAGTTCAAGAGGCTTACTTGATGATCCTTCCTTGGCATTAAATTGCACTCTGGTTTGCTTACCGAATTGGCAAGATTTGCATATGATACTTTCAAGTAGAGTAATATTGGGAAGATCACGAACAACGTTGAGTCTGCTTGATTTGTTGATTTGAGAGAAGCTCAGATGCCCCAACCTTCTATGCCATAGCCATTTTTCTGAATATTTACTCAAGTAACATTGTTCTTTGCAGTTCTTCAATACATACAGGTTGCTTGGAGTTCTTTTTCCTTTTATAATTGTTTTACCTCTATCAAGATCACGTACCACACATTCTTTTGAACTAAAGACAACTTCAGTTCCTTGATCACACATTTGACTTACACTTAATAGGTTATGCTTTAATCCATCCACATACATGAAATTATTAGCTTTCACCTTTTCTTTTAGAAAAAAAGACCCTTTTCCCTTAATGACAGCAGGAGTATCATTTCCAAATGTAACATTCTTTTCCTTTTCTAGAGCACTATATGCAAGAAGTTTGTTTTTGTCACCTGTCATGTGTTTTGAGCATCCACTATCAATGTACCATTGATTTTATTCACCTTCTGCAAATAAATCTATGCCACAATTTTCAACCTGTAATTCCTTCTTTTTCCACACTTTGGAGCTTGAAGGAAAATGTTATTTTGGCTGGATTTTGCTCCTGCATTCAAATTCTTCATGGCCAAAGTTATTGCAATAAGCACATTCAACTTCATTTTGAAGAGGAGAAAAGTTGTTATAGGTATTCTTCTTCGTTCCAATATCAATCCTTTTCTTTCTTGCTTCTCTTGTCATGATGGTTTTATATGCAACACACTGAACAGATTTATGACCAAAATTGTGACATGAGAAACATTGTCCATTGAAGTAGAAATTTCTACGATCATGAAATATTCTGTTTGAATTTACTTGTTGGTTGGTGTTTCTTTGAAAGGTATTCTTGTTAGTGTTCTTTGAATTGAGCTGGTCATGCTTTACTTGTGAAGATTCTTTATTCCCTTGCTGAGTGGCAGAATGTTGTATACCAATTGTAGCTGCTTTTACATAATTTGGTGCTGAAGCCTGAGAAGATTCTCTGATATATCCAAGACCTGTCTTTATAAGAGGAGAATGTTGTACCTTGATAATCTCATCTAAGGTTTCAGATCCTTTAGAAAATCTAAGATTCAGAGTCTTTACTTTCTCAAGTTCTTTTCTTAGACTTACTACTTCACATTCTAATTTTTCATTGTGTTTCTCCTTTTCTTCAAGCTGATTTTTTAGAGTTTCTATGGTTATTTTACTTTCTTCTAAGCATATTTTGAGTTGATTTTTTTCATCAAGAAAATCATTGTCCTCTAGAGCATCCATAAAAGTATCCTTTTCTTCTCTATATTATTTTTCAAATGCCATGAGAATTCTAAGATCTTGTTCACATTCTTCCTCACTATCAGATAACCCATCACTGTCTTCATGAGTATAGTAACTTTTTCTAGTGCTAAACCGATTCGTATTCCTTCTTGCTACCACCTTCCCTTTTTAATGTGTTTCTTTATGAGGACACTTAGAAGCATAATGACCAACTCTTCCATAATCAAAAAATTTGAAAGGAAGCTTACCTCTGAATTGTCCTGTGCCAAGTTGAAGTTTCTTTACAAAATTTACCTCATCTTCTTCTGAGATATATCCTGATCCTTCTGTTCCTTGTACTTCTTTCGCTTTTGTAGAAGCTATAAAGACCGCTTCAATGACTTTAGATGGTCTTCCTCTTCTCATTTCATATGCAATTAGTATGCCATGAAGTTGCACCATAGTAAGATTTTGAAGATCCTTCTTTTCTTCAAGAGCATAAACCTTTGACTCAAATTTTATCGTTAGTGATCTTAAAATTTTCTCAACCAAAGTAGATTCAGTTATTGTTTCTCCCAGATTTCTCATACGATTTACAATATCATCAAGACGTAAAAATAAATTGGCAATGCTCTCCTCATTATCCATTTTTAGATTCTCATATTGAATTCTGAGAGTTTGAAGTTTAGCACTTTTTACCTTTGCATCACCTTCATAACTTAGAATGATTTTGTCCCATATTGCCTTTTTTGTATTCAGCTGCATGATTTTGACAAATTATGATTCAGTTAGACTTCCCAATAAAGCATTAACCACCTTTGCATTTGTTTCATAATTATTCTTTTTTGTCGGATCTGTTGGTACTGCGGCTGGATATTGATATCCTCCTTCAAAAATAGCCCATACATCTACTCCCAGAGACTGAAGATAGGATCTCATCCTTGTTTTCCAGAAGATTAAATTGTTTCCGTTAAAGAGTGGAGGCCTGATAGATGTTGTTCCATCTTGATTGCTCATCTTCCTTGATCTTCCTTCTAGCGACTAAGCTTTTTCAGAAGGACCTGCTCTGATACAAATTGTTGGGAAAAATACTGAGAGGGGGGGTGAATCAGTATTTAGAGCTTATAACATAAATTCAAATTTTTCTTTAAGCAGATTTCCATACGCGGTTTTTATGAACGGAACTAGCGTATGCACACGGAAATTCAGAAGGAAACTAGCGTATACTAAATTAACTTTCCATATTTAGAGAAATTCTCAGAAGAAGTCTTATAAACAAATTTATCAGTTATGTATCAGGTTAGAAGTTATGAACATTAATCGACAAAATAAAGCATCACACACATGAACACCAATATTTAAGGTGGAAACCCAATTCGGGAGAAAACCACCGCTGCTGTCATCGTTGTCTTCAATATTTATAATATAGAAAACCTTTTACAACATAGTACTGATGCAGACTCATACCAGTATGCAGGCTTCTACCTGCAGAAGGCTGCAACCCTCTCTCGTTTTCCAGCTGCAACTGGAAGGGAGCTCCAACCCCCTGAACTCATTTACCAACCTCTCCTGGAAGGGAGCTTTGACCCCCTGAATTCAACACCAGCTTCTACTGGCTGAAAGCTTCTACTTCCATACTGATGGCTTCAACCTTCAGACCCACTGCAGACCACGTTTCATCAATTTTCATACTGGATCAAACAGCTTCAACACAACCCTTTACATAACATCAACAAACATACTTTGCCCAATACTTCAAACAGAACAGTGAGACCACTGTAACCAAAATATTAGAACTAACCCAGACTTCAGAATAGATATGCAGATACACACTCAACCCTGATCTTTCATTAATTCAAATAGCATACGCTACTTTTCTTTACTGAAGCCGCATACATACGCGCTTTCCTGCACACCATCCCGCATATACTTCTATGTATTTTATTCTTCAGAAAACCCTATACGCACTTTTCATTAAGAGAACCCATGTATACACGCGCTTTTGACGAGACAAACTAGCGTATAGATCTATAAATGGAAAACTTTGCAAAACAGATCAGATCTATAAACTTACCCAGATTTCTTCCTTATCTTCAGCAGACTTTGCACCAGATCTTCACCATTTCTTCTTCTGCATATCATCTTAGAGATTCATCAGATCTAGAGATCTTGAATCACCCTTAGATCCATGGGTGCATCATAGATTCAGATCTATCAGTTAAGAACAGAGTTCATTCATGCAGATATTCCTTAGAGGTATTTATTCATCAACAACCCTTACTCATGCACACCTTGCCCTATGATCTTCTTCTCCTTAAATATATTTAGCTTTTACCAATACCATGAGGGCATACGCGACTTGGGACGTACTAATCCGCGTACATACGTGACTTGGATGTTACAAACCCATGTATTCTTTGTGATATATCCTGTTTATTATTTCTCTGGCACTTACTGGAAATTCTTTCTTCTGCTACTTCTGAACTGATCTGTAGAAACATTAATAGTAAATAGGTTGCTATCAAAGACAACTCATCAAGTCAGTTTCCATCAAGAACAACTTCATCAAGTAGGTTTCCATCAAGGACAACACATTGCATCATATTGCCAACAAAATCAAGGCACTATGGGTTAAGTTAGGGCCTTTCTATTAGTTGAAGTCCCTCATAAACAAAATTTTCCTATGGAAGAAGCTACACAACCTAAGGATCAATGATGGAGACTCAATGAAAAAGAAAATAAATCCATTCAACACTGTGGTAAGTTATTTATTGCCCCAAGTGTATCAATTTACCATGTTATTATTAATTAACCAACCCATGGATTGGTCTAGTTGTAGCCATAGGAAATAATGCAACTAATTTATGTTTTTATGTTGTGGTATCACCCTTTTTTTCAAGGAGATGAGGTAGAAAAACATGAAAGGTCAGAGCATAAATTCCTTATCTCTAAGACAATGTTCATTGGATAAAAATTAAAATAATCCCTCCCGTGGGAGATCTAAATCTAGAATGGATATAAATCACTAGGAAAATTCATAAATAAATGTTAGAAATGTGGTAAAGAATGGAATTCTAGGAATACTTATAGATCCAAAAGAATTTAGAGAGAGAAAGGATTTGATGATGGTCCCTCCAAAGAATAGAATACATCCTCAAAGGAAGGAGGGAATGTGTACTTGGATTCTTCAAGCACACATATAGATCATCACATATGGTTGATTAACTTGGGCGAATATTTTCATATGAATCCCAATAGGGATTGGTTTTGCGAATATCAAAGGTACAATGGAGTGGGTTTTTCCTTAGAGATGACTAGATAGCCAAGATCACAAAATGAGGAAACTCAAGTTGATGCTCAAGGAAAAAAGGGTTCAAACACACCTTATTGTTCTACAATTTTAACGGTTGGATAGAAACCTAATATCTAAAATAAGGATGAGTGATGTAGGTGTAGCTATTGTTTAGTCAATTCAGTGTCCTGAATTGATAGCATAAATTATCGACTAGGGCTTGTAAACTGATGAGGTATACTTGCACTATATGTGCCTAAATATCCTTATTCTTATTTCAATGTTTTCAGTATTTTGCTGATGTTTTTGAGTTTTGTTATGTTTGGGTTTTAGTATGCTATTCTATGTTCAAAGGATGACATCAAGTCTATGACAAAAAGGAAAGAAAAGGGATTTTCAGACTCAAAACAAAGTGTAATTGTAATTTTTGTCCCTAATTAGGAAAATGATGAAAAACAAAGCATTCTAATCCATGGATGTCCTAGCTTGCAAATGAACATAAATGTAACTCAAGACATTATATTTCAACCTGATCCTTTTAGTTACAGGTTTGTTGGAATAGTTTGTGATTAGTACGTCCCAAGTCGCGTATGCCCTCATGGTATTGGTATTCCTTAAGTGATTTTAATCATTCTTATTGATCTTTAGGTCTATAAAATGACAAAAGGAATGATAGGATGAAGTTGAATTTGGCAAAGGAGAAGACACACTTTTAGGGCTCAACATACCCCCACTGCAAAACTTTTGCATGTCCTCTTGCAATTTCATTCCATTTGTATTGATACTTCTGCAAGAACATCTAACCTTCTTTTTCTGCTTCTTCTAGTGGTTAATGCCATCCCGGGTTTCCTTATGAGTGTCTTGAAATTCAAGTTAGTGAGTGCCTTGTTTAATTTCTTGTTCCTTTTCTTCAACTTCTTGCTTGCTTTATATAATCCTTCCATTTTCTGAGAGCGAGTGTTGTTAATGTTGCCTTTCAATTTAATCTACTCCCTTAGAATTTCATTTTCATTATTAATATGGTTATTCAGTATCTCCAATTCATAATTATCTCTTTTTAATTTTTCAATTGGAGGTTCTTGTGGACTGGGGGATCTTTCTTTTTTCTCTGAGGCTTTTCTCTCTAATGACTCCACATGGTCATAAAACTGCTGCTGAGCTGGATCTACATCTAGGGTTCTTCTACCAGAGTTTTCTTCGTAGTGATATACAACAGATCTATCAACTGGGGTTTGAACTGGAACTTCTTCTTCTTCAATGTTTATGATTTCAATTCCTTTAATGCGTGTCTTTTTCACCATGCTCTTAAGCCTAGAGCTTCTTCTCAATTTGGGTGGATTTTCATCTTTTATATCCTCTTCTTCAACACATTCATTTGTTAATTCCTCCTTCCTTTTATTCCTGAGTTATTTCCTAATTTTTACCAATTTCTCAGAGATTATTTCATCATTGTCGCCCTGTGTTGATACATTAGGCCTAACTTCAACAGTTTTAAAATGTTTTCCTCTCCTACTTCTTCTCACAGGTTTTTCTTTAAGTAATGTTTCTCTAGGTTCCTCAAAATGGTTCCTTAGGAGGAATTCATCTGAATTATCTCCTATCTTCTTTAAATGAAACTCAATTAACATTTTAATTAAGCCATGACGATGTAAGGTAGTCTCTAAGAACTGAAGCCTTTTTTGGACATTTGAAGACATCCTTTTCAAACTATTAAGTAGGGAAAATGGCAGATTTATTTCTTCATCTAGAAAATTCATCACGATTCTAATGTGATAAACATACAAAGTGCCAAATCTTCCTTCACAAGTTATGAAATTTTGTAAAATTTATAGCATATTCCTCCATTTATTCTTCAAAGCTGAACTAGGAATACCTTTCTTAAACACTGCAGTGTCCATACCTGGATTTTTTAGCATTTGTCTCCAAGCCTCATTATGAAATTCTTTGTTTTTAAACCAACGTTCTCTCTGTCTTGGCAGCTTTGTTGCTTCTACTATGAATTCCTCTATGATGGTAAATTTTATATCCCCAATCTCCACTTCTGATCCTTCGAACGACCTGGAAAATGACTTTGTGATTTCCTTGTGGAATCCATTGAATTTCTCTATAAAGCTTAGCCATCCAGCCTGTTGCAATAACCCTTTAATATGAGGGTATCCTTCTAAATATTTAGTTCCAATTGGCTCTGATATTACAATAAGCCCCATTTATTCTTGATGAAGATTGCTTCCTTTCTCTGGCTTCAATTCACTGCTCTGTTCCTGTTCTTAAAGCAAAAGCAACTGTGAAGGGTTGTCTTGCCCTAAAATGACTTTTCTGCAGATGAGGATTTGGCTACGAAAATAAATAGCAGTGAGCGGATGTGAACAGAACAGGGTAGTGGTAAATCAAAAGGATAATCGGGTGTAATAGTTTGACATGGAATGAATGACCACAAAGAAATCTTATAAATATTTTCAAAAATCATCAATGAATGTCGTAGTCTGATGACATGACCTAATAGGTCACTTCTAGGTTCTGACCGTTAGCTTTCAATTAATGATGGTTTGTTATGGAGCGAGATGAAAGGGATTTGGTCGAGGAATGTTTATGACAAGGGTTTGATCAATTTGAATCATAAAATAACTTAGGAAAACATATGACCTAACCACATTATACCTTTAATGATTTGCTATCAAAAATAATTTCATACAATTTTACCTTAGCCCTTTTTGAATTTTTTCTACTTTGATGTGCTTTGTCTTTCATCTGAAAAATATTGATCCTTTAGGCTCCATAATATTCTTTGACTCATCCCCTGTTTATTGGAGTAGGTTTTGCAGAATCAATTGGCTATAGAATATGTCTGGCTGCAGAACAGGTAGCTATAGAATGTACCTGTAAATTTTTTTAAATATGGAATGGAAGGAAGTGAAATGTGGATGGAATGAAGTGTGGAATGGAATGAAGTGAAAATGTGGATGAAGTATGGATAAATTGAGATATGGATGGAATGAATGAAATGGATCATGAATGTGTAAAGTGAATCTGCAACTTATGATTTTATGATACTTAATTGCAGAAAAGAACAATTTTTGAAAATCTAAAGTGTCAGAGGAAATCTGATTTTCACCTTAGATTTTTTGTATAGGCATGCCAATCAATGATTGGTTTTCATGTTTATACCCTTTTTTATATATTATTTTTTTTTTTTTTTTTTTTTCATCATATATGACTGAAGAAGAATACGATTAAGTTAGTGAAGAAGAAGGGTTCTTCTTCACTAACTTCGTATCAATGTTATCTTGAAATTTCTTGACAAATTCCTCTCTTGAAAGTGGCTTACGATACAATTTCAGTCTGTGTCCATTTACAAGAAAGGCTAATTTTCCTTCATCTATTGTCCTGATTTTTATTGCTCCATTTTCAAACATTTTCACAATCTCATATGGCCCAAGCCAATGAGTCTGAAATTTACCAGAAAAATCCTTGAACTTTGAATCAAATAAGAGGGCCCAGTCACCTTCTTTAAATTTCTTTTCTTTCATGTAATTATCATGCCATCTAGTCCTTTGTTGTTGGAATATGCTTGTTCTCTGGACTGCATCTTGTCTGATCTCATCTAATTCATTAATTTGCTCCAATCTATGCTTCTGTGTTTCTATTAGATCAAGTCCTAACTGGACTGCCATTTTAAAAGTTTGGATCTGAAACTCTATGGGAAACAAGACTTGTTTTCCATAAACAAGTTCATAAGGAGTGTGACCTGTTGTGTTTCTCCATGTAGTTCTGTAGGCCCACAAGGCTTCAGGAAGCCTTTCTACCCAATCTCTCCTGTGTAAATAAACAATATTTATTAGGATCCCTTCAATAACTTTATTGGTAGATTCCATTTGACCATTTGCTTATGGATCGTAGGGAGTATATTTTCTGTATCTGATTTTGTACTTTTCTACCATTTTCTCCACTAGCTTTGATGTGAATTGAGCTCCTCGATTTGTAACAATTTCTCTTGGGACACCAAAACGAGTAAAAATATCCTCAAAAACAAAATTGACTATAGATGCTTCAGTAGCAAAAAGTTATGGTTTGGCCTCTACCCATTTGATAACATAACCAGTGCAAACTAATATATATTTCTTTTGTCTTGATGGAGGATTAATAGATCCTACAAAATCCAAAGCCCATTTCTCAAAGGGTTCAATGTGTACCTGAGGTTGCAGTGGCATTTCACCTGAAAGGGAAGGTTTCCCTACCCTTTGGCAACTATCACACCTTTTAACATACACTTTAGCATCCTTAAAGAGGGATGGCCAATAATATCCTAAATGAAGGATCTTATAAGTTGTCCTCTTATCAGCAAAGTGTCCACCACATGGTTCATCATAACATGCCTTGAGGATCTCTGGCATCCCATCTTCTCGAACACATCTTCTGATAATGAAATCTGGACCTGTTTTGTATAACTCATTAGCAATCCATGAATATTTTGCACTGTCATAAATGATCTTTCTTTTATCTCTTGTATTCATAATTGAAGGAAATTTTCCTGAAACTAGATAGTTAACAATATCAACAAACCAAGGAGTTTGAGTGGTAATTGCAAAGAGATATTCATCAGGGAATTTGTCTTCAATTGGAGTATTGTCTTTAATGCTTTGGAGTCTAGATAGGAAATCAGCTACTGTATTTTGTTTTTCGGGCCTATCTAGAATGGTGATGTCAAATTATTGTAAAAGAAATAACCATCTTGTGACTTTTCCATTAGTAATTGATTTTTTCATTAAGTACCTAATTGCAGAATGGTCTGTGTGAACAAAAGTTTCATAGCCTGTTATATAGTGTCTAAATTTATTTATGTCATGAACAACAGCTAAGAACTCTTTTTCAGTTATAGTATATTTCAACTCTGAAGGAGTTAAATTTTTACTTGTATAGTAGATGGCATAAGGAATCAAGTCTTTTTGTCCCAATACAGCTCCTAAAGCTATATCTGAGGCATCTGTTGAAATATGAAAAAGTAATTTCCAGTTAGGTCCCCTTAAAATAGGTGCTTCAGCGAGTTTTATTTTCAGGGTTTCAAAGGCTAATGGGCAGTCATAATTCCAATTGAATTCACAGTATTTGGTAAGTAATTTGAAAAGTGGAGATGCTATCTTGGTGAAGTTTTCTATAAATATCCTATAATACCCTGTAAATCCTAGAAAACTCCTAACATCTTTTTGACAACTTGGAACTAGTAGTCTGGAGATGACTTCAAATTTTGACTTATCAACTTTGATCCCCTCTCTTGAAGTGTGATTTCCTAGAACAATCCCTTCAGTAAACATCATAAAACACTTTTCATGACTTAATGAAATATTTGCTTCTTTACATCTCTTTATAAATTTTCCCAAGTTTGCTAAGGCTTCTTCAAATTTTTTTCCATAGACTGTGAAGTCATCCATGTATACCTTTACATAGTCATGTATTAGATCTAAAAAGATTCCTAATGCTGCCCTTTGGAATGTTGCAGGTGCATTGCATAATCCAAATGGAAATACTCGGTAGGCATAGGTACCCAAAGGACAGGTAAATGTGGTCTTGTCTTGATCCTCGGGTGCTACTTGAATTTGATTATAGCCACTGAACCCATCCAAAAATGAAAAGTAATTCTTGCCTGCTAATGTGTCTAACACCTTATCTATGAAAGGTAAGGGAAAATGGTCTTGAAGAGTAGCTTTGTTCAATTCTCGGTAATCAATACATACCCTCCATTTTCCATTCTTCTTGGGTACAATCACCAAAGGAGAGACCCACTGACTATCTAAAATGGGATAAATAAAATTGATATTTAACAAATTCTGCAATTCTTCTTTAACAATCTCCCTAAGGTTTGGATTCATCCCTCTTTGAGGTTGTCTGATTGGTTTAAAATTTTCCTCTATATAGATATGATGAGTGTAAGTATTAGGATTGATCCCTTTCATGTCAGTGTACTCCCAAGAATATGCAGAAGAATGTCTCTGTAATGTTTTGACTAGCTTTTCTTGTTGAAACTTCTCTAGGTTTTTGTTTATGTTTAAGTTTTATCCTGGGAATATTTCAATTGTAGAGCTACCAAATTCTTCCATGGAGTAAAGATACATCTGTCTTGATGATAATATCTCAATGTTAGATTTTTCTTGAAATTTCTTATTTCGAAATTCTGAAGAAGATTTATAATTTTCCAAAGTATTCAGAATCTGACTATCTTCACTAATTTCTGAAATTGTGAAGAGAGGTTGTATATATTCTTCATCATCAATCCACTGAGTATCATCTAATTCTGTGATTGTTCTTGCTGTAGGATACAAGGTAAATTTCTTGGTTGAACTTCCATCAGAGATGTACATATCACCAGATCTACAGCTAATGAAAGCATCAGCTGTAGCTAACCAAGGTCTTCCTAATATAATAGGATGTCCTCCTAGATCATTTTTAGGAGTTAGGATCATAAAATCCATAGGATACTCCCAAGAATATAAGGACACTAGAATTTCTTCTATTATCCCATCTGGTTTGATCACAGATCTATCTGCTAATTGTAGCAGTGTGGGTGTAAAAGGAATATTAGGAAGTTTTAGTTTTTCCATGATTTGTCTACTCATGATATTGATTGCTGCTCCTAAATCAATAAGTGTGTTCTAGATTTCAATTCCATTGATGTGTATTTTGACAACTGGATTTCCTGGATCTAGATACTTAGGAATGGCAATCTTACCCATCATTATATATGCTATTTTTCCTACCAATTGTATTTTCTTTATTTCTTTTATTCTTTTTCCTGTTTTTTCGTAGTCAACTCCTTTATTTTTTTTGCTAAGATTGGGATTTCCTTGATAGCTTGTGATAATGGAATCTTAATACAAACATTTCTTAACTCATCTAGGAAATCATAATTAGGCATCATAATTTGTTTTTCTACACCGCTATCAAATTTGTAATCTTTCTGGAAAAGGAAGTATAGAAGTAGATGTTGATGGCTGTTCTAATATAGGAGTTGAAATTATTGGCTCTTTCTGTTTTGATTTTTCAATGTTTTGGTCTTGAAAATATGTGCTTCCCTCAAGACTCTTATTTACCCATAGAGAATCTTCCGCAGAATTTTTTTTCTCTTGTATAATTACAGAAGGCTTCTTCTTTTCAAGTATTCTTCTAGACCTAAGTTGAACATCATTAAGGTCTAAAGCAGTAATAAAATAGGTTGGGAATTGTTGAAATTCTATCATATATGTATTCTGAGGGTTTTTATTGTTGGGGTTTGGTAATGGCTGGGCAGGCAATTGATCTCTTTTTGAGGAAATGGTAATGGAAGTGGTGGATTTTGATTCTGGTTTTGATGTTGTGGATTCTTTTGAGGAATTTGTTGTGGGGGAAAGTTCGAATATGTTGAATATGAGGGATAAGAAGGTGGATATTGATAATACTGGGAGAACCTTCCATAAGGATTTTGTGCTCCTTGTGCCCAAGGTTGAGATTGATTTTGAAACTGGGGCCAAGGTTGCTGCCAAGAATTCCAATTTGGTGGGGCTTGAATATACATTTTATTATTAAACCCATGTGTCTAAGGTCCCTACCAAGGTCTTCTAGAGACAAAATTAAGAGATTTTGTGGAATTTGTGGGTGTTTCTTCTTGAAAGACTGCCTTAAGACCAAGGAGTGAAGGAAAACTCTTGGTCTCATGTTTTTCTGAACAAATTGCACAAGTCTCTATTACTTTTTCATCTAAAGGACACTCTCTCAAGGCATTCTTCTTCCTACATTTGGGACAAAATATTGCTAAGGAATCAACTTTGGCTTTTTGCTTGTTTTGTAACTTAAGGGTGTCTATTTGTTCACTAAGACTCCCTATAATGTCAGATTTAAATTCATCAAGCATATTACCTATTTCTGCCCTACTTATTGTTCCAACTGCAGATTTACTTGCCCTTACAAGAGCAGGGTCTCTTGGTCCTTTTAGAATTTTAGATTTTCCTCTTGAAAGATTGATACATAACTCAGCTATATTAGGTAATGGAAGCTGAGATACCCTTTTCCCATCATATTGAGGATATCTGTCCATTCATCCCTAATTGTTTTCAGCAAGAGAGATTTCAAAGTTTCTTGATCTAGGGTTTCCATTTTTTCCCTCTTGATGTTATAATTAAATATTTCCAACAAATCTTCTAGATTTTCATCCTCTTTTTGCATCATCTTGAACACTTCTTCCTTATGGTTGACTGGTATATAGTAATCCAATTATCTATGTAGAAATTCTCTCTTCATATCATCCCATGTCCTAATAGACCTATTGATTAAACCCATAAACCATTTTAATGTTGCTCCTTTCAATGTTGAAGGGAACAATTTAAGTTTCTAAGCATCTTGTAGATAATCATAGGTTCTACATAGAACTTTGAATTCAAATAAGAAGGTTTCAGGATCCTCACTTTTTATTCCATGAAAGTTTGTAAGAATAGAAGGTGAGATCTTTTTCATAGTTGCATTAGTCTCTTCATCTACTATAGGGAATCCAAAAGAACTTCCAGTTTCCCTTATACCTCTTCCTCCTTCTGCATTTCCTCTCCCTCCTTCTACATTTCCTCTATCTCCTCCTCTTCCTCTACCTCCTCCAAATAGTGTATGTTCTCCATTAAAGACTTCTCCTTCCCCTTCTTCTGCCATGACAGACTCTTCTGAACTGATATAGGGTTTAGTTGGAAGAGCTAGTTGTTCTACTAGTTCTTCTATTAAGGGTATATTGAAGAAATAGTCTTCTTCTTCCTCTCCACTAGGGATTTGTAATTCTTTTGTTGGAATATATTCCCCTGTGGAAGTGAAAAAGGTTATCCCTTATGTATGAGTCCTTGGATCTTCTTCCTCTAGAATTGCTTCAGTGGATGAAGTGGGGGATCTTCCTGATGGGATATCTGATCTTGAGACTTCTGGAAGCCTATGACCAGTATAGTATGGAATGTGAGTTTGGGTTGGAGGTGTGCTACTTCTTGGTCTTGGTGGAGGGAGTGGATTTTTGGGAATTAAACTTCTGCCTCTTACAAATCTACCCCTAGAATCTCTTTCTCAATGCATATCATTGTTTTTGGGAAATAGGAAATAAGGCTACCTAGTTATACCTCCCCGACAACGGCACCAAAATGTTTAGTCAATTCATTGTCCTGAATTGATAGCATAAATTATCGACCAGGGCTTGTAAACTGATGAGGTATACTTGCACTATATGTGCCTAAATATCCTTATTCTTATTTCACTGTTTTCAGTATTTTGCTGATGCTTTTAAGTTTTGTTATGTTTGGGTTTTAGTATGCTATTCTATGTTCAAAGGATGACATCAAATCTATGACAAAAAGGAAAGAAAAGGGAATTTCAGACTCAAAACAGAGTGTAATTGTAATTTCTGTCCCTAATTAGGAAAATGATGAAAAATAGAGCATTCTAATCCATGGATGTCCTAGCTTGAAAATTAACATAAATGTAACTCAAGACATTATATTTCAACCTAATCCTTTTAGTTAGAGGTTTGTTGGAATACTTTGTGGAAGAGATTGAACTCCAATGTGATGAGGATCTAAAAACAGACAACAACTTAGAATATTATAGTACAATTTTATTCATATGATAGAGATATTTTGGAACAACTTGAGAAGAAAATTGCTATAATATGCTAAGGATCTCCTATGAATATTTGAACTAATTATGACATTACAGCTAGATCTCGTTCATCAGCTAGAGATTTTGGAAGAGTTTATTGAAGGATACTAGATATAACAAAATAAGGATCTTCTAAACAACAACAAGTAACCCACAATATTACAATTGGGTCTTTTCTATGATTTAGAGATTTATTGGAATAGTTTTGAGAAAAGACTTCTCGTAAAAATATGAGGATCTTCTATCTAATTGCAGAACAGAAAATGCTAATTAAATCAACATAGTACAACCAAATATCATTCACATAATAGTGATATGTTGGAAAATATTTTAAGAAAAAGAATGGTTGCGGGATACTGAGGATATTTTAATCTAAATGAAAGAGCTAAAGTGTCGGTAACTCAATATGTCACAATTAAATCCATTCATTAAATAGATATATGTTGGAAAAGCTTTGAGAAAAGACTAATTATAACATCATGAGGATCTGTTAGTTAAACAAACAGTGCAAGACATGATACTAAAAGATATGAACTCAGAAAACTATCTAAGTGAGAAATATAACAACACAGAATTAAAAGCTACTTATCTAGAAATCATGTAGAAGCCTCCTTAAATAGTAGGGGCCCTCTACTATCAATTTTGCATGAAAATATTTAACTCCTCAAGTTTGTCTTCAATACAGCATCAAAGCTATGCTTCTTCTTATTATCAAAAACACTTCGAAACAGAGTATCACAATATTGGAAAATATAAGAGTTAACTTGTTTCTCTCAGTCTCACCGAGCTAAATTTATAGGAAATTACATAACTGATATTGAATGAAAATAGGCACAGGTGTATTATAAATTCAAAATCAAACTAAAACTCCTTTTTAGGACTCGTGATTTTCTGAAAGAAAATCAAGAGTCCTTATCCTTATAGAAATATGTTTCTCAGACTTTTGGTTTGACCACATACATAAGTATCTCCAATTTTTGATTCAGCCTTCGTGGATGACAAGGAACAATGTAGGAAAGATTTAGAATCTAACCATATAATCCTTTTCTTCAGATGACACTTGTAATATGTTCAAACACCAAAATGGCTACGGAATGTGTAACTGGCTATAGAATGACTGCATTCTGTAGCTAAAACTACTCAGAAATCATTAAGACAACAAAACCACAAAAGTACAACAAGTTAGTCATTGCATGTATTCCTTAAGTGATTTTAATCATTCTTATTGATCTTTAGGTCTATAAAATGACAAAAGGAATGATAGGATGAAGTGGAATTTGGCAAAGGAGAAGACACTTTTAGGGCTCAACAGCTATGTTTTAAGAAGAAACTTGCAGGATGGTTTGTGGAGAAATGGTGTTATTAAGGGTATTTTAGAGTAGAAATATATGTAAGCTATTGGGAAGGATTATCACAAATGGATGTAATATTTCTAATATTCGTGAGGGCGAAAGTGAAGAAGACGTAACTCCTAATGTCTCTGGAGAAAATATGATGTTGTGGAATCAAATATGATCTATAAACTACCATTGATATTCATTTGGAAATTTTATCACAACAAATATGATAAAATTATAATTAAAATATGAAAATATATAGTAAGAGGGTTATTTTTCATAGAATTTTGAATTTATTAAGTCATTTTTTAGGGAACGCAATATAAAAAATGTGAAAAATAGAAAAAAAAAAAAATCACTCAACCAATATAACACAAGATATGACCTGGGAAACCCTTTTGAGAAAAAACCCAACTAGAAGGTGAGATTGTTATGGTCTCTCTTTCTCTAAATGGAAATGGATGAAAGCCCAAAGAAGTGAGACTTGTGGCACATGTGATGCTACAATACACAAACCCTCTCTACTTTTTTTCCTCTCTATCCACTCTTATCTACTCTGCTCATCTATGGAACAAAATTCACTCAAATAGAATGGAGCCCCTTTTCCTCCTAGTGGTCTGGTTATAACACAGTCTGATATCCAACTAGGGGTTAAATTTGACCCATTAAACCCTAAATATGGGTTATAAATTAACCCTTCTAGAGCCTTATTCACATTAAACACGTGGCTAGCATCATTTACATGAGTAATGGTGGATGACATGGCATCCTCTTGAATTATGGTGCTCAACTTTGATAAGTCAACTTACGGGAGTTACAATTTTCTCACACGAGCTCTGATTGAGGTGATTCTTGAACCATTGGAAATGAATCAATTTTTTTATTATGGAATATAATTCCATAAAAAGGTTGGGACCACAAAAATTGGTATTTTAGGGCCTCAAAATGTTTTCTTAAGTTTTTCACCCTAAATTTTCCAAAGTGGGACCATCGGTAAAAAATGTCCTTTCAAGTTGATTCGTCCAAATTTTCCACTGTAAAAGCATTGAAATGGATGAAAAATAATATATTGATCCAATATATATCATACATCCCCATTTTTGGAGGATTTTGGTCCGAAAAAACTTTTACTAAATGAGATTAGGAATGTTTTCCTCTACCTTCTCTTTGGAGTACCATTTAGCCATGGTTGGTAACTATCCTTTCAACCTAATATGCTAACGGTAATACCACCCATGTATTGTAGTCTTGGACATATTCTGAAAACTTATGTCCTTTGTCAAGTATGTTTGAGCTTCTGGTACCAAAATCTCTACAAAAGGTAGAACTTAGTCTTTTTCATAATCCAACATGGAAATCTCATAGAGTTTTAGATTCTCTACATTTACCACTAGGTAAATGTGGATGTATGGGAGTATATTGAGTCTATAGGAATTATCTCCCACCTTTCCCAATATCTCAAATAAATCGTATAGTAGAGCTATTATTTTCTTACCAGGACCCTATAGCCTCTCCTTATTCAACTGTAACAATACTTTGTCTCCCACTTTGAATGACTTTTCAGTTATATGTTGATCATGTGTAGACTTGTATTTTTCTCATGACTTTTTCAATGTCTCTTTTACCTATATATGGATTTTCCTGATCTTATCAACATTTTTATACCCTTAATTCATCCCCTATAAGATCCTTCCACGCTCCTCCTTATTTCCCATATGCAATTCCAAATTTGAAGGTGGAAAATATCCAAAACAAGTTTCAAATGGGGACTTACCACTAGAGGTGTGGACTATTTTATTATAAGAGTGTTGAATATGTACTAGATTTTCATCCCAAGTCTTTGGATCCTTTTGATTGTAACCCCTCAAAGGCTATACCAAAGTCCTGTTGACTAATTTTGTTTTCCCAATTTTTTGTGGATGGAATGTTGTATACCTCTTCAACTTCCTGACCATCTTCTCGAACAATGTAATCCAAAATGCATTGAGAAATTTTGTGTCCCTATATGAAGTCATGCTCCTTAGTATCCCAAAGTGCACCAAGTATTGTCCAAAGAACAAGTTTTGTACTTGTTGCTCTTTGATGGTATTTTTAGAAGGCATCAGAACACACACCTTACTATTCCTATCAACTACCATGAACAAGTAGTCATGTCCTTTCCTATTTATTAATAAAATTCTCACAAAGAACATGGAAATTATTTCTCAAGGATGAGTGGGTATATGAAAGCGATGGTATATTCCATATTCCCTATTACTGGGATTATTGGTACAACAAGGCATGCATCCTCTTATGAACATAGCTACATCTTCTTGCATCTTGGGCCAATACACATATGTTTGCATGTTGGCCACTATATTTTCTACACCAAAATGTCTTGCAGCCTTAAATGTGTGAACATATTTGATCAATTGCAGTCATTCACCTTTAGGAATACATGACTTATTTAACTTATAGAGTAACCCATTCTGGATATGATATTAAACTATGATATCACCATTGTGCACATGACTCTAGCTTTGAAATTGTTGAAACACCTCCTTGATGTCCTATTCCTTGTTGGAAATATTGAGGGGGAGCGGGTGAATCTATATTTCACTATATTTATAAAAAATCACTTTGTTAATCTTGAAAGTGAATTCACATCACATAAAAAAATCATCCACAATGTATGAATATAGAGATTTAAGTGAAAATCAAAATTTGAAGAAGAAATACTCGAAAACAATCTTTAATTTATCACTACTCCAATGAATACTCCCCTTGTCTGCATTCTCTTCATACTTATTGTTAGTTTCTCTCCATGTCTACAATTTCTCTTCCTTTTACATTAATAAAAAAGGATACCCCCCCTGATTTTGTGCTTCCTTTACTAAGATAAAGGAGAGATCACTCCAACTTGTTCCTGAGATATTCTAAAGTTTCTCCTGGCAGAGTTTTGGTAAATATATCAACAATATATTCTTTGGTGCCAATATATTCCATATTGACATTCTTCTCAACAAATATTTCTCCAAGGAAATGATACTTGATCGGAATATGATTTGTTTTTTAGTGCATGACAATATTTTTTGAGATATTGACTGTACTAGTATTTTTGCAGAAAATAACAGTGGGTTGATCATATTCCACTTTGTTTTCCTATAAATTTTGTTTCATTTAGATAACTTGGGTAAAATATACCACTGCTATGTATTCAACGTCAATTGTAGAAAGAGAAATTGATGATTGATTTATAATTAAATACAAGGTAATCTCCCAAGAAAAATGCATCCCCACTCGTGATTTTTTCTATCATCAATGCTACCTACCCAATCAACATTTGCGTATGTTGTTAATGTAAAATTTGTACTCTTAGGATATAAAATTCCAAATTTAAGTGTTACCTTTAAGTATTGAAATATCCCTTTTACCACTTGCATATGTGATTCATTTGGTGCTAATTGAAATATTGTAACCATTCCAACTGCCTAGATAATATATGGTCTCAAAGTTGTCACATATAATAGACTCACAATCATAGCTTTGTATAAATTTTAATTGAGTTCGAGAGATTAATCATCCTTACTTAACTTGCATTCGGTAATCCTAGGGGTACTAACTGGTGCATATTATTCCATCCAAAAATTCTTGAGCATCTATTCGAGATATTTGGTTTGGGAAATAAATATTCCTTCATCGATGTGAGAAAATTGTAGTCCAGGGAAGAAAATTATTTCTCCAATCATTGAAATTTCAAATTCCTATGACATTTCTTGGGAAAATTCATGACTCATATTATCATTATTGGTTCCAAATATTATCATTATTGGTTCCACATATACAAGTTTAATCAATAAGGTATCTTTTTCAATATTGATGTATATATTATTATTAGCAACCCCTCTTTTGAAACCTTGTTGTTGAAGATAAAGTTTCATCTTTGCATACAAAGCTCTTGGAGCTTGCTTTAACCCATAAGGAGCTTTCTTCAATTTGCACAGATAGTCTTTATTTTTGGACAAGTAAAAACCTTTTGGCTATTTAATGTATACTTCCTCCTTCATGTCTCCATTTAGTATGGTTTTTTAACATCCATTTGATAAACTTTGAAGCCTTTCAAACACACAAATGGAAAGAATATTCTTATTTCTTCTAATCGAAAAAATAAAGAAAAAATTTCTTCGAAGTCAATTCATTCAATTTGTGAATAGCCCTTACAAACAAGTTTTGCCTTGTTTCTGATAATTTTTCCCTATTCATTCATCTTTTCTTTTAATACCCACTTAGTTCTGATTAAATTCTTACTTTTTGGCTGTGGAACGAGTTCCCAAGATCCATTTTTTGTCAATTTGATTCTATTTTATTCCATAGATTCACCCTATGCTAGTCCTTATTGGCTTATGCAAAGTCGTTTAGCTTTATTCTGGATAGTAAATAAATATTTTATTTTCTTGGTGAATTCGTCATTGGTCTCTAGGTTTATATTGCTACATCAACATCTCCAATAATTTGGTTATCCGGGTGAGGTTTTTGCGCAAATTTAAAAGTTGTCTTGGATGGATATTGTTCTTCCTTTGTAGTAATCTCTTCTTGGTACATGTATATTTATCTTATGAATTCTCATTTGTTCTTTCTTCTTCTTTCTCTATCCAAGATTCATCTATTCTTACATCAATACATTCCACGACTTTGTATAGTCTTTTATTGTAGCATTTGTAAGCTTTGATTTTGGTTGAGTATCCAAGGAAGATTCCCTCACCTACTCTAGAATCAAATTTACCCAAATTTTTATCATTTATATTTATGTAATATTTTCTTCCAAAACTTTTGAAATACTTAACTAAAGTTGGCATGCCTTTCCATAACACATATGGTGTCATGTCACTTATATTAACTCAAATTTGTGCTATGTTCTTGATGTAAACTACTACAAAAACTACTTATTTCCGAAACTTATTTGATAATTTGGATTGTAGAAACATTTTTATAATTGTTTCTTGTATTTATATTTTATTTCTTTCTATGAATCCATTCTATTGTGAATTTCTTGCAACTGGAATTTGTCTCTTGATTCCATACTTCTCGCATATTTCATTAAAATCATTTGAGGTAAATTCATCTCCACTAATGGATCTTAGGCATTTGATCCTTAGATAAATTTCATTTTCAACTAAGGTTTTGAATGTTTTGAAAGTATCTAGTTCTTGTAATTTTTCTTTAAGAAATTAAACCCAATCCATTCTAGTATAATCATCAATAAACAACATAAATTACTTTTCACCTTGTAGGGGTTATGTTATTGTTGGTCTGCATAGATCTTTTTGGACAAGCTCTTGTGGTATTGATGTCGAGCACTCTGTTAAATTGAAGCTCTCTCTTGTCTATTTCTCATGTTGGCAAGATTCATATATGCCACTTGTTGGTTTCGACATTTTGGGCATATCTCTTACTTCCTGTGTTCTATTATTTTTTACCAAATTGTCAAAGCTCAAGTGTCCTAGACTTTTTTTTCCATAACCAACCCTCATATGTTTTTCCAATGTAGAATTTCTCTCCTTGAATTTCATCAAGAATATATACATTTCCTAGAGTCCTTATCACTCTTCCCACTAACCTTCCCAAATTAGTATTCCTTATTTCACAATATTTAGCATGAAAAGTGAGTTCATAACCTTGATCACACATTTGATCGACACTTAAGAGATTATGTTTGAGTTCTTCAACATACAAAACATTTTTTTCTTTAGTACTACCATTATCAAGGCTTATGGTAACTCTTCTAGAGATTCTTATAGATCCATTGTCTCTAGATGACAAATTCCTCCTTTTTCTTCTTTTAGAGTAATAAATTTCTTTCTATCTCTGGTCATGTGTCTAGAACACTCACTATCAAAAAAACACTGAATTTTATTGTTTAGAGCATACATAACCAATCCACATTTTTCTGTTGGTGATTTTCATTTTTTTTCTTCCAAAACCGTTCTCTTGACTTTTTAGGAAAATCTCGTGCCATATGTCCAAAATTGATGCATCTATAACACTTTATACTATAATTGGATAATGGAGAAAATGAGTTATGATTTATATTATTGAAGCCATTAGTATCTTTATTTCTGTTGTTTACAAGGTTATTCTCAGAGGTTTGGCGAGAACCTTTTTCATAACCATTAAAAGCTTTACACTCTCTTATTTCATGCCCAATTTTTTTGCGTAAGAGACAATGACCAAGAAAAATATTTTGATACCTAGTTATTAAAATTTACGTAGTGGAGCAGTTATTTTGGATTTGATATAATTGGGAGAATATTTCTAGTCCCTGTCCCTTATTGGATTACTACCTACATTGTGAATGGACTTCTTGAAAGCATGACCATAGCTTTTTGGTATAGTAGTGTTTCTAGACTTCTCATGTCTCTTTTCCTTTCTCTTACTAAGAATGGAGCGTTCAAGTTTCACTTCAACTTCCTTACTTGGTGACTTGGTGTTTGAATCTTATTTGTGTGAAGTATCACCCATATAACCAAGATCGGTCTTGTCATAAGCTGATATTTTACTGTTGAGAATAACAACTAGGGTTTCAGAGATTTTTGTGTTTTTTTGAGCTTATCTATCTCTTTCCTTAATGAGCTAATTTCTACTTCAATATTTTCATAGTTTTCTTCTTTTTCATTTAGCTAGTTTTTCAACACTTTTTCAACTCTTTTTTCTTCTTCTCTTTTAATCTTGATGAAGATGATTCCCTTGGATTGTCTCTTGTTATTATTCCTGAGGTTATTAATTTATTCTAATGCACTAATATGTTCTACTTCAAGATCCATTATGCCTTCAATACTTTCTCCTTATGCTTTTTCTTTTTTCTTTGGATTTCTCACTTGTGGCTTAAGATAGGATATCTCTTCTATCATCATCGGGATCATATTATTATTCTTTAGAAAAAATTCATTATCCTCTTTGGAATATAGATTTTCTGTTTCAAATATTTTCCTTTGAAACCCCTTTTTGTGGTTTCCTCTTCATCATCACTATATTCCCTATAAGGACACTTAACAAAAAAATACCCTCTCTTACCGTATTTAAAATAGATGAGAGATAACTTT
Source organism: Pinus albicaulis (assembly GCA_034641835.2). Classification (NCBI taxonomy): domain Eukaryota; kingdom Viridiplantae; phylum Streptophyta; class Pinopsida; order Pinales; family Pinaceae; genus Pinus; species Pinus albicaulis. The sequence continues at coordinate 718,580,217 of CM076584.1, read as the reverse complement.
CCTTTGAATTTGGATTTAATATTTAGTTTTCTGACTAGCTAAGCCATTTTTGTATTAGATTCATCACTTGAACAATCACCATACTTAAATTTTCTTGACTTATTATATGTTTTAAATCCAACTTCCTTATGTGATGGGTTTCTCATCCACATTTCATATGCAATGAGAATTCCACGAAGCTCATCCACTTTGAGATTCTCCAAATCCATTAATTCTTCTATGGCAGGTACCTTGGCATCAAAACATAGAGGAAGAGACCTCAATTTTTTTTTATCAACTGTTGTTTATTTAACTTCTTCACCAAATCCTTTGAGATAATTAACCACTTCATATACTCGAAGAAAATAGGCAAGAACATATTATTCATTTTTCATTTTCATACTTTCAAAGTGTCTCTAGAAATTTTGAAGCTTTGCCTTCTTCACTTTGTCATCTCCTTCATAGTTGCTTACAAGCTTGTCCCACATCTCTTTAGATAATTCACACTGAAAAAAATTTAACAAATTATGAATCTAACAAGCCACTTAAAATGGAGTTCATATCTTTTTCATTAAATATGTTGTAATAGTATTTTGCAATTTTTTTTCAAAAAAATTGTAAATAATACAAATTTTCAATTTTGTACTAGTTTCGTTATAATAGTGTCGTATTATAATAAAGTGCTATTATAAAATTTGTTTTGAATAAAATTGGATTATGAAAAGTTAATAAAGTGAAATTTGTTAAAGCGCCAACTATTTTTAATGATAGATGATCTTGTTCCAAGAAAGAACTACCTAGATCAAAATGTGGGACCCCCCACTCGTCTAGAGTTTAACGAGGGGTGGGTAAGGGGGGTCCACGGTTCATGGATTTTGCAAAACATATGATGGGGTACATGGTAGATGCTATTAAATAGTGGACCTCCCTACTAATGAATGAATGAATCAATGAATGATATTTTAATTTCCACGAGACTAAAAATAGTCTATGGGACCACCAACTTCCTTTTTTTTTGCCTTCTGCAATTCAATCCTTTTCTTACTCAAATTGATGATGAGTTGACTCAACCTTATAAGAGTTCCATCACTGAAAATACAATGCCATGGAATTGATGCTAACATACTATGGTAACTATCCCTGATGTCTCTGAAAGCATCACATTCCAAAATGAAATGTTTTTCTGATTCCACTGCCCTAGAAGTGCAAAAAGTGCATACCCCTTTCTTCCCAAGCTTCTTTCGGTCTCTTCCATCGTCCCGTTTCACACCAAAGTTGATGTGAGTTAGTTATTAATTGAGCTATAAGAAACTTTTCCCTCCACAGAATGCTAGCTCCAATGTATTATTTTGTTGGAGATCACAAGTGGGGTTGAATTCCTTAACATAATACTTCTTCTTTCTACCCAACTCTTTGGTTGAAGTGCCTGCCAAAAACGTTTTGGGTTATTCTTTCCTAGATATATTAGCTCTTCCCCCTTGTTTGCATGAAATCATATTTTTTCTTTTTTAAAATCTTCTTATATAACTTTACATTCATCTTCCCCTCTCCTTCCTTTTTCAAGGTTCTCCTTGCCATTTTTCATTCATCATCGAACCATGCATTCACAAGAAAACAATTTGATTTTGATTTCCTATTTTTTGATCTTTTTCACTTCTCAAGCGCACCTTGGATTACATTTTTTTAACTCATGGATGTTGAGGCTTTGGGGACCAATTTTCTCCTTCTGAATTGATCTCCTCAACATTTTTTTGAAGATAGTGCAATTTTCTTGTGTTAGAATAATTTTTCCCCTTGATGTCGGTTGTTGAGAACATTGGGTTTTCCTCCTATTCTGTCTTTCTTCTAACCAGGATAACTTTATATAAATTGGGTTATGATCTAATTTTAAATCCCAAATATGCTCTCCAGTCTTAACTTCAGCTATTCTTTCTATTAGGCTTTGTGACCCAATAACATAGTCAACTACACTTGCCCCATTGTATGTGTTGCAAGTGAATTTCCCAGACTTTTTCCATCTCTCTAGACCATTGCAGATAATTAAGTTGAAAGCACCACACAACGTAAGAAACTCCTCTACAAAATGATTACTAACTTTGTCATCTTCTGAGCATCTCATCCATCGAGAATTCTCCTCTTCAATGAGTCAGATAGTATTGTGATCCTCTTTGCAGCAAAGAATACTAGCTTGTTGATTTGATGTTCTAGCATTGAAATCTCGCACTAAAAGAACTTCTCCCTATTGAGAATATGCGGCAATATCTTGCTTTAAAGCTACATACGGATCTTTTTTGTCCAATCCCTTATGTTTGTAAGTTTTTGATACTTGAGGTGCAAAATAACATGTTGCAATTCTTATGTTGTTCTCATTATCTATTATGTTGAACCATAAATATTGCTTATTTGTATCTTCTTTCACTAACTGAATGTGACGACCTTATTTTTCTTTCACTAAAACCAGTATTCCTTCGTACCCTTTGACATTTTCAACTTCCTTGTTCCAAATTGTTAACTTCAAATAGCCATCAAACATAGGAATTTTGCAACCATCATGTTCATGAGTTTTTGTGAGACAAATTATGTCTCTACCTTCTGTAATAGGCCCTATCCCAGGTCCCATCCTCCAAGGGTAACCTCTACAATTCCAAAAAACTAGACTTAGGTATACTTGGGTAGGATTTGGTTGCTACGCAGTTTGGCACACAAGACTCGAATTTGAGTCTTCGCCCCTTTTCATCCATGTTGATCCTGTTGTTTTCCTCCCTATTATAGACTTACCTGCATTTTGTTCATTGTCAACTTGTTGCCCTATTTTTCCATGAGGTCCAAACACTGCAATAACCGCTCTACCATTGTACAACCATGCTCTTTTCCCTTCGTTTCTTTCTGCTCTAACTTTCTCCACTTCTTCTCTTCTCTCTTCTTGTTGCTTGCTAGTTAAATCTTCATATAGGAAGAAGTGTGAGCCTTTCAAGAGTTTCTTTTTTCTTAAGAGATAATGGTCCTCTTGCACACTTTCCATGATGACTTTTATAAGTCGAGGTCTTTCCTCACATATCTTTTCCACCCTCCTTGCTTGACAAATTTGACCTCTCCACTATAACTTCTCTCTCAAAAAGTCCCTTGTCAAATTGAGAGTGCTTTCATTCTTTCCATGGTCTTGTATTCCCTTGATAATACAGTTTGTTTCTCTCTCTTTTCTTTCTTTATGTTCTCTTTCCTGTGCTATATGAGAACTTACATCTTCTTTTTCCTCTATCCTGTGACCATTGGTGTCCTCAACCCTAGTTTTGATTTCTTTTGGAATGTATGTCTTCTTGTTCTCTTCTGTCTTCTTTTCGGAAATGACTGTTTGCTGACCCATTTGTGTATCTACCTGAGTTTTTTTAGAGACTATCACATATTTGTTTGTTGTCATTGCGTCATTCCTGCTTTGCCATGTTGCCTTCATGTTTTCCCATTCTCATTTTCATACCTCTACAATATCATGTAACATTGTTACTTGCTCTTTCAGAATTGTATTACTTTCCATTAAACATTGATTTGCAAGTGTGATCTATGAATGTTTGTGGTCTCTTTCCTATTCGTTGGCTTCTAAAATTTCTAGCCCTGCCCTAGCTTTCAGCAGTTCTTGGAAATAGAGATCTGATGACCAAGTAAGAGGTGTAGTTGTGGGACTATACATGATTGACTCTTCTTAATTTTCCGTGCTCTTCTTTTTTTTCTTTTTCTGGGTCTGTTTTCTTCTTCTTTGTTCCCATTTAAAGCGAGCAAGTTTGCATTTTAAAATACCTTGATATTGTTTTGCATTTACCCAAATCTATTTTCCTGTTTTGTCAGCAGAAGAAATTTTGACTTGGCCCAAATTATTTGTTTCCACAAAATCTGAGATTTCCTTTCCATTTTTAACATTTACTATTGATTAGTTTTCCATTTTAGGATTTGGGATTTCACTCTGCTTCTTCCTCCTGGCTGTTCATTGTGCCTTCATGCTCCTGTCTTTGTGCCTTCACTGATCGTGTTCCTGAATGAGTAAACCATGTTCCTGTTGTTGGGAAAAATACTGAGAGGGGGGGTGAATCAGTATTTACTGCATATTCAAAAAAATTTACTTTTTCACTTTCTAAAACCCATACGCTACTTTCCTTTAGTAAACTCACGTATACACGCGGATATCCTTCATACAGCTCGCGTATTAGCAGAGATCTAAATATGCAGATATTTATTAACTTATTTCTTTGCAATATTCATTCATCTGATGTTAAGTTAACAGTAAACATGTGTAGTAACAACAGAATAAACCATCACACAAAGCATCACACATGAACACCAGAATTTTAGGTGGAAACCCAAGTCGGGAGAAAACCACCGCTGCAGTTGCTCAGCCTTCAATATTTTATTATAGAGAAAACATCTTACAACATGCACAGCATCTTACTTTCAAAGACGCAGTGCACCCAATTACACATATCACCTCTCCTCGAAGGGAGCTAATGCACTCATTTTGTTTACCACCTCACTGGAAGGGAGCTTCAACCCCTCACCTAAGGCTACAACCTCTGCAAGACTCTATGGACCACGTTTCTCATCAGTCTTCACACCGATCCAAAGCATCCTTTAGACACCACTAAGTATTAATGCTTTCATCATATTTCGATCTGACCCACTCCATACTTTTAAGTACAACTCAACCATGAACAGATATACATAAATCAATCGACAGCATTTAAATCCACAGAATGGTGCCGACATTTTCAATACGTACTTCATAAACCCTAGTTTGCATACGCTTTTCCTCTTTCTCTCTCGTCGCATATATACACACTTCCGTCTTTCACATAAACCAAAGGTATACTTCCTCGTACATATTACAGAAGCATCGGCTGCGCATGCGCTTCTCACGGTTGTATACGCGCTTCCTCTTCGGCGAACTAGCGTATGGTTCTTTAGACTTTTATGTCATTGCAATTCTTCACAACAGATACATCACTTCAGATTTTACCCTTTACCTCAGACAGATGTTCGCCTCATCACAGATCTAATCATTTCATAAACAGATCTAGAAAATATAAGTACATTTCAGATCTAGATCCCCTTCTTCATCATTGGTGCATCATACATTCAGATCTATCATTCAACTGTAACCCTTTCCATTCAGATATCCTTCAGAGAGAAGTATTCATTCAAGCTCATACATCTTGCACCCACACTCATGATTTGCACAATGAATTTCTTCTCCTTATATAGGTTTACCCTTTTTCAATACCATGAGCCTCTTTTTCAATACCATGAGCCAAAACAATACCATGAGCCCAAAACTACATTACTTCCGATGGTATTCCTGGACGGGGTCATTTAGACGAATCATTACCCAATACAATGGGTCAATACCATGGTGGTTACCCCTGGTTTTGCACTTTATGAGCACTTTTGCCCATACGCGACTTGGCACGTTGTTTCCCGCGTGCATACGCGACTTCTCCTAGACAGATCCGCGTATGCCTTGAGACATACTCTTTTCACCATAGATTTAGCACATGCTGAATTCCTTTCTTCATTGCCTTCTGTACACACTGTAGATACATCATATTTAGTTCATCAAGACATATTCTATCAAGCACAACTTCATTAAGTAAGCTTCCATCATCTTCATCAAGTGGGTTGCCATTCAAGGACAACACTCAGCATCATATTGCTAACAAACATCATTTCATATCAGATTTACATCATTTACCAAGTCCATCAGGTCAAGAAAAACTTCATAAGGTGGTTTTCCATCAAGGACAACACATGTCAACTGTCTCATGTCTTCATCTTCATTCAGTGGGTTGCCATCAAGGACAACACTCTGCATCATATTTCCAACAATCTCCCCCTTTGGACTTGATGGCAACCACAATGGTGTTTGGTTACCACAACAGATAGGTACATTCAGAATACAAGGACACCATGTCACACTCCCCATTTTTGACACCATTATTTCTCTTCATTCAAACACCATGTCACTCTCCCCCTTTGACATCAAGGGCAAAGGGTGGATTAAAACCAACATACTCTCCCCCTTTTCTCCACATGTGGAAGAAGCGTTCTGCAGATCTGATATATACTGAAGTGACCAAGCTCCCCTTGATTTCATGTTGAATCTTCAACATATTTACCAATGAAGTACATGACTCTATGAAATTCCTATCACCAATGACTCATACTTACATCAAAGATCCATCCAAGTGGATTTACATATAAGACTCAAGTACCCAACCAAGTTGGTTTACACATTTCAACTCAGCTACCCAACCAAGTGGGTTTACAAAATTTGACTCAGCTACCCAACCAAGTGGGTTTACAAATTTTGACAAGTCCTTACATGATTGAAAATTACAATTTTACATCATGGGTCTCAACATGACCTTTTCATCAAAATACAAATATGACTTTTCATAACCAATACCAGAAAGTCCTCAAGAAAGAGAACATATTTCAGAACCATCATAATGCCAACAATGAATTATACTCAGCAACGCTAATGCTCCCCCTGAATCTGTGCATCCAAGCAACCTTTCCATATGACTAAGGCTCCCCCTTCGTTTGTGCATCCTGAACACTTTTACCAACAAATCATCAAGGCATATTTATCAAAACATTAGAAATAGAATTATGAGAACTGGAACACCACCAGAGATACCAAACAGTATCAGAGATACCAAACAGCACTGCAGCTGTGCTGAAGAGAGCTGACTCCAAACAGAAAATTGTCAGCAATCAGACATACGCGGTTTTCTGTGCATGAACTCACATATATACGCGACTGTGTTTAAGTAAATCCGCGTATCCAATACCATCTTCTAAATTTATGCAGATTTGTTCTTTTGACTGGCAGAGAACACTCCCAGCTTCTGTCTTAGATACTCGAACGCTTCCCTGGGCAGAGGTTTGGTAAAGATATCAGCAACTTTTTCTTTGGAGGGAACATACTCCAAATTCACCTTTTGCTCAAGCACTTGTTCATGTAAGAAGTGATACTTGATGGGAATGTGCTTGGTCTTCGAATGCATAACAAGATTCTTTGAAATACTAATGGCACTTGTATTGTCACACTTAATGGGGACAGGAGGAGTACATTTGATTTGAAAATCTTGTAAGGTTTGCATCATCCAAAGGAGTTGAGTGCAACAAGATGCGGCAGCCACATATTCTGCTTCTGCTGTAGATAAGGCAATAGAATTTTGCTTCTTGCTAAACCAAGATACTAACCGGGGTCCCATATAGAATGCACCACCACTGGTGCTTTTCCGATCATCAACACTTCTAGCCCAATCTGCATCAGTGTAAGCATGAAGAGTAAGATCATCATTCTTTGGATACCATAGACCAAAGTCTTGAGTTCCTTGTAGATATTTGAAAATTCTTTTAACATCCTGAAGGTGAGACTCTTTTGGATTAGCTTGGAATCGTCCAACAATCCCAACTGCATGCATAATGTCTAGTCTAGTCCCAGTGAGATAAAGTAGACTTCCTATCATTGATCTGTATTCAGGTTGATTCACCGTGGGAGAATCATCATGAGAATTGAGATTGCATCCAGTTATCATTGGTGTACTTACAGGTTTGCATTCTTCCATGCCATATTTCTTCAGAATTTTCTTAAGATATTTTGCTTGTGATAGGAATATACCATCTGCAGTTTGATGCACTTGTAAGCCAAGAAAGAATGTTAGTTCCCCAAGTAAGGACATTTCAAATTCTTGCTGCATGACAAAAGCAAATTTTTGACTCATAGATTCTTCGTTACTCCCAAAAATGATATCATCAACATATACAACCACAATCAATAGTTTATCATTTTCAACTTTTGTGTATAAGTTGCTATCAGCAGACCCCTTTGAAAATCCTCGTTGATGAAGATATTTGTCAAGACGATAATACCAAGCCCTTGGAGCTTGTTTGAGACCATATAGAGCCTTTTTAAGTCTACAAACAAGATTTGCATCATTTCCCAAAATGAATCCTTCCGGTTGTTCTCTATATACTTCTTCTTCTAGATCACCATTAAGAAAAGCAGATTTAACATCCATTTGATAAACTTTGATTTGTTGATAACTTGAAAAAGCAAGAAACATTCTTATAGCTTCAAGTCTAGCTACAGGAGCAAAAGTTTCTTCAAAGTCTATAACTTCTTGTTGAGTATACCCTTTGCAAACCAGTCTAGCTTTGTTTCTTACAACATCCCCATTCTCATTTAACTTGTTCTTGAAAATCCATTTAGTTCCAATGACATTTTTATCATGTGGTCTTGGTACCAATTCCCAAGTGTCATTCTTTTCAATTTGGTCGAGCTCTTCATCCATGGCTTGCTTCCAAAATTCATCTTTGCTAGCTTGACTGACATTGTGTGGTTCAATTGTGGATAGAAGTGCCAGATGACTAGAAGATCCCACCAGAGTTCTCCTCGTTCGTACACCCGATTCCTTGTCTCCCAAAATTTGAGATTCAGGATGATTCTTTTGAACATATCTGGATGAAGCTTTTTCAGATAGATCATTTTCAGGTTCTTCATTGGATCCACTGTTTATATCATTTCTATTTGATGTAGAAGGCCATAAGTCACCATCATCTTCTTTTGTTGTTTGTTTTTCTTCTTTAGGAGTTGCAGGAGACTCATCAATAACAACATCAATACATTCAACAATATTTCGAAGCCTTTTATTGTAACATGTGTATGCTTTGCTTGAAGATGAGTAACCAAGAAATATCCCTTCATCTGATCTAGGTTCAAACTTGCCAAGCTTTTCATCATTATTTTTGATAAAGCATTTACTTCCTAAAACTCTAAAATGCTTCACAGTGGGAGAATTACCATACCAGAGTTCATATGGAGTTTTGTCACTATTTACCCGAACATGAGCCTTGTTGAGAATGTTAGTTGTTGTATGTGCTGCTTCACCCCAGAACATGTCAGGAGTTCCAGAATCATCAAGCATAGCTCTAGCCATTTGTTGAATTGTTCTATTCATTCTTTCTGCTACGCCATTTTGTTGTGGAGTGCCTGCTACAGAGAACTGCCTTTTTATGCCATGTTGTTCACAAAATTCAAAGAATTCATTTGATGTATATTCTCCTCCTCGATCAGATCTAAGACACTTGATTTTTAGATCTAATTCATTTTCTACCAATGCTTTGAAGATCTGAATTTTTTCAAATGCTTCATCTTTGTGTTTAATGAACCCGATCCAACACATTCTAGAGTAATCATCAATAAATAAGATATAGTATTCTTCCCCACGTGGTGACTTTTTTCTCATAGGTCCACATATGTCAGTATGAATGAGTTCAAGAGGCTTACTTGATGATCCTTCTTTGGCATTAAATTGTACTCTGGTCTGCTTACCGAATTGGCAAGATTTGCATATGATACTCTCTGGTAGAGTAATATTGGGAAGACCACGAACAGCTTGAAGTTTGCTTGCTTTGTTGATTTGAGAGAAGCTCAGATGCCCCAGCCTTCTATGCCATAGCCAATTTTCTAAAGACTTGCTCAAGTAACATTGATCTTTGCAGTTCTTCAGTACATACAGGTTGCTTGGATTTCTTTTCCCTTTTATAATAATTTTACCTGTATCAAGATCACGAACCACACATTCTTTTGAACTAAAGACAACTTCTGTTCCTTGATCACACATTTGAATTACACTTAACAAATTATGCCTTAATCCATCCACATACATGACATTATCAGCCTTCACCTTTTCTTTTAGAAACACAAACCCTTTTCCTTTAATTACAGCAGGAGAATCATTTCCAAAAGTTACTTTCTTTTCCTTTTCTAGAGCATTATATGTAAGGAGTTTGCTTTTGTCACCTGTCATGTGTCTTGAGCATCCACTATCAATGTACCATTGATTTTCTTCACCTTCTGCAAATAATTCTATCCCACAATTTTCAACCTGTAATTCCTTCTTTTTCCATACCTTGGAACTTGAGGGAAAGTGTTGTTTTGGCTGGACTTTGCTCCTGCATTCAGATTCTTCATGGCCAAAGTTATTACAATAAGCACATTCAACTTCATTTTGAAGAGGATAAAAGTTGTTATAGGTATTCTTCTTTGGTTCAGTATCCAACCTTTTCTTTCTCGCTTCTCTTGTCATGATGGTTTTGTAGGCAACACATTGAGCAGCTTTGTGGCCAAAATTGTGACATGTAAAACATTGTCCATTGAAATAGACATTTTTGTAATCACGAAATCTTCTATGTGGATTTACCTACTGGTTGGAGATCCTTTGAAAGTTATTCATGTGAGTGTTCTTTGAAGTGCGATGATCCTGCTTTGCCTGTAAAGAATCCTTGCTTCCTTGTTGAGAGGCAGAATAATGTAAACCAGTAGTTACTGCCTTTAGATAGTTTGGTGCTGAAGCCTGAGAGGATTCTCCAATACATCCAAGACCTATTTTTATGAGAGGAGAACGTTGAGCATTGATAATTTCATCTAAGGTTTCTGAACTTTTAGCAAATCTAAGATTGAGAGTTTTTTCTTTCTCATTATCTTTCCTTAGACTTACTACTTCACACTCCAATTCCTCAATGCGTTTTTTCATTGCTTCAAGTTGATTTTCAATAGTCTCTATGATTATGTTCTTTTCTTCTAGGCTTACTTTGAGTTGATTTTTTTCTTCAAGAAAATCATTGTCTTCCAGAGCATCCACAAAAGTATCCTTTTCTTCTCTAGATTCTTTTGCCATAAGCAGTTTAATATCATGGTCAGAATCTTCTTCATCTTCACTAGACACTTCATCATCATCTTCATTTGCATAATAACTCTTCCTCTTTTCAAATTGTTTCCCTTTACCACGTTTTTCTATTTAAGGACATTTCACAGCATAGTGAACAACTTTTCCACACTCAAAACATTTGAAGGGAAGCTTACCTTTGAATCTTCCAGTACCTAGTTGGAGCTTTCTCACAAAATTTGCTTCTTCTTCTTCAGATATATAGCTGGATTCTTTGACAACTTCATTTTCCTTTCCTTTTGCAGACACCTTAAAAGCAGCTTCTCTGATTTGAGAAGGACCTCCTTGTCTCATTTCAAAATCAGTCAAAATACCATGTAATTGAACAATAGTAAGAGTTTGCAGATCTTGCCTTTCTTCAATAGCTGAAACTTTAGAGTCAAATCTTGAAGTCAAGGATCTTAAGAATTTTTCTACCAGAGTAGTATCAGTTATGGTTTCACCCAAATTTCTCATCCGATTTACAATATCATCTAGATGAAGAAAGAAACTGGCAACACTTTCATCACTATGCATCTTCAAATTTTCATATTCAATTTTAAGAGTTTGGAGTTTTGCACTTTTTACCTTTGTGTCTCCTTCATAGCTTAGAATGATTTTGTCCCATATTTCTTTTGCTGAATGTAGCTGCATCACTTTAGCAAATTTTGATTCAGACATGCTTCCTAACAAGACATTCACTGCTTTGGCATTGATTTCATACTTCTTCCTTTCTGCTGCATCAGTAGGAATACTTGCTGGGTATTGATAACCTTCTTCCACGATTGCCCATACATCTGCACCAAGACTTTGCAGATATGATTTTGTTCGTACCTTCCAAAATATCATATTGCTTCCATTGAATAGAGGTGGCTTTATAGACATCACTCCTTCTTGACTTCCCATTGCGACGGATCTCCTTCAAGCGATCAAGCTTCTGCAGAAGAACCTGCTCTGATACCAATTGTTGGGAAAAATACTGAGAGGGGGGGTGAATCAGTATTTTCTGCATATTCAAAAATTTTTACTTTTTCACTCTCTAAAACCCATACGCTACTTTCCTTTAGTAAACTCGTGTATACACGCGGATATCCTTCATACAACTCACGTATTAGCAGAGATCTAAATATGCAGATATTTATTAACTTAGTTCTTTGCACTATTCATTCATCTGATGTTATGTTAACAGTAAACATGTGTAGTAACAACAGAATAAACCATCACACAAAGCATCACACATGAACACCAGAATTTTAGGTGGAAACCCAAGTCGGGAGAAAACCACCGCTGCAGTTGCTCAGCCTTCAATATTTTATTATAGAGAAAACATCTTACAACATATGTGCTGGCGCAGACTTGACCAGCACGCAGGCACCCACCTGCGCTCGTTTACCAGCCTCTCCTGGAAGGGAGCTCCACCCCCCTGACTCGTTTACCAGCCTCTCCTGGAAGGGAGCTCCAACCCCCTGACTCGTTTACCAGCCTCTCCTGGAAGGGAGCTACGACCCCCCGATCTCGTTTACCAGCCTCACCTGGAAGGGAGCTACGACCCCCTGACTGAAGGCTACAACCCTCAGCACCACCTTGGACCACGTTTCATCAATTTTCACACTGGATCCAACAACTTCAATAGAACACCACTTGCAGGCCACATTTCATCATATTTTCATACTAGACCCTTTCCATACTTTGCCACAATCAGCCATGAAAATGACATCTAACTCACCTACGTATACAAAGAGACCACAGTAACGCATCAGATGATTTCTTACCACGTACTCAAAACCCTAGTTTGCATACGCGCTTCTTCACCGATGTCGCGTATATACGCGCTTCCGTTCACGTAAAACCGTATACTTCGTATATTGCGTAGCTCATTTCATGCGCATACGCGTTTCTTCTTCACTGTCGCGTATACGCGTTTCCTCTCGCGCCGAACTAGCGTATAGATCTTCAACCATTATAGAGCAGCATACTTCTTCAGATCAGATATTCAGTTCAGATTTACCCTTTTACTTCAGACAGAAGTTCGCCTCATCTCAGATCTAAGCCTTCCACAAACAGATCTAGCAAATACAAGTACATTTCAGATCTAGATCCCCTTCTTCATCATTGGTGCATCATTCATTCAGATCTATCATTCAACTGTAACCCTTTCCATTCAGATATCCTTCAAAGAGAAGTATTCATTCAAGCTCATACATCTTGCCCCCACACTCATGATATGCACAATGAATTTCTTCTCTTTATATAGGTTTACCCTTTTTCAATACCATGAGCCCCTTTTTCAATACCATGAGCCAAAACTACATTACTTCCGATGGTATTCCTGGACGGGGTCATTTAGACGAATCATTACCCAATACAATGGGTCAATACCATGGTGGTTACCCCTGGTTTTGCACTTTATGAGCGCTTTTTGCCCATACGCGACTTGGAACGTTGTTTCCCACGTGCATACGCGACTTCTTCTAGGCAGATCCGCGTATGCCTTGAGACATACTCTTTTCACCATAGATTTAGCACAGGCTGGATTCCTTTCTTCATTGCCTTCTGTACTCACTGTAGATACATCAGTTCATCAAGACATATTCTATCAAGCACAACTTCATCAAGTAAGTTGTCATCAACTTCATCAAGTGGGTTGCCATTCAAGGACAACACATGTCAACTTTCTCAACACTCAGCATCATATTGCTAACAAACATCATTTCATATCAGATTTACATCATTTACCAAGTCCATCAGGTCAAGACAAACTTCATCAGGTGGTTTGCCATCAAGGACAACACATGTCAACTGTCTCATGTCTTCATCTTCATTCAGTGGGTTGCCATCAAGGACAACACTCTGCATCATATTGCCAACATAGTGGAGGAGGAATCCTGGGATGGATAACGCAATTTTGGAGGGAAATGTAACGTGGGTTAGAATTAACCTAAGTGAGTGGGGCCAAGGGAAAGAGAAATCACTTCTTATATAAGGAAGAGGATGGCATCATTATTCATCATGTTGTAGATTATTATTCTTGGCTGCCAAGAATTGTTGCTGCTTTGCTGCTTAGCAAAGTTGCAGTGTTGTTTAGCACTGGGTGTTCCCGGGCGGGAATCCCACCTCTTTCCTTTGAGTAGCTCATTGGGAGAGTTTTTATTTATCATTCCACATTAGGTTTTCAGGCCAATATTTAACCATCTACATCAGCACAGCTTTGACGGAGATTGTGCAGTGTTGCTGGGTGCAACAGTGGAAGGGATTGAAATCCCAGCTTCTGAGGTAGTTTCTCATTGGAAGAAGATTTTATTCACTTGAGAGATATATTTGGAGAGCTCCTGGAATTATTTCAGATTTGTGGTATCATACCACACGTTTCCCAAACCCTCCCAGTGCTATTTCTGCTAGGGAGTGCATTATTTTGATGGCAGTGTTCATTGCATGATTTGGTGGCTCCATTGCAGTGTTTCCTTGTGATTGAGAGGTTCATCCTTCCATGGGAGGAAGCCATTGAGGGATATACAACAGATAAGAATTCTTTCAGACATCTACACTCATTTACTTTAGTGTTGCAGTGGTTATTCAGTAAATTACTGAATCTCCCATTTTGTATGTAGAGTGTTTGACAAGAAACCCTTACCGAGTTGTCTTGTATTTTGTATGAGGAGACTAGATCTCTGTTCTTTATCATTATTTATATATATATATATGAGTATATATATTTTTCTCCCATAATTTTATGTGAGAACCCTCTCTTATATTGTGCAGTCCCTTGAGAAGCTGCTCCGACATTTTGCAGTCTTGGGGTTTTTCACCATTTTCCTCTAAACTAGTGTGGGAGGTTTGTTTAGCCCACCTAGTTTGATTTTTTTCAGCTCTATTCTTGTATTTAGAATGTATGTTGACTAATATATGGGATACAGGATTCCATTTTACTATTTTATTTCATTTGTGGCTGGAAATACATTTTTGATACATGATTTATGAGCAATCCTAAAAAAGGGATATTACAAAACTTCGCTCATGTATCTGCCCATCATTTCCTCTACTCCTAATCCAATGGTCCACATCTCTTTTCGTCCCCTACTCTCCATCTGAGCTTTACTGTCAAGGGGGGGGGGGGGGGTGTTTCGTAAAAAGTTGTTTCAGCTTTTGGGCCAAAAACAACGTGGCATCTACTCCACCTTTCTCAGTCCTCTCTGCTCATACTGCTTACCACCTCATACCCCCCAAAATATGATTTCTCCTATAGTACTAAAACATATCACCTATCCATTGCGCCCACCAATATTTTCACATCAACTTGCATATTCTTGTTGCCAATTACATCCCTTCCAGCGGAAAACCATCCGTTTATGTGTTTAATTAAAGAAACTATCATTAATATAATGGATCTGCACCACAATCAATGGAAAAATCCCAACTATGTATACAACCATGTATTCTAAACTTTTGTAACTTTAACTTGCTCATTTCTCTGTAATTTCCATTCTTGTGACAGGTTTATAGATCTCTGGAACAATTCATCGATTCATTACCAATTCTAGCACTACGTCTACTGCGCCTTCTTCACCGATCCAAAGATTTACATAGTCTTGGTAAACTTTTTCTTTTATGAACCCTTTCAATTCTCTGAAATGAATTGATTTATTCCTCCCAAGAAGAAAATCCAGAAGGAACAATTTAACCCATTGATCCATCCCCTTGCTGATCTAGACCATATCCCTCTAGCTGACAATGACTATAAAATTCATGAAACTCTCTATGAATTTGAACTTTTCAATATGTATTGTTGGTTAGAGGACAAATACATAGATATTTAGATGAAATTTGACTGTGGGAATAAAAATTACCTCACTAAATTTTCCCTCATACCCATAATGCCCCTGAATTCATCCAGAAATATCAAGCTTGCTACATATCTAGCCAGAGAGCCATAATTTACCCCTTAGGTGAAATTATCTTCACTACCACTGCACAATCCATTGATCAAATGATGCGGGCTCCTTTTGTAGAAAATGGAACCCATTTCTCCCAAGAAGCCCTTAATTAATTGTATCAGAAGCTATATTTTTCCAAAAGGGCTAAAACTGTTGAACTTTTCCTAGCTGAAGATACATAGTTTCCTAAAAATAACCCTCCTTACACTTTCTCAATTTTCCCTGATAGAGCCAAGTAGATAATCACAGTCATTTCATGCCTACTTGGATACTATTCTGACCAATGAGTAGATGATCTAATCATAGATTTCATCTCCATAATTTCTGTAGATTCTAATCTATATGTCCTTTTCAATTTCAGCCAATTCATAGAAGATAACATTCATGAAGAATTTGTCAAATTTCAAATGGAAGAGGTGTTTACATATTCCTCTATTCTATTTTACATGATTCTATATTTCTAGGGAGATATATTTAAGTTTGAAATGCAGAAATTGGATGATGATGGAAACCATTAGTCAGTCATCTTTTGGACCACAATGGTGATGAAAGAGAAAAAGGATTATTCATAGAAATAGTTCATTGAATTGTTTGTTCATCCAAAATTTATCCTTCTTAGCAATACAACTGAACCAGGAGTCGATGAGGACAATAAAATGATTCTACATCTATCAGATCATGCAATGATAGGTGACTGGTATTTGTACCAGAACTACATAGAGTTGATAGTTTATGGCTCTGAGTGTGCTCCTTACAAGCTTCCAAAATTCCTCCCAATGAGGATTTTTTCCTTAGAGTACATCAGGCAGATGTTGAGAGCTGATGAAGTCCACTTTTTATCAACAAAGAATAAATCACAGTTCAGGATTAAAATGCAGATTGGGCCATTCATTTTCAACAGAAGGTCAACAAGGGAGAAAGAAGAAAAGATCTTGAAGAAAATGAAGTTCAGTCTCAGCTTTATCTGGTCCTATGATCCATTGAGAACCATTTCAAAATTAAGGGTTGAAAATAAGACTACTCCTTATATACATACTCATAAGCCATAAATAGAGAAGTACATGAACCAAATGGAATAGGCTAAAAATACTTTGCAGGAAGCTGAGGAGAAACTAGTCTCTACTTCTACATCACAGAATCCTATCCCACAAGAAAAAGAAGGAAAAATCATAAGAGTAGAATAGTCACCTTTAGTGACTGATACTACAAGAAAGGAGTTCAAGATAATTTAAAGGAAAAGAACCAAACTCAATCCTAAAGTTAATCTAAATAAAGATTCATAATAGGAAGTTGTCATAATTACTAAGGAGACACCTACATCCTCTCAAGTTGGTGGCTGATCCACCCTTTCTCCTACTACTTGTACAGCTTCACAGGACCAGCAACATGCTATTTAGACAACTAAGGTTTTCATGGGGGAGAAAGAGAAAACAAAGTTTGATACATTCAGGGAAATCAAGCTAAAGAAATTTATTTTGAAGAACATTACATACATCCAATTCTGGAAGCAGAATTCCAGTTCTCAAAGTAGGTGGGTGTTAGCATTTGACTCTGAGAAAGGTAAAATGCAAATGGCCTTTCTTGAGCCAAAAATTTCACAGCCTAAGATAGTAGCTGATTACAAGAAAAATTCATTTGAGTTTGACATCAAATACATTAATCCCATTGATCAAATGGAGATGCACAAGAAAACAGGTGAAATGATTTCCTCTACCTTAACTAATACTTCCATGAGTTTATCTAAATTGCAGGTTTCCTTGGCAAACTTTCATTCATGGCTAAAAATGGAAAAAATCTGTTCTCTAACCAAGGATGCAAGAATTAAGTATTTGGAAGACTTGGTGGTCAGAGTAGGATATGATCCTTGCAAAATAAAATAAAAATTCAAAGGAGATAATAAAGAAAGATAATGATGACATGGCAACATTAAGGAAACATATGAAGTTGTAGGCCACATAACACCCTCTCACCAAAGACATTGAAGAAATAGAGTCTCAAAAGTCTGATATGATGAAGCTCATCATGAAGAAAAATGCCCAGTTAAGACAAATGGAAATAAAAATGGAAAAGATTATTAAAGAGAGGGAACAGGTTGCACAACTTTCCATGGTTACTTTGGATGGTGTGCCTCTTACATCCATACCCACAACTACAACTTCTACAACATAAAAAAAAGATGGTGCAGAACATTTGACAAAGGGAGTGGAGAATCTGTCTATCCAAATAGAGTAAATCAAGAAGTTACAGGATCAAGTCAAACTATTGCAAGACCAGATATCAAGAAGTGAAGTTTCTCATGTAGTTGAGGCACAGAGAGATCAGAAATTAATAGAGATTGCAAAAGTAAGATATAGAATTGTCCATTGGAGAGACATTGGGCCAAGTCAAAGAAATCATCTGGACAAATATCATTGAATCCATTAATGAAATCTGGCCCTGCATCCATATTTTTTTTGAATAGAAGGAATTGATTATAAAAGCTAATGATGCCATCACAACTATCAAAGAAGAGATTGGGGATATGTCTGTCACAATAAATAACATCATCAACTTCTCGAACTCCAATAACGGATATGATTTAGATGAATTGGGAGTGGATGACATAATAGAGACAATCTTAGAAGTGAAGAAGATTCTTACTAAAAATAATCTGATTGTCCAGCTGGAAGAGAAATACCAAATCTTAGAGATGGAAGTGAACATGTTTTTCAACAGGTTAGAACCTTTAACATAGAAACGTCTACCTTGTTTATATGTGATTAATGATAATTTGATAACTCATGAAGACTATGTGAAGAAGCTAAGGGAAATTGTAAGGGACACTGCCAAATTATCTAATATCAAAGGCACCATGATAGGTAAAGCATTCTTGGAAGCAATGAGGAATTATCTTACATTCAACATGAGGTAAACCACATTTTTGTGGTAAAACCTACTTTTGGCAGATATACTGAAGTGGATGAAATTTACCACGATGTAATCAAGTTAACTATTTCAGATGAAGATCGATGGGATAAAATATGTGAACTATATGAGTGAGAAGTAAATGAGAAAGGTCAGCTACAACTAGCACATCAACCAATAAAACAGCCATTGTAACCCACAAATAGTTCCACTCAGCAAACGTTTCCTCTAAAACAGTGCCATAGTTCCAGATCACCTCCACCGAACCTATTTTTTTTCATAGTTAGAATTTATTATTCAATTTTTGCTAATAATACGCTGTCTATTGAGACAACATTAATGTAATCAGTTTTGTAAAGGATTAGTATAAATACTTCACTGTTCGAAGTAATCTAGGTTGATTTCTAAATATATTATTCCTATTGAGAAATTATAATTTTCAAGTTTTCTGGAGCATCAATAATGCAAGGACTTGTTATAGGATTCATGTGGTTTATTCATTGGTGAAGTTCTTCTAATGTAACTAGGTTATTTCACTGTTTTTCCTTTCCTCTGTGTATCAGAAAAATCTTAATTGTAAAACAAAAAGTGTGATGAATAAGACATGTTAATAAAATCACCTTATTCTGGTTTCTTTTGCAATTTATATGTTTTCTACTGAAGTCAGATTGAAGAATACTTAATTTCTTTAAATCTCTACCGAAATTAACTTTTCTTACATCTCCATAATTCATTTAAAACCTTAAAGGATCCAGTTAATGCAACCTAGCTTGCCATGTGATAACTCTTTTAAATATTGATGAAAAACTACTTATATTTTGACTGCATAGCCCAATGGGAATATAGTCACTTAATCAACTAAAAAACCAAAATCAAACACAGTCATAAATAGTGTAAGATTTATTCAAAACAAAGTTAACTTTTACAGAGAGATCCCTCTCTGAAGCTGGAAGGGCTAGATCACAGCTTCCAAAGTGGTTTTTATGCTTTCCTTTATGTTTATTCTCCCAATATTTTACATTACATAACGATAACACACATAAAACATAACATATAAGTCTATCTATCCATTATACCTAGGCCATTTTGACAGATATAGGGGCAACTAGATTAGGTGATTTCTCTTACTTTGATAACTTCTTCTGATGTATTTTTACTTAACTTGATCAACTTCTTATTTATTTTGATTTTTTTTTTGTTTTCTATCATCAAACATCTACCAAAAAATGAATATCAATGAGACAAGCGGACGAAAAATATAGGTTGCAAGCCAGGGTTAAAACCTTTCCTCTTGAGAGGAAATCCCACAAGAACTCTTCTCTTCTTATAGATCTTCAAATGATGAATTCCAAGACCTGGGACCCTTGTGAAAGATAACTCCAATACCAAGTCAACTTTCCTTCTTGATGAGAAACTGCGACCTAGCAATGCTTTCCAACAACTTCAACCTAGAAGCTTGCAATAATTTTGACCTAGACATTTCCAACAAATTCAACATAGCAGCTTCCAACAACTTCGACCTAGCCCAACAACTTCTGCAATTGTGAATTCCCAAAAAACTTATTTTGCAAGTCTGAATTTCCCAACAACTCATGCAATTTCCACTTCCCCAACAACCTTTTCTGCAACTTTGAATTTCCCAACAACTTTAGAAACCCTAGCACAAGAGAGAGAGAGAGGTCCAAAACTTCGATCTTGATTCTCTTCCTTATTTTCCTTGATTTTCATCCTTTTCCAACTTATTTCTTGAGGAGATCAAAATTTCTTATCTTATCTCCAAATGAGATCGAGTTATTTTATATAGGCTTCCTAGGAAGTTGAATTGCTATCCATGAGGCCGATTTGATCCTTCTTGTAGGCAAATTTGTTTGAGAGGGTATTGGAAGGTCTTTATGACACTTTTGACTTTACAAAAATTGTCCTAGCAAGATACAATATGCCCAAAGGGGTATTACATGTATGACTGATTAGTTGCTCAAAATTATGCTAAAAAGTGAAAATTTTTAGAATGGTGTGGAACATGAATGACTACATAGATAATTTTGTTTTGAATCTTCCATAACTCGTTTCGTGGAAAACCGACACCGTATGCTCCGAAGAACGTGTTTTGTCCAATTTGTCAAATAGGAAAATTAAAAAAAAAATTGCATAACTTAATCAGCAGTTCGTACAACTGAATCGACATGCCTACATGGAAGGGTAACTATGCAAGTTGACTTGGTCAATGGTTTTTCTTCGGTGAATGGGATTATGCAAAGTGTCACTTTGTTACTTGTTTGAAATTGTGTGTTTTAATTGGTGGATTTGGTGGCCAACCACAAGATGCCACGTGGCCCAACCAGGGGAAACCACATGGTAGCCTGAGGGCCACCAAAATTATGTTGAATTCCGAGCAGAGTGAGCGAGGGTCAAACCTGCAACCTCCAAGTACCAAGCCAAACATTTTTCCATTGTGCCCCGTAGTTGTTCCTTACCATACTATGGCATCCACTTTGTTTTAATGTCATTTGAATTATGTAATGGGGGGAGGTCATTGAGGTCTAGACCTAGCCCTAGCCAAGGCCGGAGGCAGGACCATGAGCGAAAGGCTAGCCCCACACCCCCACCCCCCCCCAATGGTTTGTAACTATAATTGTGGCATTATATGCTGCCACATAACCTGCTCTCGAGACCGTGTCTAGAACCGTCGGCCTACTAAACTGCCACCTCAACTGCAACATCAAATGAAACCTCTACCAATGTGACCACCTAAGCCGCAAAAGCCTACAGTTAGTTAACCGCGCGGGTTTTGATATATATATTTTTTTTTATTAAACCATAATTGATATGGTTTGAAATCCAGTTTATAAGCATTATTGGGCATTTAAGCACTCCTACAAGTTCGCCCGATTTTGGAAAAATTAGCACTCAGTTAGCTGAATTCCGAGCATATTTATAGGATGGTGCCGAATTTTGGGGAAAATATGGAGCGAAAAGTGCAGGAACATTGGGAAGTCATAAATAAGTTATTTTTTATCCAAATTTGATGCAGAAAGAAGCTAGACAAACATTTTTTTGCATTCTGGAGTTGATGGAATAGGTTTCAGAGAAAGTTTAGCATTGTAAACATATGTAATCAGACTTTTGAGCATAATAGAAGAGGGCCAAGCCATTGGAAGCTGGACCAAGGTGATGTAGCCCAAGCGAAGTGAAATCCTTCATCATTTTTAATTTTGTTATTGTTTATGGTGATGTTCATGTTTGTTATATGTTGTTGTTAAATGTTTTATTTATGTTAATTTTCTCACGAAATGCACATAAAAACTCATGAAAAGCTTGTAATTTACCTCATAATCCTAAAGCACTTTTTTTATATTCTGAATTGGATCTTAGCACAAAAAATAATAATATTCCCATTTAGATCAAGTTGGTATCAGAGCACTAGGTTTACTTGCGCAAGGAGGACCTAATTTTTTTTCAAGTGTTTAAATTCTTACAAGGTTGAAGCTCAAGAGAGGAGAAGGCAAGATTGTGGGTGCAGGTTCTCTAGCTGGAGAAAGGAGAAGGAGGGCATAGTTTCCATAATCTCCACGACAATATTCACCTCCAATTGCATTAGAAGCTTCAGTAAGCATGTACAAAAAGGAGGAAATGGTACCATGTCAGAGGATAAGAAAGATTTTTTGGAAGGGTTCCTTTTACATGACAGAGATGGTGAAGGTCCTCTATGAAGAGAGGAATACAAGATTTCATGGTGAAATATCCAAGCCTCCAAGAGGAGAGGGTTCTTCCAAAGGAAAAGGTAATGGAAATGGTGATAAGCCACCATCTACTCCACCATCATTCTCACCATGATCTTCACCTTCATCTTCATCCTCTTCCACTACTACAACCCTTACTCATACTCATCAACCTACCTCAAAAGGAATTACTAAACAACCCTTATTTAAACTTGATATTAAATTTGAGTTGCCTATGTATAATGGTGAATTGAATGTAGAGAAGCTTTAAAATTGGGTTCTTCAATTGGATGTCTACTGCAAAATTCAAAACCTTCAAGATGACGATACAAAGATTCAACTAGCTTCCTTGAGACTAGAGGGTACAATGCTAGTATGGTGGGAATCGAAGACACAAGATGAGATTAAAAAACATGGTAAGATCTCACTCTCTTGTTCTAATTTAATTGCTGCAATTAAAATAAAATTTTACCCTCTAGCATATATGCAAAAAGGCACTATGAATTTGCAAAACGTTAGACAACTTAAAGGTCAAAGTGTGCAATATTACACCCAAGAATTTAGAAGAAGAGCTCTTATGTTAGGTGTTGATTTTCATTCAAAAGACACATTGCTGAATTATATAGCGGGTTTACATAGGTACCTAAGGCATACTATCCTTATGTTCAATTCTACTAGTCTAGATGAGGCTTGTGTGAAATCCACTCACCTTGAGGCAAGAGGGAAAAATATTCTTGAAGAGGGTAAGAAGATGTCATTTAAGCTTAGAGAGAAAGGAAATGGTTTCAAAGGAAAGGGAAAGAAAAATACATCCACTAAAAAGGAAGGAGATAAAATTATATATAAACATTGTTCCAAAGAAGGTCACAATGAAGACCATTGTTGGAAGCTTCATCCAAGATGAGGCCCAAGAAATTCAACAACAAGGGAAAAAAAAATAGCTGCAACCACTGAACAAGATTTGGGATCCGACTCAGCTAATGAAACTAAAATTACAATGGGTATGAGAGGAAAAGAATCCATTTCTAGCACTAGTTCATCAAATTTTCACACTATTACTCTAAATGAAGAAAAATGGATTGAATTATTTCATGTGAGGGTTATTTCAAAACATACAAAAATCGACACACTATTTGATAGAGGGTCTCAAGTCAATCTAATATCTAAATACTTAGTTAAGAAACTTAATGTTGAAACCATTCCTCATCACAAACCATATCCATTTTGTTGGATATGAAAAAACACAAATTTATAGGTTACAATAAAGTGTGTTCTTCATTTTTCAATCACAACAAAATTCATTGACGAAGTTGAATTATATGTTGTATCGCTTGATATTTCAGGAATTGTTTTGGGATGTCCTTACCTCTATGATAGAAAATACATCTTTTTTCACCATGAAAACAAGTACTACTTGTTCAAAAATTGTGTGGAGTATATTGTGAGAGCTCATCGCAAGAAACTAAATCTTTCATTAGTTAATGCGGGGAAAATGAAAAGACTAGTGAATTCAAGCAAGAATTTTGTGCTTCTTATGATTAAACCAAAGAATGATGTTGATTATGAATAATTTCAAGGTTGTGATCCAAAGTTTAAATATGATTTAATTGAAGTGGTTAATCAAAATAATGAGATGTTTCAGGAACCAAATGGTTTTCCTCCCAAGAGGGGAATCCAACATGAAATACAGTTGCAGCAAGATTTTTCTCTTCTTAATATTGGTAGGTATAGGAGAATGCTTAACTCAAAAATAAAATTCAAGAGTTGTTCGACAAAGGAATCATCCGACCAAGTACTTTGCCATGCGGGTCACCTATTGTGTTGTTGCCAAATAATGATGGAACATGGTGCATGTTTGTATATTTCCGTGCATTGAAAAAGATTGTGGTAAGGAATAGTTATCCACTTCCTAGAATAGATGATTTACTTGATCAATTAAAATATGTAGAGTATTTTACTAATTTTGACTTAAGGAGTGGCTACCATAAAATTAGAATTGTTGAAGTTGACATTTGGAATACATCATTCAAAAGAAAACAAGGTTTGTTTGAAGGGCTTGTTATGCCTTTTGGTTTATGTAATGCTCTTGCTACCTTCATGCGTGTGATGAAAGGTGTGTTAAGGCCATTTCTTTATGGTTTTTTCATAGTTTACTTATATGATATTTAATTTCTAGTAAATGACTTAATGAACATGTCATACATGTAAGAAAAGTACTTGATGTCTTAAGGAAAGAACAATTGTTTTTGAATATGTCAAAATGTGAGTTTGGTAAAACATATTTGGTGTACTTGGGTCATATTTTTGGAGGAGGTGAGTTGAGGATAGACCCATCCAAGGTTGAGGTCATTGTGAATTGGCAAACGCCCAAGGCAGTCACCGAGGTAATAAGTTTTTTGGGTGTAGCCCAATATTGGAGGAATTTAATTGCTAACTTCTCTTCTATCGTAACACCTTTGCATGCATTGACTAGTGTGAAAAAGGTCATCTTGTGGGGAGGCATGAAACAAAAATCATTTGATGCTTTGAAAGAGAATATCGGTTCTTTCCCAGTGCTTGCACTACCAAACTTGAGACAACCCTTTGAGATTCAAACTGATGCAAGCGACTATGCCATAGGTGCAGTATTTATGCAACATGGTAAGCCCATTTCATTTCATTCAGAAAATTTTAATGGTGCAGTGATTAAATATCCTACTTATGACAAGGAGATTTATGCATTGGTTCAAAGTGTGAAAAAAGAGGAAACACTACTTTATGGGAAAGGAAACCATCATACACATCAACCACCAACCATTGCAATACTTTCAATCACAAACTAAGTTGCAACAATCAGGGCACTTTCGATGGATGGGTTTCCTACAAAAAATCCACTTGGTCATCAGGTATAAGAAAGGTATTTACAACAAGGTTGTGGATATGATTTCTAGGCCTATTATTAGTGAAGCTACTTTACTCAAGCATAATTATATTTTGCATGAAAATTATGTTGAGAAATATGCAATTGATAATGAATTTCAGGATGTTTATTCAAACTTGAGTCAAGATAACCAAGTAGAGGAATTGGATTACCATGTACATAATAACTTTTTGTATCATTTTGGAAAGCTTTGAATTCCATAGGGGGAGAGAGTGAACTTCATAAGGGAAGCACACACTTCTCTTATTGTTGGACATTTCGGTGTCAGCAAGATATTGGCACATATTCAAAGGTATTTTTATTGGCCTCGTATGCTTGAAAGTGTGTCACATTTAATTAAAGGTTTTTCATTATGTGCAGACAGTAAGCCTATAAATAGAGAGTTATAATTGTACACACCACTTCCTTTACCTTCACGTCCATGTGAGAGTGTTTCTATGGATTTTGTAGGAGGTATTCCATTGTCAAAAAGAGGTCATGATTATTTGTATTTAGTTGTGGATAGGTTCAACAAGATGTGTATATTAATGCCATGTAAAAATCAAATCACAGCTGAACAAACAACTCACATATTCTTTATGCATGTTTGGGTTCATTTTGGTTTTCCCACATCCATTTTTAGTGATCGATATTCTCAATTTGTTTGGAATTTTTGCTCAAGTTTGTTGGAATTAATGGATACTAAGTTAAAGAAGATTACAACCTTTCATCCAAAAACATATGGTCAAACCAAGGTGGTAAATCAAACAATCATAAATATTCTTCGAGGATACTACAACAAGAATCCTAAGTTATGGGATGAAAAATTGCACTACATTCAGCATGCTTACAACCATGCAAAACACTCCTCTACGCAAACATCGTCATTTGAGGCATGCCTTGGATACTTACCTAGATTTCCATTGGATTTAATTTTTGGAAGGATGATGCTATTAATGGCCATAACGACACAGAAAAATCTAGGAATTCCATAGAACAAATCCAATTGATACATCAAATAGTTCAAGATCAGCTTGAAAAGAGCCAAGGCAAGCACAAAGCAAGGCACGAAAAACATCATGTAGATCACAAGTTCCAAGTTGGTGACGAAGTTTGGCTTCACATTATGAAAGAGAGGCTTGAAGAGGAAGGTAAAAAAATAAAACCAATCCATTATGGTCCTTTCATAATTTTTGAAAATATCGGTGAAAACACCTTCAAGTTAGATTTTCCCTCATACATGCAAATTTACTCTGTTGTTAATGTTGATAACATGAGGTTGTATGAGTCTCCATGATTGAATATCAAGGAGAATAGGTTCAGATTCCTTCTATTGAAGACTTTTCTCTTGAATACCTTGAAGAGCTTAAGCAAGACACAATTCTTGATTGAAGAAAAAGGACATCAAAACGAGGGAGTGTAGACTACCTTCGTTTGGGGCTCAAAGGCACAAATCCTTCCAAGGCCAATTGGATAGAGATAGGAAAGGTGAGAGAAATGTACCCTCATCTGCTAAATAATTGAAACTGATATTTTGGGGTCCAAAATATTCCAATGGGGAGGAGTGATTAGGTGCTCAAAATTATGCTCAAAACTAAAAGTTGTTGGAATGGTGTGGAACCCGAATGATTGCACAGATATATTCGTTTTGAATCTGGTGCAACTCGTTTCGTAGAAAACCAACACCATATGCTCACAAAAGTGCATTATTTCAACTTTATAAAATAGGAATTAAAAAAAAAAAAATGCAAGACAACCCAGCCAGCAATTTGTATAGCTAATTGGGAATGCCTACATGGTAGGGTTACTGTGTAGGTTGACTTGGTGAATGGTTTGTCTTCAGCGAATGTGATTGTGCCAAGTGGAACTTTGTTACTAGTTTGAAATGGTGCATTTTAATTTGTGGATTTGGTGGCCAATCACAGGGTGCCTCATGGCCCAGCTAGGGGCTACTAGGTGGCAGCCCGAGGGCCACAAAAATTATGTTAAAATCTAAACGAAGTGGGCGGGGGTCGAACCCACGACTTCCAAGTACCAAGTCGAAATTTTTTCCATTGTGCCCCACACTTGTTCCTTACCATACTATGAAATCCACTTAGTTTTAATTTCATTTGAATTGTACAGTGGGGAGAGGGGAGATGGTTCTAGCCCCAACCCTAGTCACCGCCAGAGGTGGAAGGCTAACCCCCCCACCCCCCCCCAAATGATCCATAACTGTAACCGTGGCATTATATTCCACCATGTAACATACTATGGAGACCACCTCTGGAACCACCAACCTACTAAACTACCACCTCAACAACAACATCAAATGCAACCTCTGCCAATGTGACCACCCAAGTTGCAGAAGTCGATGGTTAGTTAACTGCGCGGGTTTTGATATATATAATTTTTTTTTATTAAACCATAATTTATATAGTTTGAAATCCAGTTTATAAGTGTTATTGGGAATTTAAGTGCTTCGACAATTTCTCCTAGTTTTTGGTGAAATTGGTGCTTAATTAGTTGAATTTCAGGATGGATTTGTAGGATGGTGTCAGATTTAGGGGAAAATATGAAGCAAATAGTGCAGGAACTTGGGGAAGTCATAAATAAGTCACTTTTGGGCCAAATTCGATGCACAAAGAGGCTAGAGAGGCATTTTGGGCATGCTGGAGCTAATTGAAGAGGTTTCAGAGCTATTTGAGAATTGTAAACATATGTAATCACACTTCTGAGCATAATAGAAGAGGGACAAGCTATGGAAAGCTGAACCAAGGAGACGTAGCCAAGGCAGGGTGAACTCCTTCATCATGTGATATTGTGTTATTTTTTATGGTGATGTTCATGTCTGTTAGATGTTTCTGTTCAGTTTTTTATTTATGTTAATTTGCTTAAGAAATTCACATTAAAACACATAAAAACTCATGAAAAACTTGCAGTTTACCTCATAATGCTCAACCATTTTGTTTATATTCTAAATTGGATCTTAGCATTCCAAACATTAATATTACCATTCAGATCAATGACAATAACTCTTTTGACTTCATAATTCTATGAAAAACTTAGAAGCACTTAATGGGTGCTTGATCTACAAATAAATTTATCTTGAGCATGAAACACATGCATCGAGAATGGAAATAAAAAATTTATTTCTCTTTAATAAATATACAAAATCATGATTACAATAGAAATTATGAATACCAAACCTAGTTACACATTTCAGCAAGCCCATTGGACCAATTTCAAACCCATAACAGTTCAAAAATATGTAGGTCTCTTAGGTAAATAGTAAACAAAAACAAGCTCATGAATTCATGCCAAAAATCATTCAGCTAACCATAAATTTGATAGGAATTAGGTATTCCTCAAGTGTTCAACAAGTCACATTCCATATTAAATCAAAAACATTTTTTAGAATCAAACTGTCATTTCCACATAGGAAAAATGACATCCCGTGTTATTAATTTAGGCATGTTAATAGCACTACAAACATAAACATGATATCCACATGCTATACAAAGAAAAACTTTAGGAATTTAGCTACAAATGCATGACAACATTTCATATAAAACTATAGGAAATTCAAAGAACTTCAACCAATGGTTTTATATACCGAAATTACTACATCCGTGCAACATTTTTCATATCCATACACTAAATTTCACAATGAAATCTTTAACTTCACAACTTTCATCTAAATACATGAAAATACAATAAAACCAATGGCCAAAATAAAAGTGGGACTTTGATTTCCCATCCAACCTTAGACTCACTACCACCATAATTACATGCAGTAGTCCCCCAAATCTAGATCCATGATCTAGGGGGAATATTTTCAATAGTTTTCAGCATGAGATCATACTCTAATAAAAGAGGAAAATGATTAGTTATAAAATTAGGTGGTTTATCAACTCTTTAGAAAGCACGAATAGTTTATTAGCTAATTCTTTGCAAGCACTCATTCCCATTTTCCTAAGAATTTTCTTAAGCTCCTACAGGCTACAATGTAGCTTCCCAGGGAATTTCATTCCCTCCACTTTGTAGGTCTGTGTAGCACGTCTATGTAGCATTTTTTTTTTTTTTATTCTAAAAAAGACTAATTCTATTAAGCGATCATATGGTACAAAATGAGGTTACAATCAAGATAAGAAAGAAATGGGCAAGCTAGAAATGATAAATTTTGAAGCTCGGTCTCCAAAAGTAATCATGAAACAAACAAAAGAGCCAGGAAGCATAACAAGGAAACAAAAGAAGATAGATACTGGGATCTACCCACAATGGGTCGAATCCTCCATGCAATTTTTTTTTCCTTTCTTTTTATTGACTTTGACCCATCCATCTTGGTGTGGATGGGCAAGAAACACTTGTAGACGGTTGTTGAATGTGGGAGGAGTCTCCTTATCCGTATCAAAGGAGGAGGACTCATGACTGCGTTTCTGAGAGATCATCGTGACCGAGGGTGCCTCAGGGTCAGTAGAGGAAATATCTTTTGTCTACTTTGCATGCTCCATTTCTGCATCAATATCCTCCTCATTTGAGCTTAAGGACTCAATGCCATCCATGGGGGGCGAATCACATGGTATCCATCTTTTGGATTTTCATTTGATATTGATTTTCTTCTTTTTGGTAAAGAACATGGGGCAAGAGTTCTGAAGGTTCCCTATTTGGTGACAGTGGTAGCAGTGGAAGGTAGTGTTCTCATAAGCAAGAGTCTATGTCCACATGAAATCACCAATATTGAGATCAATTTGATCAGTCAGACCCTTATGTATGTCTATTTTAGCACATATTCTGTTGTATGTGTATATTCATTGGTCCTCCCTAATGGGATCTGTTATCAGAAAGCGGCCCAAGGTGTTTCCTATTCCTTGGAAGATAGAAAAGTGCCATAAATGGGCAGGTAAATTGGGAAGCCTGACCAAGACAGGAATCTTGGTGATGACTACCATAGAAGGGTCGAAATCTGGGAACCAGCGAGTGAGGAATAGCCCTGCTTTTCCCCAAAACCACAGACCTTTTGTTAAGGCCTTTTGATAATATTTGCTAATATCGAACACTAATATGAATAATCCATTTGAACAGAAGATGACCATGCACTTTTTTGGTCCAATTGGCGTAGATCCAGTCATAAAAATCCTTTGTACGAGGCCAAATTCCATTGAATCTACATATGATGGTGGATTCACCATATTTTTTAAACTGATCTTCAAGATCTTGATGTGAAATCTCTATGGATGGAACTTCCTCCGGCTTATCAACCAGAAAAGTTTTGGGGGCCTCAGGGGATTGAGCAGCTTTCTTAGGTTATGCATGGAAAACATCCTTGTAGGAGAAGGCTAGAGCATATGATGAATTCCCCGCTGGCCCCCCTCCAAAACAAAGGGTTAATACTAAAGTAGCATCTTTAAATGTTATAAAATGAAAGGGGAAGAGAGGCTTCAAGTTTTTTTCCTCCATATAGAAGTGTTTGAAGAGCTAAGAGAATCCCCAGCCAATGCTCAAGGGTGTGCAAGAGGTTATGCACTCGATCCATTGAGCATGCCCAAAGCATCATGGATTTTCCTGTGAGGGGCGAGATCTGGATTTGAAAGGCAAGGGAAGGTAGATCTGATAAATCTTGGCTACCAAGATGCATTGCAGAGTCTGGATTGATGATCCTTGTCATATCGTTGCATTCCACAACCCTTTATTTTTTTATGTCGCAATCCCATGAGCAAGAGATGCTCAAATTTGTTCGCTCCAAGTTATCGCACTAGATCCTTGAGTTGTTGGGACGTGGAGATAGATTGGAGTACAAAAAGCTTGGTTTTTTGTCAATAATTGTGGGAAGGCTCCTGGCATCTTTCAGGAGTTCCACAGGGCTGGGGATCATCTTTTCCCTGATTGCATGGCTGCCAAGGTTCTACTGGCCCTCCAGGTCTGCTTTGGAAATTGCGCATCTTGCAAGGGTCCCAAAACTTGTATGTATTCCATGATTCCTCGCTTGGCTGCTCGCGTGATTGATTGCATGAGTAGGCTTGAGTGGAATTGGGGCCAATGTCCTTTGGACGCCATGATCCATAAGGCTAGGCAAAGGCCTTATGGTGACGGAGGGTTGGGGATCAACTGCAAGGGCACTAGGGTTCATCTTGTCCAAAATAGTATCAAACCACATGCAAACCACAACATTGTTGTGTAAATTCCTTTTTCCGATTTCTCAAGGGTGCCACTTCATGTTCCACTTGGACTCTTTCTCTTCTTTTTCTTATTATTTTCACTATAAAATTAATTAAAGGTGCCAGCTAACCCCACCTAGTTTTATCTTTCATCTTCCCTAGTAGATCATGGATTTTTGGTCCAACACTTTAGGCCATTACATAAAAATATATTCATTTATGATTTTGAATACTATTTTATTACAAAAAATCAAGGGAAAAGCATACCAGGGGTGTCACAAACCCACACACTTAAAGGGAACACTATCCTCAGTTTTCTTATCAGAAAATAAACAAAAAAAACTAAGCTTTATACCCAACTCTTACCTCCACTCATTAAAAAAACAAAATATGGGTAAATCACCCTTATTTTCCCAACTATCTCTCAAGTGGCTTCATCAGGTCCAAAGTGCTTCCAATATCCAATGATGTTCTCCTCGTGCTCCTTATTCCTTCAGGGAAAAATTCATGGCCCATTGATTCTGTAAACACCCCCAATATTATTTGTATTCCAATCAACCATGTTCATGACCCCTTTACAAACCAATATAATTTTTTGGCATCCCCTTCTCTAGTTACCATTCCCTCAGGTGATTCAATCCCCCTTCCATGCAGTCACTCACCTTCCAAGTTCAGGCATCCCCTTCTTATTTCTCAGTCCCTTGGGTGATCCATTCCTTGGAAAGGTTTATTAGTATAATATTTATGAACATATGAGTCAAAATCGACTCATTATGTTTTTTACGATCCCTCCTAACAATAGAAAGCACAAGGAGGAATATGTTGCAAAGCTTTTCAGATATGCAAGAATACTATTAGAATTTTTTTCAAAAAGAGACTAAAAACATTGGAAAACATATGCCATAAGAGATGATAATAAACCAAATTGAAATAATTTAGCTATCATTATGAATGAAAACACCTATTAGAGAAGACACATAAACTTGGGTTTGTAATGTCCTCCTTCGCGGGAACATCATTTTAAGTCCTTGTGCTTCTTGTAGTTTATTTCTCTCTTTCTTCCTAATTGCAAGTGGGAAAATGAATAAATGTGGTTGAACTCAGTGTCGAGAGATTTTGAGTGATGAGAAAAATGTGACGATGATGACAATGGTCATTTGTAGAAAGTGAATGAAAAACCTCACTATTTATAATAAAATGCTAGGATAGATCTAGATATAATCAAAGAATAAAATATTACTAGACCAAATCAAAATCATACCATTAGGAGTATTTTATTATGTTTAAGAGAGGAAAAGATTAATGAAATGGTCAAAAATATTTATTAAGTGAGGTAACTAAAAAAATTAATGGTTTATTGAGTTAATTGAGAAAAATGGATTAAGTAATTAATAACTAAAAATGATTTATTAATTACATTAATGAGATATGGCTAAGGTGAGTTAGAAATAATTAATAAAAAATGATTTAATATTTATTTCAAGGGAGAGAAGTTAAATGATTAAGGAATAATAAATAAATAATTATTTGTTTATCCCTATGAATAGGTGAAAATATTTCTAATTATTTCCACAAAATGGGAAAATATGGAAATAACATGAAATTAAATAAATCAAATTTTGGGTTATTTTCAAGTGGGTAAGGACAAATAATCTAGGAAAAGTGGCGAATTTCCAAATTATTTCCAAATTTGAAAGTGGGTTTTATGTGTAAAACCCAAACTACATGGTGTATTTCGATCATCCTTATGAAAATTGATTAGTTGTTCACTTTTTAGGTGATAATAAGGCTTCTTCACAGCAAAAGGATTCCATAACCAAGACAAGTGTCTACCTCAATACTTGCATACTCGTCATGACATGCTTCATTGAAATTAGTAGATACCATTGGGTGCTAGTGTCCCACAGTGGCCCTATTCTTGAAATATTTAATTAGCGTGTTGTTGCGTACTCTAATATCACCAAGAAGTTATTGTTTTTTCCTTATAATCAACCTCATATGCTTATACTAAACAGTTCAATATTTCACCTACAACACAAAATTACATGTCATGAGTGTTAGGTCCCTATATTACTAGTGTAGTCCCTTATTATTGTTAGTGTAGCCCCCTTATTGTTATTTTTGTACCCCTGTAGTCCCCATATTGTTATTATTGTGCCCCATAAAACCCAACTATTGTTATTGTTGTGCCCTTACATTGTTATTGTTAGGTCAGCTAGGATTATATTGTGACCCCATGGACTCCTATATTAGAAAGGAGGTTTTTTAATTTGTATCATCCAAGAATTGTTCATTTATGTAATGTAAAGGAGGTTTCCCCCTCAAAGTGGCTCATTGATAATGCATTGATCTCCCTTTTCTTCTATTTTTGGAGCTAGTTTCATAACATTTCGTATCATAGCTTTGGATTCTAGAGTTTCACTGCTCCAAATAGGTCATCGTGGTATTTTCACTATAAAAAAATTTCTACAAAGGTTCATAAGCTGAAATTTTTACCACAAGAAGTCGAAATCCTGAGGAACTTCATGTCAACATTTCTGAACTTGGTTCACAATTTTTTCAGAGATGTTATCTGTGGAAGTTAGGGTTTTCGCAGGCTCCCAGATTTCATCTAAAAGAGGTGACCTTGGGAAAATTTCCATAAATCTATCTTTGAGCATCTGATTGGAATTCTGTAAAAATTGGATGAAATCACACGGAATTTGGTTTCCCGTGTATCAATTTTAGAGTCGAAGGAGGAAATAGTGACACGAGGCATGCCATACAATTTTTCTCTACTAAACCAGTCCATAATTAGGTCATTGTGGGAGGTTGGGCATAAATTTTCCTTGAAGCATCCAAATCAAATCAGACCTATGGCATTCGAAAGAAGATTCAGAGAGATACTACAAGACCAAATTTCAAATATTGAGGATCTGAAATAATTGAGATATTTCAATTTCAATATCGAGCTCCTAAAAAGAAAGAAAAAGGTGTGTATTGTTTTTCAAATTGCATAAGTATTGTTTGAAAAATCAGTTTGAAGTGATTCCAAGTGCATATTTAATCATAGATATCAATATTGGTTGATAAAATGCCCCCTAAAAATAATTCAACACCCATTAAGCCCTAAAAAGGCTATACTTGACTCATGAAGAAGAATAATTACAATACAATATATCAAAATTATGGTA
The DNA here is from genome assembly GCA_034641835.2 of Pinus albicaulis. Lineage (NCBI taxonomy): Eukaryota > Viridiplantae > Streptophyta > Pinopsida > Pinales > Pinaceae > Pinus > Pinus albicaulis. The sequence goes on along the minus strand of CM076584.1, from coordinate 718,545,715 downwards.
CCAAGTGCGACAAATTTCGATCTTACAAAGAGAAATCAAAGATGACATAGATGGTTTAAAAGCAGAAATGAAGGCTAATTTGGATGGTTTGAAGGATCAAATGAAAGCTAATATGGATGATAAAGTAGTGGAATATCACATCGAGCATCAACAACAAGTTCTCCAACTCTCAAAGGATAGCCTAAGTTTGGTTCAAAATCGAATGAAATAATAGGAAGATGAAGATCACAACAAAAGAAGTTCTGAAGCAGTCACAGAAACAAGAACTCGACAACTACAAAATAAATCAATTTCAAAGTATATCAGCGAGTGGAAGAACTTACCCATTGAATATTCCACATGGGAGGATGAGAATTTTATACAGAAGCATCAAGAAATAATCAAGCGTTAATGAAAAAACTTGTTTGAAGGAGAGAGGCATGTTAGGTCCTTATATTACTAGTGTAGTCCCTTATTATTGTTAGTGTAGCCCCCTGATTGTTATTATTCTACCCCTGTAATCCCCATATTTTTATTATTGTGCCCCATTAAACCCAACTATTGTTATTTTTGTGCCCTTACATTATTATTGTTAGGTCGGCTAGGATTATATTGTGACCCCATGGAATCCTATATATATAAATGAGGTTTTGTCATTTGTATCATCCAAGAATTGTTCATCTACGTAATATAAAGGAGGTTTCCCCATTGAAGTGGCTAATTTCTAAGGCGTTGATCACTCTTTTCTTCTATTTTTCGAGCTGATTTCATAACAATGAGAGATAATCATAATTTCTTCAAAGAAATTTAGAACATAACATAACCATATTAAAACATAACTCAAGTCATTACGGATCAGAACTTTAAAACAAATTAAAACATAGTCATAACAAGATTTCTTTAAACTGATAATCAATACTTATATTTGTTTCTTGCTCATTACTCTTGCACTAAGAGTTTTATCGGCTGAAGCAAGCACTCCATGTTGTGTATGCCCCACATAGTCTTCAGCTAGCACTGTATCCATATCTCCCTTATTAACTAGTTTTTCAAACCTAAGAAGATATTTAGTAGCATATGTGCCTCATTAATTGACCAAGGAATCCACATAGTTTTTAGTGTATTCATTGATACCAAAATCAACATTTCCTTTTCAGATTCATGGTAGAAACATGGCACATTAGTGATAATAATAATAAGTAACAACAAGACTTCACACTTTCTCAATGGATCCCTTACATGATAGGGGATCTCATTGGATAACCTCATCACGTTATCCCAAACATGCCATTCATATGTTCAACATATTTTTACAAGCATAACCATTCCTCCTTCTATAAGAAGAATGATTTCAAATGATAATTTGTCAAGTGAAATGAAATAAAATTTCCATTCATTTCATCATTCACATATTCATAAAATATAGCGCATTCACTTGCTAGATAATGTTTAGGGTTTATAAAACCTATTGGTATTCACGTGGACCACGCATCAATTTTAAAACAATAGTTTACAAACTCATCCAAACGAATTCTCACCCAATTAATTTATTTTCCCTTTTTACCTTGTTTCCATCATGAACACTATCAACTGAAATTTTGTTGTTGCAATATTTAGCAGTTCATTCAACTCAACATGTTCTCATCCATGTTTTTCACATGCTATCAAGTTTAATCACTTTCCATTTTTCATTCAAGCTCGCCGCCATTATCAAGAGAATAAATATAACATAAATATTAGAAATGGGCCATTCCTTCCCTCTTTCCCAAAAGTGTTCCATGCAACGTGGAACCCATGTTACATTACCTAGTCACGGAAAATACGAACTCTATTTTCATACCATTAGTACTGTCTTTTGATTATATGTGGTTTATTAGTTGTGGAAAGCACTTTGAGAGTGCTTTATCAACCTAGAAGCAAGCACCTTGGGTGTTTTTTTAGCCTCCTCAACAAGAACCCTGAGGTAATTCCATGCAATCATTTCATTATAGGTGGTTTATTAGCTGTGGAAAACACTTTGAGAGTGGTTTATAAACTTGACAACAATAACCTTGGGTGGTTTATCAACCTCCTTGACAAGCACCCCATGGAAACATCCACATAATATTTTCATTACAAGTGGTTTATCATGGTTGTATAAAGCACTCTGAGTGGTTTATCAACCCACATTATAAAGCATCTCGGGTGGTTTAACAAGCTCCTTGGAACGTACCCAGTGCCAAATTCCACACAATATTTTAATTACATGTTGTTTATAAGCTATGTAAACCACACTATGAGTGGTTTATAAAACCACAACAAGCACCTTGTGTAGTTTATCATCCTCCTTGATAGACATCATTTGGCATCTCCATGCAATATTTTTATTACAAGTGATTTATCAACTGCGACAAGCACTCTAGGAGTGGTTGATAAGCTCGATATAAACCACCTCAGGTGGTTTATCAACCTCCTCGATAAGCACCCCATGTAAAATTTCATGCAATGTTTTCATTACAAGTGATTTATATTTGTGTCAAGCACTCTATGAGTGGTTTATCAGCCAAAAAAAATAACCTTGGGTGACATACCACCCTCCTCGGCAAGTGCCTTGTGGTAATTTCACAAAATAATTTTTATTAAAGTGGTTTATTAGCTACGACAAGCACTCTAAGGGTGGTTCATCATCCCCAAAACAATCACCATGCGTGGTTTATTAGCCTCCTCAACAAGCACCCTCTGGAGGTTCAATAAAATATTTTTATTACTGGTGGTTTATCAATTGTGGCAGGAACTCTAAGAGTGGTTTATCAACCCTACAATAATAACCCTAGGTGGTTTATTAACTAGTCAAACACAACAAAAATTAATTTTAATAGGTGTTTTATCAGTTGTGTCGAGCACTCTATGAGTGGTTTATCAGCCTAGAACAAGCACCTTGGGTGGTTTATCATCCCTCTTTCGAAAAACACCCTTCTGCATGTGGTTTCTCAATCCTAGTTAGCACACCATGTTCACACGTCTCAGATTCATGTTAGTGACATGTTCCAAGAATTAAAAAATCAAGTCATCATGTCTATAATTTTTTGAAATAAACCTTCTACCAAGGCTAGTATCATCAAATTAAAAATCAATATTTTTACCAAGACTAGCATCAATAAATTAAAATTAGTCTTTTACCAAGACTTCTAGCCATGACATAGTTAAAAATTAGCTCATAGTTATCATCCATGGTATCACAACTATCACCAACTTGCACAATCAAGCCATAGATATATAATGAACAACTACAGTGCTACAAACAACACCCACCTATACAAATAATCAATCCTCAAAACCCATCACTCTCAAATAGAATCATAAGTTCTTTATCAGCATGTTCTAACATAAACAAGCATTGAGAATGGATTCCCTATCTCTTGTTGAGATAACAACCATTACTAGCTTCAACTTTCCATTCTCATATGCTACACACATTTCCTTGAACCATTAATGTATTAACCATTGATGAAAAACATCCATAAAGGAAAAAATTTCTAACCAAAACCAATATTTAGAAACAGTCAATCCTCTACCGAGGCTCTTGCCACTTAACATTCAGAAAATGGAATTTTCACATCCCAATTAGTATATATATATGCTTTCAATTACAAGAAATCAATGCCATTCAATACAAGCATCACCAAGATTTACCCAACCCCTCATATCACATAAATAGTGTCATACACACTTGTTCAAAGTGTGTAAGACTACACCACTTAACGAGTCGTGTTGGTACACTGCAATCCATCATGCACAAACCCATCTAGGTACTTATCCAAAATAATTTAGTAATGTGATAATTAACCAAGGTCACAACAATAAGTTGTCTAAACCTTCAAGATAGTATAAAAATGCATTTCCAATCAATCCCATAAGGCATCATGTTAGAAGCATTATCGCAATCAACAAGCAATTCCACAATCAGTGATATAAGTAGCACATGATCGTATTCACATTTAGTTATTACACTTGGAACTAGAGTTCCACTCATCTCCAAAGATCCCAACATCATACCTATTTATCTATTAATTCTATAGTATGGCACCCATTTTATTCCCAATGGTATAGAGCTGAACCTTTGTTCTTCATTTTCATCTGCAATAGAGGCCATCCAGTCCAAGAGTTGAACTTAGAAGCTTTGATACCACTTTGTAACACACCCCCTACTATACCTAGCCCCTACTAAGGGTAGAAGGAGGAAATTAATCTGGTGACCTGACCTCCAATGTCCCAATATGGAAATGGAGTATAAATTTTTTGATCCTTTCAACTTCCGCAAAAAATAAGATGGATGACATCGTTGTGTTCATCTTGTCAATACCTTTCGAACAGTATAAAATTTGCTTCAATCTGAATCTTAGATAAAAATATTTGGATAATAAAATTCTAGCCTATTAAGTATCACCACATCATCTGACCTTCCACATGGCACCCACATGGTCCCCACATGGCACCAATGAGGCTACCCAAGTCATATCCACCTCACCACCATGTGGGATCTCTACCCTAGCTACTAACCCATTCATAATCATGATACAAATGTAGGACATATCCCATTTTAGTGGTAAAAAATATGCACCAAGGATTAATAGAATATATATCAAGCATGTAGGCCCCTCCATGGCCACATCACCATAGGAATAGAATCCCTGAAATTTCCTTCATAAAACATTTCAAAATTTTTGGGGTTATGTGGAACCCCATTCTTCCTCGTTTCCACCTCAACACTGTCGAATAATGCCTTAACCAATTGCATGAGTTCATCCCCCTTACCATTATGCATCTAGTCCCCACCTCTATCACCTCACCCTGGGAATAAAATCCCAGTGATATTGCACCCATCTCCACGTGTATCCTCTCTAGAGATGCCACGTTTCACTTTTTTACACACCACTTGGCCCTGCAAAAACATAAAATTCATGTGGCATGTGTCCTTCCTCCCTAGTAACCACATTTCTCTAAGGCCACATTGTCTTCCACGTTGGTGTAATATTTCAAACTTTCCATCAACTAATTGGAATATTAGAGTTCTTGATTTTCTTATTTATCTAAGTAAATAAAAAGGTGGAGGGACCCATAAACCAAGTAAATGAATAAAACTCACTTCTATAGTGTGAATGTCGATTAATTGAGTAGTGGAGTAGCATTATGGAGTAGTGGAATAGCATAATAATGAAGGAAGAGTGGAGGTCATAGAGAATTAATGAGGAATATGATGGAGATAGTGGAGAAGAAATTGCAGAGATGATGGAGGAAGTGGTGCATTAAATGCACACATTATGGAGGAAGTAGAGAGTAATTGCAGCAGTGACAAGGATCATGGAGGACAACGCAGTCTTTATGGAGGCTAGTTGCCACATGTGGAGTCCAGTGCTCGGGAAGACTCAAAACCATAAAATTAATATGAGGGAAGAAAAGGAAGGGGAGTCTGGATTTTTATTGTTGAGTGTCGTAATACATTTCTTTGCACGATTTCAGCTGTTTAGCTAAGTCTATTGTGTTGTTGACCACTAGGTGTTCCCGAGCGGGAATTGCACCCTTACCCATGAGAGGACTTCTAGTTCCTACTCTAGGAATTTTTTCTTGGGTAGCATTCATCATCCGAAAATCAGTGCCACTTTTAACCACTCTCATCTGCACTTTCATCTACAGGAATTACATATTCATGAACTTGGGTTTGAGAGTTGGAAGGTTGTTCTGTGTACTTCAACCTATTGAGAGATAAATCATTCACACTATGGATCCATTGCATTCTTCCGGGAGTTCATTATCATATCCAGCATTAGGCCATCCATCTATTCTCCTATGCAGCAAAATTTCCTATAGGAATTGCATAAATCTGCAGTGAGGGTTTGAGGAGAAGAGGAATTTCCAAGAAACTCATCTTGGAATCCTATGAGGTATTAATTATTCACTCCAAGGATCACTTCAGCAGCCTGGGATCAACATTGTAATATATATCAACAGGATATCATCAACCTTCCTAGACAACGTAGTATTTCCTAGCAGTTGTGCATGCAGCAGCTGCATATTTAGTTGAGGAGATAGATCTCAAATTTTGAGCTTGGGAATCAGGAGAAGGGACCAACCCTTCAGTTAGTGAGATGAGTGGGTGTTTTTGTAGAAGATAGATAACTATTTCATCTCCATATCAACATTTTTCTCTAGGTAGTGCGTAACTCAGCCAGCAGGGGTGCAGTGTGCAATGCAAAGAGGGGCGAAATTCCATACTCAAAATCTGGCCAAAATATTTATGTGTTTTTCTGGGTTTCTTAAGTGGAATCCGTGGTTAAAATAATATATCTTTTTTAGAAATCTGGAAACCTCTCACACATATATCTTCTTCCAAGCAACAGTATTTTCTAGCAGCAGCAGGAGTTTTTACTTTCCAGTGCTAGGATCTAGAGTTGTTTCAATCATCTTTGGATGGCTTGAGTGCATCTCTTTTGGAGCACTGTGTATATTCATTTTATGTTGATACATAATGATATGAATCAACTGTTTCTGCTCATATGTATGATTTATTGATATGAAAATTTTCAACTGTACATGTTTTATTCTTATTTTACCGTAGTTGGAATTTAGCATATGTTCTATATTCCTATATTTCCCATTTTGGGATATTACAATGGTGTCAAAGCATGATCTTTGGTTCATATTGTGGGCATTTCATGACATCAGAAGAATATGAAGAAGAAGACGCAAAAGATTAAGAAGTCTTTAATGGCAGAAGGATTGAATTTTGCCACACTTCTCTTCAGATCTATGCAAGATCTCACCATGGAGATCAAAGAAATGAGAAGGGAAAGGCAAAAGGATACCTGAAAATGGTTTCAAAATGGAGAAGGTCCAAGCACTTCCTATCAGCAGTATAAGAAACCAATGGTATAGAAAGTTCCACAACACCCTACTATGGCCACTTTCCTTACAGAAGTAAATGAATGGCATGGAGATGGATGATATTTGGAGCATGAGACTCTGAGTGATTATCTTATAGAGTATAAATCTTAATCTAGATCATTCAAAGTGAATCTGACTTTGCAGCAGTTTTTCCATATTAAAGAGAACTAGAGACCCCGCGGAAACAATAGAAGAAGAGGGCATATGTAGAATATATTCTTTATGCCTACATTCGATGGGTCATCCAGAAGCACAATAAAGGCTTGGATGGAGAAGTTAGATGATTTGGTCCAACTACACCCAGTAGTAGAGAATGAATCCATTGATATTGCAACACTGCACCTTGAGGGTGAAGCAAATGATTGGTGGTTCGACAGATTGAAACATGCAAGTGTGACTGCGTATGCAGAGTTCACTCAAATATTGGTAAAGAGGTTTGACAGAAGAAAACTGGAGGTACTTTCCATTGAGACATTTTCCAACATTGATGAGGAAGTATATGAGGAGAAAAAAGAAGATGTCAGCACTAATACTTCGGGAGAAGAGAAACTACCGCCCCCACCAGCTGTAGTAGAGGTACTTGCATCAATGGGAGGATCACTTTCATTTTGGCAAGACGTTCCCAAGACCTCGAAATTGCGAGTCCAAGGCATGATTCAAGAGGTGCATGAGGAAGAGGAAGTAGATACCAGTGTTGGTGTAGTAGTAGAGGAGCAGCCATCACCATCACCAGCAGTTGGAGAAGCAGTTGCATCAGTTGGAGGAACTCTTGTAGATTTGAAAGATGTTCCTAAGCATCAAATGATCCAAGGTATGCAAACATTTCCACCCCAAATTTTTTCAGCACATCATCTTGAGATTTTTGGGGTCATGCCGTCAGGGAAATTGCATGATGAAGGGTTAGAGCACATTGCTAATTCGGAGCAGCAGACTATCACTACATAGAGGACCCTTTCTCATTCAAGGAGAAGATGTATAGTTATCCCAGTTTGGCATTGTTGAGCTACACACAACACTTTTTTTTGGAGTGTTGAGTTTCTGAGGATGGGATTAGCACATTCTTAATGTAGGGATGCTATGCAATAGCTTTCAAGAACCGGAAGTTACTATCGCATGAGTTGTTGTATTCTATTTATGACAAAGAGATATTGGCCATTATGCATGCATTGGTCAAATTCCGGCAATTTTTGATTGGCAGTAGATTTTAGGTGAAGACCAACCACCATAGTCTCCAACATCTTTTTGAGGAGGAGTAGCAGTTGCAGAAGAGGCAGCAATGATGGATCAATACAATGCAAGACTATGAGTTCAACATTGTGTATGAAGAGGGCCATGAGATAGCAGATGCACTATCATGGAGATCAACAACGTTGTCATTGAGGAGAAGTGATGATTTGAGGACCTAGCTATTATTTGAGCATTTTGATGATCGCTTCACTTATGAAGCACTGGGTGGGCACATGGTATATGGTAGACATCATGTAATGGATAAAATCTTCCATTATCAGGACATAGCCTTCTTCATGAGCACCTCATAGCTCAAAGAGAAGTTTCTCCATGCAACATATTTAGAACCTCATAGGTTCTACCGGGCCATCAGAGAGAGGTTCTCATGGAGAGACCTCAAGGAGGATGCACTTAGACATATCATAGAGTGAAAATATTGTCATCAGATTGTGGAGGATGGTATTTTTTACGTTGATCCATTGTCAAGCTATGTACATTGCTTCAACATTTTCACACAATACATCTCTTCACCCATGACCGTATTATCTTTCCAGGATGTCTTCATGCTTCATGGTCTTCCCAAGGACATAGATAGTGATGGGGAAAATTATTGTATGAGAATTTTTTTGTGGGAGCTTCTCCATTGGGTGGATATCGAGATGGTGCATGATATGAGTCATCACCCAAAATTGGATGGATGGATGGAGATGATGAGAAAGTGGCTAAAAAGATACTTTCAGACCTATGACACTGTGTAGCAGGAAGCATGGCTGCACTGGCTTCTCTTGGGTGAGGATGGTTGCCACCCGACATTTCCGATTGGTATGTTCCATGCCTTGCACAGTACTGAGGTGATTCAAGAGCAAGAGGTATGGCTACATTGGCTACTCTTGGAATATTATGGCCAAGACATTGCATTTTATATGTCCATTGGTATATCATTATTTCCTACCTTGCATCGTAGTGATGAGATGTAGCAACTGGAGGCATGGTTGCATTGGTTTCTTTTAAAAGAGTTTGGAAATCACATGACATATCACATGTCAATGTGTATGTTTTTGTTTGGGACTTTTCATGATACCCTTATGATGTGGCAGTAGGAAGCCTGGCTATGTTGGTTTCTATTAGGAGAGTTTGGTGTGATATTCTACATGTCAATCAGTATATCATTGCTTCATGCTTTGCATCATGATGATGTGGTATGGCAGCAAGAGTAATTATTGCGCTATTGGGAGCGCATGGTTTGAAATTTCACATGTCAATCCATATGTATCTATTTCCTACTTTGCACAGTGCTGAAATGATGCTTAGAGCAAGCAAGGCCACCAGGGCCAAGGATTGGAGCATGGAGAGACACAAACTACTCCATGTAGCATGGGTTGGAGAGACAGTTTATGAGTTGGGACTATCCACCTAGGGAAGGAACCACTACACTTCACATATCTCATCCAAAGAAGAGGCACTTGGATAGCAAATGATTTCCATTTGTGGACTCATTGATGGGGAGAGGCACATAGCTACACAGTTGGAGGCCATTCTAGACATTCTAGAGAGGCAAATATGGAGCTGGGCATTCATAACACATTGGATTAGATGGGTAAACCTTCCATATGAGGATGCCACTTGGGAGGGAGATGGATTTATACAGCATCCACTTTTCAATTGCTTGAGGACAAATCTAGGGGGTGCGTAACTCAGCCAGTAGTAGTGCAGTGTGCAACCCAAAGAGGGCTGAAATTCCAAACTTAAAATTTGGAAAACCATTTTTGGGTTTTTCTAATAGAATCCATGGTTAAAATCCCAGATATTTTTTAGCACTCCAGCAACCTCTGGCACATAGATCTTTTTCCTAGCTGCAACAACTTTTACTTTCCAGTGCTAGGATCTATATTTGTTTCAACCATCTTTGGATGGCTTGAGTGCATTCCTTTTGGAGCAGTGTGTATATTCATTTGTTGTTGATACATAATGATATGGCTTAGATTTTTCTGCTCATATGTATGATGTATTGATATGGAATTTTTGTATTCTACATGTTTTATTCTTATTTTTCCATAGTTGGAATTGTGCATATGTTCTATATTCATGTCTTTCCCATTTTGGGATATTACAGTTAGCCATGGATCCAACCTAGTCCTATGTTTTGTATTAAAACTTAAATTTTCATTATAAAATGATTTCAAGGTCCTCCATATTGATAATATAAATTCCTGGGAATGGGCCACACCATGCCACATTTTCCTGGTGATTAATTCCCGATAGGATTTCATTGGGCTCCCATAAAAATATCTGAGGTAAAACCTCCAGGATTACATCGACTATGCTAATCATTCTACAACATCCGACGACTCAAAGCACCCATTCCTACACACCCATGGTCCTATCTCTTTTCCATATGGCTCAATAGTGAGTATCTGTTTTATCCCCCGACAACTGAACTTCAATCCCCTCCCCCTTAATTCTTGGACATAACACCTATTCAAATGGTACATAAAACTTGAGTCTCTTTACTCCTTCATGCCTTGAAATTCTATTTTAGTAGGATATGTATGGAATTATGCAAGGACCCTCTCCACCTACAAACCTTAGTTACAATGCCTACAAACATGACATTTTTAAAACCTCAACGGTTGGAGTCTTTGATGCCTTAAGGGCTTGACCCGCACAACTACATATTAATATATATGTACTCATGTTTTGAAATCTCTCTTGAGATTTTTATAGGGCTATATATATATATATAAGTGTGTATATTTTTACATATACTCAAACGTTATCCTTCCTAAGCTTAGAAATTGGTATTAAGGCCTGAAAGCTAAATCTATTAGTCACATAATAAATAAGATAGACATCTATCCATCCATTATAATTATGCCCATTGGACAAATTTCAATTTCGTAATAGTTCAAAAATATACATGCCTGTTAGGTTAATACGAAACATAAACAAGCTCATGAATGCATGCCAAAATTCATTTAAATAAGCAAAAATCTTATAGGAAGTCAATATTCCTTCAGCATGCAGGAAGTCACATTCCATATTAAGCCATATCATTTCTAAGAATCAATCGCTCATTTCCACACAATAAAAAGGGCATCCTCTGCTATTAATTTAAGCACATTAACAACACTACAAACATAAACATGATATCCACATGAAATATAGTGAACGAATTTAAGCAATTAGCTACAAATTCATGAAAACGTTTCATATAAAGCTACAATATATTTAATGCATTTCAACAAATAGTCTAATATACCAACATTACTGCAACCCTGAAACATTTTTCAGATCCATACATTAAATTTCACATGTAAATCTTTAACTTCACAACTCTCAAATAAATACATGCAATTACAATAAACCCAATGGAAAAAGAGAAGGTGGGACTTCAATTTTCCACCCAACATTAGAATCACTCATCCAGATTTACTTGCAATAGTAAACCCTTAGACAAATACACAATCTAAGGGGAATTTTTTCAATAGTTTTCAATGGGAGTTCACACTCATCTTAAAGAGGATAGGGATTACTTCTAAAATTAGGTGGTTTATCAACAATTTAGAAAGCACACATAGTGGTTTCTCATCCAATTCTTGGAAAGAAACAAAATTTTCAACCTTAAATCCACTTGAACAAATTTTTTCAACATCTTAATATCAGAAACAACTAATTAATATCCTTTACTTAGATTTAGAATCATATTTCTCATGATATTTCAAGTACCTATAGGGTAGCTATTTATTGTTTTTGGTATGTTAGAGTTCTCATAATCATGACATTTTTGTAAGTGAATTTATTATTTTATCAAGTAATTTTATACTCATATAGAAGAGAGAATTTTTGTTACATTTATTTGATTATTCATGTCTTTGAAGGACTCTTCAAACTTCCTTGGCTTTCATATTTTCGATGGGCACATGACATTGAATGAAGCAATGCTACTATCCCTTAAACAGAGAGAGGGGTCCTAACATCATCTCAAAAAATACTTTAAATACATAATAGGATGACCCTCACTACACAAAAAACCACAAAACTATAATAGGGTTCCAAATTTCCATGAATTTATTTGACCATAATGCCTAGTGCCAAGCAAATCCAAACTACTAAACCCCAAAATGATGTTGACTATAACACCAAAAAATAACAATTTTCTAAATCTATATCCCAAAATATAAAATGAATAGATTTGAAATGCATACCATGGTTGCAATAAATCCAATAAACCTTACAAATAAAATATATGTAAGTGCAAAAATGATGGAATTTCCATGCAAAAAACATACCTTGAGACAATGACTAATGAATAGAAATACCATAAAAACATTTAGAGGCTAAGGGAAAATATTATGATGAAATTTATTGATAAAATAGCCTTGGTCGAAATGGAAATTCCTGATTCTCCAATACCACATTTAATTATGATACCTCAACTTTGATAGACCCTGTCAAGATGTTTAAGAGGTAGACCAAAATGTTTTCTGAGCACACAAGAGGTAGATGGGTATGTAATTTCATATATAGATTTCTTGTTTGAAATTCAATGATTATGGTGTTATGACACATGCTTGCATCAATTTGATGGTACATGCCTTCATTTTCATGGCCTACGGTAAATAAGGTATTTTTTGGTAGAACAAAAAAAAACCATTTTTCCTAAGCACCCTAATTTTGAGATTAATAGTCTTGCTGACTAGGGTATCAGTTTAATTATTGTGCTTACTTAAGACCTGATAAAATGAGTTTTTTTGTATATTTCATATGTCCTTATGAGGATGTGCTAGTATAGAACTAATATTTCTATGAAATGAGATTAATTTTGAGATCATTAGCTTAATGATTATGCTTGAGTCACCTAAGATAATAAAAGGAGTTATTCTACATTCAATTGCTATGAGAAGCTGTTAAATAAGGGTGTAAGTCTCATCCTAATTGTTTATGGGATTTCTAACTTTAAACAAAATATGTTTCGAATTTTCTCTTGGGATGTAGGATGATTCCCACACCCACCACTCATAAGTGTTCTTGTGTGTGTGTGCATGCATGTTATATTTAATTTAGTTAAGTAGATATTGATAATTATATGTTACAAGATAATTAATATTTTCCCTAATTAACTTAATATAGTTTGAGTAAATTTATGGTTAAAAATCTAAATTTCTCTAAAAAAATATAATTTTGAAAATGTAAGAGTAAGGTATATACACATTCGAAAAATAAATAATTAGACAAGATATTCCCTTATCTTAAAAATTACAAAAAATCATATAAAACAATTTCACGATCTAAGTGAGATATACTTTTAAATTAAATTATTATTACTATTTTAAATAATCAATTAATTTTAAAAACATATAAATAATGAATACTAAATAAACAATTTAATTTAAATTATATATAATTAATTTCTATTGAATTATTTACATTAAGTTGTGATGAAACACCCTTCTCTTATACTCATCAATCCAATGTATTTGGAGCATTATCTTTGAGGTGTAATGAGACATCCACGTTCTATATTATTCAATCAATCTACTACATTAGTAGAAAACTAAGTTGATGATAACATTATCTTGGATATTTGACTTGAGTAAATTATAAATGGATTACAGTGAAACTAATACACGTGAGGTTTGTTTTTCTTTTTGAAGAAGAAAGACCAACAACCTTTTATATTATATAAGAGTCTATTTACATGTGCCATCTCATCCATAATCAACAAAATACGACTACCAACAATTATAACTTTATAGAAAGTCAACAATATAATAAAAATAAAAAACATGTTTTTTACCAATAACTTAACTTTTCATCTGTATAAAAAAAATATATATATTAAAATAGTTTCAAAATTATCTGACGATTATATCAACAACATATATGCATGCCAAAAGGTCCAAATAAATATAAGTCTATCAAATAACCACCACAGAAGATAAAACTGAATTGAAGTATATTTCACCTGTCTTGAACATGATGTCATTTTGGAAAGTTGAATATGTTATCTCCCCAAGCTGATGGTTATGACCCGCTTTTGAAAGTGCATTCCACATCATTTTTTTCCCTATAAATGTGAGACAAAATCACCCCCTATAATAGCCCCATCATAAACCTAATTCTTTTCATCTAATTTGTAAGCATACGAGGCTGAAAAGTGGTCTGAGACATTTCCCAATCAATGAAAGCCTTCGAATCCCTAGAAATAACCAATGAATCTATGGATACCTAGCGATAACAAAATAATATGCCCCCAAAGGGAAATTATTTACACCTAGGTGTTAGATCCCCACCCATTATTCCAGTAGAAGTGATAATAAAGACTATTCCTAATAACAATGTAAGCCCCACTACTACACAAATCCATACTAGCCACCCAATCAAAGAATCCAACTTGATATTTTCTCTAAATATCAATGTATTGGGTGTTCCTTGAAGGTCCCTCTATGTCCACTAGCCCCACTTCATTGAAATATGCACATATGTTTAGGTAAGTGTGCTTAATTCCCTATGTGAAGTTTTCAAATATATAAACATTCTGTGATCTCCAAATTCCCTAGAAAATGTATAAAGGTAGTGAACCGAATTCTATGTTTATATTCATGCAATACCACAAGTAATATTCTATAGATGTAGTAATCCATTCAACAGTTAAATTTAAGATATTTAATATACCTAACCATTTGGAGATCAAATGGGGACATCTAAGGAATAAATGAACCACATTCTCCTCCTCCACCTTACATAATACACATATTCCACGGCCCTTGTAACCATGGAAACACATGTTATCTCAAGTGAGTATTTGATTCTTCCAAGTCATTCACCTAAAAAATTTAAGCTTGAGTGGAAGTTTCCACTTCCAAATTTTACAGAGCCACCCATTACTCTCACATAGCGAATTTTATAAGTAGATATACCTATATGCCTCAGAAACCAAGATATATACTTGCAAAATATTTCCATCCTAAGTAAAAATATCATCCAATTGAGTCAATGTGATACCATCCATATGAATATTGATTAAATATTTATCCCAAGTCACTGCCAACTCTCCATAAAGTTCCAGACCCCTTGAGCTCATCCAAGTAGAATATGATACGTTGTGTACATCTGAGGTTTATTAATGTATAGGAAGAATTCATGTATCATTTTGATAGAGCATGCTTTGTAAATTTATTTAATTTGGCAACTTTAACTCATGTAACAATCTTAATCACCATTTTTGTTTGAATTATAATAGAATCAATAAGTAGAATAAGGAGACCTTGGCTTTATAAAATGTGTTGTCATTTATGTCAGTATTAGGGTTAGAACATAAAATTTGTTTTCATTAATGTCAATTGCATGGGGAGCATGTACAATGTGCTTTCATTGACGTCAATACAGGGGGATCACATTTGGATGCACGAGGAAAATCCTTGTATCAACGCAAAATATTTTGGATTATTGGATCAACTCATCAATATAGCTTAAATTATATCAATGGATATTATTCATTCTAGGTGGTACCAACATCCTCAATGCTTAACTATATGGGGCATGCCGGGGGGGTGGTTCTAAAATAACATTAACATTGTGCTAACATGTAGGAAAATTCTTACCTACAATAGGGAGATACCACTTAATCGGGGCCCCAATTATACCCTTACTTGCTTGGTGTGGTGGTACTCATTCTCACCCACAACATGGAGATACCACCCGATTAGGGCCTTGATTAGAACCTTACTCATTTGGTGTGGTGGTACTCACTAGTATTATGCCTCAATCACATCTACCTAAACTAACCTACATTAATTTCCTAATATAAACTAATTCCAATTATCTACTCTAATATTGATTTAATCTAATTATCCTAAGATTCTTTTACTACCTAATACTTATCATTTTATTGATGTAATGCAGTCTTGTTTTTATCAATAGTAAATAAGGGAAGAATTTCCAGGTTGTGAATGCATGGTGGGCTTATATGTATTTAATATGATTAAATTAAATTAGTATTAGAGTCGATTATCATTATTTTAGATCAGGTAAATATTGTAGGTTAGTTTAGGTGGAAGAAAATAGACCTTTATACTAGTGAGTAACACCACCCAAAATTAGTAAGGGTCTAATTGGGGCCCTGGTTAGGTGGTATCTTTCCATTGCAAGCACAAATTTTCCTTCTTGTGAATAATTGGCACTAGAAGGCGAGTAGAATGACAAGTTGACCATGTGGATATTTTTACATTAAAATTTTACTTTTAATGGCTCCTTCCCAAATATCTATTTGGAGATGTGTATCTAGACGAGTATCATGTAACACTCCATTAAACATAGTGAAACTATTGTAAAAGACTAAGTTCGATGGTGAGAGTAAAATTATTCCATTTGAGAATGATTATCAATTTAAAAAAAAATTAGTTTTCTCATAACATGATTCATGAAAGTGTCATGTGCAAGATATTTACTCCTAGTTTCGAAGCCTTAGTTAAGGAGTGGTGTGAGACATTGTTGGCCATATGGATTCATAAGTTAGAGTAATTATAGATGATTTTTTTTCTTTTGAAATTTTTTAATTATGTTAAATTATCTGAGGAAACAAATGATCTTAGGATGAAATAAAATGAATAATTATATGCGTTTTCAACAATATTTATCCATCTATACTACATATTCCCTTTGGATCAGTTTATTTCCATCAACGAATGATTTCAACATCTAGTTTCTCTTTCCTATGAACAAGATGAACTAAATATTAATCAATCTAAACCAAGAATTAATACTGTTGATTTACATTTAGAAGTTGTAGAGGAAAAACAATGTTTAACATCTTTATCCACTCTGGTAGATGTTAATCAGGAAGAAAATGATATTTTACAAGAATTTCATGTAACTTCTAACTGTCCTTATCCATCACCATTTTTTTCAAATGAGGAAGAAAGTTTTCATATCTTATAAAATACTACAACCACACAACCACATTAACAATGAAACAGGTTAAATCTAAATTTTTTATTAATAATTCATAACAATCTTCTCATGAGCTTACTAATCAGATTCAAGATCAACTATTGGGAGACTCAACCATCAACTCTCCTTCTAATTCTCCATCAAAAACAACTCTTTAGTATTCTTATTTTGAAAATTATTTCGATGTGCTCTTACATTCATCTTTAAACTATGAACATGATCATGTTTTGGATAGTGTTTACTTAACATATTTTTTCAGTAGAGAATACCATGGATATTGGCCAATTTAATTTGGGAGAAGAAGAAATTACACAAATTTATAAATTGGAATCAAACATGAAGGCTACCATTTCATGCAATGTCTTTCATTTTATTTCATCACACACTTATTATTCATTATATCCTAATTTATTAAATAATTTAAATTCTCACGTAGTTAGTTTTGATCCTGTGGATTTTCATTCTTCAAGGCTAGATCTTAATAAAGTGAAAGATGATATTAATTTACATACAAAGAATGAGATCATGTATTCCCACGAATTTAAGTCTTATGAATCTTATAGAGGGGAAGAAGGAATTTATATACTAAACACATTTCATGAAATATCCTCTATTAATTCAATTACATTCATGATTAGTGGATATTCATTCTCTTTAAGTAATCAACTAGGCGAGTTTGAAAATATTGATCACACAAATGACATTAATAGCTATCATCCTATTAATAATAATATATATTATTCAATGAAGTTTGATAACTCATATACATTATTCCATCCTATTAATTCAACATAAGTTGGTTATTTGAAGTACTAGTTGATAGAGACTTATCAAGAATATGAGACACTTCGATTGCAACCAATATTTATGTTAGGTTCTAATGATATTGCTGAGATCTCTGAAATAAATCACATCAATATTATTCCAGAAGATATTCTTCATAAAAATTTTACATGTGACCTATACTCATCTGTACATTATTTCCAATATTTTTACACTAGTTATTACATATAACATGATATAATAACAACCTAGTTAGAAATTTTTTTTTATTACTAAATCTCATATAAAATAAAAATATTCTTATTTTAAAATGTTAAGTATAAATCTAGAAATATTGAATTTTTAATTTTACAATTTATTACTAATTAAATTTATAATGTATTCGAAATTTAATTTTACATAGTTTTAATAATTAATCTAAATTAGATTAGATTAAGAGTATATGAATAAGCTTTGGTTTGCTCCTAGTTTTATTTTTTCTTTTTCCTATTTGAATAATGTAATTATATAAATTTAAGAATAAATTATAAGAAGTATGCTTTACCTTTGTCCTGTTTTGTTATGTTTGATCATGCATGAGATTTCTTTCAACGTTCAATATTTCACTATCAATTACAATGGAAAGAACTTAGTTATGAAATGCCTAAAACATTATATTTATTAAGCTATAGTATTCAAAAGGATAAAAATACATAATTTAACTTTAGGTTACCCATCACTTTTCATAACTCTTTTTGTGATCATAATTGTACATCTAGCTTTGGATTTACTTTTTTATATTATTTTCTTTCAATAAAAAGTATGATTAAAAAACATTCAAGGTAAAATGCAGTTTTATTATAATATTAATTTAAAGGAAAGGAGAAGATAAATTATATTAAATAAATTTAATAGAGATCATAGTACAATTTTACAATTCAACCTATTCCTTAGGATCTAATCTCTCTTTTCCATTTTGAATTATGGTTATGATGTTTGTTTACAATACGTGGGATTTTGGTACTTTCAAGTCTTTTTCTAAAGTCAATTTTGATTATATAATTTTGTTTCTTTGCTTGATTTTTTGAATTTTTTTAGTCTTTTGAATTTGGTTTTCTTAATGTTGTTTTTATTTACGTGAAGTTTTGAAAAAGGATTGTAATCCTTCATAAATGAATAATATTATATGGATTATTATTAAATTATTTTCTATAATTGAAATCACCACAATTAATCATTTATACAAAGTCTTATGACTTACAAGTAAACTTTTTCTAATAGTGGTAGAACTCCTTTGTTAATATGAATTAACTTTTATAACACTAACACATTAATACATTAGGTTTCTGACAAGTTAGGTTTCTTACAAGTTTCTTATTCATTTAGCAATCCATACTACATTAAAATAACATATTTCTTGAGTAATTTATGGAAGGAAGACCTTGAGCTAAACTTTGGGAATAATTAAACAACTAAACAAATAAAACTGACTCTCATAATACCTCATTTTCTTTCGTCTAAATAAAAAACAAAAGGAATTTTAAATATTTTTCATAAATATAAAATATGACCCTAAAATTATATGAAAGAAAGTTGAAATAACCATAAGGTGTGGGTCCTCTTTTGTTATGTTTGATCATGCATGAGATTCCTTTCAATGTTCAATATTTCATTATCAATTACAATTACAATGGAAAGAACTTAGTTATGAAATGCCTAAAACATTATATTTATTAAGCAATAGTACTCAAAGGGAATAAAAATACATAATTTAACTTAAGGTTACCCATCACTTTTCATAACTCTCTTTGTGGTCATAATTGTACATCTAGTTTTGGATTTATTTTTTTATATCATTTTCTTTCAATAAAAATCATGATTAAAAAACATTCTAGGTCAAATGAAGTTTTATTATAATATTAATTTAAAGGAAAGGAGAAGATAAATTATATTAAATAAATTTAATAGAGATCGTAGTACAATTTTACAATTCAACCTATTCCTTAGGATCTAATCTGTCTTTTCCATTTTGAATTCTGGTTATGATATTTGTTTACAATACGTGGGTCTTTGGTACTTCCAAGTCTTTTTCTAAAGTCAATTTTGATTACATAATTTTGTTTCTTTGCTTGATTTTTTGAATTTTTTTAGTCTTTTAAAATTGGTTTTTTTAATGTTGTTTTTATTTACGTGAAGTTTTGAAAAGGGATTGTAATCCTTCATAAATAAATGATATTATATGGGTTATTATTAAATTATTTTCTATAATTGAAATCACCACAATTAATCATTTATACAAAGTCTTATGACTTACAAGTAAATTTTTTCCACTAGTGGTAGAACTCCTTTGTTAATATGAATTAACTTTTATAACACTAACACATTAATACATTAGGTTTCTTACAAGTTTCTTATTCATTTATCAATCCATACTACATTAAAATAACATATTTATTGAGTAATTTATGGAAGGAAGACCTTGAGCTAAACTTTGGGAATAATTAAGCAACTAAACAAATAAAAATGACTCTCATAATACCTCGTTTTCTTTTGTCTAAATAAAAAACAAAAAAATAAATAAATATTTTTCATAAATATAAAATATGACCCTAAAATTATATGAAAGAAAGTTAAAATAACCATAAGGTGTGGGAAGTACAAGTAAACATATCGAGGCTCTCGGTGCTCACTAGTAGCAAGGCCTATACTTGTATGATATTAAGGCACGCTCTGGGTGCTCGCTAGTAGCAAGGCCATACTTGTATAGTATTAAGGCACCTTCATCAAGGCTATGGATGCTCGCGTGTAGCAAAGCAATGTCGAGCAAAAAAGATATGAGAAACATGCATAGGTAACTATTTACTTACCCAAGTGGATGGCCATAGGTCACACTTTGTAAAAAAATTTCATACATGGAAATATAAGGAAAATAACACCTTAAATTGGCTTTGTTGAGACATCAATAACTCCCTTTAATTTTGCTATTATTTTATTTTTTGTTATTATAAATTTTATTTTACTTTTAAAAAGTATATATATATATATATATATCTATATCTATATCTATATCTATATTCTAACATCCTATGTTAGAATATGCTCTATCTCATCATAGACTTCACATTTTATGTTATGCATAATTGCAATTCAAGCTACTAGGAAAGATAAGATCAATGTAAACCCTTCATGTCTCCCTCCAGCAATGCATGTGGGATAATAAATTAGAAGTTTAAATTAATGGTCAAGACCAACCTATAAATTTAATCAAGGGTTTTTGAACGTTAACGTGTGGAACTATATCTTAATTTCTAGAGCACAAAATTAAGCACTAAACGAAATTTCGTCTGTTGGTTCTACGCTGTTCGCGAGCGCGGTGGCTTTTGCCCTCGGCCCTGCAGCCCCTTTGCTGGGGTTCCACCTTCCCAAGGTTGCGCGGTGTTATTTTTTTTTGTGCTCTATTCGCATGCTTGTGTATGTGCGGCGCTTTTTTACAGGGCCTCGGTCTATCTACTTGTTGCCTAAATGCTT